>OY288288.1:56832062-58032062 GCA_958450335.1 Hibiscus tridactylites
ATCTAGTATCTAAAAGATAGAGTAGAAGTCTAACCTTAGTAGGACTCCTAATTAATGTTAAAGTCCTAGTCTATATAAGTTGTAAACTTCTCTTGTAATCTCATAATTTTTACTTCGATTCAATAAACAGAAAATGTTATGTTTATCTTCAAATCGGCGATATGCAAATGAAAGCAGAAGCTTTAGTTATAGTTTCGAGTTTCGTCCTACTTCGGCTTTGAAAATTCCGAGTTTGGCAGATGAATGTGGGCGCATATTACCGTTTGAGCCTGCTCTATAAGACTTTTTATAATTAAAATAGGCTTTTGGGTCAATTACTTAAGAAGATGGGCCATTTTGAATGTCTTTGTTTGCTTTTGTTAATTTCTTTAAGCACTTTCCATGGCGGTAATCAACCAATTGTTCGGGAGGATATTTGTTTATGTTACATATATTAAAAAATATTATTTATTTAACAAATGAACTAATATGAACAAATGACTCTTTAGTTAATCTACATTCATAAACGTTTGATAATTCGTTCGTTTATATTCATTTAAATTTATTCACTATTTATATTTATTCTTTTTTATAACAAATGACTCGTTCGTTGCTTGAGCTGGGCTAATTCCCGACAGTGGAGATGCAAACCAAAATTAAATTGATAGGTTTAATGTTTTTTTGTGAATTAAGAATAAGGAGTTGCTGAGATTAGTTTCAAAAATGGCGGTCGTGTCCTTTGAAGAAGAAGAGAAGAAAGTAAATTACAAAAGAAAAAATAGGTGAAAATTAGAAAAGTTGAAAAGTCAAACAAGCGGGGAGAAATCTGATTTAAAATACCATGTCATCACTCTGTTAATAATTTGACAAAGTGCCGAAAAAATTGATGTATAAAGTCCAGTTATTAAATTAAAAAAAATTAAAGTTGAGTGACCAATATAGGAGTGAGAAGATAGTTAAGTGATGATCTGTGTATTTTACTCAAAGATAAATTTATTCACATATGTTCGTTTGTTTGTGTTCGTTTATGTCCATATATCATTTTAACAAACGGACACGAACAAGCTACATTCTTTAACAGACGAACATGATAGTTGTTTCATTCGTCTGTTCGGTTAAAATGAAACAAACGAACATGAACATGGGTAATTCCCAAAATAGCAGTTTTTAGGGATTATTTTCTAACTCAAACTCTATTATTTCCCAGGATAACACCTTTATAGTTGTTGAGATGTGAGGGGCTCGATTCGATCAACCGTTCTTGATCGCCAAGTGTGGAGAAGTTGGATAATTGAGTGTTTTAGTGGGAGGTGAAAATTTGGCAATTTGACACAAGAATTTATAGTGGTTCAACCTTCTAACCAAGGTCTACATCCACTACCTTAGCTCCCCACTAAGGATTTCAAAAACAAATTCACTAAGAATTTCGTCCCTTTTTCTCGGCTTAGGAAGAAACCGTTACAACGATCAAGCTTTCTACCAAAGCTTGATCAAACACCCTCTTACAAGAGAAAGACTTAGCAAACTAGAAATCCCTCTAATAGGTATGTGTTTGCAATACTAAGCTCTCACCCAAAACTTAAACACTTGAGCAAATTTAAAAATGTTTAGCTCACAAGTGTTGTCTAAGCAAGAAATAAACAATTTAAGCTCTAGACAAATTTTGATATCATAATGTTGTTACAATTGAAGCATTAACCATTACAAGATGCTTGGAGGTCCCTTTTATACTCCTTGATGAGTTTGTAGCCGTTACTAGCCGTTGGGATTGAATTGGAGCCGTTGGAGCCTTTATTTCTCACCATAAATGCAGTTCTGCAGCTGAGCGTATCGATACTCGTCAAACCGTATCGGTACAGTCTCAATGAGGAATTAGTCGTTGGGCTTCTTTAGCTGATGCGTATCGATACGCTTACCTAGCGTATCGATACGGTTATACAATTAAAAGACCGTTGGGAAAATGACCGTTGGGGTAGTTAGGCGTATCGGTACGCGATACAGCCGTATCGGTATGCGACTAACCGTTGGGCTATTTCAAAACACACCGTATCGATACGGCGAAGCGTATCGGTACGGGTTTTGGCTACTGGAAAAATCAGGTAGTTGAAACCTTAAGACGTATCAGTACAGTCCAAGACCGTATCGGTACGGTCACTTAAAAAGGCTGGTTTTGACTACTTTAAATGTACTTTAAAATCATTCCAAAGCCTTTAAAAACCCTTAAACATATTTTCAAGTTGTTTTTGACTAAAAACATATTTTAAATTCTTTTCAATTTAGTCCAAAACATTTTCAAATATTATATCAAAACATTAGTTCTACAATCTCCCCCTTTTTGATATAATAAAACCAACTTGAAAAATTATTTGAGATTCTTCCCCTTTAACTTTAAAATTGTGAATAAGAGATTAAAAATATGAAATCAAATAAAGCTCCCCCTTATTCATTTGAAAATTCAATTTTTCAAACCATTTCTCCCCCTTTTTGTTATATCAAAAAGAATTTAAAATAACATTGAGCTCAAAATAACATAGGAGGCAAAAGAAATTGACATACATAAAATTTTGGTTTAAAAATTCGCTCCCCCTTACTCAAAGCACCATAAGAATTTTAGTTCAACATATATGATTATCTAGTTGACATAAATGAAAATAAATCAAATAAAAACAAAAACAACTAGATTTTACCACACTTGAACACAAGGGAGGATGTGAAGCCTTCCTTCTTCAAGTGTTCTTCCTTTGTGTGCATGAAGCTCCCCCTCAATTTTTGACTTGTTGATCACTCTCAATCACACCTAGCGCAAGACAATCAAGTAATTTTTGGTATCCAAATTGCTTTGAATCCATAGACATTAGTAGCACAAAATTTAGTCCCCTTAGGAATCCATTTTTCAATTTCATCCTTTTTAGTTGAAGTGATTAGTCCTTTTGGGACCCAAACACTTCTAAAACATTTTCCATTCACAAATCTAGGGGCACTACATTGTTTTACATAAACATTTGATTTTCCAAAATTATTTTTCTTCTCAAGTTCATTGGAAATCAAATCTTTTTTCTTTTTGAACTTTAAGAAGCAAATTTTGTAAATCAAAACATTTTTGTTCAAAATCTTTCAATTATGCTTCAAGTTCAAGATTTGTTTTGGAAAGCAAATCATTTTCAATTTTTATTTTTGAAATCAACTATTTGTTCTTGGAAAATGATGCCTTGAATTCCAAAAGCAAATCATCATAGGCATCTTGTAACTCATCAAATGTATAAGAATTTAAAATAAATGAGTTAGAAGTTACCTCCCCTTCATTTAGGCCCATCAAGCATAGGTGGGCTACTTCATCATCGGTGGAGTCTTCATCACTCCATGTGGCCACGTATGCTTGTTTTGAAGATGATCCCTTCTTTTTGGATTTGTGGGAGTCCTTCATCTTCCTCATCGATTCATGCTTGGATTTTTCCATTTTTCTCTTCATGAACTGGGCAAATTTGTTGAAGAGATAGGCCATCTCTTCATCTTCACTTTCCTCTTCACTTGAATCTACATTATGGCATGTGGAGGATTTGAGAGCAACGACACTTGCATTGATGCCTAGTTCCATGATCTTCTTCTTCCCCATCGCTCTAATCTCTTCCTTCTTCTTCTTATCCTCTTCTTTGTTTTTCTTCATTACTTGGTGAGTGAGAAATGACCCCATGAGTTCATCAAGCTTCAAGGTTTTGGGATTCTTGGCTTCGATGATGACGGTCCTCTTTGAGTCCCATGACTCGGGAAGGGAGTAGATGAGCTTACGGATAAGCTTCTCTTCCTGAATGGCTTCTCCATAGCCATTGAGACCATTGGTGATTGTGGAGAACCTATCAAACATCTTCTAGATGTTCTCTTCCGGATCCATCTTGAAGTTCTCATACTCTAAGGTGGGGAGCTCAATCTTGGTCTTCTTGACTTCATCGGTTCCCTCGTATGTGACTTCAAGCTTGTCTCATACCTCCTTGGCACTCTCACAAGAAGACATCTTCTCATAGATGATTGGGCCAAATGCACAAAAGAGCATGTGCAAGGCTTTGCAATTAAGCTCTATCTTCTTGCGATCGTTGGCACTCCATTCCGCTTTGCTTCCTTGAGGCATGAACGGAACATCTTCAACTATGTCCCATAGCTTGTAGTCTCTTGACTTCAAGAAGAATTTCATCTTTGTCTTCCAATGGGCATAGTCATTTCCGTCGAAGAAGGGCGGTTTTTCGATGGATTGCGCCATTTGAGTCGGTTGGTGAAATGTTGATCGAGCTTGTCGGATCTTCTCAATAGTATGTGAATCCCCTTCGATTGAGCCAAGCTCTGATACCAATTGTTGAGATGTGAGGGGCTCGATTCGATCAACCGTTCTTGCTCGCCAAGTGTGGAGAAGTTGGATAGTTGGGTGTTTTAGTGGGAGGTGAAAATTTGGCAATTTGACACAAGGATTTATAGTGGTTCAACCTTCTAACCAAGGTCTACACCCACTACCTTAGCTCCCCACTAAGGATTTCCAAACAAATTCACTAAGAATTTTGTCCCCTTTTCTCGGCTTAGGAGGAAATAGTTACAACGATCAAGCTTTCTACCCAAAGCTTGATCAAACACTCTCTTTCAAGAGAAAGACTTGGCAAACTAGAAATCCCTCTAATAGGTATGTGTTTGCAATACTAAGCTCTCACCCAAAACCTAAACACTTGAGCAAATTTAACAATGTTTAGCTCACAAGTGTTGTCTAAGCAAGAAATAAACAATTTAAGCTCTAGACAAATTTTGACATCATAATGTTGTTACAATTGAAGCATTAACCATTACAAGATGCTTGGAGGTCCCTTTTATACTCCTTGATGAGTTTGTAGCCGTTACTAGCCGTTGGGATTGAATTGGAGCCGTTGGAGCCTTTATTTCCCACCATAAATGCAGTTCTGCAGCTGGGCGTATCGATACTCGTCAAACTGTATCGATACGGTCTCAATGAGGAATTATCGGTACGGTCCTACAATTAAAAGACTGTTGGGAAAATGACTGTTGGGGTAGCTAGGCGTATTGGTACGCGATACACCTGTATCGGTACGCGACTAGCCGTTGGGCTATTTCAAAACGCACCGTATCGATACGATAAAGCGTATCATTACGGGTTTTGGCTACTGGAAAAATCAGGTAGTTGAAACCCTAAGGCGTATCGGTACGGTCCAAGACCGTATCGGTACGGTCACTTAAAAAGGTTGGTTTTGACTACTTTAAATGTACTTTAAAATCATTCCAGAGCCTTTAAAAACCCTTAAACATATTTTTAAGTTGTTTTTGACTAAAAACATATTTTAAATTCTTTTCAATTTAGTCCAAAACATTTTTTAAATATTATATCAAAACATTAGTTCTACAATAGGGAACTCGTCGTGCATGCACAGTGAGTTTCAATTAAAAAAAATCTATTTTTACTAATAGCTCATGCACAACATGTTAAAAAAATAAAGCAAATCTCAATTGGAACTCGCCTATCATGCATGACGAGTTTCACTTATTTTTTTTGAAAGGTCCACTTAATTTGTTTTAAATTTGACTTTGCATCTTCTGTGTATTGAAGAATAAAATTGTAAAAAAAAATAACTATTAAGAACTAACTTTGAAATTTAGCTCAATGAATTACAAAATAAGATTTTGGCATTAGCTTATATAGGCATGATTAGAGCGTTGTCTATTGTTTATTATCAATGTGAGTTTTTTTTGGAGCTAAAATCTAAGTTATTAGATTTTAGCTCCAAAAAAATCCACATTAATAACAAACAAAAGCTAACACTTTAACCATGCCTATATAGGCTAATAGTAATATTTTTTTTTACAATTCATGGACTTAAATTTTAAAGTTGATTTATAATAGTTCATTTTTTTCATTCTTCAATAAATGAAAGGTGTAATGTAGGTTCTTAATAGTTTAATTCATTTCATTTTCGTAAAAAAGTAAGTGGAACTCGTTGTACATGTTAGGCGAGTTCCAAACAGGATTCACTTAATCATTCATTAATTAATTAAGGGTAAACTACTGGAATGATCACTTATGTTTAGAGTTTGTACACTTTTGGTCACCGATTTTCAAATTCGACCGTTATAGACGTTTTCGATCTGTAAACTTATGGTCACTAGGACGTGTGTTGCCGTTAAATGTTAACGGTTTGGTCACCGATTTTCAAATTTGATCGTTATAGTCAGTTACGTTTTTGATCTGCAAACTTATGGTCACTAGGACGTTTGTTGTTGTTAAGCGTTAACGTGAGGCTGATCTAGCACAATAAAAACAAGGGTAAATTACCTAGATATAGCCTAAATTATTACTTTACTCATATTTTGACCACCGAGATAAAAAACAGTTTGTATAATTACACATTTAATCCTCTATATTTATAATTTTTTATTTCTTCTCCCCTCCACCATCTTCCATATTCTTCTTCATCTAACACAATCTCTAATTTTCTACTATATTAATTCTCAATTTACCCAATATATATTTTCTACGTTTCTTTTTCTATTATAGTTCTTCATCACTTTCTTCTCCTCATTTCTCTCAATCTACTTTCCGTCTCTATACAAAGTTGAGAACCCCTAAGCCTTTGATCACTTGACGTTAGCTTTCTAAGATAACTATTTCCATCTATCTTTTTGTTCTACAATTTGTCTTTGATTTCACACTTTCTTGTTTTAATTCCAGTTTTTATGTATTTGGTAAACTGAATTGCTTTTCTTTTTACATATGTTCCAGATTTTGTTTTACATTTTTTAATTTCCCATTTTTATGGGTACGAGTTTTTATGTATTTGATGTAAATTTATTAACCATGATTTTAATAATACGTTTTAGTTTGGTTTCCTATTAATGGGGTTAGATATCTGTGGTGATCTCAACTGATATTTAGTTTTAAAATTTTATGAATATGATTAGTGACTACTGGATTCAGTTTTCATTTGGGTTGATCTTAAATTGTATTTTTTATTGTGCTTTTGATTGCAAGTTTTGGTGGAAGCTGTTGAAGACTTTTTATTCTAATGAAGAAATGATGAAAAAGCAACTGCAAATCAGTATCCCACAAACTCTTCAAGGACAAGGAAAAGAATCAGGTGAATGATCTATATGAAATGTTCTTGGATCTGTAGTTTGAAAGTAATGAAAGGAGCAACATTGATATTGCAGTTCTAGAGGAGCAAGTCCATCAGATGCTCCGTGAATAGAAAGCCGAGCTCAATGAACCTTCTCTAGCTTCTTTATTGCAACAAGTTAGGACTGCCACAAATTTTCATTTTATATTAATTGCATTTATCTGTTCTGTCAATTAATTTTGTGTAGTAAAAAAAATATATTGTGTGATTTGGAGATTAATATAGTAGAAAATTAGGGATTGAGTTAGAAGAAGAAGAATATGGAAGATGGTGGAGGGGAGAAGAAATAAAAAATATAAATATAGAAGATTAAATGTGTAATTATACAAATTGTTTTTATTTTGGTGGTCAAAATAGAAGTGAAGTAATAGTTTAGAGACTATCTAGGTAATTTATCCTTCTTTTTATTGTGTCAGATCAGCCTCCCATTAACGTTTAACGGCAACAAACATCCTAGTGACCATAAGTTTACAAATTGAAAATGTAAGTGACCATAACGGTCGAATTTAAAAATTGCTTACCATAAGTGTACAAACGCTAAAGTGACAATTTCAATAATTTACCCATTAAGTAAATAAAACACAAAAAATTAATTTTTAACTCATCGTGCATGTCCGGCGAGTTCAATCAGCTATTAGTAAAAAAATATTTTTTCTTTGGAAAATAATGAAGCTCGAGTGCTATTTTGGAAAATAATCCCCAAATAAGGATAATCTTATACTGAAAAATAATGAAGCCTGGGTGCTATTTTAAAAAATAATCTCCAAAAATAATGAAGTCTAAGGATTTGTGTATGTACACAAATTATAACAAAGTATACACAAATCCTTGAAAATGTTGTAATAAAACCGGTATGTACCGAATTTCTTACACCTACTCACCAAGGCCCAAAGGGGCTCACCTTAGTGTAAGGATTTGTGTACATACATAATTTCTTACGAGAAAAAATGGTACAAGAAATGTAAGGATTTGTTTATGAACACGAATAACTAAAAAGTGTACACATATCCTTACAAAATTGTAAGAAAAATGGTATGTATCGAATTTCTTACACCTACTCACCAAGGCACAAAGGGACTCTACTTCAAGGTAAGGATTTGTGGTCATACATAACTTCCTACGAGAAAACATAATTTGGGACAAGAAATGTAATGATTTGTGTATGTACAAAAGTTACTACAAAGTATACACAAATCCTTACAATAGTTGTAAAAAATACGGTATGTACCAAATTTCTTACACATACTCAGCAAGGCCCAAAAGGGCTCAACTTAGTGTAAGGATTTGTGTACATACATAATTTCCTACGAGAAAACATAATTTAGAACAAGAAATGTAAGGATTTGTGTATGTACACAAATTACTACAAAGTATACACAAATCCTTACAAAAGTTGTAAGAAATAAGCTATGTACCGAATTTCTTACACCTACTCACCAAGGCCCAAAAGGGCTCAACTTAGTGTAAGGATTTATGTACATACATAATTTCCTACGAGAAAACATAATTTGGTACAAGAAATATAAGGATTTATGTATGTACACAAATTACTACAAAATATACACAAATCCTTACAAAAGTTGTAAGAAAAACGGTATGTACAAAAATATTACACCTACTCACCAAGGCCCAAAAGGGCTCAACTTAGTGTAAGGATTTGTGTACTAACATAATTTCCTACCACAAAACATAACTTGGTGCAAGAAATGCAAGGATTTATATATGTACACAAATTACTACAAAGTATAAACAAATCCTTACAAAAGTTGTAAAAAAATGGTGTCTACCGAATTTCTTACACCTACTTACCAAGGCCGAAATAGGCTCAATTTAGTGTAAAAATTTGTGTACATACATAATTTCCTACGATAAAACATAATTTGGTACAAGAAATGTAAGGATCTGTGTATGTACACAAATTACTACAAAGTATACACAAATCCTTACAAAATTTGTAAGTAAAACATTATGTACCGAATTTCTTACTCCTACTCACCAAGTCCCAAAGGTGCTCAACTTAGTGTAAGGATTTGTGTACAAACATAATTGCATGCAAAAAAACATAATTTGGTAAAAGAAATGTAAGGATTTGTGTATGTACACAAATTACTACAAGTTATACACAAATCCTTACAAAAGTTGTAAGAAAAATGATATGTATCGAATTTCTTACACCTACTCACCAAGGCCCAAAGGGGCTCAACTTAGTGTAAGAATTTGTGTACATACATAATTTGCTACGAGCAAAAATAATTTGGTACAAGAAATGTAGGGATTTGTGTATGTACACAAATTACTAGAAAATACACATAAATCCTTACAAAACTTGTAAGAAAAGAGGTATGGACCGAATTTCTTACACATACTCAACATGGCCCAAAGGGGATTAACTTAGTGTAAGAATTTGTGTACATACATAATTTCTACCGAGAAAAAATAATTTTGTACAAGAAATGTAAGGAATTGTGTATGTACATAAAATACTAGAAAATACACATAAATCCTTACAAAAGTTGTAAGAAAAACGGTATGTACCGAATTTCTTACACCTACTCACCATGGCCCAAAGGGGATTAACTTAGTTTAAGGATTTGTGTACATGCATAATTTCCTAAGAGAAAACATAATTTGGTATAAGAAATGTAAAGATTTGTGTATGTTGTTGCGTGTAAAAGTGTCTATCGCAATTGTAGTGCAAGTGTACACGTCACAAGTAATAAAGTGATACTAGAGTATCGGATATCGTCTCCACAGGGACTGGGCTAACCCTTTCCTTCGCTATCTGCACAAGGGGAAAAGAATAGATTAAGATATTGTCACGAAAATAATAAAGAATACTGGAAAATAAAAGTAGAGAAATCAAGATAGAGAGAATGGGCTGGTATTGAATTGCTCAGTAGTGCAGGTATTGCAGTGCTTAGGGAATCCAGTCCTGTCGTCGCGCCTGTCGCCGACAGCACCTGTCGCGGCAGCTGTCCGTTGGCTGTCGCGGCAGCAAACACACCAACTCCGTACTTCAAGTTTGGCAAGAATCCCAGATCTGCCTTGGCCTATCCCTAGCTCCAAGTCTGTCGATGATCACGTCTTTGATGATACCTCCCGGCGTGAATCGAAGGATGAACACCGATGTGTATGAATTCTTCTTTAGCCACTTAACATTGCCCTATCCCTAGGCACAAGATAGTTCAACTATAAACTAGAGAACTTGCTCTTACTTCTTTCGCATACTTAACTCTCCCGATGCTAAGTAAATGGATAACCTCACAATGCTCTCCCGATGCTCTTGCAAGATATTAATAACCAAAATAAGAGAACTTGAAGTTTATTTTATTGAACTGAAAATTCCTAAAACAAAACAACCCTTGCAACTACTTTACAAATCAACCCGTGGCCCTAGGGGGTTTTAGAACATGTCGGTGACAGGTAAACGACGGGTAAACGGCGGAGGGGTTTTAGATGTCGGTTTTGGGGTAGAATGAGGGATGATGCCTCCTAGGTTAAATCTATGCCCTTATATAAGCTTTGGGCTCAAGTATTCTAGGTTAACAAGGATTACAACTTTAATGAAAAAGAGGGTTCTAATAAATGCTAATTCTCTAAGGATTCCTACTTTTCAGCCGCCTCCTTGTTTCATGGGAATTCCTCTCCTTGAGCTTTGGCTTGACATATCTTTTGATCCGGGGCTTGGAAAAATATTTGGCTTTCACACGACAGACGAGCAGATTTTTCTCTATCTGTCGAGGTCCACTTTACTTTTCCTCTTCATGAAGTTGTTGTCGCCTTGCTGTCATGACAGGTCCATGACAGGTTCGTCTTCCTCGTCTGCTTGTCCAGTTCAGCTTTCCTGCTCATCTGCCCTGCGCCTGCCTTCTTCGTCAACCATGGCAGCTACCTGCAAAATATGCCATCTTTTAGTAGAATCCGTGCCTTTTATATAATTGTGATGTTTTACTGAAAACTAACCTAAATGCAATGCAATGATGCTTGAATGCAGCAGAAATATGGGTTAAAAAGGGTGTAAATAATAGAACTTTTACACACTCAACACACCCCCAAACTCAAGTTTTTGCTTGCCCTCAAGCAATTAGGACTTAAAAAGAAAAATGATTTTTTTTGTGTTGGCCTTCAAACAGTGAACTGTCCCTTACCCGTCGCTCATTCTCTGTGGCGGCAGCAACCTGTCGGAAAGATTAGGATCTGTCCGGAATCTCCCTATAGCTCTCGTGCAGTGTGTGCATGCTTGTGAACAGTTATATGCTAAGACTCTCTTAGTTTCACTAGAATATTCAACTCCTTAACTCGAATTTTTATGCCAAAGTTTACTTTCTTGAAGACACATTTTCATGCTTCTTTTTCTTCTATTTTCAAGCTAAATTTTACTAGAGCCAGTTTCGGGCACCTCTAGTTTACTAGAGCCGGTTTCGGGCACCTCTAGTTAGCTTCCTAGAGCCGGTTTTGGGCACCTCTAGGTTTTTGAATTTCTTTTGCTAAACTTCTTTCCTAGAGCCAGTGGTAGGCACCTCTAGGGGCTATTCAAGTTCTAAGCATCCTATTCTAGTTTGGCTAAAAGAAATCTAAGCAATATAACAGTCACAAAGGTGTTTAAGTTTTTCAGAACTATAGAAAGGCTCTAAACTTCTCCTTGAACTGTCCTAAGATGCTGCCACGACAGAGCTGTCATGACAGGTAAGTTAACTTCACAGTTTTAAGCCAACAGTTTTATATTTTCTGATTTTTTTATGAGAAAATTAATTAAAAATTAAGACACAACAATTAATAAAAAGATGTACTTAAGACTCCATTAATGATGGAGGGTTGCCACCCCCAAACTCGAGGGTTGCATTGCCCTCAATGCAAAATGACAGAAAAATAAAGGCAGGTACATCACAAAATATAAATTAAGCAGGCAGTAGGAGGAGAAAAATAAAAACTTAAATTTTCAGTCGTTGTCCTCGCTGCTGCTGCTGACACGGATCTGATGGCGGCGTCTGCGCTGTGGAGGGGGCTGGGCAGGTTCAGGGGCAGGTTGCTCCACTAGCTGGACGTCGGAACAGCTGCCGCTGTCCCAGGTGCTGCTGGTGGTGGAGCTGGCCTTGGGCAGCCGTTTCTTGTCTGCCATGTGCTTTATCCGCTTGACCGGCGTAAATTCCCGCTCCAAATTCCTCCTTATCAGAGGGCTGTCATCGGAGGCCGGTCGCTTCGTTCCTCTGGCAGGGGTGTCGGCCGGTTGGCTGCCTGCTGCCGTCGGGGCAGGTGATAGGGTGGAGGCGGCAGAATGTGTATGGGGAGAGGCAGGTGGTGTAGGTGTAGGGGAGGGGATATGGAAATAATGGGCAGGGAAGGAGGGGAAGATGACATCAGAATAATGTAAAGTATCGGTAATGAAAGTTACCGTTGCGTTGGTGAAATCGCGGATGAAAGTCATCAATCCCATTTGCCGCTCCTCTACCCGTTGGATTGCAGCAAGGATGTAAGCAGACTGGTCTGTCGGAGCGGTGTCGGCGGCAGCGTCAGGGGCAGGCTCGGTGGCAGGTTCCTCATCTGAGTCCGCAGGAGGGGCATTTGGATCGAAGGCGTTGATGGGTGTTGCGGCTATGACTTCCGTGAGGCTGGAGATGTTGTTGTCAGTCCAGCCACGACCTTGGTGTATTTTGTCGGAGAGCGCCTCGGGTACAGCAGCACATCGGCAGAGGGAAGTTATGGTGAACGGCAGGCAGAGGCGTGAGTCGGAGCGGAAGGCGTAATCCAGGATGTTGTCCCTCATATATCTGCCCACATTGATGGGCCTGTCATGCATGATGGAATGGATGAGGGCGAGCCGCTGCCTGTTGACTGTCGTGTGGTGGGAAGATGGCAGGATACGCTTTTTGATGAAAGCGTTCCAAAGTTTGGCTTCCGGTAGGAGCTGCCCCCGGTTGACGGAGTGGGGGTTCTTCTTGCTGGTTGTCCATGATGTTCCTTCCTCTGTCAACTCCATCATGATAGCATCATAAGCGGCAGCATCTAGAGTGTCGAGAAATTTTTGGTGAGCATCATCATCGGGGCCAAAGAAGAGGCCAAACATGTGGTTGATGCTGTCGGCAGTGAAGGGCACTTCCATTCCTCGAACGGTGACAGATGTTGCTGTTCTGCTGTCTATGGCTGCGTAGAACTCCCGGACCAAGGTGTCATTGAGCTCTGCCGGTTGTTCGGCAAAGTCCTCCCATAGCTGAGCCGTGATGGCCTTTACAATGAACGGCCGGAGTCCCATGTGGGGTGCCTTTCGGATGTACACGAAACCTCTTTCCTCCCATAACTCCTTTGTGGCGAAGGGCGTCGCTGCTGCTGAAGAAGAGGCGGAAGCAGCGCTACGGCGGGTCTGTCTAGACGACATGTTAGTTGCAAGGGTTGTGAAATAGAGAAAACAAATAAAACTAGAGGAGAAAGCAAGAGAGAATAAGCAGAAGTGATAAAAAATGAAATGGAAGATGGGGTTTTATAGCGGTCGAGAGTCTGCCCATTTAATGTCGCAACGACAGGCGTGAATAACGGAGCGACTGTTGGGATTTAGCGTGTCTGACGCGTCTGACACGCATTTATGCGTCTGTTGTGCGTCTGCCGCACGCTTCTACGTCTGTCGTGTTAGTCTGTTGACAGCCTGTCTAATCCGTCTGCGGCGGCAGCCGAAATGACAGGCTTCAATAAATGGGCTCTGTTGGGCTGGTGGATGGATGGTGGGCTTGGGCCACTTCTTCTTTTCTTCTTGACTCCTTTATTTCCTAGAAAACAGAAAATGAAAAAAAAACATTATTCAATTTGAAATAAACCTTATTACCTAATAACTAATAAATAGTAAAAATAAATAAATAAAAATAAAACTTAGGTTAATTTAGGGATGCCAGGTGGGGCATCTTCTAAGGTAACCACTTCCTGCATTCATGGGGCTTCAGTCCCCTGATAATGCTTGAGGCGTCGTTTCCGGTACTTCTTGAAGTCCATCCATACCCTCCATCTGGTGATTATTCTCATGTTGGGGGCTCCTTTCTTTCTCTTCCCTTTGTAGTCCATGAAGTCCTCCCTTCTTGGTAATGTTTCTGAGGGCATGAATATATGATTAGAAATAATCAAATTGACATTCGGCCACAAACTTACCTTGTTTTCGTTGAATGTTGTTGTGGTTGAATGTATCCCTTGCTGTCGTGTCTGCTGCTGCGGCAGGCAGTTATTTTGACAGTTCTTTATCAGGTTACTTTGCAGGTCAATGGGACATTGGTAAGTGTCATCACTCTCTATATCAAATTCTGTTGACCACTCGTAGATCTCCATCAGTAGAGACTTTGATGATTCTGTGTCCACCGGCGTTGGTTCCTTAAATACCTGCAATGGAATTGGTGAGTTTTCATATAATTCAAAAGGTTCGTTTATTACCTGCTCATATTCCATCGGTGAGGCATTGTTATTGGGTAGCTCTTCTAGGTGGTCGTGCGAGTGCCATGACAGGGATGGATGTGTGCAATCTTGGTCAGGCATAATCGAGGTGGTGGGTTTAGAATTTGCCTCTGATGTAGTTGCTGCTTCAGCATCAGTTGCTGCCGAGGCGGCAGTTGCTGTCGAGGAGGCAGTTGCTGTCGAGGCGGTAGTTGCTGTCGAGGCGGCAGTTGCTGTTGAGGCGGCAGTTGCTGTCGAGGCGGCAGTTGCTGTCGAGGCGGCAGTTTCTGTCGAGGCGGCAGTTTCTGCTTTGACTGGAGTTTCTGCCTCAAAAGTTGTTGCTGCTGTAACATTCTCTTGAATGTCACTTAGCGTTGTCGCGGTGTTGCTCCATTCCGGCTCCTCGATCATTGTCATGGCAAGTTGTTGCTCAGACTCATAATATGTTGGGTATTCCTTCACATGGGCGTCCTCGTCATCTTGCCTCGGGATTTCAGGTTCAGTCGTGGCATGAATGAGGACAGGTCTGCTCAAGAGTTCATCCATCTTGGCGATACTTGCGTTCGTAGAAGCCGACACTTTTTGAGTGAGTGCCATGAAGGCTTGCAGTGTGTCTTCTAAGGATTTTGACTGCTCTTGAGGATGATGACATTGCCAGGGCAGGTCGGGTTCTGCAGCAAAACTGTTATGGTATAAAAAATTTTGTGGGTTTTGATCGTACCATAAAAAATTTTGCTGCTGCGGCATCGACATTTGCTGCCCCTGTTGCTGTCGTGGCAGCATGTCTTTACGGTCGTTGCGAGAACTTTCCCACATCAACTCTCGAATGGTTTTTCCCGGCATGTTGATGCTCTTGAACCTGTATTTTCACCTGAGTTTTTTTTGTTAAAAAAATAATAAAATAAAATAAAAATAAAAATAAAAGAAAAGTGCAGAAGCTAGGGTAAGAGTGTGTTGCCAGTCCCCGACAATGGCGCCAAAAACTTGTTGCGTGTAAAAGTGTCTATCGCAATTGTAGTGCAAGTGTACACGTCGCAAGTAATAAAGTGATACTAGAGTATCGGATATCGTCTCCACAGGGACTGGGCTAACCCTTTCCTTCGCTATCTGCACAAGGGGAAAAGAATAGATTAAGATATTGTCACGAAAATAATAAAGAATACTGGAAAATAAAAGTAGAGAAATCAAGATAGAGAGAATGGGCTGGTATTGAATTGCTCAGTAGTGCAGGTATTGCAGTGCTTAGGGAATCCAGTCTTGTCGTCGCGCCTGTCGCCGACAGCACCTGTCGCGGCAGCTGTCCGTTGGCTGTCGCGGCAGCAAACACACCAACTCCGTACTTCAAGTTTGGCAAGAATCCCAGATCTGCCTTGGCCTATCCCTAGGTCCAAGTCTGTCGATGATCACGTCTTTGATGATACCTCCCAGCGTGAATCGAAGGATGAACACCGATGTGTATGAATTCTTCTTTAGCCACTTAACCTTGCTCTATCCCTAGGCACAAGATAGTTCAACTATAAACTAGAGAACTTGCTCTTACTTCTTTCGTATACTTAACTCTCCCGATGCTAAGTAAATGGATAACCTCACAATGCTCTCCCGATGCTCTTGCAAGATATTAATAACCAAAATAAGAGAACTTGAAGTTTATTTTATTGAACTGAAAATTCCTAAAACAAAACAACCCTTGCAACTACTTTACAAATCAACCCGTGGCCCTAGAGGGTTTTAGAACATGTCGGTGACAGGTAAACGACGGGTAAACGGCGGAGGGGTTTTAGATGTCGGTTTTGGGGTAGAATGAGGGATGATGCCTCCTAGGTTAAATCTATGCCCTTATATAAGCTTTGGGCTCAAGTATTCTAGGTTAACAAGGATTACAACTTTAATGAAAAGTAGGATTCTAATAAATGCTAATTCTCTAAGGATTCCTACTTTTCAGCCGCCTCCTTGTTTCATGGGAATTCCTCTCCTTGAGCTTTGGCTTGACATATCTTTTGATCCGGGGCTTGGAAAAATATTTGGCTTTCACACGACAGACGAGCAGATTTTTCTCTATCTGTCGAGGTCCACTTTACTTTTCCTCTTCATGAAGTTGTTGTCGCCTTGCTGTCATGACAGGTCCATGACAGGTTCGTCTTCCTCGTCTGCTTGTCCAGTTCAGCTTTCCTGCTCATCTGCCCTGCGCCTGCCTTCTTCGTCAACCATGGCAGCTACCTGCAAAATATGCCATCTTTTAGTAGAATCCGTGCCTTTTATATAATTGTGATGTTTTACTGAAAACTAACCTAAATGCAATGCAATGATGCTTGAATGCAGCAGAAATATGGGTTAAAAAGGGTGTAAATAATAGAACTTTTACACACTCAACATATGTACACAAATTACTACAAAGTATACACACATCCTTACAAAAGTTGTAAGAAAAACGGTATGTATCGAATTTCTTACACCTACTTACCAAGGCCTAAAGGGGCTCAACCTGGTGTAAGAATTTGTGTACAAACATAATTTCCAACGAGAAAACATAATTTGGTGCAAGAAATGTAAGGATTTGTGTATGTAAACAAATTACTACAAAGTATACATAAATCCTTACAAAAGTTGTAAGAAAAACGATATGTATCGAATTTCTTACACCTACTCACTAAGGGTCAAATGGGCTCAACTTAGTGCAAGGATTTGCGTACAGACCTAATTTCCTACGAGAAAATATATTTTGGTACAAGAAGTGTAAAGATTTTTTTATGTTCACAAATTACTACAACGTATACAGAAAGCCTTACAAAAGTAGTAAGAAATATGATATGTACCGAATTTCTTACACCTACACGCCATGGATGAAAGAGGCTCAACTTAGTGTAAGGATTTGTGTACATACATAATTTCCTACGAGAAAACATAATTTGGTACAAGAAATGTAAGGATTTGTTTATGTACACAAATTACTACAAAGTATACACAAATCCTTACAAAAATTGTAAGAAAAACTGTATGTACCGAATTTCTTACACCTTACCAAGGCCCAAAAGGGGTCAACTTAGTGTAAGGGTTTGTGTACAAACATAATTTCCTACGAGAAAACATAATTTGGTGCAAGAAATATAAAGATTTGTGTATGTACACAAATTACTACAAAGTATACACAAATCCTTACAAAAGTTGTAAACAGTATGTACTGAATTTCTTCCACCTATTCTCCAAGGCCCAAAGGGACTCAACTTATAGTAAAGATTTGTGTACATACATAATTTCCTATGAGAAAATATAATTTGGTACAAGAAATATAAGGATTTGTATAGGTACACAAATTACTACAAAGTATACACAAATCCTTACAAAAGTTGTAAGAAATACTGTATATACCGAATTTCTTTCACATGTCACCAAGGTCCAAAGGGGCTCAACTTAGCGTAAGGATTTGCGTACATATATAATTTCCTACAAGAAAACATAATTTAGTACAAGAAATGAAAGGATTTGTGTATGTACACAAATTACTACAAAGTATACACAAATCCTTACAAAAGTTGTAAGAAATACGGTATGTAACGAATTTCTTACACCTACTCACCAAGGCCCAAAGGGGCTCAACTTAGTGTTAAGATTTGTGTATATACATAATTTCCTACGAGAAAACATAATTTGGTACAAGAAATATAAGGATTTATGTATGTACACAAATTACTACAAAGTATACACAAATCCTTACAAAAGTTGTAAGAAAAATGGTATGTACCGAATTTCTTACACCTACTCACCAAGTCCCAAAGAGGCTCAACTTAGTGTAAGGATTTGTGTACATACATAATTTTCTACCATAAAACAAAATTTTGTGCAAAAAATGTAAGGATTTGTGTATGTCAACAAATTACTACAAAGTAGACACAAATCCTTACAAAAGTTGTAAGAAATACTGTATGTAACGAATTTCTTACACCTACTCACCAAGGCCCAAAGGGGCTCAACTTAGTGTAAGGATTTGTGTACATTTATAATTTCCTACGATAAAACATAATTTAGTACAAGAAATGTAAGGATTTGTGTATGTACACAAATCACTACAATGTATACACAAATCCTTACAAAATTTGTAAGTAAAACAGTATGTACCGAATTTCTTACACCTACTCACCAAGGCTCAAAGGGGCTCAATTTAGTGTAAGGATTTGTGTACATACATAATTTTCTACCATAAAACAAAATTTGGTACAAAAAAATGAAAGGATTTGTGTATGTAAACAAATTACTACAAAGTATACACAAATCCTTACAAAAGTTGTAAGAAATACGGTATGTAACGAATTCTTACACCTACTCACCAAGGCCCAAAGGGGCTCAACTTAGTGTAAGGATTTGTGTACATTTATAATTTCCTACGAGAAAACATAATTTGGAACAAGAAATGTAAGGATTTGTGCATGTACACAAATTACTACAAAGTATACACAAATCCTTACGAAATTTGTAAGAAATATGGTATGTACCTCACTTTCGGTATCAAAAACTCTTTGGCAGCTGCTTTTGGAAGCCACCCAATTGGTTTGAAAACTATAACTACCCCTTACATAGTTGCACAACATGAAAACCGTAAAAAGTACCCAAATTTTTGAATCCCCTCGCATAGTTGCACAACGTGCAAACCCTTAGAGAATTGCTTTTCGAAACATCTCGCCTCTTGCCTGCAAACCAAATTCTCCACAAATAGTTTAGAAATCCATTCTCAAGTGTAGTACTTGAGTGTAGCAAAATTTCTTACCTCCTTGGACTGTTTCATCGTCTTCTTTAATTTCTGAGGGTAAGTTTATCTAAATCGTTTATTAAAAATCTTTAATATGATTGAAGAGGATTTTATCAATATCCAAAATTCTAGTCTACCTACATGTTTCTGGGTATTTCAAAAATTATATAAATTTTTAAAAATTGATGCTTGAAATTGATGAATGACGATTGATTTATGCTGCTACTTCTTTCTTATCTTACATGAGGTTTTAGTGGATCATTCTTATTATCCTTAGAGAACTTAGTTTTTTTCCCACCAAGTATTTGATAAAATTCCTAATCCTAAATTTTCACATTAAAACCTTTGTTATTGTCATGGCTCCAAGAGCTTAACGTCCATGTAGAGAAACATGTAAATCCTCTCGTGTCGTTCCAGCATAACTTCAAACCCCTAATTTGTTGAATCTTTGTTTTAAAAATGATGAAAATCTTGCTCATTTTCATCAAATCTACGAGGCTAAAGACATTAGAGCCGAGCGAACTATAGATTTAGATTTTTTAACCTCTGAGCTCTATAATTTTGAACTCTTTTCTTTGTTTGTGGAATGGGGATGGATGGAGTTTCTAGATATTAAACCTCGTGCCTTTCATGGCCTAGTGAAAGTGTTTTATGCCAATGCTAGGATTATGAAGGGAATGTACACTGAGGTTGTGCGAATTGATTCATATCTTATGGAAACCGAAATTGAAATCACACCGCAAAGTATACCAACACACATATTTCACGATCAAAATCCAACACACACTTATACCAATGATTTCCGTTGTCAATAATGGGGATAAAGATCTATGCCAATTATTTCACTATTGCCATTCAATAAACAATATCCATGTAATATACCTACGTACTAAATTGCAAATGGTTTGTACAAAATTTCAGTTTGTTCGTACCATTTTCCAGTCCCCAATCTTACCGAATGGTTTGAAAGTGAAACGCCAGTAGTTAGCAATCTACTCACCATCCAGTATCCCTCATACAAGCTGATCCTACAAGACAATCATTATTATTCAGCATGATTCCAAAATCGCATATGTTTATTCTTAATATATACTAACTTTTTCAATAGTTAACATATACTTAATGCGCAAGGTAGGTATCCTCTTCTTGCTTTACATTCCGTCCTACTATCTTCAACAATAATCGCCCACCCAACAACACCAATAACCTAAATTTTACAAATAAAACACAAGAACTATTTGACTACTTTTCATTAATTAAGTTAATACGTCACTTTTCTTACGGGAAAATGTACAGTATACTAACCATTGAACCGATCCAACTTCCTGGTCGTAACGTATCATCATCACTAACAGTCATATACATGTGGCCAAAATCTATGAGGATTTCGCTTCACACATACAAATACTTGAAATTTATATTAAATTGAACTATATTGTAGCATCATTATGGACTGCTTACCCTTCGGGTAAAGGCGTATTCCATATATAGTCACATGTGCCTTTGGCTGCCGCCCCTACTTTATCGGGTATTTCAACATACGTTAGTACCTACAACGCTTAAACATTTTATGTTAAATATTGAATAACATTAAATAATTACAATATTGAATCACTTCTTACGTATTACACCTTCTACCAATTTATATATAATGTCAAACATATGTAATTAAAGAACACATACGAAGACAAATTACAAGCAATTTACGGTCTAAACGAACATCAACAAGATCAACCATCCCTATACATATCATGTTCTAATCAAATGGATAAGGAAATTCAAAGTAAATCACTGAGTTCACATTACAACCACTCAAGTTTTTTCTCCCTACTTAAACCAAAAGAAGCTCCACATGACACTTCCTTGAAACGATAACTTATTTCATGTTTCGAGTTTTCATTCGTACTCGAATCCCTTTGCCACTAACCTTTGACAAGGCTTGCACCGTTGGCTTACCCTACAAGTTAACATCAACTTTGTCAACAACAAAAATCTCATACATTAAATTAATTCCACGTTGATCAAAATATAAAATTTTTACAGCTTTTACCTTTCTCTCCCCCCCCACAACAACATTATTGTCCTGTAACAAGGTGACATCATCTATCAATGCTTCAGCATCAATATTAAGTCCATCTTTTGGGTTGGACTCTTCGAATTCTGCTTTCTCCTCCATTATTTCCTCTTCCTCAAGGCCAATGCTAAAATTTCCTAAAGGTTTAATAATCGCCCACCCAACAGCATCAATAACCTGCTTTCTCCTCTTCGAATTTTGCTTTCTCCTTCATTGTTTCCTCTTTCTCAAGGAAACCTTCTCAACAACGTTCTTAAATTCCCCCTTCAGAGTCTTCAAAATCTCTTCTATTTTATTCTCCTTTTTGACACAAGCTTCAAGAGTCTGTTTGATTTTACCCAATTTTGAAATTACCTTCTCCAACGGCTCCGTAAAACATCATTACTACCATTCGTCCTGCCACCTTCTTCTGTCCCTTCATAGCATTCATCATCAGACCCAAGTACCTGCAAACATCATCATTAATTCATTTCATGTCATTACACCCCCCTATAGAATACAACATTTATTAACCTACTTACTTAAAGCTTTTTGGCAGGTCGTTCTCCCTTTAGCTTGGTTACAATCTTGCCTACGTCCATCTTCCCCCACGCATGAATGCGAGCACGACCATCAGCGGAAGCACATCCTCTGCTAGGAATTCCACTCTAATAATCGAATAACCTCACCTACATTTTACATTAATCAGAAGATTATAATAAAAATTAAACCTGGGTGAATAAAGTACTACGGTTGAACGAAACATAATTTTAATAATACATTACCTATAGGATAGCAATGCATCCGGTCATATAAGCCAACCAAACATGAACTTTACATTTGGATACTCCATCGAGTAACCTCTCGTATGCATATTTACACCAGTTCAATTTTCCACTCAACCTAGCTGAGCACAATAACTTGAAATGTTCCATGGAAGGCAGAAGGTTGGCGTTTGGACATAAGAACACACCAACAATGTGCTTTCAACTCATCCCCCTCAAAAGCTCCACTTAGTATCTCCCCCCACAAGTTGTTGATATGTAGCTTTCGTACTGATTTTGTACTTCATCGCTAGTTCTTTTCCACTCAATTTCCTCTGGCATGTTCAACATTCAGACCTTCGTTCTTCAAGCCCAAAACAACTTCCACATCTTCTACCAGAATAGGAATTTTGTGTCCACTAAATTCCATCGTCGAGCTTTCCACATCAAACTTCTCTACTAACTCGTGACATAGGTCGCGATGAATTGCTCGCGATTTCAATCCAAATAAAAGGCCAAACCCTAAATATTTAACAACATTGTCAATCTTCAGCTTCTACATCTCTTTAAACATATTTGACAGCTTCTTCATACTACATCTTGATGACATCTCCTACAACGTTTAATAGAAAAATAATTATTGTTATGTTACGCTTAAATATATTATGTTACGACATGTTTAAACTCTAATCACTTTCTCTAACAAGAAATATAAACATTCACTTACCTTTTTACTTCTTCCTTCTTCACTATTTCCTTCGCCTTGCCTTTTGCTATCCATTCCGATTGAGCCTGCTTCTGCTCCTCGTACATATCAATATAAGGCTTCTTTTCTGCATCAGTCATTTCATGCCATCTCAAACCTAGTACTTTTCTCACTTGTATCATTCCCACATTTATTAAATTTGAATGATATGTACACATTACAAACTAATACACGACACATAATCATATTTTCTTTTTCTCACTTACACTATTGTATATTTTTTACCACCCTCCAGTCGTGTACATTCACTTATACTGTACAAAAAATCATTTTAGAGTTAGACTGCAATACATTACGCTAGCCAACTAAGAATTTCAACCATGCCATATACATTCAACTTTAACTTACTAGAAGTGGATATGTGGTGTCAATATTTTATGTGCCTCATGTACGGCTTCTACGTCTGTCTCGCTACGATGCTCCATTGTAAACAACTTCAATATGAAAAGGTAATGTAAGGTAAGGATGAAAGGAATTAATGATGAAAAAAGATAATTACTACATTAACAAAACTTCCATTCTTACGATGGATCATTTGAACAAAAGTTCGCCTATACGTGACACTAAAAATTTTATGTGCTTATTAGAGCATGCATTCCATTACTAAGGTTATTATCATTACATAAACCAATTTAACCTACATTCTCGCTATCATACTCTAGGATACAATCTCATGGTCAAATTTCTAATTAACCTTTAACTCAATCACTTGATTACTTCATAAGATTATAATTATATAGATATGAGATAAGCTTATTATAACCATTCGAATAGAATGAACAAGAACCATATACCTATTTCCTAAAGGTTTTTCACACCATAACATCTTAACCACAAACAAATCCATTCACAAACATAAAAGCATAACATGATGTTCCAACCATATACCACATAAGCATACCATTCTAACTCAACCACATTCAAAGATGTATACCAAGTTACCATGTTGTTCCAACCATATACCACAGAAGCATATCATTCTAATTCAACCACATTCTAATTATTATCTTCTTAATAAAATCCTTAAACACTTGTACAACTAATGAGTATAAAAGCTTCCCCACTCCAACAATAATATCTGGAATTTAATCTACTACAATAATTATATCTTTAGTTCCTGATGACATTATCCATACTAAGACTAACACACGGTTTCACCTTGTTGCAAAATTAGTGATTTGTTGAACTATATTCTTCTGAAAATTGAACTATATACAAGCCACCAATTAACTTTATGGTCTCAAAGCAAAGACTCCCCAATTACATGGTATTCACACTTAAAGTTGTCATATATACATACATATACATTTTGTTGCATGATTTGTCCCCCCCCCTTCAATTAGCAAATGATGATTGATCACAAACCTTCCTCATTCAATTGAAATTTTGTACGTTTTCTCAAAAAAGATGTCACATTTTACATTAACAACTGTACAAAATAGGAACAAATCTAATACTACCAAGTAATAATTTATTTAAACCAAAACTACAATTAGAGGGATCCGGTTAACAGAGAAATCCCCTAAGACTATTTTGACTCCAAAAAAATGAATAAATTAAGATAGAATTCAAACCTTATGTAGAATTTTCTGAAGCAAAAGGCAGAGCAAAGAAAAAATCTTTCTTCTTTCACTTTTCCTTGTGTTTTCTTTTATAATTTCTCAAACATCCCTTGAACCCGAAACATACAACTGCTAAAATCTAACAATGTTGTTTATACAAAGATAAAAAAATTCAACCAAGTACCAACAACAAGTATTTATACTCCAATAAAATCATATAATCATAAATCAGAAAGGCCCCATCAATGAGAAAACCTTTAAATGCTCAAATAATTGGAAAACAACAAAAACTAACTAAAATATACAAAAACACCAACTTAACCCAGCGCAAATTTCTGCTCCAAAAAGAAATATGCATATAATTACAAAACAAAGAGAACCCATCACTAGTAAGCCAATAAAACCTCATATCAAAGGGGAAAATTAAAAAAAAACTATGCCGCAAAGCCCTAAAATTATACAAACAGGTTGAATTAGGTGACTTACTTGAAATGAAGCTTGTTAAAACAATAAGAGACCTACAACTTGCTTCTTTATAAATCTCCTTCACAAATCAAAATCATGCAGAATCACCCTGGGATGCTTTCAACGTGTTTGAGAGTTTGAAAACTCTAACCTTTACTTTTTTCCTGCTCAACTAAGGCTTGATGAAGCTTTCCACTTGCTTTTTACCTTAAGGTAACGTAAGGTAACCAGTTCAATCCAATGTCTATTACTAATCCAACTTGATTCACCGGATTAAAAAAATAACCTCTTTTTAGCCTATTTCTATGCCGCCTGTTTTTAGACAAACCCACAAGTCTACCCTTTCCTTGTGTTTCAAAGTAATCATTTATTTATTTGAAGGACCACATTTACCAAATTTCAAAAGTAGTAAAGATTTGGACAAGTACCTTACCCTTTGTGGATGTTCGAAAGTAGTAAAGTTATGTTTGATTTAACAAGGGTGATAATAATCTAGTACACTCTTTAAGATCATGGAGCTGGTAGATCTAAGTTACCGAATCAAGGCTCTCTTTTTTTTTGGAATTGGGAAGATAAAAACCAAAGGTTCTATACAATTGACAACATATCTCTATCTAAAAGAGGAAGCAGCTGATGGGAGGTGCATGAAATAAAGACAAGTTATAACAAAGTGGGGAAGTGAGCTTCACTACACAATCTGCAGGCTTGTTCCCCTCACGAGGAATCCAGTGAGCTTCCGTTCCCATTCGTAGCTACTCAATCTATGAATTGCACGCACAAGGGCATTCCCATTTGTTCATGCGTTTGGGTCGTTGATTAACTTGATTGCTTCTTTGTTGTTCGATTGGATTAAGAGGCAAAGGAATCCATTTTCCCAAGCCACCTGGAGACCAAGCAAGGTCGCCCAAAGATCAGCCTACAATGGATGCGTCACCCCTAGAAGTTTATTAAAGCCCATGGTCCAGGAGCCATCAGCTGCACGAAAGATTCTACCAGCAGATCCCATTCCAGAAGAGGGAGATACAACACCATCTATGTTTATAAAAATCCAACCTGCGTCTGATTGCTTCCAAGAAAGAGGAGAGGTTGAAGGAGTTGATACCTGCTCAATGATCACGCGACATTCAGAGTAATACCTCGCCCAAGTTATGCTCCAGTCACAAAGAGAATCAATATTGGCTATGCGTCGAGTGAAAACCAGATCATTGTGATTATTTTATAGTTGCCAAACGAAGACTGCAAAGAGGGTTGGCCATTGCAAATTCCAACCTGTGACTTGTACTATAGACAACAAGTTGGTTTGCAACTATTATTTTATGGGTAGAGTGAAGAAATTTGCAAAGGGGGCGGGTGGCAACAGATTTTAGTGTCGTCTATGAAATCAATGAAGGATAGGCTAGAAGCCGCAAGTTGTACACCAGTAACATGAGGGCCTAAGGGTCCCAAGGTTGGTACTCAGACATCATCAAGGAAACGCGAAATTTGGCCATCACCGATAAACCAGGCAATGCTCACACGTAAGTCAGACCATGCTTTAGAGATCGCACGCCACAGAGGTGAACAATTAGATCGAGTTACCGAATAGGGACATACCTCAACAACTTTATATTTTTGGCGTAGCTAGCTGATCTAAAGGGCAATAGTTTTGGACACAAGAGAGTAGCAAACTGTAGAGCGTTGAGGTGTTCTCTAAATATGAGCGCAAGTGCACACTCTTGTCTAGTTGTAATATAAAAGATATCGTCTCTCGCGAGGATTGGACAACTAACTCTAATGTAAATTCCTGCACAAAAAATATTAAATGCACAAGTAAATTTCAGTTTGTTTTAGAGAAAGGTAAATAAACACAAGTAAATAATAGAAGAGATCAGATTGATAGAATGGGTCAGGTTATGCTGCTCCGTAGTGTGAAACTGTGTTGGATATGTTAAGTTGTATTGCGCTGCCAGACTTTGTTGCCTTGGCGAAAGATGGCAGATTGGTGCTTCGATAACTTTCGCTGCCTCGGAAGTGGAACGGACGATTGGCTTGACGGAAAACTTGACAAACTTTCAAGGCTCAGCAGAACACTTCGATAATGATTCAGATTATGTCTAAGTTAGAATAATGTTGTTGCTCGCTGCAAATAATACCCGTCGGCGTAAATCTTACAATGAACAGCAACCTTTGGTTCGTCCTCTTTTAGCCGCCTTAAACCCTAACTTATTTCTAGGCTGGATTGATCAACACCTGATATTGATGAGATCGTTCTTACTTTTTCGTGAGTTTGACTCTCTTCATGCCAAACAAATGGATTTCTCCCAATCGATCTTTCAAACTCAATTGAAAACAATGAAGAACATGAAATAAGCAAACCTTGAATTTATTGCAATAACAAACTTAAACCTAAACAACCGTTCTCACAACTACTTTACAACATAACCGAAACCCTAGAGAATTTAGAACATAGTGGCGGCAAGAAAACACAAGAGAAACCTAAGCTATGCCGACTATGACTTGTTAAAATACAAAGTATGATTGGGTATATATAGGGCATGGCCTAGGTTAAGTCCTCCTTGGAGTAGAAGTTATCCTCATGATAAAGTAGCTTTTTCATTAAATGCATCCTTTAAATCTGACTTCTTTGACTTAAAATTGGACTCCTTGTGCCGCAAGTAAGCTTAGGCTGCCTCAGACATTTTCTCCTTTAGCGGCTCAGTCCGCTGCTTCCGGCATCAGAAATTTATGTGGATGGGCTCATTGGACTCAGAAAATTATGCTCTTCAAATCGCACTCCAGTGTTCCAATTCCTCTGGTTGCTGCCCTGGGCAGAAGATATGGCGGCGGCATCTACTCGACAACATCTCTCTCTGTGTTGAACTGCTTCAGTACAACTCATTGGTCTGCTACCTCAGCATCAACTCCTCAGCTTTATCCTTCTTCTGAAAGCTTCTAGCACCTAAATCTAAAACTAAACTAAAACAATATCTTTTCTTACCAAATTAAAGATATTCAATTAAAATAAGGCAAAGGAAAGAATACTGTAAATAATGCGTGCATACACCTAAATATGCCTAAAATGCACTTAATAACAACAATAATATGAGATGGAATGCATACAAAATATAAGACTTATTAGCACTTTACACACCCCCAAACTCGAACTATCACTTGTCCTCAAGCAATGCAATCCTAAACATACTTGCCCTTGCATTAATCAGAAAGAAAAACCTATTTTAAACTTGATTTAGCACCTCAAGGCCATGGCACCTATCATTAGATTAGTGAAAAAAAGAATAACATGAATTACCTTAGAATTAAACTACAATGCTAGTGCAGTGTGTGCAGAAACTTTGTACATGCTGAATTTGAAGAATATTCTAAGTAAACAAATATGTTGTCAAGGTAATATAAGGTTGTTGCCGAGGCAGCACGGTTAAGTACATTTTATAATCATGGCAATAAGGGCTTCAGCTCATCATAACTACTCTTTAGGTCTGAAATTAAGATAGGATAAAACTACAAAACCTCGAACCCATTGAGTAGAGACATCACGTGAAGATTTTCATTCACTGATTCTAATTTGTCTGTCACTTCAAAAAAAAATCAGATTCAAGGACTTTGATAGCAGTGGAGTGTCCTTGCACATTATTCTTCCTAAAGCTTGTTTCGGATACCTCTAGGGAAAAACAACATATATTTTTTTTTCTTTCCTACTGTGGCAGTGCTTTTCTTCTTTTTTCTTTTTACTGTCTGTCGCGGTAGCTGCCTGCAACCATGTTAGAATTTTACATATAATTCAAGCAGGCAGTGTTTTTCAGAAATTCAATCAAATTCAGCAAGTCATAGTAGTGTTTTTAATTTTTGGCATTTATAGAAATATTCTAAGTTTTCTTCATGCTTTCCCCAAAATTAAGTTCATTTTTTATAGTGCGAAAAAATTTAAAATCGGTTATCCTATCATAGGCACAAGTTCTAACAAAAATTTTCTTTTTGATTAATTTTGAGGCAAGTACAAATGTAACCTATATGATCTAAGTATGCCTAAACAATTATGAGTGCTAATCCCGCCCAAACTCGAGATGGGCATTGCCCTCAATGCACAAAATAAAAAAAAATAGAAAATAAAAGACAAGATAAATAATTAAAAGAAAAGAAATAAGAAAAGAAAACAACGCTAGAAGTTGGCTGATGGTTGAGAATAGGCTGGAGTTCCTGAGGCAGAGGAGGAAGAGGATGACTGGATAACCAGGCGGCAGCTGGCAGAGGTCCTGGCAGCAGGCTTGGCAGGTGAAATCTTTGCTGTGCGCGGCGGCTGGACTCTCTTGGGCGTAGGGCGAGGAGCTTCACTGTGGTCCGGTTCAGATTCTAATTCCTCATCCTCCATCTTGATCGAGATTATATGTCGCTTCTTTTTTCTGCTTGGCTCCTCCATGGGTGCTACCGGTGGCTCTACTATTGTCATGGGTTCCCTTGTTTCTGCCATCGGCTGCCCAAAATCCTTGGACGGGGAGGTGTCTGCTACTTTTTCCGCTGTGATGTTGGAGAAAGTTGTTTCTGATGCCTCTCTAGAGTGTCGACCACCGTGTGAGAGGAGGAGGTGGCAAAGTAGGACAGGTATCGTGTTGGAGAAGGCATCTGGTGGTGGAAAGCGGTGTAGCGGGCAGTAGCTTCTGGCGGTGTAGCCTCTCTTGGCTCAGCTGCAGGGGCCAAGTCTTCTGGGAATCTAGGCAGGGAGGGGACGTCATTGGGAAACTTCTGCAGAAGATAGGCCACAACGGCCTCTTGAACTTCCATCACATACTTCGTGAAGGTCAGTTGCTGCTGCTCAATTCTCTTGTTGTTGTCGATAAGTGTGTGGAGCAACTGGATGACCTCAGGTTGTTGGGCAGCCTCAGTACTACCTCTTGCTGCCGCGGCAACTGTGTTGTCGGCCGATAGCTGGGATGGTGTGATCGGCTCTGTCTCAGGAGCCTGTATCATCTAGAGCCTGATTTTTCTGGTCCAGCCCTCCATTGGTGGTGTCAGAACATCTTTGGAGTCAGAGGGGAAGTTGAAGTTTGCGCAATGCCAGTGATGAGGGAGGGGAAGTAGAGTCTACCCTTCGACTTTCGGTAGCAGTTGTGGATTTCTTTGCAACTTATGTAGCCCACGTTGATCGGTCGATTGTTCACGATTGAGTGGATCAGGGCTAAACGGGGCCGATCAACTGTCGTGTTGTGGAAGCTGGACCGCAGGCGTAGCTTGATGAATGTGTTCCAAAGCATAGCCACTGGCAGAAGACGGCGGTGCTGAACAGAACTATTGTGTTCCCCCCCCAGCCACGAGGTGTTTGGTTCACACAACATGTCATTCATTCTGTCGTAGTCGGCTGCTGTCAATGTCTATCGCTATTCCTCATGGGGGTTGTCATCCATCTCCAGCCCATAGAACTTGTTGATGGTGGCGGCGTTGAGTTTTACTGCCTCCCCTCTGACAAAGACGAATGGAACTTCTGGGCGGGGTTGGTGGGCGTAGAACTCTCGGACGAGGGTGAAGTTGGCCACCTCAGGCTGCTTTGCAAAGATTTTCCACCCTTGGATATGAATTTTCTCGAAGAGGGCGGGCTCAATACCTAAGTCTCCTGTCTACTGCGAGTAGTGAAACCCTTTCTCCTCCCAAACTGCTCAGTTGGCAAATTGTGTTCTGTGCCTTTTCTGGTCTAGCTCGGAGAAGAATCTATGGAACGAGGGTTTGGATTGTGATGTTGCATAGTAGTGAGACGGTTGTAATCTAAAAGTAACTGAAAATAGAAAATATTAAAAAAGTAAGTGGACGCAGAAGAGGTTAAACAAGGAAATAAAGTGAAGAAAATGAATGAAATAGTGAGGTATATATAGGGGTTGCCAAGAGATGCAATGGCAGCATTAAATTTCCAACGGGTAGATTTTTGCGGCGTGTGTTACGGGATTAAATTCTTGTTACGCTATAGCCATTGGCAGCTAGTCGTTACGCGTTTTTTCGTTGGGTTGTCTTTAGCTATTTCGACGACATGGTGGGCGGGTCGGCATTCTTCTTGGTCATGCTTATTTATTCCTAAACCTGAAAATAAAGATAATTAACTAAATAAAGAAAATTGAAATAAAAATAATTAAATCTGAAAAATAAAAATGTGGAAAATAAATTGCAATAAATTAAAGTCTAATTCTAAAACATAAAAATAAAAAATAAAGATATTAAAAATAAATTAAGTGGGCCATCTTGCTTTTTTAATATTTTCTATTTTGTCCAGGTGCATCTCCCAAAAATAAACCACTTCCTGAGCTGGTTGTGTTGTGCTTTTTTGTCCATGTGGGCCATCTTGCTTATTGGGGATCTTGTTGCCTCCTTGATATCTGCCCTGGCGGCTGATGCCTTGCTCTGTTTTTGTGCTGACCTTGGAGGCATGTGTGTCTTAGCATACTTCTTTTTCCTTGGCTGGCTTCGTGGGCTGTAAAATATGTATCTTTATGTTCTGATTGTCAACCCTCATTATGAGTTACCCATTCTCCACATCTATTAATGTTCTGCCTGTGACTAAGAATGGTCGCCCAAGAATGATGGGGGCATTCTCATCTGCCTCACAGTCTAAGATAAAGAAGTCAACTGGAAAGATGAAGTTGCCCACTCGTACAAGGATATCTTCAACTTTTCCTTCTGGTTGTACAAAGGAATGGTCAGCTAGTTGGAGCATGATGGAGGTTGGTTTTGCTTTTCTGATTCCTAGTTTTCTGAAGACAACCTTGGGCATCAGATTAATACTTGCTCCTAGGTCACATAGAGCTCTCATAGCATGGTTTCTACCTATCTTGCATGGAATGATAAAGCTACCTAGATCTGTCCTCTTGGGCGGCACCTTGTTATGCATCATTGCCATGCACTCTTCAGTGACAGCTATCGTCTCGAATTCCTTAATTTTCCTTCTCTTGGAAACCACATCTTTCAAATATTTCACATAATTTGGCATGTTTTGTATGGCTTCCACAAGTGGGATGTTGATGTGCACCTGTTTTAGGATATCCAAAAATTTATTAAACTGGTGCTCTTGCTTTTGTTGTTTAAGCCTTTGGGGGAAAGGCGGCGGCAGACGAATGTCCTGGATGCGTTCCTTGCAGGGAAATCTGATATGTGGGGGTTCAGGATCATCTGTCTCAGGGCTACCGTCATCTGCCTGGGCCTCAGTTTGTGGTGCTGCCATAGTAGGTTGTCCGTGTGCTGCTATGGTGGGCGGTTCTGATTGCTTTTCTTGTAGCTTCTAAATTCTGGGATCATCTAATTGTTTCCCACTTCTTGCCGTTATTGCTTTACACTGCTCATAAGTGGGTTTTTTGTGACCTCTGTGTTTCTAGATGATGCACCCATTGACTTGTTGCTTATGATCTCACAGAACTGCCCGAACTGGGTCTCCAAGTTATTTATTGCTGCCTCCTGGTTGTTCATCCGCATCTCAGTCTTGTCCATAAATGACTCAGTCTTGTCAATAAATTTATTAGTACGAGCAATAAAATCACTGGTGCGAGACATAAAAGTATGTAAAGTAGATTCGAGTGAATTATTGTTCGTATTTTGTTGCTGTTGAGGTTGTTGTCGGGACATGTTCTGCTAATATCCTCCTTGTTGTTGGGTTGGATTTGCAGCGGTGTTAGGGTTACTCCAAGAGAAATTTAGATGTTTTTTCCAGCTTGGATTGTATATGTTGGTGTTGAGTCTGTTGTTCCTCTCATAGGTCCTCATAAAATTGGCAGATTCGTTGCATTCGGAGGAATCATGGTTGCCCCCACACTCATCACAAAAGGGCTCCACAGCCTTGGACTCATATGTCTTCCCAACAGGCTTGGTCATGTTCATCACCAACTGTGTTAGTTTATCTAGGCGGGCATTGACAGATTCAACTGCTTCTACTTCATTCACAATAGTTGGCCGCCTTATGCCGCCGCGGCGGGTTGTAGGGAACTTGTAGTCATTCTTTTCAATTCTATTCAGAATCTGTAGTGCCTCCTTAAGTGGTCTGTCTAGGATGATTCCATTGGCTGAAGCATCGAGCATCATTCTCGTTGATTGATTTACTCCATTATAGAACATCGACACTTGAGTCCAAGATGGGAAACCGTGAAGTGGACAATTGTTTAGAAAATGTCTAGGGCATGGCCTAGGTTAAGTCCTCCTTGGAGTAGAAGTCTTCCTCATGATAAAGTAGCTTTCACATTAAATGCATCCTTTAAATCTGACTTCTTTGACTTGAAATTGGACTCCTTGTGCTGCAAGTAAGCTTAGGCCGCCTTAGACATTTTCTCCTTTGGTGACTCAGTCTGTTGTTTCCGGCATCAGAAAATTGCGTGGATGGGTTCATTGGACTCAGAAAATTATGCTCTTCCAATCGCACTCCAGTTTGCCAATTCCTCAGGTTGCTGCCTTAGGCGGCAGCTACTCGGCAGCATCTCTCTATGTGTTGAACTGCTTTAGTACAGCTCTTTGGTATGCCGCCTCAGCATCAGCTCCTCAGCTTTCTCTTCCTTTTGACAACTTCCAGCATCTGAAACTAAAACTAAACTAAAACAATATTTTTTCTTACCAAATTAAAGATATTCAAATAAAACAAGGCAACGCAAAGGATGCTGTAAATAATGTATGCATGCACCTAAATATGCCTAAAATGCACTTAAGAACATCAATAGTATGAGATGGAATGCATACAAAATATAAGACTTATGAGCACTTTACACAAACCTTCAATATAAAAGCCAAATTGATCTCATGGATACGTCGGAAACCAAGACCCCCACAGTTTGCCGATTGACAAAGAGATTCCCAGCTAACCAAAGGGAGCTTCGTTTCAGTAGCAGTGGAACCCCAAATGATTTTTTGTATGATTTTCTCAATTTGGTTGCATACAGTCTTAGGTAGCAACGCTGTTTACATGAAATAAACTGGGATTGCGCCGAGAACAGATTTTGCGAGCGTTACACGACCCACCATTAAGAGGTTACGACCAGCCCATCCATTTAGCCATTCCTGGATTTTATCTAGATTGAATTTGTAATCAGAACATTTCACTCGGGTGTGAAGAACCAGAACGCCTAGATACTTCCCAAGACAATCCACATGTTGATATCCAAAAAAGTAATTGATCATACTTTGCATACTCATGTCGGTGTTTGGTGAAAAATATATATTTGTTTTCGGATTATTCACTCGATGGTCAGAGAATCAACCAAACAAAGAAAGGATATCTCTGATGACCGCAGCTTGGTGTAAGTCCGCTTTCGCATATAGAATAAGATCGTTTGCAAAGAAAAGGTGTGAAAGCGAAATGCCACCTCTTATGAAATGGAATGGCTTCCACGCACCAATTGAAACCACATGCTTAATAAGATGCCCTAGGCGTTCCATGATAAGGACAAAAAGATATGGTGATATAGGGTCGCCTTGCCTAATGCCTCTGCTCGGCTTGAAAGGTTGTGATTGACTACCATTCCATTGAATTTGGAAGCTAGATGAGGTCACCACGTTCATAATAATGCGTCGGTGATCTGATGGTAAACTCGCTTTGGCCATAGACTCCGATATAAAACTCTATCGAACTCGATCAAAAGCCTTTTCAAGGTTGAATTTTATCGTCATCCAGTTGTCCTTCCTCTTAGATTGCTTCATGGAATGAACCACTTCTTAATTAATTATGATGTTTTTCGTTATATTTCAACCAGAAATAAAACTGGTTTGATTCGGATCAATAAGTTGTGGGAAGATAAGCTTGAGACGTCGGACAATCACTTTTGTCAATAGCTTATACAAAATTGTACATAGGCTAATAGGCCTGAAATCGGCAAATGTAGACGGGCTATCACATTTTTGAAGAAGGACGAGAACGGTCCTGTTTAGAGTCAGCTCAATGATATCCCCACGAAAAATCCCTTGCATCATAGTTGATATCGAAGGACCCACAGTAGACCATCGCTTTTGGAAGAACTCCACATGTAAACCATCCCACCCCGGGGATTTTAGAGGAGCCATAGTGAACAATGAAAAATGGATTTCTTCATTGGTAGGAGTGGAACCAAGTGGATGCAACAACTCGGGCGGCAAGCGAGGAAAGGCAGCAGTTATTGGGAAAGGTTCCTGTTTAGCTGAGGCGTCATCGGAGAAAAGACATTAGAAAAAATCAGCAGCTTCCTCTTTTAGAACTGATTCATCTTTGCACCAAGTTCCATCCGATATATTGAGGGCTTTAATTTTACTCTTTTGTCTTCATTAGATAGCTCGTCTATGGAAGTAACGTGTGTTTCAGTCCCCCTGAATTATCCAATATGAACGCGATTTTTGGCGCCAAAGAAGCTCCTCTTGGTCAAGTAAGTTTTAAAGTTCAATAAGCAATTCAACCTCCAGCTTTATTAGAAACCGAGATGGATGATGGCTAAGTGATTTCTGGATACCCGTAAGTCTCGCCCTGATAATTTGCTTCTTCGTTCCCAAGAAGCCAAACATAGTTTTGTTCCAAATATCTGTGGCCTTCACAAAGTTCACCAAAGTAATGGACATGGAAGTTTTCGGTACCCAATTATCATCCACCATACGCAAGATATCCTCGTGAGACAGCCAGCCTGGAAATACCGAAATGGTGCAGGTCTAGATTGTCGCACGGATTTGCCAATGTTTAGGAGAATGAGTCGATGATCTGACCGCAATCGAAGAAGGTGCAGCACATAAGATTCAGGATAGGTATCATCATAATAGAAATTACAAATGTATCTGTCTAAACGAACCGTACTGCTCCCCTGGACCAAGTGTAGTCGGGACCCGTATAACCCATATCTTGCGAGCCAAAATCAGAGACAAGATTCTGGAATGTTATACTCGGCTTTGACGAATTGGCATAACCCATTCTCTCATTTGGAAGTAACGTAGCATTAAAATCCCCAAATAATAACCATAGAGCACGAATAGATGCTGCCAGGCGACATAAATGCAGCCATAAAAGTTTGCTACTAGGTGCCGAGGGACAGCCATAGATGGATGTGGCAAGAAGAGAATAAACAACATCTCAATAAGAAATCCGAAAGTGGATGAACTAGAAGTGAGTAAGAAGAACATTAATAGTAATTGTGTCATACCACGCCACCCAAATACCACCGAAGAACCCATTCGCCTCAAAAAGATGAGAATTCGAATACCCCAGAGCTGCAATAAATGATTCAGCCCGTCGACCACTAATTCGCATTTCCACAAAAATAACCAAGTCAAGCTTGTAATCCTGTAAGTATTGTCTAGCTGTAGGTAAGAAATGAGAGTCACCGCAGCCTTGTACATTCCAAAAAATAATTTTTAAATCTATAAAAGAAAACTTGAAGAGGTGGGAGAGCACTTATAATTAAGACATAGCCACTGCACGTCCTTCACCCGAACTATGGCTATTAACATCCACTGTAGTGGTAAACAATGTAGGATTTGCAGGGGAAGATTTCAATGTCATCCCCTCGCCTATCAGAGTCAGTAGGATCACCTAGCGGGGGTTGCGATGGTGAGTACACTGCCATATGGGAAGGAAAGGAAGATTGAATGACATTCAGATCAGCATTTTCTTTCTTTGTTGTGGCCATGTGTTTGGACTTGTCGAGAGTGATGTTTTGAGGAGCCAGTGGAGCCGAACGAGAGTTGAATGCCTTGGAAGATTGCTTGGTAAGGATTAGGAAATCAGACAGCGAAGCAGTTAAGGGCTTACGGATCAGCTTTGACTTGCACCGCGGACGTCGCTAAGTCTATAACCCCCTAAACTTAGCCTAGAAGAAATAGGTTGAATCTAGGAAGTCGTACTTGAAAACTTGTCCCTCAAGTAATAAATCTTAGGTTTATAGTTTTTTAAAACCAAAAATAAATATCAATTAAAAATTATTATCATAAAACGTCACATCGTTTACAAAACTCAAACTTCATAAAATATTCTGATAACATATTAAAATATCCAAATCAAAGTCTGTAGATGCATGCATTAAAGTAATCCCAAAATAAAAAAGTCCCAAAGTCTAATTACATAAATGTTTCAAAACATAAAGTAATAATCAGAAAGTTTAATTAAAGTAGTTTATATTGATATAATATTCGAGTAAACACGAGATGCTCCAAGTACCAAGTCGCCTAAAAAGTCTGAAGATATCTGAAATAAGAAACTAAGGGTGTGTAAGCAAAAGAGCTTAGTGTGTCTCTAAAGTGCAACAAAACACAAACAAAAACAATATTTTATTTTTTGATAAAGTCTTTTCTGAAAACACAGTGTATCTGATAAATCAAAATCATAAACATGATGATGTGTGATGCATAACTCAATACCCGACTGTCTGATATCATACAGAGTGGAGGATGCCCTCACCAGAGTGGAGGTTTCCCTCGCTTTTTCCGAACATAGTTCCAATCCCATGACACAATGATATGATTTGAAAAACATAATCTGAACTCTTACAAGAGTTAAATTTTCTAAGAATACGATGCTTGATTTAAAACAAAATTTAGTATGCCATTATGATGTTTTCAAAATCATTTCCAATCACAATAAATCAAATAATAAATTAAATAGAGTAAAAAAATTAGTACACAAATATATAGCACAATAAGAAACACACCTTAGCAACAATAGCTCTAATGCCGAGAAAAGCGTGTCTCACTCTCAGATCTAAATGAATCAGAAACTACAAGGTGTGACTCCTATATTATTAACCATTTCTAACCCTAAGCCACTAAATAAACACAAAACTAAACTGAAGACATACTCATGTGAAGATCTCAAAGAACGTGTACGGTCAGTCCGTACAACTGGAAGTAACTCTCCGCCTCAAGGTTGGCACCTGAACATGAGAATATTCCAAATCAAATTCATAAATCCACAACTTATTAGATTTTAAGAACTAATTAATTGAAATGAGCAAAACGGGGCTTTCAGAATCTAATTTGAAAAAATGGGCAACAGATTCGAACTCAGGACGTCGAAAAAGGACAACAGGATGGTTGTTTAAAAAAGTCAACTCTTGGTCAACCCTGGTTAAAGTAAACTGGTAAAAGTCCATTGGTCAAAATTGGTTCGGTCAAACCTGGTCAACTTCCAGTCAAACTGTTCAAGTAAAAGTTAAGGTCAAAACTAGTTCGAGTCAATGGTCCGAGTAGGTCAATGTGTCCAGTCCGGTTTAGTGCATATCAAAGCTGGTTCGGGTCAAATTTGTCGGTTCGGTTCAATCAACTTTGGGCTCAAACAAATCAGGCTCTCAACACCCAACTCCATTCACCCACACTCACACAACCCACACACACAAACTCGTTGGGTTTACCATCCAGCTCCACGATTGGGCTCAACCAACAACACCCAGCTCACTAATCATGTCACCATCCAAAATGGAACTAGGGTTCCTGAAATGTCATTGGCAGCTAGGGTTACTAGAACCCAAACAGTGGCAGCGGTGGCACAGATATAGAACAGTGGCGGTGGCAACAACAAGGATGGTGGTAGCTTGCCGTGAACAAAAATAGAGACCTCAAGGGTTAGTTTCCGGCCAACACAACCAAAATCCAAAGTCAAACCAAAACCCAAAACTTAGAAACACTGATTTACCAAAACATGGGTTCAAAACTTACCCACACTCTGATTTGAATGAACGAAAGGATAGATGGACGGCAGAGCGAGAAATGATAGAGACGAGCAAAGGGAAAGCTGAACCATTTTCTACCGTTTTTGACCAAACGACGACCGATAAGGTTGGTCCGGTGGGTGGGGTTTGATCACTGGTCGATGACGATCATAGTGGTGGAGGTCGTGCAAGCCACGGGTAATGAGCGGGGGTCGGTCGAAGCTTGATCGGAACTGAAGCAAAGGAAAGGCATTATTCGTATGAGAGATAGGGGAGAGAGCAGTTGCGTGAAAATTAAAAGCTGAAAAGGGGTTTGGTGATATAATGGGGTGTAAATACCCTAGGAAAATGGGGAAATCACACATATGGTCACTAAGATTTTTTGGGTTTACATAATAGCATAAAAAATTTACCTATATTACAAAATAACCCCCAAAATTTCTAAATTAAGCCATAAAATTCTGAATTTACTTTATTTAATCCTCACACTCAAATTAGGGTTTTAGAATCAAAATCCCCCAAATTCTAGGGTGTCTAAATTTAAGGATTTCAAAGTCTATGGTTTTCAAATTAGGGATTTCAAAATTAGGGAAAATTTAGGGTTTTACAATTCTCCCTCCTTTAAAGAAATTTCGTCCTCGAAATTTTCAGACTTAGCAACAGATGTTACAACTGACTAAGACATTCAATACTTTTTTATTCTAAATTCATAATCCATCATAACCAAAAATAGAACTGAAAAAATAATAAATGTACCTGCTACGTCATTGTGCATATAATCACATCCAACGTGAACTCCGGTCGAATATACTGAACCCAGACGTCTAATCTCATATCCAGCTGACCTATCACTCTGAGCATGTCTACCTCTACTAGTTGTATCAGAAGCAGTTGATCTAAACTGCCCTCTACCTCGGTAAGGTGCATGAACTGACGCATGTGTCTGGCTCTGAACGGATGAACCGGTAGGTGGTCGAGGACAATTCTTCAAGTAATGATCATGAGATCCACATCTAAAACACGTTATGTTCATTAATTTACACTCTTCGTTATGCTTCTTATTGCAATAAGCACGTACAGAAGTAGGCCAGGAAAATTTTGAACTACCCACACTACCAGACGGAAATGTCGATGTTGCAGGTCTCACATTCTGATAACTATGAGGAATAGACTCATCTCTGGACCTCTTCCCAGATGAGTTGACAAAACTAGGCTGAGCAGATATGTCTGGTTGCTTCACGGCTATCTCAGAATTCTGAAGTTCCTCCTTTTCCATTAATGCATGAATCCTCTCAGCAGTTTTAGCCTGATCAACCATGTCGCTAAATACTTTATCATGATGTGTTGCAAAATCTCTCTGAATAGGTAAACGAAGTCCTTTCAAAAACCAGTCACACTTATCTTTCTCAGTCGCAACTAACTCATGAGCATACTTGGCCAACCTCCGAAACTCTATCTCATAATCATTAACTAACATATTATTCTATTTCAAATTCATAAAATTATTGCGACACTTTGCTAAAAACTCGTGTAACCCCCTTAGCCAGGCCTAGACGGTTGACCCGAACTTCGAAGATTACACGGGGAAAACCAAAGTCAACCCGAAAGTCAACCTTGATTAACAACCCATTTTTTTTCTTTTTAAACTTTTCTAGACGCATATTAACCCTAGGCGTACTCTTGAGATCAGCATACTCAAAAATCACAGCAATCGGAAATCAATAAGGGACTCAATTGCACAACATACGAATTTAGGGACCAAATTGTAAATTCTGGAAATTAAGAGGACTTTACCAATTTTTAAGATACCAATATGAAATTAGTCATGTTTCATGCTTCTCTGCCAAATTTCACCTCAAACGGCCATCCCAAACTCAAGCAATTGCATATACAAAGTTCAGGACTAAAACGTTAAGATTTCAAAACATAAAACCATATAATTTAGTGCCCAACGGTCGAGTGTTCCGGAACGGGGGTTGACCGTTCCGAAACGCGGGAGCGTTTCGAAACCTGTTCCGAAACACGGCTTGGCAGTAGAAAAAGTGTTTCGGAACGGCTCTACCCGTTTCGGAACACCAAGGCCATTTCAGACCCCTGTTTCGAAACAGTAGCACCCGTTCCGATACAGTCTGCCCAGAAATGCAGAAATTATCTGGTTTAACATACATTTGACCCATTAAACGCATCCCTATGACCCCCAGGTCATGCCAACAAGTCATCATACAATAAAGGAACATATTTGCATCAACAAAACATATCCATGGCATCAATTAGGGAAACCTTCAATCTATAGGCATACATCATATTACCCAAAATCAACAAACATCAAACCAACAAAGCAACACAAAAAATGGCCAATTACATATCCAAAGCATCATAGGCATCATGCCAAACTTAGGGAGTCCAAAACATCTCCCAAAAACACAATCTAGGTTCCTATTGCCAAATACCAAAAACTAATAGTGTTGTGAAAATAGTCACCATACATGAGCTTAGTCCTTCCCTTGGATTACTTGCCCTCCTTGCTGCCCACAACACCTCAATTCTCTACATTATTGATTCAAGAAAGAGAGCGTAAGCACATATGCTTAGTGAGGCATGCTCTAATGAAACAATACAATAATGCACTTGTAAAACACCTTTCAAAGGCCTTTAAATTCATAATCATCATGTCTCATGCAACAATGCATACAAAACAAGCATCTCATGCTTCATTATATCAACATGTCATATTGGCTTTCAAGTGATAATCCTTAACCATTTTTCAACACAAAACACAATCGGATACGCGGATTACAAGCGTTGTCCCATACGCTTCATACACACTACCAAACACACAAGGTGGAGTTTACCGATACAATCACAACCCCTCGACACCCGTGATGGAGTCTAACGGTACAATCACAACCCCTCCACATCACTCTTTGGTAGTTGTATAACATCACTAACAAGAACACGGGACAGACAACATAAGATCCTCACATGACATTTTAACCACCATTATGATCTTAGACATCTCGTTAGTGTACTTGGATGGAGTTTACGGTACCATTACAACCCATCAACATCTAAGGCGACTTTATTCACGGTGCACCCAATCCTATAGCCGGGTAACTATATCCGATTCAAGTACTTTTAAACTAATACATCACTTGCCAATATACATCATTTACCATCATCAATCCCAATTTTTAAAGCATTAAACAAAGCCATTAAACAATCATGCATCACTATGCATCCAACCACATTTATCAATGTCAAACCAAGGATCTCTTATCTTGAGCACCCTTCAACAAATGGCTTTCAAAACCAGCATTAAACATGCTAAAATATGCTTTCAAAACAGAATTTAAACATGCAAAATAAACACATCGCATCCAACCATCTCATGGTTCATCAAAGAGAGAGTTTCTCCGAAAACTTACTCTTGAGCTTAATTAAGTTGCTTAGACTTAAACTAAGCTCCCAAAACCTTCAAACATTGGTTTCAAAGCCGAAAACCAAACTTCACTCACCAATTCCGTTTCGCAAGATTGCCGAAACGCCGTTCAAGCCCCCGGATCAACACCACAAGGATCTGAAGTTGTCTCCCCTGTTTTAAACACATCAAAGCAGAGGATTAATGCATCATCATGCATTAAAATCTTCAGCCATTACACCTAAACTCACTGCTCTCACCAAAACTCACATTTCGGCTACCAAACACAACTGAAAACACATCCAAACACTTCTACAACATTACCCGGCCTTGATCCATCACTTCTAATCATTCTTAGACATCAATTAACATCCAAAAAGAACCTAATCACGTCCTTATACCTCCAGCTATAGCATAACACCAAAATCACCCCAAAAATCACCATTTTCACAAGTAAAAACTTAGAAAAATTAACCTATTCGGGATTGCATTGATTAAACCTCCATTTCACATCATTTAAACATCCAAAATACATTAAAAAGGCATCTCAAAACAGAGCCCAAACAACCTCCACGAAATTCTTCAAGATTTGATCAAAATCTCAAGTTTTAAGCCAAAATCAAGATCATAACATTAAAACATTTAATAAAACTTAATTTAAGGATTGAGAACTTGGGAATTTCAGTAAAGAACTTAGTATTTAGAGGAGAAGAACGTTCATACCTCTAAATGTGGATTTCTCCTTGTTTAGAGCCAAAATCCTTGAAAATTCAATATGCAAATGGAGAGGATTTGATGTAGAAATGATTAGGAATCATTTGGGGATTGAAATCTCATCATTAGGTGTGAAAATCAAAAGAAAAGCTGTTGTGGAAATGTGTTTGGCTGAGGGAATTTTGAGAGAAAATGAAATGGGAAAATTTAGCAAAAGTTAGTTATGAAACTAAAATATGATTTTTTTCCTCTTTTCCTTTTATTAATTAAACATTAAATGAGTCTTTAAAAATCAAGAAAAATCTGGAGAAATCCTCTCTTGGGTAAATTAGCTCCTTAAAGATTCAAAGTTTCAATCCTTTCAAAACAGTCACAAACTTTTCAAAAATTACATTTTAGTCACTAACTTGAAATGTCATATTTCCAAACCTCATTTTGTAAAATTGATTTCACCACTCTCATATATATATTAAAAGAGGATTTTTATATATTTTTCCATATTTTTAATGCACCCCGAACTAGGCTTTCCCTAAAATCACCTTTTATATTCGAACCGAAATTTAGACCGGTCCGGTTCAGACCCTAAACTTCCAAGCCCAAAATTGGGGTGTTACAACTCTCCCCCTCTTAAGAAATTTCGTCCTCGAAATTTACCTGGAGGAAAAAGGTATGGAAACTGCTTCATCATGTCATCCTTCCGTTCCCACGTGGCTTCCTCAGCACCACGATGCTTCCACAACACCTTTACCAACTCAATGGTCTTGCCTCGAAGAACTTTACTGTCCGAATCCAGAATCTCCACCGGTTCTTCATCATAGGTCAAATTCGGACTCAACTCCACTTCCTCCACGGGCATAACATGCAAAGGATCCGATCTATACCTCCGAAGCATAGAGACATAAAACACATCATGAATCTTTTCTAACTCTTGCGGTAACCTCAACTTGTACGCAACATGACCCACACGCTTAATCACCTCGTATAGTCCAATGTACCTAGGGCTCAACTTACCCTTTCGACCAAACCTCGTCACCTTTTTCCAAGGCGAAACTTTCAAAAACACACGGTCACCCACCGCATACTCAATCTCATTACGCTTCAAATCCGCGTAAGACTTCTGCCGATCAAAAGCTGCCTTCAATCGCTCACAGATGAGCTTCACCTTCTCAGTGGTTCCTTTCAACAAAGCTGGCATCGAAACCAACTTCTGACCTGTCTCAGCCCAACAAAGAGGAGTTCGACACTTCCTCCCGTACAAAGCTTCATAAGGTGCCATTTGAATACTTGCCTGATACCTATTATTATAGGCAAACTCCACCAAAGGCAAATGTTTCTCCCAAGAGCCCTGAAACTCAATCACACAACACCTCAACATATCCTCCAGCACTTGGATAACTCGCTCAGACTGTCCATCCGACTGCGAATGATAAGATGTACTGAAATTCAACCGTGTACCCAAAGCCTGGTGCAAACACTGCCAGAAACGCGATGTAAACCTCGGATCCCTATCCGACATAATCGACTTTGGCACACCATGCAGTTGCACAATCTCAGCAATGTACAGCTCCGCAAGCTTATCCAAAGTGTACGTAGTATGCACCGGTATGAAATGCGCACACTTCGTCAGGCGATCCACAATCACCCACACCGAATTCTTCTTCGATGGCGACAAAGGCAAACTAGACAGGAAGTCCATGGTAATCCTTTCCCACTTCCACTCAGGAATCCTCAACGGTTGCAACAACCCTAAAGGAAACTGATGCTCAGCCTTAGCTCACTGACATACCATGCACTTGCTTACAAACTCAACAACATCTCTCTTTAAACCCAGCCAATAGTACTCATCACGAAGATCACGGTACATCTTAGTACTACCAGGGTGCATAGCAAAAGGACTACTATGAGCTTCAGTCATAATAGCACGCCTCAACTCAGCATTATTGGGCACTACTATTCGACTCCCAAAGCACAAGACTCCATCATCATTAAAGCAGAAATACAATGGCCTATCCTCAGCAATATCCTGAACATGTGGCACCAAGGAATCGTCCAATAACTGCTTATCCTTTATCAACTGAACCAAGGACGGTTTCACTTGCAACTCAGCCACAAGACCACCATCACGCGAAATGCTCAAACTGGCAAACATAGCCTTCAACTCCACTGCCACCTTCTTACTCAAGGCATCCGCTACAACATTAGCTTTACCCGAATGGCACTCGATCATCAAATCGTAATCCTTAAGCAACTCCACCCAACGTCGTTGCCTAAGATTCAACTCTTTCTGGGACATCAATTACTTCAAACTCTTGTGATCTGTGTATACAGTACACTTCTCACCATACAGGTAATGTCTCCAAATTTTCAAAGCGAAAACTACCGCAGCTAACTCAATGTCATGCGTAGGATAATTGCGCTCATGCACCTTCAACTGACGCGATGCATAAGCCACCACCTTACCCTCTTGCATCAACACACATCCCAAACCAACGTAGGATGCGTCACTATACACCACAAACTCTTTCCCTGATTCAGGTTGAACCAAGATAGGAGCTTGCGTCAAAGCTGCCTTAAGCTTCTCAAAAGCCTTTTGTCTCGCTTCCGTCCACTCATACTTAGCATCCTTCTGCAACAACTTCGTCAAAGGTACATCAATATTTGAAAACCCATCCACGAACCTCCGATAGTATCCCGCCAAACCAAGGAAACTATGGACTTCATGAACAGACTCAGGAGGCTTCCAATTCATCACTGCCTCAATCTTCTGAGGATCAATATAAATCCCTTCAGCAGAAACCACATGACCAAGAAACACAACTTCCCTGAGCCAGAACTCACACTTGCTCAGCTTAGAATAAAGTTGATTCTCCAACAAAGCCTGCAACACAATTCTCAAATGCCCCTCATGCTCCTCCTCAGTACGAGAGTACACGAGAATATCATCAATGAACACCACAACAAATTTATCCAAGTATTCATGGAACACACTGTCCATCATGTCCATGAAAGCCGCATGAGCATTCGTCAAACCAAACGGCATCCAAGAAACTCATAATGCCCATACCTTGTTCTGAAGGTTGTCATTGGCACATCCCCATCCTTCACCTTCAATCGGTAATACCCTGACCTTAAGTCAATTTTAGAGAACACAGCCGCTACCCAAAATTGATCAAAAAGATCATCAATCCTCGGCAATGGATACCGATTCTTGATAGTCAACTTGTTAAGCTGACGGTAATCGATGCACATTCTCATAGTGCCATCCTTTTTCTTTACAAACAAGACCGGGGCACCCCAAGGTGACACACTCGGCCGAATGAAACCACAGTCAAGCAACTCATGAAGTTGCGTCTTCAGCACCTTCAACTCTTTAGGTGCCATTCGATAAGGAGTAATGGACACTGGAGTTGTGTTTTTATACAGCTCAATTCCAAACTCCATTTCACGATTAGGAGGCAATCCAGGCAACTCCTCCGGAAACACACCAGGAAACTCTCGCACAATCCTGATATCTTGCACTCGCAACTCCTTAGAGCTAGGATTCATCACAAAGGCTAGGTAGGCTTCACAACCTTGCCTCAGCATCCGGCTCGCTTCCAATGTAGACACCACATTGGCAAGAAACTTCATATTCTCACCCACCACCACTACCTCAATGTCATCCGCAAGCTTCAACGAAACTCGCTTATTCTCAAAATCCACCACAGCTCGATATTCAACAAGCAAATCCATACCAAGGATTACATCAAAACCATAGAAAGGCAATTCCATAAGATCAACATGAAAAACATGGTCTTGCACAACCAAGGGACATCTTATATAAAGCTTTCGTGTCACAACAGTCTCACCAAAAGAACTAGTTACACGCATACCAACATCCAAAGACTCAATAGACAAACCAAGCAATTGAGCATGTTCACGCAATATGTATGAGTGTGTAGATCCAGAATCAATCAAGGAAAGTAATGACAAGGATTGCAAAGTGAAAGTACCTGCTATCACATCCGTGTCATTCCTCCCCTCCCTCTGAGCATACACTCGGGCCTGGCCACCACCCGCAGGCTGAACAGCCACCACATGAGCCACATTCCTTCCACCATCCTCTCTACGCTGGAAGTTACCACAGCCGCGCCCACGACCTCTATGTGGTGCAACAACTCTAGGAGCACGTCCCTGACCACCACCGGCCAACAGAGGACACTCCCTCCTCATGTGATTTGTCGATACACATCCATCTGATGTAGAATATTGGCTAAAGAAGTTACAATGATTGTTTGTTGAGATGGATTATGCTACCAATCAGAAATTGAGAGCCGTTGTATCACTATTACAGGGAGAAGCACAAAATTGGTATGAGTATGTGGTAGATATTGTTCCACCTAGTTAGGTTATATGGGAGTTTTTCCGATAGGCTTTCTAGGACCGATATGTGGGTGTCGAGTTGTAACACCCCAATCTTGGGCTTGGAAGTTTAGGGTCTGAACTGGACCGGTCTAAATTTCGGTTTGAATATAAAAGGTGATTTTAGGGAAAGCCTAGTTTGGGATGCATTAAAAATATGGAAAATATCTAAAAATCCTCTTTTAATATATATAAGAGAGTGGTGAAATCAATTTTACAAAATGAGGTTTGGAAATATGACATTTCAAGTTAGTGACTAAAATGTAATTTTTGAAAAGTTTGTGACTGTTTTGAAAGGATTGAAACTTTGAATCTTTAAGGAGCTAATTTACCCAAGGGAGGATTTCTCCAGATTTTTCTTGATTTTTAAAGACTCGTTTAATGTTTAATTAATAAAAGGAAAAGAGGGAAAATCATATTTTAGTTTCATATTTTAAACCCTAAAGTCTAATTACATAAATGTTTCAAAACATAAAGTAATAATCTCAAAGTTTAATTAAAGTAGTTCATACTGATATAATATCTGAGTAAAACACGAGATGCTCCAAGTACCGAGTCACCTAAAAAGTCTGAAGATATCTGAAATAAGAAACTATGGGGTGTAAGCTAAAGAGCTTAGTGTGTCTCAAAAGTGCAACAAAACACAAAAAGATAATATTTTTTTGAACTTTTTCGAACATAGTTCCAATCCCATTACACAATGATATGATCTGAAAAACATAAATTCGAACCCTTACAAGAGTTAAATTTTCCGAGAATGTGATGCTTGATTTAAAACAATATTTAATATGTCATTATGATGTTTTCAAAATCATTCCCAATCATAATAAATCAAATAATAAATCAAATAGAGTATAAAACATAAGTACACAAATATATAGCACATTAAGAAACACACCTTAGCAACAGTAGCTCTAATGTCGAGAAAGGTGTGTCTCGCTCTCAGATCTAGCTGAACCAGAACCTACAAGGTATGACTCATATATTATTAACCATTTCTAACCCTAAGCCACCTACTAAACACAAAACTAAACTGAAGGCACACTCACGTGAAGATATCGAAGAACGTGTACGGTCTGTCCGTACACAAGAGGTAACTCGTCGGCCTCAAGGTCGGCACCTAAACACGAGAATATTCTGAATCAGATTCTGAATCAGAATATTCAGAAATAATTAATTGGAATTAGAAAAACGGAGCTTTTGGAATCTAATTTGACAAAACATGTAGTAGATTCGAACTCAAGACGTCGAAAAAGGTCAAGAGGAAGGTTGTCCAAAAAGTCAACTCTTGATCAACCCTTGTCAAAGTCAACTAGTCAAAGTTGGTTTGGTCAAACCCGGTCAACTTCTAGTCAAACTGTTCAAGTCAAAGTCAAGGTCAAAATTAGTTCGGATCAACGGTATGAGAAGGTCAATGGGTCTGGTCCGGTTTGTTGCATATCAAAGCTGGTTCGGGTCAAATCTGCCAGTCTGGTTCACTCAACTTTGGGCCCTAACAGATCGGGCTCTCAACACCCAACTCTATTCACCCACACACACAAACCCGTTGGGTTTACCATCCAGCCCCATGATTGGGCTCAACTAACAACACCCGGCCAACTAATCATGTCATCATCCAAAATGGAACTAGGGTTCCTGAAACGTCATTGGCGGCTAGGGTTACTAGCATCCAAACAATGGTAGCAGCAGCACGGATATAGAACAGCGACGGTGGCAACAACAAGGACGGTGGTAGCTTGTTGTGAGCAAAAACGGAGACCCCAAGGGTTAGTTTCCGGCCAACACAACAAAAATCCAAAGTCAAACCAAAACCCAAAACTTAGAAACACTGATTTACCAAAACATGGGTTCAAAACTTGCCCACACTCTGATTTGAATGAAAGAGAGGCTTGATGGACGACGGAGCAAGAAACGATGGAGACGAGCAAAGGCAAATCCGAACGGTTCTCTATCGTTTCTGACCAAACGGCAAACGATAAGGTTGGTCCTGTGGGTGGAGTTTGATCACGGGTCGATGACGGTCACGGTGGTGGTTGTCATGCAAGCCATGGATAATGAGCGGGGATTGGTCGGAGCTTGATCGGAACTGAAGCGAAGTGGATGCGTTATTCGTACGAGAGATAGGAAAGAGAGCGGCTGCGTGAAAATTAGAAGTTGAAAAGGGTTTTGGTGATATAATGGGGTGTAAATACCCTAGGAAAATGGGTAAATCACACATATGGTCACTAAGCTTTTTAGGGTTTACATAATAGCATTAGAACTTTACCCATATTACAAAATAATCCCCAAATTTTCTAAATTAATCCATAAAATTCTAAATTTATTTTATTTAATCATCACACTCAAATTAGGGTTTTAGAATTAAAATCCTCTAAATTTTAGAGTTTCTGAGTTTAAGGATTTCAAAATCTAGGGTTTTCAAAGTAGGGATTTCAAATTTTGGTTTTTCCAAGTTGGGGAAAAATATGGGTGTTACACAACCACCATCCATGGACCAAAAGAACTTGTCTCTACTGGAACATCATCAGATTATGGAGCAGCCGCGAGATGATCCATTTTTGATTCAGTAGGTTGTTGTACCGGGATTTTATCAGGGAAACCTTCTTGAGAATGCCCATATTTGCCGCAGTGAAAACAGATCACAGGAAGCGACTTATATTCTACAATTTGGATATCTCCATTAATCAGCAAATTTGAGATCAGTGGCTTAGATAGATCAACTGATATGGACATACGAGCGAATCAACCCCTTATTCCTGATTTCGTCTGATAATCCAATTGTATAACAAGGACAATGGATTCACCAATAGCCTCAATAAGGCTTCTCTTGTACAGTGTTACGAGTAAAACAGGAATTCTGATCCGTACCATAACATCAGTCGAATATGGCGTGGAGGTGGTGAAGTCGAAAAACCATTGTTGCACAGTTAGATAATATCCAAATATTGTCAATGTTCCGCCAACAAGGGCGTGAAGATAATCAGTTCTACTGCAGAAAGTGACCAGAAAATAACCGTGCCTGATATCCATTAAACGGTGGCTTGCTTGGGTTTCCAGAGTTCATGTATTTTAGTGTGCAGTGTCGTGTACCCTATACGACGGCCCAACAACTTGAGAAGGAGCGTTTGATTGAGGCTCTTTTCGGCTAGGGATTGAACACGCTCAAAAAATCAATGGAGATTAGGTTGTCCACCATAGAGCGGGTAACATCCCCCTCTTGTATCTCAATATCATCATCCTCAAAGATGTCCTCTATATCAAGTTCGACATCATTCATCAAAGAGTCCTTATAAGAAATCAGGTTTTTGGTTGAGAATGTATCAGCGTGAGACGGGTCGGAGTCAGAAAAATGAGATGTGTCGCCTCCATTAGGCGGATCATCGTCCAATCAGTGGTGTTTCATGGGGTTACGGAGGGCTTATGATCCAGGGTCAAATATTCTTATCATGTCGGCCTTCAATATATCGAATCAAGTCTCTCTTTATTAGGTTTCATCTATTCTAATTTGATGCAAATTTAATCATTATTTCTTATCATTTATAAATATAATTTATTTAATTTATAGATAGATTTTATATATATTTACAATGATGGTTAATATAATAAAATATACCTAATAAATAATAATAGACAGAATTGTTATGAATATTTATCTATGTGGATGTCTATCATGATTAGAACTTTATCTAAGGAGTTTGATTTATTTATTATTAAGAATATTATCTCTATTAATTAGAGTTTAATGTATTATGTACTTCTTATGCCTATAAATAGATGAAGGCATTGTACACAATTCTAGTTTTTGAGAATAATATGAATCTACATCTTTCTCTCATCTCTTTGTTCTTCTTGTTCTTCGTTCTTATTCTTTTTCTTCTTTATTTTATTCACAACATGTTATCAGCACGAGACTCTAATCAACTGAGGTCTTCATCGTTCGAATCTAAAAGAAGTTACTGGAAAGAATTCGAGTATAGAATGAACCAAAGATAAGTTTCTTTTTTCCCCTTATTTTTTAGTTATTGATTATCTGTATGTTTATATTTTAACTTGGTTTTTAATTTTTGAAAGACTGGTTTAACAATGGCGCGTACGAAGATTAAATCTTTTTTCTTTGTGATAAGGATATGTGAAAAAGGTTTCAAGGCCCACTGGCTCTACTCCATTCCCTGAAGTGAAGATGAGATTATATTATGGAAAGAATAAAAGCCACATTAGAAGTTGTGGTCGTGATTGAAACCATGAATATAGACATGGAAAATATAGTCATTTTAAGGATACTTCTACCCACCGGTAGTGAGGTTATAAGGATGACAAGAGTGATAAAGATTATTCTAATGAAGTAAAATTCTTTTTATTACCAATGCGATATTATAAATCATTGGTTTCGTACTTGTCGTACGTTGAAAAATCAACAAACATTGAATGATAAAGGGAAGAAAATAGAAGCAAATTTTGTTTGCAAAAAATGACGAGGGTGATATTGGTCCAATTTTATTTGGACATTTTTGGTCCAATTCATTTGGACGTTGTTAATTTTCTTATAACCCTCGAAGGGAATAAATCATCTTCTAATTATTCTCATAACTTTGAAGAAAATTATTTATCTTTTTATTTAATTTTCTTTATGTTTATTTACTTTACACACATTAATTATTTTTCTTTTATATTTATATTTATATATTATGATATTTATTTATTTTGTTTAACATGATTACTTGTCAAATACAATCTATGGTGACGATTTATACTCAACATAAGCATAAAATATATTTTCCCATTTAAATGCAAGGGAATAATATGAGTATTATATCTCAAAGTACTGAAAATATTGATGCTCTAGAAGAGTAATAAATTCTTGAGAGAAAGCACATTATGAAAAGTGCAGAATTGCGAATATTGCAATAATTACCGTTAATGGTAATAATATCGTCACCACTAGAAGTGGAAATTCTAAGAAAGCAATATGATTTCGCAAAATATCTCTTTGAGAATTATAGATAACATGTGTTATCAATTGGCATTTGAAATAAGCCAATATAAATTAAGTTCGGTAGCCAAAAGGTCAGTTGAAAGCTCTAGAATAGCTATATATTACTATCAAAAGATAATTTCCATTGAAAGCTCTAAAAGAGCTAAAGATATACATATTCAAAGGAACAATTTTGATGGTCGTACTTGACATGTACGAGTGAGATTGAATCACATGTTATGGTAAACTAGAAGTTTACGAAATCTAGAAATGTATATACACACTTATATATAGTTGTTATGATCGTTTAGATCATCCTAATCAATAATGATGTAAAAGCTATTGAGATTTATATGCACATTTATTAAAAGAACATAAAGTTCTTGTGGTGTTTGTTCTCAAAGGAATTGATTAAATTCCACTTATTGAAAGAACACAAAGTTTTTGTGTTGCTTGTTCTCAAAGGAAATGATTAAGATCACACTTACCAAAAGAACTTGAAGTTCTTGTACTAAAGCTAAGACTGCATGTCTTGCATATCTGAATGAAATATGGGTCCATATATCCGCAAATATGGAAAGTTTTATATGATTTTAGTAGATATATCTACATTGTTTTATCAACTTATAACCAGAAGTTTGTGAGATCGATTATAAAAGATTCAGATTATGCAATTAGACTATTCGTCTTGCAAAAGCTAGTGGGCTTATATTTTAGGCTATATCAGTTGATACGAAGCCTATTGATTATGAAAAACACAGTTTAGCAAAAAAATTATTGGATACCTCCTCTTTAATAGCTAAACTATGAGAACAAAACAATAATTAGTTATATGGTATTTCCATATAGAAGCACTTATACACATCAAGCCAACGAGTTATAATAAACTCCCTGTTATGATTGGTTTTTTGTAAGAAGCCATACATTTCTCATTTTATAATTTTTGAATGTACGATATATTGTTGAATTGCTCTACCACAACGCACAAAATGGGTAAATAAAAAGGGTTGACAATATATATTGAGTATGAGTCTCCTTTATGTTTAAATTCTTAAATACTAATTGGAGAATCATTTATGACATGATTTTTCTCAACATTAGGGGGAGATAATAATCAGCTGGATAGAGGAAAATGAATTATCATTATCTAGATCCTCACATATGAACTAAAAGTTCATAAGATAATTCATGTTATTACATGTCAACTGCCAGACATATTTACTAACCTAATGAGAGTAATTAAGTCTCATATACCAGCTAAAATGCTTTAAGTTTAAATTACATGTTAGAGCGAGAGGATGTAAATCATGCCTGAAGCATGAGAGTTGAAATGGTTCCAATGATCAAAATTCTCGTAAATGAAAAGTAATATGAGATGTCCATATATTGGAGGTGGGTGATCCTAAAGAGACTCAGGACATAACTAATAATAAAACTCTAGAAGAGTTTCAGGTACCTGAAATAAAGATTGAAATCTTGAAGAGATCTCGATGAGTTATGTCACTACGAGAATGAAACTAAAATAAAAAAGTTGTTAACAACAATTTTGCAAACAATTTTACATAGAATACTTCTATAGAAGTAAAGAAAGAAAACGAGGATCTTGTATAAGAATCTATAGATGTTGAAATGATTGACCAATATAGAAAGAAGATTTGAACTTCCAAAAGTGAAGTATTTGGACTAGCAATCCAAACACCTAAAGGTAATGCAAGTGAGGAACAAATACGTAGTCGTAAATATGACTTGACTTATGATTTATGAAGAGTTTTAATTACTTCATGGTGGATGCAATTAATTTGGCAGTTATGAAATATATTACATGCGTCTAATTATTTATGGATCCCTATTTATCCTTAAAGGATTTAAAATGCTAGAAGCATTTGAAATTTTTTTAGGAAATTTATTTAGACATGTCTCATTGAATATTTTGGCGCATTTGGTATAATCTCCTTTGTGAGTACTAATTGAGGAAATATTACAAGAATGGTCGGATTTCTTTATGTTTTTTATAAAGAACTTGAGATGTGGTTTTGTCTCGACCTAAAGATCGAGCACTTAAATGTGCGTTTTTGTCTATGAATGGACATAAGCTGAAAGAATCTTAAAGAAGATTCAATATAGATAAAGCATATCGATTGAGTATCCCAATAATTGTAAGTTTATTGGATGTGAATAAAGATAATACTATATTTTCTTTGTCTTGAAACACCAAATATTAGTTGGTCAAGAAATATCTATGAATATACAAAGATCATTACCTTTAGATCTTCAAATATTCGTCGATGCCTCCTCAAATCTTGAAGAAATAATTATTATGCACGAGGCAAACTAAAAATATTTTTGGCTAAGACCTTGACCCAACATATCCAAAAAATATGTGATTTACTTTCACAAGATATGACACAAATGTTATCTTGTGTAGAGATAATGAAAGGTGGATACACCATGAAACATATTACTCCAAAGTTTCATCCCTCGCGATCTTTAGAAAAAGTATTCAAGATTGAATTATGAAGATTAAAAAATCTTCTGTGGTGTTTTCATGAGGGAGATTAAATACGCATTGCACTCTTTTTCCCTTAACTAAGGTTTTGTCCTAATGGGTTTTCCTCGTAAGATTTTTAATGAGGCAACATGTTATGCGTATCAAAGATGTGTGTACTCTTTTTCCTTCACTAATGAAATTTTTTCCCACTGGGTTTTAATCTTAGTAAGATTTTAACGAGACACATTATCTTAATAGACATCCAAGGGGGTGTTATGAATATTTATCTGTGTGGATGTCTATCATGATTAGAAGTTTATCTAAGGGGTTTGATTTATTTATTATTAAAAATATTATCTCTATTAATTAAAGTTTAATGTGTTTTGTACTTCTTATGCCTATAAATAAATGAAGACATTATACACAATTCAAGTTTTTGAAAATATACAATTTTCCTCTTTCTCCCATGTTCTTCCGAAATCACATTTTCTAATTGAAATATTACAACAAAGCGTGTTTATCAAGAATCAAATGTAGTTGATGAGTACCAAATTTATTAGATCATTATTTGAACCAAAATTAAACAAGATAAAATTTAAAATTACATATAAATTTTAGTAAAGTATATAACGTGATACATAAACTTGAATTTTGTGAAATTATATACTTGAAGTTTAAATTTAATTTAATTTTCAAAAATTACTAAAATTATTATTGTTTAATATTATTTATGTTTACCTATTTCATACTCAAATAATTATATCTGTTTGATATAAAAATAAATAAATTTCATTATTTCTTAAAACGTATACAATTATACATAAATAATTTTTACATATATAATTGAAGAAAAAAAATCAAAATTCTTCATATATATTAATTTAAAATTAATATATCACTTCATATTTGACTAAGGGTGTACATAGTTTGTGTTTATAATCCAAATAAAACCAGTCGAATTATTATTTTTAAAATTTGTTCCGGTCCTAGCGAGTGAGGCCTGACTTTCTGGCATTTTACTTAGCAAATAAGACCGGCCTATCATGTTAAAGTTCAGTCTACATCTTGACATATGCTTAGGCCCATATTAATTAAGCTTGATAGTAAAAAAAAAAAGAGCCCATTCTATATTTTTTTAATTTGGGGCCTAATCTTTATTTTTTGTCACTTTGGTGCCTAATATTTTATTTCGTAACTCAGTTTAGAATTTTTCGTGACGAACGTTAAATTTGTAGCGTTATCAAATAAAAAATTACCATGTGACAGGTTTTTTATTATCTTAAAAAGATTTTTTAAAAATAAAAAAATTAAAAATAAAATTAAGTAAATTAAAATTTTTACTTTTAACTTAATGTAAATCACTCTTAAACCTATTCACCATCTCCCCCCCCCCCCCCCTTTTCTCGTTCCTCATTTCTAAAAAAGCACTTAAGCAAAAAAAATATAGATCATTTCTAGTTTGATTTTCTGAAGGATGTCAACTGAAAGCTCAAAGCGTCGTTACAGTTCAAGGGTTGCGCTTTGTGATTGCGGAAAGAGAGCTCCGATTTGTATTTTCAATCAGCCTTAAAATAAAGGAATAAAATTTAATGAATGTTCTAAACCGAAAAAAGGTGACATTTATTTTTCTATGAAATTCTTATATCTTCTCTCTTTTTCTATTGTTGCGAGTTTAATTTTATATTGTTGTCCAGAATCAATATGATTTTTTTCAGTGGCTTGACAAGTCAAGTGAATTTTAAATATAAGTTTTTGTTTATAAATATTTAATTCATTTTCTTACAATCTTTTAGTAGATTTCTTTTAACTTTTTGTGTTTCTTTTTAGCAGTTAGGAAGACCAAGTCAAGTGTTACTTTCTCGACCTAACACAAGGTCATCTAGTGCAGCCAGAAATAGAAATTCAGTTGCTTCAAACTCACAGTCAGCTTCAACACCACCAATAAAAAACTTTGGTGGTAAAACTTCACAACCATCATCATCTTCAACATCTTTTCAACTCGGTGTAACTTCCATTATTCCTCCACAAGCAAGACCACCAAAGCTCAGCATTAAGAGGCATCTCCCTAAACCCACCATGTGAAGACCATAAAATTAAGTTGCTACTTGTTTTGTGTTGTTAGTTGCATTGTTTATTTTGAAACTATTTACGCAAATGAAAACAATGTGTCAAGCCTTTTTTTGTTCAGAAGAAATTGTTTAGGTAGATAAAACAGTTCATTTTGTTTACACATATCTAACTGGTTTGGTTCATTTAGTGTATCAAGATATGTGTTATTGAAACTGTTTTGAATTTGTTTAGGTAGATAAAATAATTTTATTTTGTTTATACATATCAAATTGTTCACTTGGTGTATCAAGATGTGTGTTATTAATGGTTATTAATAGAGAAAGTTTCTTTTGTTTAGATGCATATGGTTTCCTTTTATACCTAATGTGAATAGAAAGCATATTGCATTTAGGATACGTTTGGTTCACGAAATATATGATTACATATGAGAATAAAATTCCTGAAATGTTGCATTATTTAATACATTATTGGGAATGTTGTATTATCTTGTTTGGGTGATATCTTGAATAACAAAATGAGTCTTGGAATCAAAAGAATGAGAGATATCAATCAAAATAATCAACTTACACCGGTGTAAGAAAGTGTTGATAGTTTAGTAAATTAAAGAACTGACTTGCACGGGTGTATGTAAGTGTTGATAGTTTAGTAAATTGAAGAACTGACTTACACCGGTGTAAGTAAGTGTTGATAGTTAAGTAAATTGAAGAACTAACTTACTGTTGGGAAATGTCAGTATACCCCATGGCTCAACGAAAAATTATCCAGCAAATTCTGTCAATGATCCATGTACAAGGGACGAATTCGGGATAAATAGAGATGAAATATTACCTTAATAAATCTGGTATCTTGATATCCTTAGGGAGTTAGGATAAACCAAATCGAATATGAGTCGTTACAATAACATTTCGACCTCTACGTAGTCCACCCAAACGAAACGAACAATATTTTCTCTTCTCTAACTGTTAGACGGGTTTTCCGAAAAAGCAAACTAAGGCGGCTAGACCTTATGCCTTTATATAGCATTCAAAAACCTAATTCTAATTAAATTCGAATTCATTAAATATACAATATATTTAACCGAATATAATTAAATGTGTAGAATTTGATTCTACTTTAATTCGAATTCATTAAATCTACAATATATTTAACCAAATACAATTACATGTGTAGAATTTGATTATATTTTAATTAGGTTTCTTTAAGGATATATATATATATATATATATTAATAGTGTTTGATAATTAAAATAATTATCTAGTATTAAAATATATTGTAATCACTAATTTTATCTAGGGTGTTAACCCATTCTATGTTTTGCAATAATGGGTTTTGTTTACTTATCTTAGCTATATAATATGATTAAAAAGACTAAAAAACAAACAAAAATATTATTAGTAATATATATATATATATGATGCTATTATTTTTTATTGTTTGGTCATTGTTATTCGATTGAAAAAAAACCTAAACATTACTAATATATTATGTTATCTTACCATCTTATGATGTTAATTTATTATCATTATTATTATTATTATTGTTAGTGTTTTGAAACAAATCTGAAAATACAAAAAAAACTAATAAATATATATATGCCCAATTATAAATACATAAGCCCAAGTTTATTATTAAGAGTCCATTTACAAAATATTAAAAAGCCCAAATCAAAATATTATACATACATACATATATATATATATATATATTACGAGCCCATTAACAGGCCCAAGTTCAATTAAGCTAAACCCTAGTTTGATGCCTCTCTCTTCTTTGTGCAGCCGCCACATCGAAGCCGTTAGATCAAGATCGCCACCAACAGTCCGGATCAACGCAGGGAAACTTCCAGATCCACCACGCGCCTACGCGTGACCCCTGGGAACACTCATGCGCGCATTCATTCCGCGCGCACGACACTCTAGCTCCCGCATGCGCACCTTTTCGAATCCCTTGCAACCGTCCAGATCCTTCATTGACGGCTGAGATCGCTCCGCGTCATCCGGTCGGTCCCCTCCTCCTCGTCGTCCACCACGTTGACACAAACAAACAAAGAAAACCAAAATGTCAGAGAAGGCAAAAACACGCAAGAATAACAAAAATGAAGGAAATTTTAGAGGCAAACTGGAAAATATAGATAGACGCCAAATTATCATAAACAACATACCATCCAATAGGAATTTTGATGATTTTATTTTTATGTAAACAAATATGTAATTTTCGGGTATAAAATGAAACCCAGCACAGTGTAAACGCTAAGCATTATTGGAGAAATTTCAGTGAGCAATAGAAGCAAAAATGCCTTGGTTTTAGAGGTATAATTTTCTTCTTTCATTACGTTTCGGAGCATATAAAAAAGATTTAAGGTTCTTTTTTTACCTCTGTCGTTTTATCTTCCCGAATCTCGGTTACCTCCCCTCGTCGTCGATAAGCCCTCCATCCCCTCAGGGCTATGCATGGTGAGTCGGTAAAGATGGTAACAAAAAAAAGGAGTTTCGATTTTGGTTTTTGAAATAACGAAAAATGAGCTTTATCACTATTTTTCTTAAAAGGGTTTTGGTTTTGGTTTTGGGCTCTAAAACGAAAAACAGTTTCGAAAATGGATTTTCTTTGGTGTTTTGTTCCAGCTAGGGTTTTAGATCGGAAAAGGGTTTTGTTTTAGGGTGTTCAGGGGTTTGTCGGCCGTCGATTAGCGGCGACCGACGTTTCAAGTGTCGATGTCGTGAGAGAATGAGGGGATTTGAGAATTTAGGTTTAACGAAAGGGGCTCAAATATTTTTTGTCTGCTTTTATAGAGTTTTAGTGTTTTAAAATTTGTTTAATCCATTTTTAAATCCCTCCGCGTTGTTGTTATTACACGCACAAGGGCTTCCGCGTTTTGAAATTCTCTCTGCGGTCCCTCTATCTCTTCAGAAGCTTTTAACTTCGTCCTTAATTTATTGTTGCTCATTTTCCAATGGTTTAATCACCCCTTAGGTCCCGAAAGTCTGTTTCAATTCAATTTTGCCCCTTTTTCTAGTGTTTCCCCTTTAATCATGCATTTTCTTTTTTGCCTTGCATCTTTAAATTCCTTACATTTCAGTCCATTTTTATGATTTTTCCATGTTGATAGAAATGTTTAATGTTGACATGTGATTTATGGTTTGATATGCCTATATTATGCGGTAATATATGATCTTCATGTGTTTATGGTATAATGCATAGTATGTATATAATGTGGTTTTTAAATGAAACATATTTAATCATGTGGAAAATGAGGCTTGATTTTTAATCATGTGGAAAATGTTGGGGATAGTGTCCCGGATTTGGATGAGATTGAGAAATTGAACAAGGTCAAGGCAGAGTTCTTGAAGCAACTAGAAGAGACACGGAAGGACCTTGAGGAGAAATTCCGAACAAAGAAGAAAGAAGAAGGGTCATACGGGATGAATGCTAGAGATCTCAGTTTGGTTCCAGACTTGGTAATTCCACCCAAGTTCAAGACGCTGGAGTTTGAAAAGTTTGACGGGACAACTTACCCTACTGCCCACATAACCATGTTCTATAGAAAGATGACGGGTTTCATCGACAATGAGAGGTTGCTAATTCATTGCTTTCAAGATAGCTTAGTAGGGCCCGTGGTGAGGTGGTACAATTAGTTAACCCATGCTCAAATTAGGTCATGGAAGGATTTGGCCATGACTTTCACAGATCAGTATAAGCACATAATCGATATGGTCCCAAACCGACTCATGATACAAGGTTTGGAACAAAGGCACAATGAGAGCCTCCGTGAATACGCCCAGCGTTGGCGAGATGTGGCGGCACAAGTCCAACCCCCACTCCGCGAAAATGAGATCTCTCCTATGTTCGTCGATACTTTGAAGGGAACCCTCTATGACTGCATGATAAGCAATCCTATCAGTAATTTCTCGGATATGGTTATGACCGGTGAACGTATCGAGGCAGCTATCAAGAGTGGTAGAATTGATGGAGAAGAAAATGCTCGGAAGCAGTTCTAGAAGAGAGATCATGAGGTGAACAACACCAGTACCTACGAGGCTCCTAAGCACCTCACAATCTTACCGCCTCAAGCCGCAATCGGGAATGCGCAAAGCTCAAACAGAAGAGATAATAAGGCTCCCAAGAGGGAAAAGGAGAAGATGTCTTTCACCTCTCTATCCATTCCATACAAGGAGGTGTATGAACACCTATACAAGGCCAATCTGGTCTGACCGTATTATGTTAGTCCCTTCCAGCCGCCTTACCCTTCATGGTATGAGAAGAAAGCACATTGTGAGTACCATGGTGGAGTACCAGGGCACACGATAGAAAATTGCACAGCGTTCAAAAAAATCGTGCAAAATATGATCAATAATGGGGTCATCGAATTAGAGGGCCCAATGTGGCGGCCAACCCACTTCCAAACCATGGAGGTCGAGGCGTGAATGCCCTTGAAGAGGTAGATGAGAAGAAAGTGAGGGTGGAAGTATCAGAAATCAAGTCCCCTCTGAGTTGGGTGTTCGAACAGCTGTGCAGGGCGGGGTTGATTGAGAATGGTACGAAGGGAGTGTATGATGGCCATGAATCATTTTGTGAGTACTATCAGACTGTGGGGCATGAGATTCAGTGTTGTCCAGAAATCAAGAAATTGGTTCAAGAATTGGTGGACAATAAGGAGATTGAGTTCTTCGAGGAAGCTTAGGGGTTGTGATGAATGGCCAATCTAACGGTGGTCAAGAGTTTTAATGCATCCAAGTTTGCTTTCTATTTAGTGTTGACTTGTTTTCATTTCATTGCATTTTAATCTTTTCCTTGAAGTCATGTGTAGAATCAACTTTGCTACCCTTTGCCCGAAGGTAACAAAGACTTTTTTGTAAGGGCCTAAGATTGCATGTTTAAATTTCAATGAAATGATGCATTGTATTTTGTGTTTCAGTTATCTCTTCATTTTGTGTATATATATTTGTCTATTAAGTCCCCGTATATCAATTGCACGAGGGACATTGACCTCGACCCAAAGGTTGATTTCGAGCAACCTTTTTCTAGTGGAAATCAAAAGGTGTGAAGATGATGAATATGTGACTTACACTCCAATTTAATTTGGTCATTTATTAAGTACATGTGGCATTAAGGCATTCGGGAGAACAACAAGAAATCTTCCGCACTAAAAAAAGAAAAGATGAAAAAAAAAGGAAAAAGAAAAGACAAAGACAAAGAAAAAAAATAGAGAATAATAAAAGCATAACAAAAGCACCCCGATGTTCGAAGCCTATTAATATGCATTTTCGAAATAATAGTGTGAAAATTTTAGGGCACTCCTCTGTAGAAAAAGGACCAATAAGGTTGCTATGCACCATTCGAATAAAAAACTTTAGCTTCATGAATGATGGTAATATTTTCAAATCATGACAATGCCGAGTAAATTGGGGTTTTTTTTGTTTGCTCCATAATTTATTTTGAGCCAAAGGAATGTGATGAGTTGAATTCCCCAAAACCAGAAAAAATGAGACAAAGCAATAATAATAAAGGCGAAGCCTACAGAAGGTTAGTCTAATTGATTAAAAAATGGAAATAACTCGGAAGGTATTTTACATCCTCAGACATCAGCTCAGCTTTCGAGGTCTCCTAGACACATGATGCTTGAGGCAATCCTTGGTAAGCCATCTTAGTGTTGCTCGTGCACTTGATATTCGTGGTATTTAATCTAGCTTGATATATCCATAATTTGAAAAGAAAGTTTGGTTTTTTTTGAAAATGCATCTTATATTGAAATTAGAAGATGTAATCTAAAATTTATAGTGGAGACAAAAAAATATTTCTTTCCATTGCTTCAGAGATAGAATTTAGAATGCAATGTCATGAGTACAAACGATAGCTCATCAGTGGCCATGGTGAGGATAGTAGTAAGATTTTACATGCTACTGTTCAGGGACTTGAAGCGAGTTTCTGTTGAAATGCTTTGATCGCTTGAGAAAATGAAAAATGGACCCTATTGAACCTCAAAAAAAGTTTAAGGACTTGGGGGCACATGCTTCCCCTAATGTTGAGATAAGAGAAAAGTCGTCGTGATGAGTCAAGACAAAGAGAATAGTTGAACACTTAGGTTGAATAAGGGGCTACGTTACGAGAATGAGCACTACAAGAAGTGTTATGTCTATTCCGACCAGTGAAAGTTAGCAGTCATCTTTCAAGACGAGACAAAAGGATGGGGATTTGGCAAGGATGAGAAAGCCAGAAGAGATTAAGAGGAAGAAAAAACAAGAAAAGGGTCAAGATTGACCGATCCGAAGAGTGAAAGTGTCCAAGCAATTTTGATGTCATAATTCATGCATCATTTGTAGTTAGGCATCCCTAGCTAGGGGCATGCTAACTCATATCATCAAATCATTTCTGCCTATTTTGACAAGTATATTAAAGCTTTTCCGGTAAAAGGAACTTTTATTTTTCAAAACCCGCCTATCTGTTCAGGCATGAGGAGAATGGAACCTACCTATGCGTTTAGGCATGAGGAGAATGGAACCCGCCTATCCGTTCAAGCATGAGGAGAATGGAACTTTTATCTTTCAGAACCTGCCTATCCATTCAGGCATGAGGAGAATGGAACACGCCTATCCGTTTAGACATGAGGAGAATGGAACTCGCCTATCCGTCCAGACATGAGGAGAATGAAACTTTTATCTTTAAGAACTCGTCTATCCGTTCAGGCATGAGGAGAATGGAACACGCCTATCCGTTCGGGCATCAGGAGAATGGAATTCGTCTATCCATTCAGGCACAAAGAGAATGGAACTTTTATTTTTTTCAGCTATTGTCTATCCGTTCAGACCTCGAAGGGTTGAAGAATGTCGAAATGAGAAGAGCATCTTCAAGCCTTCGCGACCAAGCGTTTCCCGTGCCGACTTTCGGACCGCTAGTAGTTCAAGTGCATGGTGATTCGGGATCCAAACAGGAAAGTTGGACAATATTAGTGCTTATGGTCTTTGCTTTATTCTTGTTCCATAAGTATAAGCAAAGATGGGCAGTTGTAATCACTAATTTTATCCGGGGTGCTAACCCATTCTATGTTTTGCAATAATGGGCTTCATTTACTTATCTTAACTATATAGTATGATTAAAAAGACTAAAAAACAAACAAAAATATTATTAGTAATATATATATATACATACATAATGCTATTGTTTTTTATTGTTTGGTCATTGTTATTCGATTGAAAGAAAAAAAAAACCCTAAACATTACTAATATATTATGTTATCTTACCATCTTATGATGTTAATTCATCATCATCATTATTATTATTACTCCCTTTGTCCCACTAAAACTGTCACATGTTGACTTTTTTTGGGTCAAACTTTTTCAACTTTGACCTCTTATAATTTAAAATTTATTATTGATGAAAATATGAAAAAATATATTTTAAAAACCTTGAATCAACTAGTTTTTAAATATATTTTTTTATAATTTTTAATTAATTAAAATATTTAAATAAATTATAGTCAAAGTTAAAAAATTTGACTAGAAAAATGTCAACATGTGACAGTTTTAGTGAGACGGAGGGAATAATAGTATTATGGTTTTGAAACAAATCTGAAAATACAAAAAAAACTAATAAGTATATATGCCCAATTATAAATAAATAAGCTCAAGTTTATTATTAAGAGTTCATTTACAGAACATTAAAAATCCTAAATCAAAATATTATACATATATATTACAATCCCATTGATAGGCCCAAGTTCAATTAAGCTAAACCCTAGTATGATGTCTCTCTCTTCTTTGTGCAGCTGCCACATCGGAGCCGTCAGATCAAGATCGCCACCAACGGTCCAGAACAATGCAGAGAAACTTCCAGATCCACATCGCGCCCACGCGCGACCCCTGGGATCACTAACGCGTGTGTTCAATCTGCGTGCACGACACTCTAGCTCCCTCACGTGCGCCTTTTCGATTCCCTCACAACTGTCCAGATCCTTCATTGACGATTGGGATCACTCTACGTCGTCCGATCGGTCCTCTCCTCCTCGCCGTCCACCATGTCGACACATGCAAACAAAGAAAACCAAAATGCTAGAGAAGGAAAAAACGCGAAAGAATAACAGAAATATACGAATTTCAGAGGCAAACCGACAATTACAGAGAGGCACCAAATTATCAGAAACAACATACTTGCCAATAGGGATTTTGATGATTTTATTTTTATGTAAAAAAATATGTAATTATCGTGTATAAAATGAAACCTGACACAATGTAAACGCTAAGCATCATTAGGGAAATTGCAGAGAGTAATAGAAGCAAAAATGCCTCGGTTTTAGAGGTATCATCTTCTTCTTTCATTACGTTTCGGAGCATATAAAAAACAAAGCTTTAGGGTTCCTTTTTTTACCTCTGCCATTTTATCTTCCCGGATCTCGGTTACCTCCCCTCGTCATCGATAAGCCCTTCGGTCCCTCAGGGCTATGCATGGTAAGTCTGTAAGGATGGTAACAAAAAAAAAAGGGTTTCAATTTTGGTTTTTGAAACAAAGAAAAAGAGCTTTATCACTATTTTTTAAAATGATGTTGGATTCGGTTTTGGGCTCTAAAACAAAAAATAGTTTCAAAAATGGATTTTCTTTGGTATTTTGTTTCGGCTAGGGTTTTAGATCAGAAAATGGTTCTGTTTTTGGGTGTTTAGGGGTTCGCCGACCGCCGATTAGCAACAACCGGCGTTTCAAGTGTCGATGTCGTGAGAGAATGAGGGGATCTGAGAATTTAGGTTTAACAAAAGGGGCTCAAATGTTTTTTATCTGATTTTATAGAGTTGTTATAGTGTAATAAAATTGGTTTAATCCCTTTTTAAATCCCTCCGGGTTGTTGTTATTACGCGCACAAAGGCTTCCGCGTTTTGAAATTCTCTTCGCGGTCCCTCTATCTTTTCAGGAGCTTTTAACTTTGTCCTTAATTTAATTGTTGCCCGTTTTCCAATGGTTTAATCACCTCTTAGGTTCCTAGAGTCTGTTTCGAGTTCAATTTTGCCCCCTTTTTCAATGTTTCCCCTTTAATCATGCATTTTCTTTTTTGCCTTGCATCTTTAAATTCCTTACATTTAGTCCTTTTTTATGATTTTGCCATGTTGATAGCAATGTTTAATGTGGACATGTGATTTGTGGTTTGATATGCCTATATTATGCGGTAATATATGATCTTCATGCGTTTATGGTATAATGCATAGTATGTATATAATATGGTTTTTAAATGAAACATATTTCTGATATAATATATGATATATATCTACTATAAGTTTTATATCATATAGTATTTATAAATATATAGTTATGTAATACATTTTATAATCTATAGTTTTTTTTAAAGTAACATAAAATATAATATACGATTTCGATGTGTGCATAGCTTAGATTTTTTATGATTGCTCGAATGTGTATTTGTGACATGCATTTTTAATTGTCATTCACGTGACTTTTAATATTCTAATTTGCATGCTAATTAATTTTAATCATAAAAAGGAGATACTTATTAATTCGCGTATTTGAGTTGTAACATCATAGCTTATTGGATATTCACCAAATATTCTAATTAATTTGCACCTTCTAAAGGTAAATTCGTAAGTAAATAAAACGAACAAGACCATGACATCATACTTTATCTGCTTGCATCATGCATAAAGGTGGCGTACAGGATCTGAACCCTAAACTAACACAGTAGTCAAACTTATATGATGTCGGTTTAGTCTTTGTTCCGGTGTATCGTCATCCTTTTTAATTAAATGCCTAATTAATTCTAAAGCACCGATTTGAAAAAGCTCGTATAATTAAGGTTGATTTTCAATTAAGAACCCCTAATTAAATTCATTTTGAATTTTAAATAATTTCCATCGATTAAAAAGCAACAAGTATTTTGGTACCGATTTCTGGGCGTGATGGGGGTGCTAACCCTTCCCCACACGTAACCAACTCTCGAACCCTTTCAAATGAATCTCTGGTTTTTATGGTGTCCGGCCTACCTTAGTGGCTAGTGGCGACTCTGTAACACCCGGGTTTAGGGGTCGGGTGAAAATAATATTAAAATATTATTTTGGGTTCGGTTTTACAATTTAGATAATAAAAATATTTTCGTGGGCCTCGGGATTTCAAAATATTTACAACTATGTTGGGCCTATCTCTTGGGTCCAAAATCCATGGACTTTAAGAGATATGAGTTTTGGACTTTCATTAAGGGCATTGTGGTAAACATTGTTTTTGGGTGAATTTAAAATAAAGTAAAAGATGAACATGTGCTCATCTTCATCCTCCCTCCCCCATTTTCCATTTCTAACGTGAAAATAGAGCTTATTTTCACTTCACTCTCCCACCTCCTTTCTCCCTCATCCTTTGAGCTTTTTGAAAGGTAAATATAGTTTTGACTTGGCCTTGCTATCCTCTACATTTTAGTATTTTTAGATTTCACTAAAACCATGTATTTTACATTTGGGTTTTTCAAAGTTTTAAGCTAAAGGTTAAGGTTTTATGGGTTTTTACTAAAGCTTTTGATTTGTTATTGTTAGATATGTTATCTATGAATCAAATGATCCAATATATATAATTTTTAGAGTATTTTAGAAGAATTCCCGAAATTGGGTAAAAATGGGTTTTTTGAAGGGTTTTAGGTGATTTTTGGGGGTTGTTTTAGGTGGGAATTGATAGCCCAATGGTAGTGCTATGGTTAGGGGTTGATTTGGGATCATTTGTGGGTGCAATGGGTGTTGGAAACATGGATTTTGGAAGGGGTATGTGGGCTGTCCGAAATTGCAAAGTATGGGGTTTGGTCACGACTTGCAACATTGTAAATTGTGATTGAATTGTATTCCGGGTTGGTCTTATGATGTTGGGCTGATTTGAAATTGTTTGAATTGTGTTTGAGGTTGTTTGGAAGCGGGAATTTGTGTTGGAGAAGCCTCGGGAAGAAATCCGGAAATTTGAGAGAGGTTGCTTGCTTGGCTTGGAGCTTGGAAGCTTAGGTGAGTGGTTAAATATTTTCAAAATGGTTTTGAGTATTTGGTTCAAGCATGTGAACCTAGGATGGGCTTGGTAAACCCACCTAGAGTTGGGATTAGAGTGGTAGCCTAATCCCAAGCTTTGATTAGAGACTTTGGTTGCACTTTTTAATGGTTGTACATGCCTCGTATTAAATTGTGGTAGTGTTGATTATGTATATGTTGTATACATGTGTGATGAGGCAAGTTTGATGCATTGTTATATGCATGTTGATGATAGATATGATATGGTTATACACATGTGTAAAATATAATGTGATGTGGTTGTTAATTATGTACATGTGGTGTTGACGTGTGAAATGATTTTATGAGGTGGTTTCATGATCCAAGGATCATGGTGAGTACATGCTAGGCATGGAAATGTGGTTTATGCATGACGGTAAGTCAAGGTGAGTACGTGCTAAGCACGGAAGTGTTATAAATTAATATTGTGAAAGAGTAATGAAATGTGTAGTATTGGCACTAGTATGCTTGGGTACAAATGATCGATCATTAGGATGTTAGTGTGTACACATGAGTCAAAAGTCGCGCGTGGCCTTGGTGGCGTTGAGTCACCAAGGAGGAGTACGGGTTCGCCCGGAAATTTTATTTATATTTCTACGTGATGATGAGTGGAATCCCATCCGTAGGGCATGTGGCGATGAGTGGAATCCCGCACATGCAAGGACCGGTGATGAGTGGAATCCCACCGAGGTAATGTTGTTGTTGGAAATGCGTTCCAACGGGTTATCCGCGTATTCGGGTCATAGCTAGGTGCCAATACGGATTGTAGTTTATGTTGCCAATATGTGGTTAATTGTGAGCCAATGTGATTTGGGATGTGTTGCTAACATGGTGTAATATATGTGATTTCTTACGTTGTGGATTTAATCATGTTGAGCATGACATGATATTGAATATATGCTCATGCATCATCTATTTATGGCTCGTGTGGATCGGAGGTAAGATCATGCATTTTATCTTGGTTGTGGCTCGTGCTTGGACCCTGCATTGTCGAAGGTTTGTTTTATGAGCTTACCCTCACTAAGCTTTTATGCTTACGCTCTCTTTTGTTCGACAATGCAGATCAATGGTTTGTGGGTGGCAAGGGCAAGGAAAGGCCTCCAAGTGTTGCTTACGGTTAGCTCAAGTATGATGTTTAAATTTAAAGATTGTAATAGTAAAGCAATGGGATAGGTGATGTTGATTTGAGTTTGATGTATCTTGCTTCTGTATGGTTATGTTGCCATGTTGAATGTTAACCCATGCCTAATTGCTTACTTTGAATGTTAGCCTTATGCCTTAAGAGTTTATATTATATGTGTTTGAATGAATGCATGTTTGTGAGGTGTTGCCTAGTGTTAGACATGTTTAAATCTTGTTAAAGCATGATAGTATGGTTGGTATGTCTTGGGTTTAATTGGTTTGGTGTTATGATGTGTTTTGGTGATGTTTTGGGGCACCTTTGTGCCTCAAAACAGCAAAATCGAGTCTGCAGACAGGGGGTGTTTCGGAACGGGTGCCCCTGTTCCGGAACGGTCCCTGTGTAAATGGCTTGCCGTTTCGAAACGGATGAGGGTCGTTTCGGAACGTTTTCGCTACTGGAATTTTGAGAAATTGGCGAGATGAAGCCGTTCCGAAACGGGCCTTTGAAGTTTCGAAACGGTCAAATCTCGTTGACCACGAGATATTGACCGTCAAGGTCGTTCCGATACGGGTCTCCCCTGTTTCGGAACGGTCACCTTGTGGTTGACCCTGGCCCGTTGACTAGGTCAAGGCGTTTCGGAACACCCTATAGGCGTTTCGAAACGGCCTGCTGTAATGAAGTAAAATAGACTGTTTATGTTTTGTTTGGTCGGTGAATGTTTCGTTGTTTGTATCTTCCGTTGTTGTGCTTCACATAGGAATTAAATATGCATCTAGATAAGACTAAAGTTAAAAGAAATTTTCTGGGTCGTTAACCGAGGGGAAGCCTTAACGGGTTTCGCTTCGGTTTTCCCCGTGTGGCCCACTCGGACCGGTCGTCCGGCCAGACCGGGACGAGGGGGTTACAGACTCCAAGTTGTTACTATTTTCCGAAACTCGGATTTTTCAAAAGAAAATCCCCTTTTAACAAATCTTTTTCAAAAAATGGGACACTTCAAGGTTTCTTAAAAAACGGTCGTTACATATATATATATATAAACGATATTATCTATAATTATAATAATTTCGTTTTAATAATTATTACGTGTACAACAAGTTTGTACACATGCTATCTAGTCGATATTTATTCGTTTCAATCATACGGTGTGACCCTTGTAGGTTCATATAACGTTAGTAGTAATATCTAGAACAATTTTAATATTACAAGCAATGAGTGGCATCTAGCAATGCATCATTGCTACCTAAGTTACATGAAGTCGTGGTTCGACTTTACCTTTTTTCTATGATTAACTTCTTTTATGTATTACATCCTTTTGCCCTCATATTTAGATCGAACACAAGTCATGGATTAGTTACACTTGTACATTCAATCTAATATTTCTTGATATCTTGAGTAGACTATGATAAACGAATAACTATGATATCTCATATCAATTTATTCGAGCATGGTCATGCATTTTCTAGTCTCACTCAATCAAGTGGCCTACGATATTACTCCTATTATGTAGGAGGGACAAATCCTATCTTGATCAACCATATTTCGCTATATAGATTGTAACATATCCAATATCAGTCTTTATAGTGTAGTCTGTTATAACACACGTTTGACCGCATCAAAATAAGTCACTCTCGATATTGAAATAATGATGATCTCAAGTCTTAGGATCATACACTTAGTTATCATCATAAGCAATATTGTGACTGCCACATAATAATCCAAGAAACATGCTCATAGCGGGTCAGTCCAGTATGTCGTTCTCTAACACATACTTATGTATTGATTTGACATCTCTATGTCAATAACAACACTTTGTCACCAATCAACTACATATTAGTCTTAATATACTATTGTTGTCCATGCCCACAATAATTCTCGACTAAAGACATTCAAGAATAACTATATTATTCTAAGGACTTTGTTATAAATCAGTTTATTTATAGATGCACGGAATAAGACTGAAATAATAATAATGGCTTTATTAATGAACAAGATAAAATAAGTATGTCTTTTACAACCATCTCATGATTGGTCTTTCGGCATACTCCAATACTTACACCGCTGTAAGTAAGTGTTGATAGTTTAGTAAATTGAAGAATTGACTTACCTAATGAAAATGACCATAAAGCATATGAGAACTTGTTTCGACATATCAAACATGTTCATAAACAGCTTTTGTACCTATTGAAAAAGATAAATTAGATTTCACCATAAAACAAACCATTACATTCTCCATAAACAGTCATTACAAACTATTACATTCTCCATAAACCTTATGTGAATAGAAATTGTTTTTATCTAAACTAAATTTCACCATAAAATACACTATCCATGAAATAAAAAAAAATATTTTATAGAACAAGTAATTTGTCCTCCTCTTTGCACATTTTGCTTTGTATAATCTTGCAAGTTCCTTCAAATTATTGTTTTTCGGTCATCAATATTTTCAATTGAGTTTTCAAATCTTCCTCGACATTTTTATTGTCTTCTCCCTTATCAAGCCACTGGAAAAAATCATTTCGATATTGTACAACAATACAAAATTAAACTCGTAACAATAGAAAAAAGAAGAAGATACAAAAATTCCATATAGAAATAGAAGTTACCTCTTTCGGTTTAGAACACCCATACAATTTCATTCCTTTACTCCAAAGCTGATTGGAAATGCAAATCGGAGCTTTCTTTCCGCAGTCACAAAGCACAACCTTTGATTGTAACGAGGTTTCGAACTTCCACTCGACATCCTTCAGAAAATCAAACCAGAAACGATCAAGAGTTTTATTGCTCAAGTGTCTTTTCAAAAAGGGGGAACGGGAAGAGAGGGAGAATATGGTAAATAGGTTTAAGCGAGATTTACATTAGGTTAAAAGTAAAAGTTTTAATTTACTTAATTTTTTTAAAATTTTTTCAAAAAACCATTTTAAGATAATAGAAAACCTGCCACGTGACAATTTTAGATTGGGTAATGGCGCAAATTTAACGTCCGTCACGAAAAATTCTAAATTGAGTTACGGAATAAAACGTTATGCACCAAGGTGACCCAAAATAAAAGTTAAGCCCAAACTAAAAAAAGTATAGATTAAGCTGACTATTAAACCTATTAATTACTACATGCACGGTAAATCCAAATTTGACAACATTTACATCTATGAAATTTAATAGGAAAATCATAGCATATGATAAGTTTGTCAAAAAAACCACAGCATATGATGAAACCTTTACGATTAGTACTAAATATGATTAGAGTCCAAACAAAAATCGGTCGGTCTTTGTCCACTTGGAGTTTCATTCTCAAATATTCGTTTTATTATTCTCACATATTCCTTAATTATGATGGGATAAATTTTTGTTTTTGTTTTTTGTTCACACCGATATTTTATCGTTAATTTTTTTAATAGTCTAAAGATAATTATAAAATAGTATATGTTTATATATAATTTTAGTCTTTTAACAATGTACACATATCTTGTAAACAAATCGATTAAACTCAAATCTCTTAAGATGAATATTACCCGCTTTTCACTAGAACCTCATGTTGAGTTCAATATTATGTCGCTAGTTAAAGGGACAAACAATTAATATTTTTAGTTAAGTAAAAAATATATAATTAAAATGAGTTTTAATCAAGGAAAAAACTTTGATACACAGGCCATGTAAACTTTAGTTTATACATGACATTTAGTTTTAGGGGTTAAGATTTTAATTTAGGGGTTAAGTTGTAGGGTTTAGAATTTAAGGTTATTGTTTAGAATTTAGGATTTAAGGTTTAGTTTTTTAGAGTTAAAGTTAGAAATTTATGATTTAGGTTTTATAACGTAAATCTACAAGTATGTGTAAAATTAGTTTTACACAGCCTGATCAAAGTTTTACCCTTTAATCAAATCTTATATTTATTATTAACCAATCCAAACTATATATATATATATATAAATCTAAACAACCAATAAAATTTAAAATAACTTAAAATCCGCTAATTAACTAAATGATCAAATATATACTATTTAAGGACAAAATCAAAAATTAAAAAGTTAAAAGAGGCGAGAATAAAATATTAGAGTAAGAGTTATAAAAAATTCAAAAATAAAAATAAAAATGGCAATCGTAAGATTTCACAAGTTGATTTCAAATAGGACAAATTTACTTTCGCTCACCCACTATATCATTAAAGTAATCATTATTCAATGATTTTAGAGTAAATAAAATATAATTTAAAATTTAACAGAAAAAATTAAAAAAGTAAGCAGCGGGATAAACATCTGCCAGTCATCCTGTGACTACGCCCCTGTAGATATTGTTTCAACTTAGGTGAGTTTGAATCCAAAACTTATACTTAATAAAAAAAACCAACTTATTATTATTATTATTATTATTATTATTATTATTAAGAGATATGATTACGTGGACGAAAATTGCATCTATTTAATGCTTGCGAGTGGTATAAATAGAGAGTTGGGAAGTGACACTGACAACGGAAAGTAGAGAACAAGTCTATCTTCTTGAAAATGACGAAGAAGATTGGGCGCAGATTTGAAGGCAAAGTTGCAATCGTCACTGCTTCCACTCAAGGCATCGGCTTCGCCATCGCCCACCGTCTCGCCTTGGAAGGAGCCTCCGTTGTTATCTCTTCTCGCAAACAGGTTTTTCCCCCCAAGCTACAACCTTTGAAATTTTACTCTTTTCCCTTCTAACAGTACTAGGTCTCCACTCAAGTTATACGTCTTTCCTCAATTTTTCAATTTTATGATCTATGATCTGTTGATTTTTTCAAGGTTAACTATTTTCCAAATATCAGATTTAGTCTGTCTATGGAATTTACAAGCAGGAGATTTCTATTGCAACTTTAAGATTTTCATGTTGAATATTGAATCCTGTATGCTCGCACTTTTGTTGTTGCAGAAAAATGTGGATGAAGCTGTTGAAAAGCTTAAAAACAAAGGGCTTGAAGTGTTTGGAGTGGTTTGTCATGTATCAAATGCACAACACAGGAAAGATCTTATTCAAAAGACTGATGTTAGTATATTTATCCCTTCTTTTTAATTAAAGTTATCATTTCTTTGTTTATGATTTTCTTCTGAAATTTTAAATTTTAAATTCGAACTTAAAATGTCTCAAATCCATACTTCTTTGAAATGCAATGCAACTGAGTCATTTATCTAGCAAGAACATATTTATATCATTACATGCTTGTAATTGTTTGATTTTATTATATGATGTGATTTAAAAATTGCTGATTTTCTTTCAGAAATATGGAAAAATAGATGTGTTTGTATCAAATGCTGCTGTAAATCCATCTGTGGATCCCGCGTTGCGAATCCAAGAATCTGTCCTTGACAAGCTATGGGAAACAAACGTCAAAGCAACGGTTCTACTTCTGCAGGTAAATTGATTGGTTTAAGGATAATGTTCAAAGAACATACTATGGTCTAGGGTAGTGTATGAGATGCACAACTTGTAATGATTATATTACGGGTGTTACATCATCTGGCTATTCTTACAGTCTTAAATTAGGCAGCGGGCTATCCAAATCTTGATTCTTGCCATAGCAGATTACTTGGTCACATTTCCAGAATCTGTATTTGTTAAACCTTGACAATTGTGTAAGGCCTTTTTTATTTTTCTACTGCAGGAGGCAGCTCCTCACCTGCAAAAGGGTTCATCTATTGTTTTTATTTCCTCAATTGCTGCCTATAATCCTCAGCCCGCTATGTTTATGTATGGGGTAACTAAGACGGCCCTTCTTGGATTGACCAAGGTTGGTGTTAGAGTTGTATTCCATTATAGCTAAGAATCAAGAATTCTAGAACTGTGAGGTCCTTTTTATCTTCTAAACATCACATCAACATGTTTTAGGCACTTGCAACTGAGATGGCCCCTGATACTCGTGTAAATGCTGTTGCTCCCGGTTTTGTTCCAACAAACTTTGCAGCATACATCACAAAGGATGAGGCAGTGGTAAGTAAATGATGTGACTTATAGTTTCGGTTACTCTTTGGTGAAGTGATGCCCCATGCCTTGTAAAGAACTGAAATTGAGTTGGGATATTGCAGAGGAAGGTTGCTGAGGAGAAGACCTTACTTCATAGGCTTGGTACCCCAGAAGACATGGCTGCTGCGGTTGCGTTCTTGGCATCCTATGATGCTTGTTATATTACAGGGGAAACTCTAATAGTGGCAGGGGGGATCCCCTCTAGACTCTAAGGATACTTCTTTTACTTTGTAATGAACCCTGCATTTACACTTGTTTTGTAGGAAGAATAAGATATGCTTATAGAGATGTCTCATATCCTTTGTTCTTTATTGCCGTGACCAGAAATAGTTGTCTTTGATGAATCATCATTGATGCAGGTCAATAAATTTAAAGCCTTTCTCTTTCTTAGCCTTGTAAATTCTTGTCTTTGCATACACATGATAAATATGCATACATCAATTACACTTGGTTCAGGTCGAAGAAAAACCACCAATAGATCAAGCTTTTGACCAACAAAGAACATGCCATTCAGAGATTGGTTTAGACCACTGGGAACAACAACCTTGGTTTTGCAGAATAATACATATGTTCTAACACTATAGTGATCAATTATAAACAAAAATGACTAAAACAAATACCAAGGGTGGGCCATAAAAGTTGTCAGCGCAGGGCTCATCGCCCATAGCTAACAAGTTTATAATTTTAATTATAGTTTAATTTTTCCTTTTAATTTTTTCAATATTTGTCGTTAGAACTTAGAAGTATACTATTAAAATTTATTTTTTTACAGTACTTATTAGGGGTTAACTTTTTTTCAATATTTGTTATTATATGAGTTTAATTTTTTGCGATACTTGTTATTAAGGAGCCTCATTTTTTATCTAATATATATTATTAGGGGTCTACTCTTAAAATTTATTTTTTTCTAATATTTGTTATTTGATATATACTCTTAAAATTTAATGTTTTTTTCAATACTTATTATTAGAGCACGATTTTTTCTAATAAATGTTATTAGGGGAATTTTCTTAATTTTTATTTCAATACTTATTATTAAAAGCTTAATTTTTAAATTCTTCTTTAGGCAACAAAAATCTCAAGAACGAGCCTAATACCAAACTGAATGAATCCACAAACCAACCCTATAGAATAAAGATGAAAATATGCTGCTCCTTTTCGGTGCTTTTATTTATGTCCAATGTTCAAAATTAAGTTTAGGGTTAGAGTTTTAAGTTAGGGTTTAGATAATTTAAGATAGGGTGTATTTTTTAGGGTATAAAGTTTAGGGCTTAAGATTTAAAATTTAAGGTTAGAGCTTAAAATTTAATTTTATAATATTTTTTTAGTGTTGGGGCATAAGTAAATGCACCGAAAAAGAGCAAGAATTTTTATCATAGAATAATAACAAAGATGAATTACTGTACGAGAATGGAAATTAAAATAACAAAAGATGAATTACTATAAGAGAATGGATGTCGTTCGGCACGGGGACAACCACTTGCTTTCTACGGTTCCTGGACATTATCCACTCTAGCACACCACAACACCGTGTATAACAAAAGATGAATTACCTTAAGTAAAGTTATTTAGGGCAATTTGATATTGTTTTTGAAAATTCATTGTTAATGTTTGGCATTGTTTATGGTGAAAAATTATATTTAAAAAAAAATCTTTTTAAACAATGCCAAAAAAGAACTTATTATAATATAGGATTACACATTTTCTTAGACCTTCTACGTACGTATAACTTGTAAAACAAGTAAGAAAGTAGACTAAACACTTTGTTTTTGAAACAACAAAACTAAGACCAAACCCAGAGATAGTGAGCAGAAGGAAAAAGAGGGTAGCTGCCTGATGAATCTTTTGTATGCATTTCGTCTCATGAAGATTATTTTTTATTAATTTTTTGAAAGTTAAAATTTTTAAATATTAACTATAATTATATTAAATATTTATATAATTAAATTTTATAAAATATATATTTAAAAATTATTTAATTAAAAGTTTTTTAGAATATATATTTTTATATTTTTATCAATAATAAATTTTAAATAATTATAAGCCAGAGTTAAAAAGTTAAACTAAAACTACCAATAAAAACAATCTTCATGTAACCCCCTCGTCCCGGTCTGGTCGGATGACCGGTCCGAGTGGGCCACACGAGGAAAACCGAAGCGAAACCCGTAAAGGTTCCTCCTCGGTTAACAACCCAGAAAATTTCTTTTAACTTTATCTTGTCTATAGGCATGTTTAAATCCTATGTGAAGCACAGCAGCGGAAGAAGCAACAATACAACATCGATCGACCAAGACGATACAATAAACAACTCATTTTAGCCCTTTGCAGCAGACCGTATCGAAACACCCTTGGGGTGTTTCGAAACGCCTTGACTTAGTCAACAGGCCAGGGTCAACCATAGGGAGACCGTTTCGAAACAGGGGTGACCCGTATCGAAACGACCCCAATGGTCAACTTCTCGTGGTCAACGAGATTTGACCGTTTCGAAACATCAAAGGCACGTTTCGGAACGCCTTTATCTCGCCAATTTCTCAAAATTCCAGTAGCAAAAATGTTCCGAAACGACCCATATCTGTTTCGAAACGGCAGGCCAAATGCAAAGGGACCGTATCGAAACAGGGTGGCCCGTTTCGAAACGCCCCCTGTCTGCAGACTCGTTTTGGCTGTTTTAAGGCAGAAGGGTGCTCCAAAACACCTCCACAACCTCTAACAACACACTAGCAATAAAACTTAAGGTAAACCAACATACAAGCATGTTTCAACATCAACAAAACGAACTAAACACCAAGGCACAACAACACAAGTCATGCATACATACAACTCATTTAAGGAATTAAGCATTCAAAGGTCAACACTTAGACAATTTCAAAATAGCAACATGCTAACAAGGTATCAAGCAATGCATACATCCCAAGTCAAAATAGCCAACACATATGAGGAGTCTAACATGCTCCCAAGCAACATCGACCACAACATAGCCATCAAAATAACACATGTCCCATTGCTTAAACTATTACATGTTCAACATTAAAAACTCATACTTGAAGTACTCAAGGCTAACAATCACACTTGGAGGCCCTCCACTTGCGCAAGCCACCCACGAACTAAGGATCTGCAATGTTGAACAAAGAGAGCGTAAGCAATGATGCTTAGTGAGGGTAAGCTCTAAAAACAAACCTCAACATTGCAGGGTCCGAGCACGATCTAGCCAAGGCAAATCGCATATTTACCAAGGATCCACAAACCACAAGATAAGGATGCATGTGCACTATGCAATATAATATGCAAGATCATAAGCCCAATTCCACAATACATATAACCACATTTGAACATCCCAATAAAGCTCATATATCTCAATACATTGATACACATATCAATCAACATTGGCACCTAGCTATGACCCGAATACGCAGATAAACACGTTGGAATTCATATCCAACCACCACATTACCTCACGGTGGGATTACACTCATCACCGGTCTCGCGGAGGGGATTCCACTCATCCTCACGCCCCGTCGATGGGATTCCACTCATCACCGACTATATTTAAATACAACTTCCAGGTGAACCCGTACTCCTCCTTGGTGACTCAACGCCACCAAGGCCACGCGCGACTTTTGACTCATGTGTACACACTAACATCCTAATGATCGATCATTTGTACTCAAGCATACTAGTGCCAACATTTTACTCATTTCACATTACTCATTTCAATCAATTATGTGCTTAGCACGTACTCACCATGAACCATCATCATGCATGTCTCAAGCATTACAAATCATGCCTCATCTCACATGTATAACACAATATACATAAGCATTCATATCACAGTTCATACGAGACATACACAACCACATATATGAGTTCATCCAAAGGCTCTAGATCAAGTTTAGGATTAGGCTACCACCCTAATCCTAACTCTAGGTGGGTCTACCAAGCCCGACCTAGTCCATCTACTCGAACCAACCATTTTAAACCCAAGTAAAACAATTAACCACTCACCTAAGCTCCCAAGCTCAAAGACCAAGCAAGCGACTACCTTCAACTTCCCGAATTTACTTCTGATGCTTCTCTGTTGCCTGAACTCGATTCTAATCAGTCCCAAACACAAACAAAACATCCACAATCAATAACCCATCATCGGAACTAACCCGGATTAACATTTCAAGCTTGCAACCCTCAAAATCAGTCCAAAACAGAATTCCCGAGTAACCCATAAAACCCACTGAAATCTTCAATTTCAAGCATCCAAACAACCATCTAATACACCCAAAGTGACCCTCATATATCATACTAACACCAACCCTCAAAACCCAACATTAAACCACCCCCAAAAACCACTTTAAAACCCTTCAAAAAACCCCTTGAAACCCAATTCCGAAAATTGCCCAAAATCATTTGAAATTCACATATGATATACCATTTGACCTCTATATACCATAACTAAGCATATTAAATCAAAACATTTCACTTAACATCATAAAGACACCATTTTTAATCAAATCCTTCAAAACTCCCATTTTCTAAAACCTTCATGAAAATGAAAACAAAAGGTACTTTCAAGGAGAGGGAGATGAGGGGAATTCAAAAATATCATTACCTTTCAAAATGGAGTTGAAATGAGGGAGCTTTTGAATGGAATAGTAGATTGGGTAGAGAGCTCTTGTTTTCCCGTTGGTGAATAAGAGAATGAATAGGGAATGGGTGTTTTTGTTTTGTTTTAATTTAAAGGCCTAAGGACCAATTTGCCCTTAATGAAATGGGATATTCACAAGGGCACACCATCCATGGCTATTTGGAATTAAATTTCAAAACATAGTCAATCATTAAATCAATTAATTTGAAAACGAAACCTGAGCCATTATCTAAATCATAAAACCGAGCCCAAATAATATTAAAATATTATTTTCACCTAACCCCTAAACCCGGGTGTTACAACTCTCCCCCACTTAAGGAATTTCGTCCCCGAAATTACCTGGTGGAAACAAATACGGAAACTGCTCAACCATATCCGCTTTCCTCTCCCACGTGGCCTCTTCCACACCTCTATGTCTCCACAACACCTTGACCAACTCTATGGTCTTGTCACGCAACAGCTTGCTATTAGAAGCAAGTATCTCAACGGGCTCTTCATTATAGGACAAATCCGGATTTAACTCTATCTCCTCAACGGGCATCACATGAGAAGGATCTGATCTGTATCTCCTAAGCATAGACACATGAAAGACATCATGGATCTTCTCTAACTCAGAAGGTAACCTCAAACGATAAGCTACGGGCCCAATCCGCTCAACTATCTCATACGGACCAATGAACCTCGGACTCAACTTGCCCTTTCGGCCAAATCTCATTACCTTCTTCCACGGAGATACTTTCAGAAACACTTTCTCGCCCACGGAGTACTCAATCTCTTTTCTCTTCAAATCTGCATAAGACTTCTGACGATCGGAAGCTGCTTTCAAACGGTCACAAATCAACTTCACCTTGTCGGTAGTCCCCTTAAGCAAGTCTGGCATAGGTAACAATCTCTGACCTGTTTCGGCCCAACAAATCGGAGTCCTACATCGTCTACCATACAAAGCCTCATAAGGTGCTATCTGGATACTAGACTGATAACGGTTGTTGTAAGCAAACTCAACTAATGGTAAGTGCTTCTCCCAAGAACCCTGGAAGTCAATCACACAACAGCGAAGCATATCCTCAAGAATCTGTATCACTCGCTCTGACTGCCCATCGGACTGCGGATGATAAGATGTGGTGAAATGCAAACGGCTACCTAAAGCACTATGCAAGCAACCCCAGAATCTCGAAGTAAATCTAGGATCCCTATCTGAAACAATGGACTTCGGAACCCCATGATGTCTCACAATCTCACGGATGTACAAGTTTGCCAACTTGTCTAAGGAATCCGTAGTGTTCACTGCTAAGAAATGAGCACACTTCGTGAACCTATCAACAATCACCCAAATGGAGTTCTTCTTCGAATGAGACAAGGGCAACCCCGACACAAAATCCATGGTGATCCTCTCCCATTTCCATTCCGAAATCTTCAAAGGCTGAAGCAAACCTGAAGGAACCTGATGTTCTGCCTTCACTCTCTGACAAACCATACAACGGCTCACATACTCGGCTACATCTCTCTTCAAACCAACCCAGAAGTAATCATTCTTCAAATCTTGATACATTTTGGTACTACCCGGATGCATAGAAAAGGGACTCGAATGTGCTTCACTCAGAATCTGACGTCTCAACTCAACATCTTCTGGTACAACAATTCTATCTCTAAAGCACAACAAATTCTCACCACTGAAACTGTACTCGGTCGGTCTTCCTTCGGCTATGTCCTGAACATGAGGGACTAAGCTCCCATCTTGCAACTGCTTCTCTCTAATCAACTGAATCAAGGAAGGCTTCACTTGCAACTCGGTGATCAACCCACCATCATCGGACACACTCAATCTAGCAAACATAGCTCTCAACTCAACGGCCACTTTCCTACTCAAAGCATCGGTTACTACATTCGCTTTACCCGGATGGTACTCGATGGTCAAATCATAATCTTTTAGCAACTCTAGCCATCTTCTCTGTCTCAAGTTCAATTCTTTCTATGTCATCAGATACTTCAAACTCTTGTGGTCGGTGTAAACAATATACTTCTCACCATACAAATAATGACGTCAAATCTTCAATGCAAACACAACTACGACTAGCTCTATATCATGAGTAGGATAGTTCTTCTCATGAACCTTCAAATGTCTAGAAGCATAAGCAACAACCCTCCTTTCTTGCATCAAAACACATCTTAAGCCTACGTAAGAAGCATCACTGTAAATCACAAACTCCTTATCGGAAACAGGTTGCACTAACACTGGGGCATTTGTCAAAGCTTCTTTCAATTTCTCAAAGGCCTTATGTCTTGCATCTGACCATTCAAACTTAACTCCCTTTTGCAACAATTTAGTCAAAGGAGCAGCTACTCTAGAGAAACCATCAACAAACCTCCTGTAATAAGCGGCTAGACCTAGGAAACTCCTAATCTCGTTCACGGACTTAGGCTGTTTCCACTCAACAATAGCCTCAATCTTCGATGGATCAACTCGGATACCTTCGGCCGAAACAACATGGCCAAGAAACACAACCTCTCGAATCCAGAACTCACATTTACTAAGCTTCGCATACAACTGATAGCTCAACAATCTCTATAAGACAAATCTCAAGTGCTTATCATGCTCTTCTTCTGTCTTCGAGTACACAAGTATATCATCAATGAAAACAACTACAAAACGGTCTAGATAGTCTCTAAAAATTCTGTTCATCATGTCCATGAATGCTGCAGGTGCATTCGTGAGCCCAAATGGCATCACAAGAAACTCATAGTGGCCATACCCAGTCCTAAAAGTTGTCTTCGGAACATCACACTCTTTCACCTTCAACTGGTAGTACCCGGATCTCAAATCTATCTTCGAGAACACTGAAGCACCTCTCAACTGATCAAACAAATCATCTATACGAGGCAACGAATACTTGTTCTTCACAGTCAACTGATTCAACTGTCTATAGTCAATACACATGCGCATGCTACCATCTTTCTTTTTCACAAATAACACGGGAGCACCCCACGGAGAACTACTAGGCCTAATGAAACCACGGTCTAATAATTCTTGCAACTGACTCTTCAATTCTTTCAACTCTTTCGGAGCCATGCGATACGGAGCTATCGAAACTGGGTTAGACCCTGAAACAGTCTCAATCACAAACTCAACATCTCTATCAGGAGGCAAACCCGGCAACTCTTCAGGAAACACATCCGGAAAGTCACACACTGTTCTGATATCTTTCAGTCTAGCTTCACTCATATCCGGATTCATCACATAAGCCAAATAAGCCCCACATCCAGAGTCCAACAACCTATGAGCCTCTAAAGCTGACACCACATTAGACAAGAACTTAATGTTCTCGCCTACTACTACTACCTCGTAGTCATCAGAAAGCATCAAAGAAATTCTCTTTGTTTCAAAATCCACACTAGCCCGGTGCTCAACCAACCAGTCCTTACCCAAAATAATATCAAAACCATAGAAGGGAAGTTCCATCATATCGACTGAGAACACATGACCCTGAATCTTCAGTGGACACCTCCTATACATGCGTCTAACCACAACTGTCTCACCAAAAGAACTAGTGACATGCATACCTACATCTAAGATCTCAACAGGGATATCTAACTTATGTGCATGCTTACTCAAAATGTAAGAATGCGTAGAACCCGAATCAACCAAAGAAAGCAAAGACATAGACTGTAACTCGAAATTACCTGCTATCACATCAGTGTCGTTCCCGGCCTCTCTCTGAGTATAAACTCTTACTGGTCCTCCCGCCTCTGGCTGCACTACCACAACATGAGCAAGGTTCCCCTGAGCATCTACCCTAGGTGCATCAGCCCTAGGTTGGAAGTAGCCACGACCGCGCCCACGGCCTCTCTGAAAATCATTCGCTCTCGCAGGAGCCTGAGCAATGTTCGGTGCCTAAGCCGCCTGATGCGGACAGTCCCTCCTAAAGTGGTCCCTCGAACCACAGTTCCAACAAGCATGGAAATTACCTCAACACTCACCAGCATGTTGTCTCCCACAACGGGTACACTCGGGCAAACGCCCTCCTCCTCTATGGCCCTGATGGCCCCAACCATGGTGGCCACCGCCACGCCTATGGTCAAACTGATGTCCGCCACCTCTGTGCCTCTTGGCATCTCTACCATCAAAGTGGTTATGCCTCTTACCAGAACTGGAACCACTAGATCGTTTGGCTGAACCCAAACTATGCTCTAAATCCTTGGCCCTCGCGACCAATACATCAAAATTTGAGTAGTCAGAAGCCAACGTGTACCTCTTGACTTCTTCATTCAATCCGTAGCGGAATCGGTTACAGCGTTCCACTTCAGTAGGAACCAACTCTGGAGCATACTGACTCAAGCGAACAAAACGGATCTCATAATCAGTCACAGAAGCCTCTCCCTGAGTAAGGGCCATAAACTCCCGCTTCTTCTCGTCTAGGTACCTCGGTCCCAAGTACGTTTTCCTAAAAGTGGACTTAAAGAAATCCCAGTCAATCTCTGCCTCTGGAACCCTGGTAGTAATGGTGACCCACCAGGTGTAGGCATCACCCTGAAGCAACGAGATCACACAACCCAACCTACGTGCGCCCGCACAACCCATCTAAGCCGAGATACGAACTGTCTTCTCCAACCATAACTCCGACCTCTCCAGAGTATATCCCCTAAACTCCTCGACCCCCAAGCTACGAAGCCTTTCCAAAGGTAGACTGGCATCGTCACACCTAGGCTGAGCTGCAGCCTGAGCTCCCGCAACTGCGGCCTGAAATGCTCCCGCTATTGCTTGCACTAGCGGAGTCATATCAATTCCAGCTGGACCTTGGCCACCTTGAGGTCCATCTCCTCCGGCTCCATCCTCGCCCCCAACTCTAGGTGGAGGAGGTGGTGGTGGTGGAGGTGGTGGAGGAGCGCCAACTCCTGCGGCCACCGGCCCTTCTATGTGAGCCTCCACACCAACTGCCGGCTTCAACAGGAGCCGCAACCCGTGGTTCCTGACGAACCACCCTCGGCCAACCTCTCGGTCTGGACATCGCTCTCACAGATATCAACTACAACCACAACAACAAAAAACACAAGCTGGGTTAGCAAGGCAAGGCTTCCAAGTGTTCAAGTACGTTCCCTCACTTAAAAATCATTTTTCCAATGTAATAGTAGCAACGGGACTCTTATACACATGCTTTGAAATAAAATAGTCAACATACTTTTCACACAAGCAATCATTCTTGCAAAGCAGGCAAACACCGTGCAAATTACATCAAAACTTAAACTTACCTCACTTACCTGCCCAAGGTCTCGGTAACCTTAGGCTCTGATACCAACAAGTGTAACCCCCTCGTCCCGGTCTGGTCGGATGACCGGTCCGAGTGGGCCACACGGGAAAAACCGAAGCGAAACCCGTAAAGGTTCCTCATCGGTTAACAACCCAGAAAATTTCTTTTAACTTTATCTTGTCTATAGGCATGTTTAAATCCTATGTGAAGCACAGCAGCGGAAGAAGCAACAATACAACATCGATCGACCAAGACGATACAATAAACAACTCATTTTAGCCCTTTGCAGCAGGCCGTATCGAAACACCCTTGGGGTGTTTCGAAACGCCTTGACTTAGTCAACAGGCCAGGGTCAACCATAGGGAGACCATTTCGAAACAGGGGTGACCCGTATCGAAACGACCCCAACGGTCAACTTCTCGTGGTCAACGAGATTTGACCGTTTCGAAACATCAAAGGCACGTTTCGGAACGCCTTTATCTCACCAATTTCTCAAAATTCCAGTAGCAAAAATGTTCCGAAACGACCCCTATCCGTTTCGAAATGGCAGGCCAAATGCAAAGGGACCGTATCGAAACAGGGTGGCCCGTTTCGAAACGCCCCCTGTCTGCAGACTCGTTTTGGCTGTATTAAGGCACAAGGATGCCCCAAAACACCTCCACAACCTCTAACAACACACTAGCAATAAAACTTAAGGCAAACCAACATACAAGCATGCTTCAACATCAACAAAACGAACTAAACACCAAGGCACAACAACACAAGTCATGCATACATACAACTCATTTAAGGAATTAAGCATTCAAAGGTCAACACTTAGACAATTTCAAAATAGCAACATGCTAACAAGGTATCAAGCAAGGCATACATCCCAAGTCAAAATAGCCAACACATACGAGGAGTCTAACATGCTCCCAAGCAACATCGACCACAACATAGCCATCAAAATAACACATGTCCCATTGCTTAAACTATTACATGTTCAACATTAAAAACTCATACTTGAAGTACTCAAGGCTAACAATCACACTTGGAGGCCCTCCACTTGCGCAAGCCACCCACGAACTAAGGATCTGCAATGTTGAACAAAGAGAGCGTAAGCAATGATGCTTAGTGAGGGTAAGCTCTAAAAACAAACCTCAACATTGCAGGGTCCGAGCACGATCTAGCCAAGGCAAATCACATATTTACCAAGGATCCACAAACCACAAGATAAGGATGCATGTGCACTATGCAATATAATATGCAAGATCATAAGCCCAATTCCACAATACATATAACCACATTTGAACATCCCAATAAAGCTCATATATCTCAACACATTGATACACATATCAATCAACATTGACACCTAGCTATGACCCGAATACGCCGATAAACACGTTGGAATTCATATCCAACCACCACATTACCTCACGGTGGGATTACACTCATCACCGGTCTCGCGGAGGGGATTCCACTCATCCTCACGCCCCGTCGATGGGATTCCACTCATCACCGACTATATTTAAATACAACTTCCGGGCGAACCCGTACTCCTCCTTGGTGACTCAATGCCACCAAGGCCACGCGCGACTTTTGACTCATGTGTACACACTAACATCCTAATGATCGATCATTTGTGCTCAAGCATACTAGTGCCAACATTTTACTCATTTCACATTACTCATTTCAATCAATTTCGTGCTTAGCACGTACTCACCATGAACCATCATCATGCATGTCTCAAGCATTACAAATCATGCATCATCTCACATGTATAACACAATATACATAAGCATTCATATCACATTTCATACGAGACATACACAACCACATATATGAGTTCATCCAAAGGCTCTAGATCAAGTTTAGGATTAGGCTACTACCCTAATCCTAACTCTAGGTGGGTCTACCAAGCCCGACCTAGTCCATCTACTCGAACCAACCATTTTAAAACCAAGTAAAACAATTAACCACTCACCTAAGCTCCCAAGCTCAAACACCAAGCAAGCGACTACCTTCAACTTCCCGGATTTACTTCTGATGCTTCTCCGTTGCCCGAACTCGATTCTAATCAGTCCCAAACACAAACAAAACATCCACAATCAATAACCCATCATCGGAACTAACCCGGATTAACATTTTCAAGCTTCCAACCCTCAAAATCAGTCCAAAACAGAATTCCCGAGCAACCCATAAAACCCACTGAAATCTTCCATTTCAAGCATCCAAACAACCATCTAATACAACCAAAGTGACCCTCATATATCATACTAACACCAGCCCTCAAAACCCAACATTAAACCACCCCAAAAACCACTTTAAAACCCTCCAAAAACCCCCTTGAAACCCAATTCCGAAAATTGCCCAAAATCATTTGAAATTCACATATGATATACCATTTGACCTCTATATACCATAACTAAGCATATTAAATCAAAACATTTCATCTAACATCATAAAGACACCATTTTTAATCAAATCCTTCAAAACTCCCATTTTCCAAAACCTTTATGAAAATGAAAACAAAAGGTACTTTCAAGGAGAGGGAGATGAGGGGAAGTCAAAAATATCATTACCTTTCAAAATGGAGTTGAAATGAGGGAGCTTTTGAATGGAATAGTAGATTGGGTAGAGAGCTCTTGTTTTCCCGTTTGTGAAGAAGAGAATGAATAGGGAATGGGTGTTTTTGTTTTGTTTTAATTTAAAGGCCTAAGGACCAATTTGCCCTTAATGAAATGAGATATTCACAAGGGCACACCATCCATGGCTATTTGGAATTAAATTTCAAAACATAGTCAATCATTAAATCAATTAATTTGAAAACGAAACCCGAGCCATTATCTAAATCATAAAACCGAGCCCAAATAATATTAAAATATTATTTTCACCTAACCCCTAAACCCGGGTGTTACACTTGATAAGATAGAAAGATTTTATTTTAGTAATACAGAGGCAAAATAGCTAATTAGTCGGTAATTGCTCACAAAGCATCAGTGCAAATTCTTCTGGTGATTCAGCATACACCATTTCTCCAATGACCAAGAGCGGCCAGCTTATCCGCAATAGTATTATGATCCCGATAAATATGGCGAATCTTGCATTCCTAGTCTAGTGATAATAAATCAAGTAAGATACTAGGTAGGGATGTAAAAAGTTGACCCGACCTGAAAACCCGACTGAAATCTGCTTGAGTCAGAATCTGATTTGACTTAAAAATTTAATGACCCGAACCCCATCTGTAACCGACTGTTGTTGACCCGAACGTGAATTCGACTTGTTACTGTAGTGACCGAACCCGACCTGCGTCCGACTGAAAACGACTCGAACCCGAATTGGACCTATTACTGTGAACCTGAAACCCGACTTGCGCCCGACTGAAACGAACCTGAACCCGAAGCCGACCTGGCAGATAACTGATTTTACCCGACTGAATTGACCCGAGATCCGATATTACCCGACCTATTTTGAACCCGACCTGTTTTGGACCCGACCTGTTTTGAACCCGACCTGTTTTGGACCCGACCTGTTTTGAACCCGACCTGTTTTGGACCCGACCTGTTTTGAACCCGACCTGTTTTGGACCTGGCCTGCTTTGAACCCGACCTGTTAATTGACCTGGCCTGCTTTGAACCCGACCTATTTTTAACCTGAACTGATATTGATCTGACTTGATATTTACCTGATATATAGTTGAAGAAATCTACGATTTGATAAATTTAAAGTGTTGATAAATGTAAAGTATTAATTTATTAAATTAATTTAATACTAACTTGTTCAATATAAATTATTTGTGAAGTTTGATAAGAATTAACATACTTAAATTTATTTTATTAAAAATATTAAAAATTTAAAAGTTTTATTAAATTAATAAGTTGTGATGGATGAATTTAAAACAAATTATTAAAATTTAAATCAATTTATTAATTGTGATCATTAAATTTAAAAAATATTATAACTATTAAAATAAAAAAAAATAAAAAAATAGTTTAGGGGAAGCTTTTTTTGAATTAATGGGGGAAAAGTTTTTTTTGATTGATAGGAAATTAGGGGGGATTTGGCACCATATCAAATAAAAAAAATTGGGATTGGGGGTAGGGGTAGGGTGGGGGGGGGGGGGGGGGGATTTTGCCGCCAATATCAAACAAAATTGAGTGGAGGTGAGATTTTTTTATTTAGGGGTTAATTATCCTTTAGGTCTTTCCTTAATTAGATGGTTAGGATTTAGGTTTTTTAGGTTTTAGTTTATTTTTTTAGTCTTAACTTTTGGTTTAGTTTCTTTAAATTTTATTTAATTAGGTCATGCTTCATAAATTAATTAATTATTAAGCTTTTTAGTTTGCTTTAAATTTGATTTGGTCATCGTATAAAGATTTGGTAAGTAATTAGGTTTAATAATTTTATTCATTTGTGATTTGGGCTCTAATTAATAATTTAGTTTTAATTTATTTTTAGATTTTTCCTTTTATGTTTCAATTTATTTTGTTTGTTAGATTTATGAGTATGTTTAGAGTTTAAGGGTAAGTGTGTCGAGTTGATTGTTTGGGGCTATGCGATTAGTTTAGGGATTATGAGATTAGGCTTGCACTCTAATTATTAGTGAATGTTGTCTGTAAGATTTAGATATTCATGTTTGGGGTTTAGGGGTAAATGTGTCAACTTAATTATTTGAGGTTATGATATTAGTTTAAGGATTAGGGATTAGGCTTGTACTCTAATTATTAGTGATTATAAGATTTAAGGGTTGAGGTTTATGGGTATGGTTTAGGTGTATACATATATACATGCATACATGTATATATATATATATATTAAAACTTAAATACATGCATATATATGTGTTTTAGTATGTATGTATAATTGTATACATGTGTGTTTTAGTGTATATATATATAGGGTTAGGATCAACTTATACTGTGTAAAACTCTTTAAGTTTTACACCTTTTTTGGATCGTTGGATGAGGGAAATGGATGGTTGAGATTAACTCTGTGTTTTTAATTCCCAAGTGATAATCTTCACATATTTTACTGTTAATCTCCTCCATCCGTTTCACTCATCCAACGATTCACAAAAGGTGTAAAACTTAAAAAGTTTTACATAGTGTAATTTGATCATATATATATATATATATATGTGTGTGTGTGTGTGTGTGTTTAATTAATTATAACAATACATGTATATGTATATATCATAATATATGTATATTTATATGTATACGTGTGTATATATATGTAGATATAAATTTTATTATTTTTAATATGGTGATATTTTTATTCATTTTATTCCCTAAAATTTTATTTTCCACATAAAGTTACCCTTATTATTTTTTAATTTTGTAATTTACTCCAATATTTTAGATATAAATCATTTGATGATATTTTTGTTCATTCTAGTGCCTAATATTGAGACTAAAATGTATGTAAGTATGTATGTATGTACCTATCAATGTATAAACCCTAAACCCTTAATGAATTTTCTCTTAACCTGAAACCATAAATTCTAAAAATCATAAACTCTAAACATTAAACCCTAATGTATGTAAGTATGTATATATGTACTTATTTATATATGAACCCTGAACCCTTGATGAATTTCTCTAAACCATACACCATAAACCCTAAACCCTAATGTATGCAAATATGTATATATCTATCAATGTATGAACCCAAACCATTAATAAAATTTCCTTAAAACCTAAACCCTTTAAACTCTAAACCCTGAATCATCCAATGTTTTATAATTTTAATTTAATATTTCTGTTCATTATAGCCTTTAAAACTTCATTTATATTCCAAATTGACCCCTACTAATTGTTTTTTAATTAGTGCAATAATATATAATTTTACTTTGACATTTTGTTCATTTTAGTCCTTAAACTGCATATGTATTCCAAATTGATCATTTTTTATTTTTTTAATTAGTCTGATGTTTTATAATTTTAATTTGATATTTTGTTCATTCTAGTCTCTTAACTTTATTTTAATTAGTCTGATGTTTTATAATTTTAATATGATATTTTGTTCATTCTAGTCCCCTAAACTTTAGTTTAATTCCAAATTGACCCTTATTTATTGTTTTTTTTATTTCGTCCGATGTTTTATAATTTTAATTTGTACTTTGTTCATTCTAGTCCCTTTAACTTTATTACAATTCGAAATCGACCCCTATTTATTGTTTTTTTAATTCGTCAAATGTTTTATAATTTTAATTTGATATTTTCATCTTCTAGACCCTAAAACTTTATTTTTATTCCAAATTGACCCACATTTATTTTTTTAATTTGTCAAATGTTTTATTATTTTAATTTGATATTTTATTCATTCTAGTCCCTTAACTTTATTTTAATTCCATATTGACCCATATATATATATATATATATATTTTAATTCATCATGTTTTATAATTTTAATTTGAAATTTTGTTCATTCTAGACCCTAAAACTTTATTTTTATTCTAAATTGACATCTACTTATTGTTTTTTAATTACTCAATTTTTTATACTTTTAATTTGATATTTTTGTTCATTACAGTCCCAAAATTTTATTTTTATTCCAAATTGACCCCTTTTCATTGTTTTCTTTTAAATTTGTCTAATGTTTTATACTTTTAATTTGATATTTTTGTTCATTATAATCCGTGAAACTTTATTTTTAATCCAAATTGACCCATTTTCAGTATTTTTTAATTACTCCAATGTTTTATAATTTTAATCGGATATGACTTTAAATAATTAACTCCAAATCAATGACGATTGACGAAGGCCAACCTAAAGTCTATCGACTACTTATACGGTTGTACCGAACTCAAACTCAATACGAATATCAATCTTAAAAATACCCCGACCTGAATTACCCGACCTGAAACTACCCAACCTAAAATTACCCGACCTGAAATGCAACCGACCTGAAATGAACCCGACCTGAAATGGACCCGACCTGAAACGGACCCGACTTGAAATGGACCCGACCTGAAGTGTATCCGAACCCAAATTAACCTGTCAATTATCTGCTTCGGACCCGACCCGTTTTGATCCGACCTGAAATGAACCCGACATGAAATGGACCCGACCTGAAATGGACCCGATCTGAAATGGACCCGACCTAAAATGGACCCGACCTGAAATGGACCTGCACCCGACCCGAGTCGAGTCAAAATAGAAAAATGACCTGAAATGATTTGTACCCGATTTTACCCGACCTGACAGTACCCGACCTGAAACCCATCCGATTACCTGTTTTTACATCCCTATGGGGCACTCCTTTTTAAGTCCTCTGAAGATATATTAAGAATTCTCGCAATTTAAATGTTGTCCGTTTTCAACTTAATACGACGATAACCCAATTTTCAAGCATGAGTAAATATAACATGAGCCGCCCAAAGCTCCGCTACAAGAACTGAGCAAACACCGAGACTACGTGTGAAATCCAAAAAGCCATGAACCCCTAGAGAACCCATTCAAACGCGGCAGGCTGACTTGTATAAGTTTGTGTGTTGGTCAACTCTTCCATCTTATAAACGGCCAAAAGTCAAAATTTCTTGGTTTATTTTTACTAATTCAATGTTCCCTTGCCCAAATGATCGGTCGTTGGACAGGGACAACAAAACCTTTTTGATTATTTATCTTAAACAAAATCCAAAGTAGTAAATTAATGTCCTAAAAATAAGATAGTAGAATCCAATCCAGCCTTAGAAATACCTTTTTGTTCGTCCAAAGGAGCATAGGCTGTAATGAAAACATATATGACAAGGGCAGAGGGGAGTATGGTTTAGTTTTTTCTTTTAAAGTTTATAAATGGTTACTAAACTTTGATCGATTGTTCAATTTGGTAACTAAAGTTTCAATTGCTTAAATGTTATCATTAAATTTTTAGTTTTGGTCTAATTTGGCCACTGACCCGTTAACAACTATTAAAAGGGTGTTGTGTCGTGTCAGTTACAATATTTTATATAATAACACATTTAGTCCTCCACGTTTGCACATTCAAACAATTTAGTCTTAATTCAAAAAAATAATAAATTGATTCCTCATTATTTAGACATTATTTTAATTTGATCTTAATTCTATTTAAAAATAATTTAATCCTAAACCCTATACTCAAGAAATAATAAAAATATTCGATTGTGATGTATACCCTCTTTTTGTATGTTTAATGGGGATTTTTTTTGGGTAAGTCTAAAATATCTGTTTATGCATTGTTCTTGCAGGTAACATACCATTATCATAAAGTTTCAATTAAAAGGATCACTGAGGTTATATTTACTTACCGCAGATTCCGGCAAATACAATTTTATTTAGTTCTTCGTCAATGCAACATGAATGTATTCCCCAAGCTATACTGGGTGTGGATGTTATTTGCCAAGCTAAATCAGGAATGTGAATACTGCAGTTTTTGTTCTATCATTATTACAGCAAATTGAACCAAGTCCAGGACAAGTTGTTGCCCTCGTTTTATGCCATACAAGGGAGTTATCTTACCAGGTAAGATCTTGTTCTACATTTTCTTGGGAAGCTTTATGCTCATAAATTTACCCTTTGTATTCTTTTTAATTTATGCTCAACTTTTTGGTCATCAAATTGAAATAATGTGTAAATAATGAAGGTTCAATTTATTATTTTTTTCGAATTATGACTAAATTGTTTAAATGTACAAACATGAAGGACTATATGTGTTATTATATAAAATATTTTAACTGTCACATCACTCTTTTAACGGTTGTTGACGAATCAGTGGTTAAATTGGAGCAAAGCTAAAAGCTTAATAGTAACATTGAAGTAATTAGAACTTTGGTTACCAAATTAAGTAATTGATCAAAGTTTAATGGCCATTTGTGAATTTTATTTTTTTTTCCTTTAGAGCATACATAATGGTTTAGGAGTATTAATGATAAGTTAACTGTATTGTTTGGTCTAAACGGTTGATTAACTGTTATAATTGTTATTAAACCGTAATTTACTCGTTAAGAAATAATTAATTGTTATATTTTTTACCATTACTATTTTTTAACAGTTTAGTTACTGGTTAACATGTAACATATTACAAAAATATTTATGAATATTTACTACTTCTGGAGAGTGATAAAATTTTCCCATTACTTTTAACAGTTGATTAATAAAAATTGTTTAGCCTTAAAGAATTAATTTAACTAACCTATAAAATGAAATAGTTACGTGCATTAACAATTATGATTTATTCTACACACTCCGTATGGTTTATGTTTAGCTGATATGTAATTGTAGGGGTGAAAACGAGCCGAGTCGAGCTCGAGTAGGGCTGAGCTCGACTCGGCTCGTTAAGATTTCGAGTCGAGTTTGAGCTTGAGTAATTTTTAACGAGCCAGAGAAATCTGAGCTCGACTCGGCTCATTAGAAACCCGAGTCGAGTTCGAGCTTGATTCGAGCTTAATCGAGTCAAGTGTTGACCAACCTTTGACCGTGTCGAACTCGAGAAACTCGTCATCTATCACGTCTCATTTAAAGCCCTATCAAGAAAAAAATTTGATACACAAGTTGTGTAAACTCAAGCTTGCTAATTTTAGGGTTTAGGGTGTTAGTTTAAGGTTTAAAAGTTTAAGTTGTTGGGTTTAGAATTTAGGATTTATATTTTAGGGTTTGAGACTTATTTTTATGGTTTTAAGTTTAGGAATTTAGATTTTAAATTATAAAAATAAAAGATTTAATATATTATATTTTCAAGTAGCTCGCGAGTTTTTCGAGTCGGATATTAAGTAGCTCGGCTTGTTAAGAACTCGCGCTCGAGTCGAGTTCAATCTAGTCAAACTTTGACCGAGCTTTAATCGAGCTGAGCTCGAATAACTTGCGACCTGTCTCGTTTCATTTACATCCCTAGGCATAGTAACAGGCGTCACCTCCCCGAGAATTGAGACAATTGTCTTTTCTCTTTAATGGCCCTAACACAAAGCTGACAGATGCGCTTTTCTAAGATACCACTTCTCTTGCTTTATTTGTCTTTTACCATCTACTAATCAATTTAATTTTTTTTGAAATATTAGTGATTTTTTTTTATAAATAATGTTTGAATCTATCATGTGCCTCATTAAAAGCCCCCTTAAACTTAAATAGAAAAAAATAGTACACATAGTGAATGTTACATAAAAGTCACATAATCGTGACAAAAGCTTAAAATCAACAATAGACGTTAACCCATCCCAGATCAACTTGTTTCTCCTTATTAACAAGATATTTAATACTACTAGGAAGGGAATAAAAAAGCAACACTCCTATCAGAGTATCATGTAATAAGGATGCCAAAACATCAACAACCTTATTCATCTCCCTAGGAATTCTCCGAATAACAACCTCTCAATCTCTATCCAACAAATCTCGAATATCATAAACAAAAACATTACTAGGCATAGAATTCGAAACTCTTTTGAGAATATTTTTCACCTCAACACTATCAATTTCCAACTCTATAGCTCGAAACCCAAGCCTTCAAGCATGCTAAAGAATATTATGCATATCACATATCTCTGCCACAAGACTCGAACAACTACCAACATTCCTAACAAAGCCAAAAACCCAATTGCCATTGTAATCCCTAATAACACCCCCACAATAGCCCTATGATCATTTAAATTACTAGTACCATCTCCTTGGCTTTAGCCCATCCCCTATGAGGCTTAACCCATTTCTGAAGTCGCATATCATGAGATTGTCGACTCCTCAACTAAGTATCTCCACCTGCAGTTATACTGGTGACAAAAGCAATCGCCATGACCTTACAACACCCAAGAAGATCCCTCCTTTATACATAGTTTACATCAAGAATCCTGGAACAATGTCTCTTCCATAGAACCCAGAAAATTGTAGGGAACAATGAATCCCATTCATTCACATCAACCATAAATTGCCCATGAATTCGTAGATTAACCATAAACCACTCAATAAACGATAATTGTATGAATTCAAAAAAATTTGAAGGCCGAACCACATAGCTTCATAATGACCTTGCATCCGAACAAGATCGCAAAACATGCTCAACACTCTCCTCCCCTGCATGACAAATAGAACAAGATGACGAAGTTACAAGAAGTCTCTAAAACTGTTTCATATTAGTCAAGAGACGTCCACTCCTTGCTAACCAAAGGAAAGTTTTAACACGTTGCGACACATTCTTCTTCTATATAATTTTCCAATCAGTGCTATTCTCCCAATCATCACTCCCAGCTAGGTGATTGTAAGCAACCTTAGAAAAAAAATTTTGATTATCAGACCAGCACTATACAGGTTTATCCCTACCAAGAGAAATATGAATTGGTCGAATAACAACAATTTGATTAATAATATCAGCAAGTAAAATTCCTCGAAGAAAATATAAATTCCATTGCCCAAATTCAGTCACAATAGAAGCAGCATTCGTAGGCATAAGATCACCCTCACCTTGGTAAAAAAGTCACAAGGGGACCTTGCTGCAGTATCCAAGTATCATACCAGAAATCAGTAGCTTCACCATCTCGAATATTTCAACCGACATTATTATAAATTTCCTCCCAGATTGCACTAAGACCACTCCAAAGTCGAGAACATTTTGTCTTTCGAATAGAAATAGGAAGGATCTCATTCCAATTATACTTATTCTTAAGAATTCGAACCCAAAGGCTATCATCATCAGTAACTAACAGACTTTTCACACGTGTATTTTCAGTTTTATATTAATGTAGGTTAGTTTTAATTAGTTGTAATATCTTGATATTGATCTTGATTACTATATTAATCAAGGTCTAGTGGACTCATTAATTCAATTTGAATAAACCGCACCGTTTCTAATATACCTTTGTTTTCACCGAAACATCGAGTAATCCCCTTTTGGAAAGATCTCAGTTCTTCACTCGAAAATTCCTAAATACCAAACCCTAAATTCACGATAGCTTTCCAACTTCAATATGGTATCAGTAGACTCTTTTGACGCTCGATCTTCTACATCTTCTTGATTCAGAATTATAGATCCTTCTGATGAATTCTACATACACCCCAACGAGAATTTGTCACTCGTCCTGACCTCCGTTCATCTCACCGGAGGAAATTATCATTCGTGGGCACGCTCCATGCGTATGGCCCTGATTTCAAAGAACAAGTTTCATTTTGTCAATGGTTCGCTGAAGGAGCCTCATGAAGACAATGCCAACTATTTCCCTTGGGTGAAGTGCAACAACCTTATTCTTTTGTGGTTGCAACGAGCGATTAGTCCCGAGATTGCCCAGTCCGTCTTGTGGTTCGACACTGTCCATGAGCTTTGGGCGGATTTGCGAAATCGCTTCAGCCAAGGAGATCTAATGAGGGTTTCTGATTTTCAACAGGAATTTTTTCCCTTAAATCAAGGTAATAACACTGTTACTACCTTTTACACACAATTGAAAGTAATCTGGGACGAATTATGTGTTTTAAGACCTCTGAATTCATGTTCTTATGACTCTGTTAAATTTCGAAACCAAGATTTTTCCCTTAGGTTTCTTAGAGGTCTCAACGAGTCTTTTGCTATTCCTAAGTCTCAAATTCTGATGGCTAAGCCGTTTCCCCAAACTCATGAAACTTTTTCTATTATCGTTCAACATGAACGTTGTATTTCTGTTGCTATTCCTTATGAATCCAATGTTCTTGCTATTGATAGACATAGTAATACTGGAAAATTCCAAAAGAAATCTTTTGTGTCAAATACTGGAAACCGTAGACCTCTTTGTATCTTCTGTGGTCTTCAAGGGCATTCTGTTGATATGTGCTATAAAAAGCACAGATATCCCTCTGGTTATAAGTCGAGGTATTCTATTGGCAAAGCAAATATTGTCAGTCTTCCTGTACATGAAAATTTCAATCCCACTAATTCCTTAGTAACAAATGACCATAAGTTAGAAAACCATTTTGCATCTTTTACAAAAGATTAGTATGAAGGGTTGATTTTTTTAATTCAAGAAAAAGGAATGTCTAGTTTAAATTCTGTCAGCATTTCTCAGTCTGTTGTGAATGCTTTATCTTCTAACTTTGCAACTGCTCCAGCACCTAGTAATGATTCAGGTATGATCTTTACATGTTCTCTTGCATCTACATTCATTAACACCTCTTGGATCATAGATTCAGGAGCTACATATCATATTTTAAACTCTTTATCTATTTTTAATTGTTATTCTGATATTAAGGACAAGTTTGTTAAACTTCCAAATGGAAATCTGGTTCAAGTTCTACATATTGGAAATATTTCTCTTACAAGTGGTTTTATTCTAAAAGATGTTCTTCATATTCCAAATTTTGGATTCAATTTGATTTCTGTCAGCAAGTTAACATTGAATGCATATATTTTTCTTATCTTTACTGACAATAAGTGTATTTTGCAGGATCCTCTTTCCTTGAAGATGATTGGTACAGCTAGACTAGTCAAAGGCCTTTATCAGCTCTTAGGATCTGTTCACACTGATTTTACAGTCTGTAACATTTCTTTCCCTAATTCTTTGCATACATGGCATGCTAGGCTAGGTCATCCCTCTAGTAAAAGAATGTCTTTCTTTTCCAAATTAAATAAAGATATTCCTTCTGGTACATCATTGTGATATATGCCATCTTGCCAAACATAAACGTTTACCATTTCCTATCAGTAACTCTGTTTCTGAAAATCTTTTTGATATTGTACATTTAGATGTTTGGGGTCCATTCCCTGTTAAAAGCATATATGGACATGGTTATTTCCTAAATGTTGTAAAGGATAAAAGTAGATATGTCTGGATATTTTCCATGATTCATAAGTCTGAAGTTAGGAAGCTCATTGTTGATTTTAATAATCTTATTGAAATTCAATTTTCAAAAAGAATTAAATGTTTTAGGTCTGATAAAGCTCAAGAGTTTAAAATGGATGATTTCTTTAAAAGTAAAGGCATTATACATCAAACTTCCTGTGTGTATACTCCACAACAAAACAGAGTTGTAAAAAGAAAACATCAGCACTTACTTGTTGTTGCTATATCTTTAAGGATACATGCCTGTTTACCCTTGCCCTTTTGGATTGATTGCATCTTACATGCTAGTTTTTTAATTAACTTAACTCCTACTCCTGTTTTAAATAATAAAACACATCATGAGATTTTATATAATAAACTGCCACATTTAAATAGTCTTAAAATCTTTGGATGTTTATCTTATGCTTCTTGCCTACCTAAATCTGCCACTAAGATGCATCTAAAAGCTGTAAGTGTATCTTTCTTGGTTTCCCTCAGCACACAAAAGGTTATAAATTGTATAATTTGAAAACTAAAGCTATTTTTGTATCCAGGGATGTCACTTTTAATGAATCCATTTTCCTTTTAGTAAATCCTCTTCTGCTGATCTTATCTTTCCATCTCATGATTCTTTTCCAATATATGATGATCTTGATTCTATTCCTAGAAATCAAAATCCTTTATTAGATCAACACGTGCATAATACTAATGTTTCAAATAAATCACAAACTATTCCTCACATTGATCGACAAGGTCAGTCTATTCAAAACTTTCCTACTCCGTCTGATAGACCATCTAGGCAAATTAGACTTCCTCAAAAGTTTTAAGATTATCAGGTAAACCTACCTAAACCACGTATTTCATCTCACTCTATTGCTAATGCTTTATCCTATCAGAATATTTCCTCTTCACATCAATTTTTTATCAACAATATTGATGTCATAGCTACTCCTAAAACTTATAAGCAAGCTATAAATCATGAATTCTCGAGAAATGCTATGCAAGAAGAGATTTTAGCATTAGAGTCAAATAAAACTTGGGACTTAGTTCCCTTACCTCCTAATAAGAAAACAATTGGTTGCAAGTGGGTCTTTAGGACTAAGTTCAAATCTGATGGATCTTTAGATGGGTATAAGGCCAGGTTAGTGGTAAAAGGGTACACACAACAGTTTGGAGTTGATTTTATAAGTACTTTTAGCCCTATTGCTAAAATGACAACCATTAGAATTCTTGTTTCTCTTGTAGTTTCTAAAAATTTAAAATTACAACAATTAGATGTTAATAATGTTTTTCTTCATGGTTCTTTGCATGAAGAGGTTTATATAGAAATGCCTCATGGATTTTCTGTTAATAATGATCCTAATCCGGTTTGTAAGCTAAATAAAAGTCTATATGGTTTAAAGCAGGCTAGCAGATAATGGAATGAAAAACTGACTTTGGCTTTACTTGCACAAGGTTTCAAACAGTCCCCTTCTGACACTAGTCTTTTTACTAAAGGTGTAGATGAAAATTTTATTGCTCTAGCTGTCTATGTAGATGACATAGTTTTAGCTAGTCCTAGTCAAGAGCAAATAGATTCTATTAAAAAAATTTACACAATACTTTCAAAATCAAAGATCTGGGAAATTTAAAGTATTTCTTAGGTCTTGAAATTGCTCGAACTAGTTCTAGTATTAATATTTGTCAGAGGAAATATACATTAGAGCTTCTTAAGGAAACTAATTTTCTTGAATCCAAATCAGTATCTACTCCAATTGTTGTCACCAGAGGATCAAAAAGGTTATCTAAAACTGATGGCAGTCCATTACAAGACATCAAGGCCTATAGAAGATTAATTGGAAAACTGTTATACTTAACTAATATTAGGCCTGACATTGCTTTTTCAGTTCATCAACTTTCTCAATTTCTTTCTTGCCCTACCATTGTTCATTTGGAAGCAGCTCATAGAATTTTAAGATACCTAAAAGGAACCCCTGGCCAGGGTTTATTTTTTGCTGCTGACAATGATCTTAAATTGCAAGCTTTCTATGATTATGACTGTGCCTCTTGCCCTGATTCTAGAAAGTCTATAACTGGATTTTGTGCTTTTTAGGTTCTTCTCTTATTTCATGGAAGTCTAAAAAGCAGCAAATCATTTCTAGATCTTCTAGTGAGGCTGAATATCATGCCTTGGCCTCTGTCACTTGTGAAATACAATGGATATCTTATTTACTTAAAGCTTTTCATGTACCTTTTCAACCTGCTAATTTTTTTTGTGACAATTTATCTGCCATTCAAATTGCAGAAAATCTTGTCCATCATGAACGGACGAAGCACATTTGTGAAACAAATATTTTAATTTTGATATAACTAAAAACCTAAGGACTAAATTGAAAAAGTCAAAACGAATTTTAAGTCCTCAAAATATCCCTATATAAGTTTAAGATTATGCCCAAGTTAAAAACATGCTTTTCAAATATTTTTTCTAAGTGTTTCAAGCCAAAAACAGTGATTTTCAAAACCCTGTTTCGAAACGGCCCTCATACGTTTCGAAACGTTTTCATCACTGTCGACCACCGTTCCGAAACGTGTATCGAAACACTTGACCCCGTTTCGAAACGGTATTACTCGTTTCAAAATTGTTCTTCATATGTGATTTAAAAAGGGCTAACGGTTTCAAATATTTGCTGATTTTTAAAAGATTAAAAGGGTGTTTCGAAACGGATCATGCCCGTTCCGAAACGACCCTTGACAGTAGCAAATCCGTTTTGAAACGGATCCAAATCGTTTCGAAACAAGTCCTAGGTTTAATTTGAAAATATGACCGTTATGTGTTTTTAACTGAATTTCTGAAAGTCGTTAAGGCGTTTCGAAACGGGCTAAGACCGTTCCGAAACGACCCTTGATAGTGGCAAAAGCGTTCCGAAACGGCCCTAAGGCGTTTCGAAACGGGCTCTTAAATGCACCCTAATGGCTCTTTCTATTTTAGTCCGTTCCGAAACAGGTACCCCGCGTTTCAAAACGGGTTGGTGCAGACTGCATTTATGGTGGTAAGAGAGGGTTCCAACGGCTCCATTTATGTTCCCAACCATTCAAACGGCTAGAAATCAATGAGAAGGTATAAAAGAGACATCCAAAAGCATCAGCAACAACTATTGATCCAAAAGCAAACATCCAAACATCAAATCCAAGCAATTGTGCAAAAATCCCACTTTGTCTAAAACCCCAATTGTAATTTTTCATTCATATCTTGTTCAATTGGGTTGTGTGCTTGTATTTGGGCTATTATTTGTATTGAGAGATATCTAATTAGCCATTAAATTTCTTTGTTCACTTGTGTGAGGATTGGGTTGATTTTTGGGTAGAAAAATCAACCGAAATTGTAAAGGGTTGCCTCCTTGTCCTAGAAAAGGGGAAGAACGATTTAGTGGAATTGTTGCAAATCCTTAGTGACGCTAAGGTAGTGGATGTAGAGTTCATTTGGAACTTGAACCACTCTAAATCTCTTGTCCATCAATTTTTAATTTGCAAATTTCCACCAAAAACCTTTAAATTTCCAATTCACCCCCCTCTTGGTCAATTTCGATCTTGCGATCCACTCAACAATTGGTATCAGAGCTTAACTCTTTGAGGATTAACAACCACAAGAGGAGATCCTTGGAAGAGTGTGATCATCAACATATCAAGAGATGGCTTCAACCTCCGGTTCCGGCATGTACGAGTCACAATTGACCACAAAGCCTCCTTTCTTCAATGGTGACAACTATTCTTTTTGGAAGAATAAAATGCGTCTATTCATCAAGTCTAGTGACTATCTTGTGTGGGATGTCATTGAGAATGGGCCATACATTCCATTGAAGCAAGACGGTGAAGGCAAGATGGTGTTGAAGAAGAAAGTCGAAATGAGTGAAGAGGAGAGGAAAAAAATTCAAGTCAATGATAAAGCTCTCCACATGCTATTTTGTGCTTTCGGTCCGGACATCTACTCAAAGGTCTCATCAATTGAAAGTGCCAAGGAAGTGTGGGAAACTCTTGAGACCACCTATGAAGGCACCAATGATGTTAAAGAAACTAAGATTGGAATTCTCAATCTTAGTTATGAAAATTTCAAGATGGACCCCGATGAGACAGTGTCAAAGATGTTTGATCGATTCTCCACGATTGTCAATGGTCTAAAGGGCTTTGGAGAGATCATACCGGAAGACAAGCTTGTCCGGAAGCTACTCTATTCACTTCCCGAGTCTTGGGATGGGAAGAGAACCGCTATCATCGAAGCAAAGAACTTGAAGACATTGAAGCTTGATGAGCTTGTGGGTTCTCTCCTTACTCATGAGATCATGAAGCAAGGAAGGGAAGATGAGAAGAAGAAAGAAGAGAAAAGGGTAGAGAAGCTTGAGGTTGAGAAGAAGAAGAAGATGGGAATAGCTCTCAAGGCTAAAGCTTCACAACATGATGAGAGCTCATCTTGTGAGGAGGATGAACTTGAAGAATTGGCTATGATAGCCAAATGATTCTCACGCTTTATGAGGTCCAACCGGGGAAGAAAAATCCAAAGGAAGATGGACTTCAAAAGCAAGAACAAGGAAGATGGAAAGGATCCAATCATTTGCTTTGAGTGCAAACAACCTGGCCACATACGTTCGGAGTGCCCTCAACTCAAGAAGAAGGGCTTTGAGAAGAGGAAAAAGCTCAAAGCCAAACTTGCTACTTGGAGTGATGAGGAGTCATCGGAGGATGACGAACAAGAAGCGGCTAACCTTTGTCTCATGGCACTTGAGGAAGATTCCTCCATGGTAACCTCTAACTCATCTACTTTAGATTTTTCATATGAAGAATTAAATGATGCATATGATGAGTTACAAGAGGTATATGATGAACTAGTTGAGAAATTTAAGGAGTCGGTCATTAGGAATAAAAAGATTATTCAAGAACTAAATGAGAAAAATGACTCACTTACTCAAGCTAATTCTAAATTTGAGAAAAAGATTTTAGGATTAAAAGATGAACTTAAATTTTTTCAAGATGAAAATGTTGATCTTAATAATCTTTTGTCTCAATGTAATTGTGAACACCAAAAGGTGTTGGGTGAGCTAAATGAGCTCAAGAAGTCTTTAAAAAGTGTTGGTAGTGCTAAGCATGAAGTAGGAGAATCATCTAGAACACACCAACCTAAGAAAAAGACTAACTACTACAAACAAGGTAGCTACCCTAGACATAGTAGAGCTAAAAGAATTAGAAGTGTATGGGTTCCTAAGGAACTTGTAAAATCTAATAATATTATTGTTATGTCATCTTGGATTCCTAAGGGAACCAAGGTTTTGGGAGCTAACACTCATGGACCCAAAATGATTTGGGTACCAAAAACCAAAGTTTAATATCTTTGTTTGTAGGGGGAGCATTGCTACAAGGCCAAGGCACAAAGTCAAAACTCATGGTACCTTTATAGTGGATGCTCGAGGCATATGACCGGAGACAAGAGTCGATTCATGGATCTAAAGCCAAAAAGTGGAGGAGTAGTAACATTTGGTGACAACTCCAAAGGCCACATTAAAGGTATTGGCTCCATAGGTAATCACTCTACCATTCTCATTGAAAATGTCCTATATGTCGATGGTCTTAAACACAATTTATTGAGCATAAGTCAATTGTGTGATAAAGGATTTAATGTTTTATTTGATAAAAATGGATGCAAAATTGTAGACATTAAATCTAATAATATTATGCTCATAGGTCATCGCATAGGAAACATATACATGGTGCATTTAGATGACATTCATACATCTCATGCATGCTTAGTTGCTCAAAATGAAAATGATGCATGGTTGTGGCATAGGAAGCTAGGACATGCTAGCATAAGTGTTTTGGAAAAACTAGTCTCTCTAAATCTAGTTAGAGGTTTACCCAAAATAAAATTTTCGAATGATAAAATTTGTGATGCATGCTCAAAGGGTAAACAACATAAGTCTTCCTTTAAATCCATTAATGATGTTTCTACTAGTAGATGCTTACAATTAATTCACATGGATTTATTTGGGCCAATTAGGACTATGAGCTTGGGTGGTAAGTCTTATGCTTTTGTGCTAGTTGATGATTTTTCTAGATTTACTTGGGTTCTCTTTTTAAGTACTAAAGATGAGGCTTTGGAAAAATTCATCACATTTTCAAAATTAACCCAAAATGATCTTGAACTTAAAATTTCACATATTAGAAGTGATCATGGAACCGAGTTTCAAAATTTAGGGTTTGAAGAATTTTTGAATGAAAATGGTATTAGCCATAATTTTTCGGCTCCTCGAACTCCTCAACAAAATGGGGTAGTTGAGAGGGAAAATAGAACTTTATAAGAAATGGCTAGAACTATGCTTTGTGAAAATAATTTACCTAAATATTTTTGGGCGGAAGCCACAAACACCGCTTGTTATATTGTAAATCGAGTAATGATTAGGCCAATTTTAAAGAAAACACCTTATGAGATTTTAAAATCCAAAAAGCCTAACATTAGCTATTTCCACCCTTTTGGGTGCAAGTGTTTTGTTTTAAATAATGGAAAAGACAACTTAGGTAAATTTGATGCAAAAAGTGATGAAGCCATTTTTATAGGTTACTCTTTAACCTCTAAAGCCTATCGAGTATTTAACAAAAGAACTTTAGTAGTAGAAGAATCTATTCATGTTGTATTCGATGATAACCTCCTTCCTAGGAAGAATTCTTGTGATGATGATGATGTAGGAATCATAAATGTCTTTGATGGAGGTCAAACTTCAAAGGAGGATGAGATTCCAACAAAAGAAGAAGACACACAAGATCCACCTCTTGAAGCCTTGAAGGACTTGGCTATTGAGGAAAAGGAAGTGAGCTACCCAAGGGAGTTGAACTATGTAAAAGATGGTGAAATCTTGGGTGATCCATCCAAGGGGGTAACCACTCGTTCTTCTCTTAGATTAATGAACCATGTTGCATTTATCTCATGCATAGAGCCTAAAAACATAAAAGAAGCATTGAAAGATGACTTTTGGATTATGGCTATGCAAGAAAAGTTAAATCAATTTGAGAGAAGTAATGTATGGACATTAGTTGATAGGCCTAGTAATCAATCTACAATAGGAACTAAATGGGTCTTTAGGAACAAACTAGATGAGAGTGGTAACATTGTGAGAAATAAAGCTAAACTTGTAGCACAAGGTTACACTCAAGAAGAGGGAATAGATTTTGATGAAACCTATGCACCCATAGCTAGAATGGAAGCCATTAGGATGTTGCTTGCATATGCATGTTATCATAATTTCAAGCTTTTTCAAATGGATGTTAAAAGCGCATTTTTCAATGGTTTTATAAATGAAGAAGTGTATGTGGAACAACCACCGGGTTTTGAAGATTCAAAATTTCCAAATCATGTTTTCAAACTTACCAAAGCTCTTTATGGTTTAAAACAAGCTCCTAGAGCTTGGTATGAAAGGCTTTCAAATTTTTTGATTGAAAAAGGATTTGAAAAAGGTAAGGTGGACACTACACTCTTTATAAAAATGTATAAAAATGACATCTTAGTAGTTCAAATTTATGTTGATGATATTATTTTTGGTTCTACTAATGAATGTCATTGTCAAGAGTTTGCTAAGTTAATGCAAGGTGAATTTGAGATGAGCATGATGGGGGAGCTCTCATTCTTTTTGGGACTCCAAATCAAGCAAAAGAAGGATGACACCTTCATCAACCAAGAAAAATACATAAAGGATATGCTCAAGAAGTTTGGCTTGGAGAATGCAAAGCCTCAAGCCACTCCTATGAGCTCATCTACAAAGCTTGACAAAGATGAAGGAGGTAAGTGTGTTGACTCTAAGCTTTATCGTTCTATGATTGGATCTTTGCTTTACCTTACCGTAAGTAAACCGGATATCTTGTTTAGTGTTTGCTTGTGTGCTAGGTTTCAAGCTAGTCCTAGAGAGTCTCACCTTATAGCCGTTAAGAGAATCTTTAGATACCTTAGAGACACTCCTTGTTTAGGTCTTTGGTATCCTAGAGACTCTACCTTCAACCTTCATGCTTACTCGGATGCGGATTATGGGGGTTGCAAAATTGATAGGAAAAGTACTTCGGGAACATGCCAATTCTTAGGTAGTATGCTCATATCTTGGTTCTCTAAGAAACAAAATAGTGTAGCCTTATCTACCACCGAAGCCGAGTACATATCCTTAGGGAGTTGTTGTGCTCAAGTCCTTTGGATGAAGCAACAACTCTTAGATTATGGAATTAAAGTTGAAACCATACCCCTAAAATGTGACAACACTAGTGTTATTTGTTTAACAAAAAATCCCATCCAACACTCTAGAACCAAACACATAGAAATAAGGCATCATTTCATTAGAGATCATGTCCTTAAGGAAGATGTGGTTATAGAGTATGTAGACACCTTGAATCAATTAGCGGACATTTTTACAAAACCCTTAGACAAAGAGCGTTTTTGGTCCCTTAGGAGAGAGTTAGGTCTAGCTAGCCTATCTTGACCTTTTAGGACCTCTTTTGTGCTTAAATATGCTTGATCTTGTGAAATGCCATGTTTATGTGTTTAAACTCCTAATTTTATCCATGCTTATAGTTAGGGGGAGTATGTTTATGCTTGAATATGTTTTGCCTGCTCATTCATGACATTTATGCATGTTAGGCCTCTTAAAACTTCATTTTTCTGCACTTTTAGAGCCTCATCTGCACTTCCAGGCCCAGGTGTATCGAAACGGGTGACCCTGTTTCAATATGGATACCTTAAATCCAGCTCTGAAAGAAGGGCGTTTCGAAACGCCTCCAATGCGTTCCGAAACGTTTTTGCTACTGCCAAGGGGTGTACCGAAACGTGTTTCGGTACGGGTCAAAGGGGTTTCGATACAGTCAACACCGTATCGAAACGGTCAGCCTATGGTCTTAAAACGGTCAAAACCCTAGCCGCCCCGTTCCGAAACGGTCTTGACCGTTCCGAAACGGCATCGCGGACTGCTTTATTTAGGGCTTTTAATGATACAAATCACTTTTTTATCAAAACTCTTAAAACCCTAACCGCCTCCCTCTCTATAAATACCCTCTCAAACTCATTGTTTTTCACAAAATTGTGAGGGGTTTTACTCTAAATCTCAAGTCTAAGCAAGTTTCATCAACCTTGTGCAAGGATTTTAATCAAATCATCCAAAATCCCAAACTAAGGTAATTTTTCTATTTTTCTTTTTCTTTCAATTTATGTTCGAATCTTAGGTTAGAAAATTCTATTTTTGTATAAATTATATGTTTTTATTTGTGGGTTTTCAATATCTTGTAAAAAAATTTCCAAATCTCAAAATTTTTGATTCGAATATAAAATTTTTCAGTCGTATTTTTTTAAACTGTTTTTTATTTTAATTTTGTTTTCAAAAACCTAAGTGGGATTTATTATTGGATTGATTTTAAATATCAATGCATACACTTAATTTTAAAACACTTGCTTAATGTTTTTAGATGGCGGATCAAGCTAACAAAAAGCGCAAGGCCGTTCAATCCGGTGATTTGAGCATTCGACCAAATCTTACTATGCTTTTTCAGAAATCCCTTAAAAATCCGGAGGCGCGTGCTCGATTCTCTTATGTCAAGGATTTCGAAATTCGTAAGGAACGTGTCATTGATCTTGATTTCCTATATTCTGAGCGATTCCTATTCTGTTATCTCGACCGTTTGAGTGAGTGGAATCTCATGTATTTCTTGAGCATTCCGGATGTTCTCTACAAACACATGGTACTCCTTTTTTACTCTAATGCTCGTTTTATTTATGATGAGACCAAAACCGAGATTATAGTAATTGAATCATCCTTATTGGGCAAAAAGTTTGTTGTTAATGTTGCTCTTTTGGAGTCTTCTCTTCAACTTAAGGATGAGGGTCTTGAGGATGAACGCCACTTTGGTACTTTCACCGGTAAGGCACTTCATTTGGATGTGCACGATCGAGTTCTTCACTTAATGGTTTTTTGGTTTATTCGACCTTCCGGAGGTAAATACTCTCACATCCGTCAAACCGATCATTTTTGGCTAGAGTGTTTCCGTAAGGGTGAGCGCCTAAATGTGCCTAAGATAATTTTTGCCGAGATAGTCAATAATATCAAGCTTATTGACACAAATGAGTTGAAGTCTTTTACATATGGCATAATCTTGAGCGCCTTATTTCATGATCTTGGCATCGATTGTTCCTACGACTCTCCGGAACCTCGCAAGACCAAGATTGGTGAGTCATCCCTTCGCAAGTCCGGATTTACATATGCGAATGATGTTTGGGAAAGAATTGATAGAGAAGCCGTTCCTCCTCCCGTTGCTCCTCCACCGCAAGTTCAAGTTGCAAACAATGACGCCCTCACGGCTTTCCTTACCGAGCGATTCAATGCTTTGGACACTCGGTTCGATGCTTTGGACACTCGCATTGCTTTGGGTTTTTAATCTATGGGCAATCGTTTGAAGAATGTCGAGGATCGTCTTCATACTCTTGAGACCTCTCATTCCAACTTGGATCTATCCTTCTCTACGCTTTATGGGCAATGGACGAAGTTTCACCGTTCTCAAGCCAAGAGCGATGATGATACTTCGGATGATGATGACGAGGCCTAGGAACTCCATATCATACCATATCATATTATCTATGCATTTTAGGATTAAGATTGCATCTTTATGTTTTCTCATGTTTTAGGACCTATGCTTATGGCTTTTTTTATTTGGGATTTTATGTTGAACTTAATGTTTGATTTATGTTTTGGATATTTTGATTATGAATTAATATTATGGTTGCTTATTATTGTTTATTGGTACTAATCCTTTATCTTCTCTATGAGCTTTTATTGTTCTTTTTTATCTAACAAAAAGGGGGAGAAGAAATTTAAGAGCCACACTAAAATTCGTTTTAAATTTTAAAAGGTTTTTAAAGGTTTACAACTTGGATTTCAAATCAAAAATTTCTTTTAACTTTAAAAACCTATCTTAAATTAAGGGGAAGTTAGAATATTTTCAAAACTTTCAAAATTCTCAAAAATTCTAACTTTGGTTTTGTTATATCAAAAAGGGGGAGATTGTGAAACAAATATTTTAATTTTGATATAACTAAAAACCTAAAGACTAAATTGAAAAAGTAAAAACGAATTTTAAGTCCTCAAAATATCCCTATATAAGTTTAAGATTATGACCAAGTTAAAAACATGCTTTTCAAATATTTTTTCTAAGTGTTTCAAGCCAAAAACAGTGATTTTCAAGACCCTGTTTCGAAACGGCCCTCATGCGTTTCGAAACGTTTTCATCACTGTCGACCACCGTTCCGAAACGTGTATCGAAACACTTGACCCCGTTTCGAAACGGTATCACTCGTTTCGAAACTGTTCTTCATATGTGATTTAAAAAGGGCTAACGGTTTCAAATATTTGCTGATTTTTAAAAGATTAAAAGGGTGTTTCGAAACGGATCATGCTCGTTCCGAAACGACCCTTGACAGTAGCAAATCCGTTTCGGAACGGATCCAAATCGTTTCGAAACAAGTCCTAGGTTTAATTTGAAAATATGACCGTTATGTGTTTTTAACTGAATTTCTGAAAGTCGTTAAGGCGTTTTGAAACGGGCTAAGACCGTTCCGAAACGACCCTTGATAGTGGCAAAAGCGTTCCGAAACAGCCCTAAGGCGTTTTGAAACGGGCTCTTAAATGCACCCCAACGGCTCTTTCTATTTTAGTCCGTTCCGAAACAGGTACCCCGCGTTTCGAAACGGGTTGGTGCAGACTGCATTTATGGTGGTAAGAGAGGGTTCCAACGGCTCCATTTATGTTCTCAACCATTCAAACGGCTAGAAATCAATGAGAAGGTATAAAAGAGACATCCAAAAGCATCAGCAACAACTATTGATCCAAAAGCAAACATCCAAACATCAAATCCAAGCAATTGTGCAAAAATCCCACTTTGTCTAAAACCCCAATTGTAATTTTCATTCATATCTTGTTCAATTGGGTTGTGTGCTTGTATTTGGGCTATTATTTGTATTGAAAGATATCTAATTAGCCATTAAATTTCTTTGTTCACTTGTGTGAGGATTGGGTTGATTTTTGGGTAGAAAAATCAACCGAAATTGTAAAGGGTTGCCTCCTTGTCCTAGAAAAGGGGAAGAACGATTTAGTGGAATTGTTGCAAATCCTTAGTGAAGCTAAGGTAGTGGATGTAGAGTTCATTTGGAACTTGAACCACTCTAAATCTCTTGTCCATCAATTTTTAATTTGCAAATTTCCACCAAAAACCTTTAAATTTCCAATTCACCCCCCCTCTTGGTCAATTTCGATCTTGCGATCCACTCAACAACTTTGAAATAGATTGTCATCTAATCATGAAAAATATCCATCAAGGGCTCATTGTGTTACTTCCAGTTTCTTCTCAACACCAGCTTGCAGATTGTCTCACCAAAGCTCTGCCCAGTTTTTTATTTCATTTGTTAATTTCCAAGTTGGACGTACATGACATATACGCTCCAACTTGAAGGGGGCTAACAGACTTTTCACACGTGTATTTTCAGTTTTATATTAGCTGTAGGTTAGTTTTAATTAGTTGTAATATCTTGATCTTGATCTTGATTACTATATTAATCAAGGTCTAGTGGACTCATTAATTCAAAATGAATAAAACGCATCGTTTCTAATGTACCTTTGTTTTTACCAAAACATCGAGTAATCCCCTTTGGAAAGATCTCAGTTCTTTACTCGAAAATTCCCAAATATCAAACCCTAAATTCACGATAGCTTTCCAACTTCAATAGTAACTAACTTATGCCCCAATTTCATCAGAAAAGCTTGATTATGTTTCTCTAAATTTTGCAAACCCACACCTCCATATTCCAATGGTCGTTGCATCTTATTCCAATTAACAAGCGACACACCCTTGGAACTATTGCTTGTACCCCAAACAAACTGACGAATAAGTTTTTCAATCTCCTCACACACACTTCTTCTGGTAAACATGTTGACTGCATCGTATATAGGCACAACCTATAGAACTGCTTTTGCTAGCGTGATTCGCCCCGCAAGAGTTAAAGTACTAGCAACCCATCCTGAAAGCCGACACTCAATCTGATCAATTAGATAACCAAAAGTAGTTTTCCTCACACGACTATGAAGGAGAGGAACTCCTAAATACCTCCCAAGATCTATAACATGAGCAAAACCAGAAATCCCTGCAATATCTGACGCTACGTCTGCATTACAAAGAATATTTGCGTCTTAGTAATGCTCACCTTGCGTCCCGACCAACCACAAAAAAATATCTAAACTATTTTTCACAATACTAACTTGCTCCACAGAAGCCTCAGCAAACAAAATAAAGTAATCAGCAAAAAAATAAATGAGACAAAATTTTTTTCATTGCAAAATATTAGTAATTATTACTATAAGTTAAGTGAGGCCAAATGGTACAAATTTTCATTGCAAATACAAAAAATGTATTCTTTTTCTCTTTACTAATTTACTCCTATACCCTTTGTAGAACTAGAATTTTAAAATTTGACTTATTTCCTCTTATTTCCAACTTGATTATTAATAACTATAATTTAATTAATAAATATCATATCATGCAATAGTAGCTCATTGAATTTGGACTTGAATTCATTTGTAGCTTCATTCTTTTAAATTTATAGTCTAATTCTGTAAGTTTTGAATTTTCTTGTGCTAAAACAAGAACATAGACACATGGTCGATGAGTTCATATACTAGTCATCATAATATATATGGAATAAATTAAAATTTCTATAAAAATGAAAAGCTTAGTTAACGTCTAAAACTGACAATAAAACTACAGTTATAGTTGGAAAAAATATTAACATTTTGACAAATATTCAACATATGGAACCTTTTAAAATTGGTATTCAAACTATTAACTATAAAAAAAATCAATCGTTGAATTGGTGGTCCGATTGCTAAAATAAAATAAATATCATGTGTTGGACACTAAAAATAAAATATTTAAAAAAATTCAAAAATTTTAAAGATCCTCTCAAATACATAAGCCAAAACCCCCCAAAATTGCCACTGTTCTCATCTTTGATAACCTCGTTAGGTCCTACCACTGTCGTCGTTAGATGTCGTCATTTATTTTTTCCAACAACCCGTCGTCGGTAATCGACGGTGGGTGTGCCAATCAGATTTTATTCGGTTGGGACCTTTCGCGTTCTTTGTTTGTCATTCGTTTGACACGTTTTTTTTATAGTTACCCACGATAAGTTGTTGGGGAAAATGGGCGACGGCGTCAGACGATGCTAATAATGAATTTCGGCGAAGCTATCAACGACAACAACACACACAAGTTTTGAAAATTTTGGTTTTATGTTAGAAATTTGAAAATATTTTAGATTGTTTTAAAAAAAACTTATTTTCAGTGTTTTTGAGAAAAATAAAAAAAAATATGGTGTGTGTCATGTTGTGATTAGATAACAAATTTTTTAAATATATAATAATTAGCCACCTAAAATTAATAAAATAAATCATTAAACACTTATTTATATTAAAAAAAATTAAACACCTAAAATTAAAAAAAAATCTATAATATAAGCATTTATTTATTTTATTAAGCCACATACATAATCCATTTTCAGTCTCTGCTCAGCCTCCACTCCCCATGCATGCCCACTATGCCCCCTAATAATTCATTGATTAAACTAATCATAAATAAATATTGAGTTGTTAGATTGACAGTCTTCGTCCGGTTCTTCATTTTTCTTCAAAAATATTTTTAATTTAATTTGGAAAATGCATTTCAAAATTAAATATTACTATATATTTTTAACATTTTCAAAAAAAAACATTTTTAAATATTTATTTATTTATTTTGTTTATATCAAGTTTTTTTATATTTTTCAAAAAAATATAACCTTAAACCTTAAATTGAATCAATTATTCTCAAATTTTAATCGGTACACCTAAACCCCTAAATCATATACCCTAAACTAACTTCCATGTATCAGAATCATTTTCACATTGTCAAACTGGTCATTAATTTCATTCCATACATACAGAGAAGACTGATTTCATTAACAAAATCAACTGCCATTTCTTATAACACTGTAAGGAATTCGCAGAAACACATGAATATTATATTAGAAACAAATTTGCTACAAAGCTAAAATACAATCATGGCAAGTGTATTGAACTGATGAAAATGGCGGCCAACAAGAAAAATCTTTCTTGTCAAAAAGTAGCTTCAAAATCAACAAAAACATGATGCTTGATTCAAGATTAAAACTACCCATTTTTACATTGTAAAGGGACAAAAAGGAAGCATAATTAACTAAAGACGGCGAAAGAAATTTCATTTTTCTTTCTCTTACACAGAAAAATCGGCTGAATTAAAGCCACCTCTTTTTCTTGGATTCTCGTCTAATTCACTGCCCCCAAACATTCCAAATCCTCTCTCCAATGAAGCTCACCAACCTCCTTACCGTACCCTTCTCTGTTCCTTCTTCACCATCATCCCCACAACAACTATTGCTACTGCCACTCGCTTCCACCGATTTCAACTCACTCGACTCATCCTTTTTTAAGCTCAAATCGGCTCGTTTCAAACCACCTGACCCATCCGTGCCGCCGTTTTTCTTTTTCCTGACTTTCTTGCTCTTTGTCTTCTTGCTTTGAGCTAACCCACCTTCAAAAGCATCAATAATCTCGTGTATGAGCTGCCGGTTCGGCGACGAGTCCCACCTGGCCCAGTAACTCATGTAGCACCTGAAACAATCACAGGTAAAAAGAGGCGGGTGATCATGATCGCTGATGCTTCTTTTAGTCGAATATTTTCCGTGGGTTGAAAAGTTGGCGAAATCGTTGTTGGAACAAGAGATGAGATAGGCCAAGACTTGGCTGTCTTCCGGGGAAAGAGCAGCCGCAAGGGTTAAGATAGTGGGCGGAAGGAAGGAGAGATGATCGGTGGTGATCGGAGGTGATGGATGAACCGTGCCTCTCCCGTAGAGCTTCTTCATGGTAAAGTTAGATTATGAAGCAGAGAGAGAATGGGGTTTTATGAGTTTGGAAGGGTTGGTTGATAAGGTTTGTATTATTGGGTGTATGATTGAACGAGGGAGAGAGAATAATATAAGTTGATGACGTAGTTTAGGGTCTTAAATGTTGAACGGTCCAATCACCGGAGTGAATCTGAAGCATGTCGTTATCATTGTTTTTCAATTTGTCTCACTTCACTTTCCAGCTTTATGCGTTAATGTAATCAAATAGGTTTGGTAGGTACCAACACCAATGACAAGCTCTTGAACAAACAAAAAGATGCCACTCATCACTCATCACTCATCACTCATCACTCATGCATTGGTTAGGCTTTAACTCATCCTGTCCCATTCCACCCAATGCACTCTTAACAAAGCTGACCTTTCAGAAACTAGGTAGGATCGTAAACTCAAACTACTATTCTTGTTTCCCTAATCACTTAGGACAATAACCCGCAATCTTTATACCAGAGGTTTCAATACTTTTAAATGATGAGCCATCACTTACTTATAAAAGATTAACACTTAAAAAAATATTGAAGTTGTAAAGATAAAGAACTTTTGTTATTCTCAATGTTTAATTTTAATTCCAATCATGCTCATGAAACTTCTCCATTAGAAGCTCGAAGCAATTCATAAAAACTCAGGTTTAAATGTTGTTTTTAACTATGTTAACACACAATCTTAAGCTCGAAATTACACCAACATATACCTTAATCAGCTTCCGAACACAATCATTGACAATTTGACACTCTCGTGCAAGTCGTGACATATGAACCATTTATTAATTGTATAACTAGTACTAATAAAAAAATACGCTAGCTTACCCGCCTTTAAATATAAGTAAGGAAATCTATTAAAAAATATAAGCAAGTAAATACTTTTTTTTGACCAATAAAGGAAACGCTTTATAAGGCATAATGCAAAAAAAAAGTCTCTAATGTTTGACAAAATAATTATTTTAGTCTTCATTTTTTTTGAAGTAATTTAACCTTGGACGTTTTATTTGGAGTCAAAATAACTTTTCTGCAGATGAAAACTGTTAGTCAACTAACGATAAATGACTTGGAATGACGTGACAAACCTATATGGCAGTGCACGCCATGATAACAGTATCATATAAGCAAATATTATGACTTTACACAACAACACATATAAAATATTTTGTCTTTTGACTTGTCATTTTATCAAGTTATTTATCGTTAGTTGACTAAAGTTTGTTTCAGAGTAAATTAGTGCCTAACATTTTATTTTATAACCTAAATAAAGTTTTTTCATGATAGACGTTAAATTTTTTTCGTTATCCAATAAAAATGCGACACATGAAATATTTTTATTATTTTCTTTAATTTTCATTTTTTTAGAAAATCAAAAAATCATTAATTTGTATAAAAATCCCAAAACTTCTAATTTCTCTAAAATACCCTAAACTCTAACCATAAATACTTAAATCCCTAAACACCCTTGCCTTTGTTGACCCTTATGACTAAAAACTCCATAATCCTATCATCAAAATTTGATGAATGAACCGCCGTCGATTGCACCATCGACGAACATCCAACAATAAAAAAAGGAGGTCGATTGAGTTTCTGACAAACTGCTAGAGGATGAGGGATGTCAAACAGTAAGGTACGCGACACTTAGGCAGTGAACGATGAATCGTCGACGTGGGGGGAAAGAATGATGGTGAGGGAGATGTGATTTGAGGGTACTATTGAAAGAAATTAAAACTTTGAGATTTTTAAAGAAATTCAGATTTTGAAAAAAAAAAAAAAAAAAAAAAACCAGAAAACTTGTCATGTCATAATTGGATAACGAATTTTTTTAACGAACGTTGACGGAAAAATTTTATTTGAGTTACGGAAGTAAACGTTAGATAATTATTTGGTTCGAAACAAAATTTGTTCACCTAACTGGAAAAAAAAATGTATAGTTTAATCACCTTCCGACGGTTAAACCTTAAATAAAACCATTCTTATAAAGGACACCAAGGACCCAACAAACATAAGCTTGAAAAAGGCCCAGAAAAAGACAGACAACCAAAGCCCAAAACAAACAACACAGACCAAAAATCTATCAGGAGAAAGGAACCTAAGCTAGAACTCGGCAAGAACATGCGGCATCAATCTCCAGACCAACAGAGAGTTCCCCAAACAGATAAACCTTGGCACTCAGATATTCCGAAGGGTGTTTTAAGAGTTCAGACCGATTAGATCAATGACAACAATTAGATACCATTCTTGAGATATTTAAAGCTTTAAGAACAATTTTGTAGACAGTCTTAATCCACGATTCCATGAACTTTAGCTCCTCGTTGCTTATTAAATTGCCAAGACCAGGATAAGCTTGTAGTATCATACAAATTTTGACAAATGAGCAGACGCCATGTAAAAAGCATAAAAAAATCGGAAAACATGTTCGGCATATGACATTATTATCCATCAAAGCATAACAAAGACAATTAGCAATCGCATCGTTGTGAATTAGGATGCTAAAATTTGAAACATACCACAAGTAATGTAGTGAATTATGCTATGATCCTTGGAGACAGACTTCCTGCCTCTTTGTATATTGTTAAGTTTGTAATATGGGAAAAATTAATCTTCTTTCAATTACATCGAAGAATAAAGTTACAATATTATTTTATATACTACTTGGTTTATAATAACCACTAAACTAATTACTAACTGCCTCAAGTACTTGTTAACTAATTACAAACTGATTATTCCCTTCAAAAAAAAATACAAACTGATTATTCCCTTCAAAAAAATACAAACTGATTATTCTATACAAATTATATTCGTAACATTCTCCCTCAAATTAGTAGTTGAAAAATATTTTAAACCCCCAACTTGAGTAACAAATACTCGTGTTGTTGTACTTTCAATGCCTTGGTTAAAATATCAGCAAGTTGCTCTGCAAAAGATATGTGTTCTTTCTAAATTAATCCATTTTGAATCTTTTTTCTAACAAAGTGGCATCCAATCTCTATGCGTTTAATCCTCTCATGGAAGACAGGATTCACAACTATTTGTAGTGCATCTTTACAATCACAAATAGGGATGTAAAAAGCTGACTCGACCTGTAAAATTGACTGAAACTGACTTGAGTCAAAACTTCTTGTGACCTGAGGCGGTGGTGATTCGAAATCCATTCGATTCTAAACTGGTGTTGACCTAAAACGACCTGAACCTGATAATGAGAACCCAAACCTGCATCCAACTTGATATGAACTCGAACCTGAGATTAACCTGGTAAATAACTAACATTACCCGACGTGTTATCAACATGACATGTTATGAACTTGATCTGTAATTGACTCAACCTATAAATGCTTTGACTTGTTATTGAACTGATGTGATATTTACTTGACTTTGTATTTATCTGACTTGTAATAACTAATAAGTTACAATTGATTATGTTGTGAGATTATAAATTTATTATATTATAGTGTGACAAAATACATTTTCACAATTTAAGGCACATGGTTAAATATCATCATTAAATTAATATGTTTACTTTTATATTTATAAATTATTGTATATAAAAATATTTAAAAGTATTATTAAATATCTAAATGCTACCAACATAATTCCTTATGGTTTATGGTTTATGATTTATGGTTTAATATTAATAGTTTATGATTTAGTTTAATGTTATTGGTTTATGATATTAATTCTGATTCCTTAAGGTTTATGGTTAAGTTTAGTGGTTAGTTTAGGGTTATTGATTTATGTGATTAATTTGGATTTCTTAAGGTTTATGGTTTAATATCAATGGTTTATGGTTTAGTATCAATGGTTTATGGTTTAGCTTATAGTTATTGATTTATGAGATTAATTTTGATTCCTTAAGGTTTAGAGTTTTGGGTTTAGTAGTAATGGTTTATTGTTTATTTTAGGGTTATTGATTTACGAGATCAATTCCGATTCAACTTGCTAATTTATGCATTTAAATTTGATTAAATATTTAAATCAAACCTTCATGTATACAATTAAGCTAAATTAAAGTTTCAACTTTAATGTGTACAATTACATGCTTACATCCAAATCAAATTTTTGTGTATAATTATATTAAATCAAAATTTATAATAATAATAATAATAATAATAATAATAATAATAATAATAACAATGTCCCATTATTAAACTTAGGATCTAATTGAGCCAAACTAAAACCTCGAAACATAAATCACGAACATAATTAAAAGAATTCTAAAACTAAATGTGAAATTTCAATTAAATTAATCTAAATTTGGACTCAATTGAATTAAACTTGTAATACCTCAAATTTTGGTTAGTGACCAAAATAAATAAAATGAAAAGTTTAAGGGTAAAAGTGTAAATCCAGGAAAACTTTAAGGACAAAATTGTAATTTTTAAAATTTATGTATTTTAGTCCCGTAAATGAATAGTTTACCCCCAAGAATGACATTTTTGTGTTACCCGGATTTTTGGTACGAAATTCTTATTAAAAGCTATAAGGAGTTAAATTGGAGGAAAATTTTGAATAATCGAATTGAATCGAATAATTTGAGATACTTTATTTAAAATATCTAGCAATGGTAATATTGTCATTTCCATGCTTTCTTCTAGAAAAATGAACATGGAACATTGGATTTATAATGACTTTTTCATGTTAAATATGAACCGTTGGATGAAAATAGCAAGATTGTAATTTTAGAGAAATTCAAGGACAAAATAGGTAACTATTAACTAGTTAGTTTATTTTTGACCCTTGGATAAATATTTTGACATGTGGTGAAGTATGGAGCCTTCAATTTCAAGGGCAAAATAGTTATTTGACTATTATGGAGATTTTTTAAATTAAAAATCTCATTAAATAAAGAAAAAATAACTAAAATAAAAACAATTGTTCATCTTTCTCTTCAGTACCTGAGGTTATGGGGAGGAAGAAAAAAATATTTCAAACTCAAATTTCAAGCACTTAGAGATGAATTTAAGGTTTGTCCATAAAATATAAATTGTTCCTAATCAAATTTTCTATTTTTTGGTATAATTTTTATATGATTTTTTTTGCTTCTAAGTTGATATTGGTGGATAAGGTGAATGAAGGAAATGTTGAAATTTCATGTTTTAAAGTTTATTCAAGTTAGAAATGAGGTTGTGATATTGTTTCTATATTTAAAGTGGTGAAAATTCCATGGAATATGGTTTAGGGACCATTTGGTTAATTGAAGAAAATTAGAGGAAATATTGTAAAAATTATTTTATTGAAGAAAATGAGTATAATGATATAATTGAAGGTTAATTTGAAGTATTGGAATGATTAAGAGATGTAAAAGATCAAATTTATGAAATCTGCCGGAATGCTAGTTTTTGGCAGTGAGTTCGGAAATTCACCAAATATTTTATAAAAATAATTAAAAAGTGGGTTTTATATCATTGTATTCCTGGTTCAGTCTAGTTTCGTTTAAAATAAACGGCGACTGATTTCTATTTGTATATCAAAAGATATGAATTTTTAAGTGATGAAAGATCAGAAAACAGAGTAGCAGTTTGTTCCGATTTCAGCACTGGAAATTGATTTTGAAAATTCGTTATAAATCGCACGAGTTGAATTTAAAATATTAGTTTATATGGTTGAAAAGATTACCGAATCTAGTTTCTTTCAGAAAAAACAGAATCTAATTCCGAGTTGTAGATTATTTTATAGAAATATTTCTTTCAAGGTAGCGCATACTGTCAGTTTATAAATTGAGGTATCATATTTAAATAATCGTTAGAATAATTTATGAATCATTCTTTGATTTGGATATTAAACGAATTTGAACTGGGATTGATTTTAGATGCATGGAAGTAAGGTTTAAAGGTTGAATTTATGTTTGAATCAAGCTTGAAATTAGGTCTATAGTGACCTTTGGTATTTGGCTATCTTGAGAAAATTGATATTTTTCAATATTGCCATTGGTTTTGAGACCTTGACCCTGAAATGGTAGAATAGGCATTTTTATGCCTCAATTTGATCCGAAAATGCATTCTAATTTCTAAAGGTTTGTGACTATTGTAGGCATTTAAGACACTTTGAAATAAGTTTAAAGATGTATTTCATTTAAACAAACATTATTAGCCAAGGATAAAGATTTTAAATTTAGAGCAATTATGTTAAAAGTTGGATCCTAAAAAGTTCATATTGAGCTAAGAGTAACTAACTTAACTAAGGCCACTCAAACATGACCAATAAATTATTTTAAGTCAAGATAATTATATAAGTACATAAGTCATGAAATCATTTGACTAAAAATAAATATTGCTAATTTTAAGACCGAAAGACATAATATGAAGCATATAAGGCCAAGAATAGCAATTCATGCAACAAAAGTTCCCCTTTCTAATAGCACTAAAACAACATATGGGGACCCTCAAACATGCTTTAAAATATATAAACACACATAAAACAATATGAATGAGTAAAGATTGCATGTAAAAGAAAATGTTACCACTTGAACCAAGGTAGGTTGATTAGGCCTCATGCAATTCAAGTGTCATTCCTTCTACTGTGCCTAGAGCTTTCAAATTTTTTCATTTTGCTCACCATGGCTCCAACACACCTACAATAGGAAATATGCATATTTTGGTACCCAAACTCTTTTGGGTCCATAAGAATTAGTTCTTAAAATTCTAGTCTCTTTTGAAATCCATTTAAATAAAAGATCATATTCTTTGTTAGCAATGAGTCCTTTAGGAACCCAAGTATTTTTAACTACATTTTTATTATATGATCTTTGGGGGTCCACCATTTATATATCTATTAAAGTTATTTTTAACATAGTTGGGTCTTGAATTTTCACCTTTTTTTTAAAAAAATGTCCCAACTTTGTCAAAAGAAACTTTAAGATCACCAAGTTCCTTTTGATAATCATCATGGACCCTTGAAAGTAAATTGTACAAGTCTTGACTTTTTTTAGTTATTTTATTTTATTTTTCAAGCTCTTTTTTAGGTTTGGAAAGAGATTCATTTTCATTTTTCATTTTTGAAATGATTTTTCTATTTTAAAAATTGACTCTTCAAATTCCAAAGCTAATTCACCATATACCTCTTACAATTCATCAAAAGTATAATAAATTGAAATAGATGAATTAGAGGTTACCATAGAGTCATCCTCTATTACCATGAGAGACAAGTTGGCTACTTTATTTTCGTACTCATCGGATGATTCTTCATCGCTCCAAGTAGCTACATGAGCCTTGTGCTTATTTTTCTCAAAGCTCTTCTTCTTCAATTGGGGACAATCGAACTTGACATATCCTGATATTTTGCACTCATATCAAATGATTGGATCTTTCTCTTTGAAATCATTCTTGAAGCCATCTTCTCTTTGAAATCTTCTTTCTTTGTTGGACCTCGTGAATCTTTTAAATTCCTCAGAAAACATAGTCATCTCCTTATCTTAATTTTCTCCACTAAAATCACTATCTTCTTTTGTCTATTTGAGAGCAACTCCAAAATTCTTCTTTTTCGTTTCCTTCTTTTTCTTTTTTCTCTTTTGACATCATCTCACGTGTAAGCAAGGAACTAATAAGCTCATCCAATTTGAGTCTTAAGTTCCTTTGCTTCTATGATCGTCGTCTTCTTTGACTCTCATGATTCGGGAAGAGATTAAATCATCTTCTTTACAAGTTTGTCCTCTGGGATCACCTCTTTAGAGCCCTTCAATCTATTCACAATCAAGGAGAATCGATCGAACATGGACTTGATGTCTTCTTCGAGATCCATCTTGAAGTTTTCGTAGGTGAGGTTGAAGAGCCCGATTTTGGTCTCATTCACTTGGTTAGTTCCTTCATGTGTCACTTCAAGTTTATCCCAATCTCCTTGGCATTGAAACATGATGACACCCTTTCATATTCCTCTGGGCCAAGAGCACAAAATATGAGATGCATCGCCTTGGCATTTGTAAAGATTTTCTTGTTCTCATCATTGCAACAAGTTCTCATCTCGGTGGTTGGAGTACTATAACCATCCATGATAATCTTTCAAGCATCAAGATCAAATGCTTGAAGGAATAGCTTCATTCAGTTCTTCTAATATGCATAGTTTACTCCATTAAAGAAAAGAGGATTGTTGGTGGGTTGAGAATCACCCCAAGCTTCAATGGTGGAGGAGGAAGCCATGAATGACCTTGTAGATGATTGTACACTTCTTGAATCTTCTCAAGAGGTTGTAAGACCTTTCAATGAGCCTTGCTCTGATAACAATTAATGAGTGTAGCAATCGATCGAATAAAGTCAATATGGGTGAATTTGATTTTTAAAGAGTGGTGGAAACTAATTGCAAAGATAGAAAATTACAAGTGGATTTATAGTAGTTCAACTCCCTCAATGGAGTCTACATCCACTACCTTAGTGACCACACTAAGGATTTTTCACAAATCCGCTAATTTGTCTTTCCTTTAGGATAAGGAGTAACCTTACACAATTCAATAAACTTATTCCCTAAAGTTTATTCATTCATTTCCCAAAACAAGTACAAATAAGAAAACTAGAAAATGCTCACAATGAAGGTGTTTGCAAAGTTTAGGTTCTCTCACACACACAAGAAACATTAGTAAATGAATTACAATGAAGAACAACACTAGTGTTTACAAGAAATATGAAAATTTGAGCAAAAATTGGATTTTGATTGCTTGAATATTTGGATAGGCTTTCTTGTTACTTCATTACTGTTTAGAGACCCCTTTTATATGCTCTTGATCTTTTCTAACCATTGGGGGACCTTGTTAGACTTTGGAGCCATTGGAAGTCATTAAAATCGAGCATTCATGCACTGAGGTTTCGAAACCTAGGGTATTTTAAAATAAAAAAATAGTCGTTACAGGCCCTAGTTTTGAAACCATCATGGGAGTTTCGAAACATGTAGCCAAAATGTGATTTTTAGGCCTTACTACCTTCGTAGTTTTGAAACCACCTAGGAGGTTTCAAAACTTCCTCTTTTGAAAATTCACAATTTTGACTACTTGTTGACTTTAAATTGAGTTTTTAATATATGTAATAAGTAAAAAAAAATTACAAAATTTATTTAAGTTAAAATTCTATTTTTGACAAATTTAAATTGAATATATTGAGTTTACAAATTTTTACTAATTAGTCCTTTTAATTATCAAAATCAAAATAAGTCAAACATCAACTCAAAGACTCGAAATAAAAGATAGATACATACATCACTAATGATTGACAATGAAAGGTAAAACCATCAACAAACAACATAAAAATGCATATTATAATAAGGCACGTTGACAACACGATCATTACCACAACTCAATCGAGAATAAGAAATGGTGATTGCGAACGTGTATTCAAATTCACTTCGAGAGTCCAAAACAGGGAGATCAACGGGATAACCAAAAGAGTGCCATCTTGATCAGTCATGACGATGTTAAATCCAACCCTGATAGAAAACCAAATAAAAAACGACGCTTGGTCGATAAAAAAAAGAAAAATGTGCCAAAAGGCAAAAAAACGTACCAAAAAATAGAGTAAAGCGTACTACATGAGCATAGTTATTTATTCAAAACTAAAAACTATAAGAAAAACAAGGCAAACGATGGGAAGTAGAAGAGCAGAAAAAACGATAAATCTCGAAGGTCAATAACCAGCACCAACATGTAAAGAACAATAAAACCAAAAGAAGAAGAAGACACGAGAACACTATACAAGGCCAAGTAAAACAATGCGAACATAAAAGAAAAAGGAAACATGTTAGAATACCAGGTAAAACTAATTGCCATTTTCTTATGAGAAGGAGAAGATTAATTAACAAAATAAAACAAATAATTTAAAATAATATTATATAAAATTTTAAAATAGGAGAGAGATGAAACGAAAAAAAGGAAAAGAAAATTCATCTGTAGATAATTAGTTTATAATCAATATCAATGCAAGAAATAAATAAAGGAAAGGGTTACAAATTTTTATTAATATTTTTATCGTTATCAATGTAATGACAATAATAATAGACAATATATTAATTGTGAAAGGAGAGAATGATTAGTCATAGAGGGAGTGAATGGCACCCATCTTGCTTAAATTATGGAGTAATTGTTATAATTATTAAGTATGATAATCTAATCTACATTTTCTTTTTAGCTTTTTAGATTCTAATAAGCAAAATTTTACCTTTATAATTAAAACCCACACGTAAGTACCAACAAGGGTTGGGTGCATTGGTAAGACACATTGCACTCCCAAAGAGAGGACGTGAGTTCGAACCTTAAAGACGACATTGTTGAGAGGGGCAGCCACGCACCCAAACATGAACCGTAAGACGAACATGCATATAATAATAAAAAAAACCCACACGTAAGTAGATTCAACAATAACAATTTCCCATGTTCTTTGCTCTCTTTCTTACGAGTACCATAAATTGACCCAAATTTCCTCAGTCCTATTTTAAGTACCTTTGGTTCAAAAAGAATATAGACCCTTTTTATTTTTTTTATTTTTTTTTTAGAGAAAATGTGTTTGGTTATAAAATTTGAAAATAATTTTTAGAAAATAAAAATAAAATTAAGTAGAATTTTAAAAATATAAAAAAAATGTTTTTCACTATTTCTATTGAAAATGTTTTAAAAAAGTAGAGAAAAAAATAAAAATAAAGTTTTTAAATTTTAACTTTGTTTAACCCGAGTTTGAATCTTCTACTGGAAATTTTAAAATTTTGGTTTTTTAATCATATTTTATTTTTATAATATTTTTTTCTAATAATTATATTTTAATTTATAATTTAATGAGTAATCATTTGTTTATTTTTATTTATAAAATAGATATCGAACACTTTTGTACTATTTTTATTTTTGAAATAAGTTTTTAGTTTTATTGACCAAATGTGTTTTTTAATTTTGGTATTCAATTAACGATTTGAATCGAATATTTTCAAATATTAAATGATCAAACTTTCAATATATAAATAATGAACGTTAAATTTTATTCTTTGTTACGAAATGATCACTGAGTCGTAGTCACCGTTAATCAACTTAACAGTTTGGATAAAATTGTTGGATGAAAATATTCATTCCATGATAAATGTTTGTAATATCTATTTTAAAAATTAATAAATTAGATATTAATAATTATAGTATAAATTCAAATAATTTCCTATTTTGTTCGTCATTTGTCTCATATAGAATCTCACTTTTCCCTCTGAAACTTCTTTTTTCTTCTACCAAAGAAAAATGGAGAGCCAAACATCCGTAAACAAAGAATCCAAGAAGCCATCTTCAAGCAGCAGCCATTCAAGTTCACCCGAATTCGAGTTCTGGATGCTTCGAAATCCGTCTTTCCCTCAACCTGATCTCGTCTCCGCAGATGAACTCTTCGTTAATGGCATTCTCCGTCCTCTCCATCTCCTACCCAACAAACAAACCCAGCAGAACCCACCCAAATCAGAACTATCGGTACCCGACCCAGAGCCTCAACCTAGCCCCCTTATAACATCTGACACGATTCCTGCAGTATCATCTTCGAAACGGTGGAGGGATATTTTCAAGAAAGAAAAGAAGAGTCAGAGTTCAGCTGAGTTTAATATAAATACCTGGCCCTTTTCAAGGAGTAGATCCGCAGGTACGAGCGGGACCCGACCCAGAATGGGCGCCTCAACGGCGGGTGCCCGGAAAGTGAATAGCGCTCCATGCTCCCGTAGCAACTCATCCGGTGAATCCAAGTCTAGAAAATGGCCGAGCAGTCCCAGTAGGGCAGGGGTTCACCTGGGGCGAAGCAGCCCGGTTTGGAAGCTTCGTCGTAGTGGTTCCGCTGTTAAGAACTTCGATGCTATGGCCCGGACCGCTAACAAGCGTAGCGGTAAAAAGGAAGTTACTGGAACTCGTCGCGGCAACGGTGGCAATAATAATAACAACGCAAAAGTTTTGCATTTGAACGTGCCGATGTGTATCGGGTTTAAGCATCACTTGAATTGTAGAATCGACGATACTAGTGCCGCGGTTTCCGATATTAGTATCGGCCGAAGTGGCGGCAGCAGTGGAAATGGTAGAAGCAGCGGACCTCACGTTGGAACCGGTAATAATATTTTTAATTTGCGTAATCTTTTCGGTAAAAAAGTTTATAAAGCGTGTTAATCATTATTAACCCTCCTTTTGCAATTAAGTTGGATTTTAATTTTTTTTTTCATACAGAGTAAATTTCTTATTTAAACATGGATTCGGTTTTTTTCCCAGTCTCTTTACCTGATATTCGCTAAATGGTACTGCTATTATCAATTATTTCAATTAGAGATGTAGGGTTTTTTTTTTTTTTGTAAATATCACATATGTAATGTCTTGGAAATTATGAGCGGAATTTTGAATCTGGCCTATCTTATTTCCTTCCTACACAAATATATTTGTAGATAATCCATTTTTCAAAAATATTCAAATTCAGTTCTTTAAAAATAATAATTTTAATGATTTAATATTTCAAAAATATTTGATAGTTTAAAATCAAACTATCCGTTAAATTTTTTTAATAAAAAAGAGTAAAAATATTAGATAGAAAAAGAATCTATGGAGTATTATTTAATGGGAAATATTTTTAATACTTTTTTATTTTATTTTTATTTTTAAATTATATTATATTTTGAAATTTTACTTTTATTAAAAATTGAATATATCCAACATTTATTTTAAGTAGAATATTAAGTAAAGATGGAATTTGAATTCAACACTTTTTTATATTTAAATTTTCAGTATTCAAAAGTTTGTTAATGAATTACTGCGGATGGGAATGTCCAGGGAGATATCGTGGAGAGATGTCTGCAGTTGGCGATGGAATTCGAGAGCACCGCCTCGAACGTTATAGGCACGCCGAGAAGAGGGTTACGCGTGGATTCATGGCAGCGCCCACCGCTGAGTTGGTGCAAGCTCAACACCGATGGATCGGTCAGAGGAACGCACCGTGAGGCGGCAATTGGGGGCGTGATCCGGAATTGCAATGGGGAGTGGATCTTTGGGTTTGCTCGACGGATAGGCAGTTGCTCGGTGTTGTTATCGGAATTATGGGCTGTACATGATGGACTCTCTCATGCATGGCGCTTAGGTTTACGGAAGGTTATTATCGAGTCGGATAACACGGATGTGATACGGATCCTGCGGAACGAATCATCGATGTTACACGGGGACGTGGTGGTAGATATGATCTTTGGATTTCTGTGTCGTGATTGGAAGATTAGGGTTCGACAGGTTGGTAGAGAAGGAAACAAGGTTGCGGACCGTCTTGCACATTGGTTCGCCGGGCATCGACGGGGGGAAGCTTGGTTGCATGAGGAGCCGATTAGTTTGCATGATCTTATATTAGCTGATAGGGGCACATAAACCCCAATTTTCATTACTGCATTACCAAAAAAAAAAAAATATAATTTTGATTTTATGATGCTATCTTTGTTCTATGCTTGTATAAATGTTTTTCACGCCATCTTAACTCATATTTTATTATTTATTTTTAATTTAATATGATTAAATTATATATTTATAGATTATTTGTGAGTATAGTTTTGATGTATAATTTTCTAGTGTATATATAATTTAAATAGATAGTTTATTAATCTTTTAGATCGAATATATAATTTATTCATGTATCTATGACTTTAATATGTTGGGTAAAATTATAGCAAAAAAAATAAACACTATTGATAGTGGCAGAGTCAGGATTGAATATTGGGAGGGCGAAAATATTGAATTTTAAAAAATACAATGACTTATTAGATATGTAAACTCAAAATTGAAAAGAAAATATTTAATTTGTCTAGTATTTATACTTATAAGTAGGGGTGGGAATTGTCGGGTACCCGGGATTCGGGTACCCGAAAAACCAGGTACCCGGTTCATCCGGGTACCTCATTAAACGGCCCGTGTCCCGGCCCAATATATCCGGGTACCCGGAATTCGGGTACCGTAAAATTCGGGTACCCGGGTAATCGGGTACCGGGTAATCGGGTACCGGGTACCCGGTTCATATTTTTTTTATATATTTTTTTTAATTTTAAATTAAAAAAATCATATGTTAAAACCAAAAATATTTTAAAAAAATTAAACTTAAAACTTAAAACTTAAAAGAATATGATACAAACATAGAAAAAATGTACGGATTTAAACTTAATTTTAGAGTGAAAATATTAAGAAACATAAAATAAAAATATAATTTTAAATATAAAAAAATATATTAAATTTTATCGGGTCGGGTACCCGGTAAGGGAAAACTCTCGGCCCGTGTCCCGGCCCGTGTCCCGGCCCGTGTCCCGGGAAATTTGCCGGGTCGGGTAATTTTTTTTCCGGGAAATACCCGATATTTTTGTTTCGGGTCATCGGGTTTTCGGGTCGGGTCAATCGGGTCGGGTATTTTCTCCCACCCCTACTTATAAGGACCAGGACCGACCAAAATTTAATTTTTTTTTATCAAATTTAATTCTCTCCTTATTCTTCTCTAATCTAACGATAAAAAAAATAAGTAATACAATATTCTTAAAATTGTATGCATTTATTGTTCAAAATCAAACTTCATATTATACTCACAATTTAATTACTTCAAATTTTCTTAACAAAATAATGAAAATAACGTGTTTGACAAAGTTTAATAATATTTCTATGATTTATTAATAAAATACTAAATTAATTGTTCAAAGTAATAGAGATATATTTTCGCTCTATAAGGTATCATTTTTTAGTTTTTACTTGGGGCCCCGAAACTATCCGAGAGAATTCTGATTTAGACTTAAATTGTTATTAGACTAAGAAATTTGAGAATATGAATCTATCCTTCTTGTACATTAGGTGATGTATAATTATTTTTTAGACAATATTATCAGTCTTTTTTCAAAAGTTTATGTTGTTTGCTGCACATTAGGTGATGTATAATTATTTTCTCTTTTGATAGAATTTGAGTGTCTTACTCTATAATGCTGGACAGTTGGATGTAGTTTTGTTTAGCTATGAACTTATGAGCTGCTAAATTTGGACAAAATTATTTGTCACTGTTAGTATTTTTATTGTGATAAAATAAATAAGTATCGCATTAAATTAGAAAACGTATGCAATTGTGACAAAATAAACATTTGTAACAAAAAATGTTACTATTTTTTTCTCAAATATTTTTTTTTTCATTTTTTGATGTCAAAAAAGTCATATAGTGACAAGTTTTATAACTATAAGTTTTTAAAACTATTATAGAAAAAATTGTCAAAACAAATAATAAAAATTTTAGGATAAAACAACTAATAACAAGATTTATTTTTTTGACAAATTATGTTTGTAGTTATATATTTTGATTATAGTGACAAAATATATAATCAAAAATGTTTCCCTCGACCTTTTGGTGCAAAATAGTCATATAGTGACCAGTTTTGCAACGGTAAGTTATAATTATTGTTACAGAAAAAATTGTCACTACAAATAATGAGATTCTTAAGATAAAAAAATTAATAATGAAATTTAATTTTTTGTGACAAATTATGTTTTTAGTTATATAATGATTATAGTGACAAAATGTATAATAAAAATGTTTCCCTCTACTATTTGGTGCAAAAAAAAAATCATATAGTAATAAGTTTTATAACTATAAGTTATAATTATTATTATAGAAAAAATTGTCACCACAAATAATGAGATTCAAATTTTTGTGACAAATTATATTTCGGAACGTTTTTGCTACTGCCAAGCCCTGTTTCGGAACATGTCGCGAAACGGTCCCGCATTTCGGAACGGTCCTCCTCCGTTTCGGAACACTTGACCGTTGGGCACTGAATTACATGGTTTTATGTTTTCAAATCTTCACGTTTTAGTCCTAAAATTTGTATGTGCAATTGCTTGAGTTTGGGATGGCCGTTTGAGGTGAAATTTGGCAGAGAAGCATGAAACATAATTAATCTCATAATGGTGTCTTAAAAATTGGTAAAGCCCTCTTAATTTCCATAATTTACAATTTGGTCCCCAAATTCGTATGTTGTGCAATTGAGTCCCTTATTGATTTCCAATTGTTGTGATTTTCGAGTATGCTGATCTCAAGAGTACGCCTAAGGTTAATATGCATCTAGACAAGTTTTAAAAAAATGGGTCGTTAATCAAGGTTGACTTTCGGGTTGACTTTGGTTTTCCCCGTGTAATCTTTGTAGTTCGGGTCAATCGTTTAGGCCGAGCTAAGGGGGTTACATATCTACTCCAAGGTGTCTTCGATCGAAAATGCCAAGTAGGTTTGGGACACCCTCGAGACAACATATGAGGGAACTAGTGATGTCAAGGAGACAAAAATTGGGCTACTCAATCTAAGCTATGAAAATTTCAAGATGGATCCCGATGAAAGTGTTTCCAAGATGTTTGATCGATTCTCGGTCATTGTCAACGAATTGAAGGGGTTCGGCGAGATCATCCCCGAAGACAAACTAGTGAGGAAATTGTTGTATTCTCTTTCGGAGTCATGGGATAGCAAGAGAACGGCTATTATTGAAGCTTGAGATTTGAAGACTCTCAAGCTTGATGCTCTTGTTGGATCTCTACTCACCCATGAGATTATGAGGAAGGGAAGAGAAGAAGAAAAGAAAGTGGTTGAGAAGAAAGATGTTGAGAATAAGAAGGTTGGAGTCGCTCTTAAAGCTTCATATCAAGAAATCGATTCAAGTGAAGATGAAGATGAGGAGATGGCCATGTTGGCCAAACAGTTCACTCGCTTCATGAAGTCCAATCGTGGGAGAAAGTTTATTAGAAAAGGAGACTTCAAGAGCAAGAGTAAGGAAGAGGAAAATGATCAAATCACTTGCTATGAATGCAAAAAGCCTGGCCATATCCGTTTCGAATGTCCTCAATTGAAGATGAAGAGCTTTGGGAAGAAGAACAAGCTCAAAGCTCAAATAACAACTTGGAGTGATGATGAGTCTTCCGAGGAGGAGGAGGAAGTGGCTAATCTATGTCTCATGGGCATTGATGATGAACCAAAGGTAAATTCTAACTTATCTAATTTTGATTTTACTTTTGATGAGCTTCAAGATGCTTATGATGAATTGCAAGAGGTTTACGATGAGTTAGTAGGAAAATATAAAGAATCCATTTTGAGAAACAAGAAAACCATTTCCGATTTGAAAAATCAAAATGAGACATTTTCAAAAACTAACTCCGAATTGGAAAAGAAGGTTTTGTTTTTAGTAAATCTTTCCAATGATCTTAAAACAAAAAATCTTGAACTTGAAAAACTTCTTTCCGATTTTAAAGATTATCACACAAAGGAAGTGGATAATCTTAAAACATCAATTGCTATTGGGAAAAACAATTTTGAAAAAGGAAACCCTTCATTGAATATGTTTTGTATGTCAACGGCCTTAAACATAATTTATTGAGCATTAGTCAATTATGTGATAAGGGTTTTAATATTCTATTTGATAAAAGTGGTTGCAAAATTGTAAACATTAAAACAAATCAACTAATGCTCATAGGACATAGAATAGGCAATATATACATGGTTCATTTAGATGACATCCATTCATCCCATACATGCTTAGTTGCACATGATGAACATGACTCATGGCTTTGGCATAGAAAATTAGGACATACTAGCATGAGTGTCTTAGAGAAATTAATTTCCCTTGATCTAGTTAGAGGTTTACCCAAACTTAAATTTTCAAATGATAAAATATTTGATGCATGTTCAAAGGGTAAACAACATAGAACTTCATTTAAATCCATTAATGATGTCTCTACTAGTAGATGTTTACAATTGATTCATATGGATCTTTTTAGGCCTATTAGTACAATGAGCTTGGGGTGGTAAATCATATGTTTTTGTGCTTGTAGATGACTATTCTAGCTTTACTTGGGTTCTGTTGGGTTGTGTGGGGCTCGATTCGATCAACCAATTTAGCTCACCAAGTGGTGGAGAGGTGGATATATGGGTGGAAGGGTTGAGGAAGCTAGAAAGATTAAAAACACAATGATTTATAGTGGTTCGGCCTTCTAACAAGCACCTACATCCACTACCTTAGCTTCCCACTAAGGATTTCTCAACCAATTCACTAATTGATTCGTCCCCTTTTCTAGGATTAGGAGGAAACCCTTACAACCGATCAAGCTTCTACCCAAGCCTTGATCAAAACCCTCTTTTACAAGAGACAAATGAAAGCAAACTTAAACCCTCTAATAGGTGTTTGTTTGCACACTTAAGCACTCACCCAAAACCTAAAACACTTGAGCAAATTTAACAATTTTGGCTCACAGTGTTTGTCTATACAAGAATTGACAATTTAAGAGCTAAGACATTTTCTTGATCAATTGGTGTTTGACAATATGAGCATTAGTCTTCTCTTGATGCTTGGAGGTCCCTTTTATACTCCCAATTGAGTTTATAGCCGTTTAGGACCGTTGGGGATGAATTGGAGCCGTTGAGGACTTTATTTCCCTTCATAAATGCTGTTCTGCAGCTACCAGTATCGATACCCGTGGAACGGTATCGATACTGCCTTCATAGGGACTAGCCGTTGGGCTTTTGCCAGCTGAGGCGTATCGATACGCTTGAGGGCGTATCGGTACGGCTGCATATTTGAATAGCCGTTGGGAAATAGCCGTTGGGGTAGTTGAACAGGGATCGGTACGCTGACGTGGTGTATCGAAACGACCCCGGTCCGTATCGATACTCTAAACCCTCGTATCGATACGGGTTTTGACAGTGGCCAAACTGAGCCAAAAAGGTATCGGTACGGGTACAACCGTATCGATACTAGTGACTTGAAAACACAAGTTTGGCTGTTTAAAACATGAAAAATCTTTGCCAAAAACCTCTTAAAATACCTCAAACATAAATTCAAGTTGTTTGGACTTAAAACCAAGTTTTAAATTCTTTTCAAATTAGTCCAAAACATTTTTCAATCATTATATCAAAACATAAGTTCTACAATCTCCCCCTTTTTGATATAATAAAACTCACTTGAAAAATTGTTTGGGTTTCTCCCCCTTTAACTTTAAAAATGTGAATAAGAGATTAAGTATATGAAATCAAATAAAGCTCCCCCTTATTCATTTGAAAATTCAATTTTTCAAACCAATTTCTCCCCCTTTTTGTTATATCAAAAAGAATTTAAAATGACATTTAAGTTCAAGATAACATAGGAGGCAAAAAAAAAATTTTGACACACTTAAAATTTTGGTTTTAAAAATTGGCTCCCCCTTACTCAAAGCATCATTGAAATGTTAGTCCAACATAAATGATCATCTAGTTGAATTTAAATTGAATTAAACAAATAAAAGCAAAAACAACTAGAATTTTACCAACACTTGAATTTAAGGGAGGATGTGAAGCCTTCCTTCTCCAAGTGTTCTTCCTTGTGTGTATGGAGCTCCCCCTCAAAGTTTGACTTGTTGAACATCTCCATCACACCTACAATAGACAATCAAGTAACTTTTGGTATCCAAATTGCTTTGGATCCATAAACGTTAGTTGCACAAATTTTTGACCCCTTAGGAATCCATTTTTCAATGTCATCCTTTTTAATTGAAGTGGTTAGTCCTTTTGGGACCCAAACACTTCTAAAACATTTTCCTTTAATAAATCTAGGGGCACTAGATTGTCTAACATAAAAATTTGATTTTCCAAAATTGTTCTTCTTTTCAAGCTCTTTGGAAATCAAATCCTTTTCTACTTGAACATTTTGAAGCAATTTTTGTAAATCAAGACATTTTAATTCAAACTCTTCAAGTTTTGCTTCAAGTTCAAGTTTGGTTTTAGAAAGCAAATCATTTTGAATTTTTAACTTTGAAATCAATTTATTGTTTTTCAAAATGTGGCTTTTAAAATCTAAAACCAATTCATCATAGGCATCTTGTAATTCATCAAAAGTGTAAGAACATGAAGTAGATGAATTAGAAGTTACCCTTGAATCTTCTTCGATGGCCATAAGGCAAAGGTTGGCTTGTTCATCATCGGTGGAGTCTTCATCACTCCAAGTAGCCAATTGTGCCTTCTTCTTATGGCTTGAAGTGCTTGCCCTCTCCTTTCTTTTAGGTTCTCGTTCAAGCTCTCTCAAGGCTTTCTTCATGAAAGGGGCACACTTCTTGAAGAGATGAACTATCTCTTCATCCTCCTCCTCTTCACTTGAGTAGTCATGATGGCAAGTGGAGGATTTGAGAGCCATGGCACTAGCATTGATGCCAATCCCTTTGATTTTCTTCTCTCCCATAGCTCTTATTTCTTCCCTCTTCTTCTCATCCTCCTTGTTCTTCTTCATGATTTGATGAGTAAGAAGTGACCCCATTAGTTCATCAAGCTTCAAAGTCTTCAAATTTTTGGCTTCGATGATGGCGGTCCTCTTTGAGTCCCAAGACTCGGGAAGTGAGTAGATGAGCTTTCGAACAAGCTTCTCCTCCGGGATGGCTTCTCCATAACCTTTAAGACCATTTGTGATGGTGGAGAACCGATCAAACATCTTCTCGATGTCCTCTTCCGGATCCATTTTGAAGTTCTCATACTCCAAGGTTAGGAGCCCAATCTTGGTCTCCTTGACTTCGTTTGTCCCCTCGTATGTGACTTCAAGCTTGTCCCATACCTCCTTGGCACTCTCACAAGAAGACATCTTCTCATAGATGGATGGACCAAATGCACAAAACAAGATGTGCAAGGCTTTGCAATTAAGCTCCATCTTCTTGCGATCGTCGGCACTCCACTCCGCTTTACTTCTTTTAGGCACGAACGGACCATCTTCAACTACATCCCATAACTTGTAATCTTTTGATTTGATGAAGAATTTCATCTTTGTCTTCCAATGGGCGTAGTGGTCTCCGTCAAAGAAAGGCGGTTTGTCGATTGATTGTGCCATTGAGCCGGTTGATGAAAAAGTTATTGAGCTTGCCGGATCTTCTCAATAGGATGTTAATCCTCACCGATTGAGCCAAGCTCTGATACCAATTGTTGGGTTGTGTGGGGCTCGATTCGATCAACCAATTTAGCTCACCAAGTGGTGGAGAGGTGGATATATGGGTGGAAGGGTTGAGGAAGCTAGAAAGATTAAAAACACAATGATTTATAGTGGTTCGGCCTTCTAACAAGCACCTACATCCACTACCTTAGCTTCCCACTAAGGATTTCTCAACCAATTCACTAATTGATTCGTCCCCTTTTCTAGGATTAGGAGGAAACCCTTACAACCGATCAAGCTTCTACCCAAGCCTTGATCAAAACCCTCTTTTACAAGAGACAAATGAAAGCAAACTTAAACCCTCTAATAGGTGTTTGTTTGCACACTTAAGCACTCACCCAAAACCTAAAACACTTGAGCAAATTTAACAATTTTGGCTCACAGTGTTTGTCTATACAAGAATTGACAATTTAAGAGCTAAGACATTTTCTTGATCAATTGGTGTTTGACAATATGAGCATTAGTCTTCTCTTGATGCTTGGAGGTCCCTTTTATACTCCCAATTGAGTTTATAGCCGTTTAGGACCGTTGGGGATGAATTGGAGCCGTTGAGGACTTTATTTCCCTTCATAAATGCTGTTCTGCAGCTACCAGTATCGATACCCGTGGAACGGTATCGATACTGCCTTCATAGGGACTAGCCGTTGGGCTTTTGCCAGCTGAGGCGTATCGATACGCTTGAGGGCGTATCGGTACGGCTGCATATTTGAATAGCCGTTGGGAAATAGCCGTTGGGGTAGTTGAACAGGGATCGGTACGCTGACGTGGTGTATCGAAACGACCCCGGTCCGTATCGATACTCTAAACCCTCGTATCGATACGGGTTTTGACAGTGGCCAAACTGAGCCAAAATGGTATCGGTACGGGTACAACCGTATCGATACTAGTGACTTGAAAACACAAGTTTGGCTGTTTAAAACATGAAAAATCTTTGCCAAAAACCTCTTAAAATACCTCAAACATAAATTCAAGTTGTTTGGACTTAAAACCAAGTTTTAAATTCTTTTCAAATTAGTCCAAAACATTTTTCAATTATTATATCAAAACATAAGTTCTACAGGTTCTATTCTTAAGTACAAAAGATGAGGCTTTAGAAAAATTCATCACATTTTCTAAAATAACTCAAAATGATCTTGAACTTAAATTTTCTCACATTAGAAGTGATCATGGAACCGAATTTCAAAATCTAGGTTTTGATGAGTTTTTAAATGAAAATGGGATTAGCCACAATTTTTCCGCACCTCGCACTCCTCAACAAAATGGGGTAGTTGAGAGGAAAAATCAAAATTTAGAAGAAATGGCTAGAACCATGCTTTGCGAAAATAATTTACCTAAATATTTTTTGGCGGGAGCCATAAATACCGCTTGCTATATTATAAATCGAGTAATGATTAGGCCAATTTCGAAGAAAACACCTTATGAGATTTTAAAATCTAAGAAGCCTAACATTAGCTATTTTCCTCATTTTGGTTGCAAGTGTTTTGTTTTGAATAATGGTAAAGAAAACTTAGGTAAATTTGATGCTAAAAGTGATGAAACTATTTTCTTAGGGTACTCTTTAAACTCTAAAGCCTATCGTGTATTTAATAAAAGAACTCTAGTAGTTGAAGAGTCTATACATGTTGTTTTCGATGATAACCTTTTTCCGAGGAAGGAATCTTGTGATGACGATGATGTAGGAATCCTTGATGCCATTGATGGAGGAAAAATGTCAAAGGTGGATGAGGTTCCAACTAAAGATGAGGATACACAAGATCCACCTCTTGAAGCCTTGAAGGACTTGACTCTTGAGGAAAAGGAGGTGTCTTACCTAAGGGAGTTCAACTATGTCAAAGGTGGTGAAATCTTGGGTGATCCATCCAAGGGGGTAACTACTAGATCATCTCTCAAATTAATGAACCATGTTGCATTTCTATCATGCATTGAGCCTAAAAATATTAAAGAAGCTTTAAAAGATGATTTTTGGATTTTGGCCATGCAAGAGGAATTAAATCAATTTGAGGGAAGTAAAGTTTGGACATTAGCTGAAAGACCTAGTAATCAATCTACTATAGGAACTAAATGGGTATTTAGGAATAAATTAGATGAAAGTGGTAATATAGTGAGAAACAAGGCTAGGCTTGTTGCTCAAGGCTATACCCAAGAAGAGGGAATTGATTTTGATGAGACATATGCACTCGTAGCTAGGATGGAAGCCATTAGGATGCTTTTAGCATTTGCATGTTATAATGATTTCAAGCTTTTTCAAATGGATGTGAAATGTGTTTTTTTAAATGATTATATAAATGAAGAAGTGTATGTTGAACAACCACCGGGTTTTGAGGATTCAAAATTTCCAAACCATGTGTTTAAACTAACAAAAGCTCTTTATGGTTTAAAACAAGCTCCTAGAGCTTGATATGAGAGACTTTCAAATTTCTTAGTTGAAAAGGGTTTTGAAAAAGGAAAGGTGGACACTACACTCTTCATAAAAAGATATAACAATGACATCTTAGTAGTACAAATCTATGTTGATGATATTATTTTTGGTTCTACTAATGAGAGTTATTGTAAGATTTTCTAAGCTAATGCAAGGTGAGTTCGAGATGAGCATGATGGGGGAGCTCTCATTCTTTTTGGGACTCCAAATCAAACAAAGGAAAGATGACACCTTCATAAATCAAGCTAAGTACGTGAATGATATGCTCAAAAAGTTCGGCTTGGAGAATGCAAAACCTCAAGCCACACTAATGAGCTATTCCATAAAGCTTGACAAAGATGAAGGAGGTAAGTGTGTTGATTCTAAGCTTTATAGATCCATGATAGGTTCTTTGCTTTACCTTACCGCAAGTAGACCGAATATTATGTTTAGTGTTTGCTTGTGTGCTAGGTTTCAAGCTAGTCCTAGAGAATTACACTTAGTTGCCATTAAGAGAATTTTTAGATACCTTAGAGACACACCTACCTTAGGCCTTTGGTATCCTAAAGATTCTTCCTTTAGCCTTCATGCTTATTCAGATGCGGATTATGGGGGTGTAATATAGATAGAAAAAGTACTTCCGGGACATGCCAATTCTTAGGTAATATGCTTGTATCTTGGTTCTCTAAGAAACAAAATAGCGTAGCCTTATCTACCACCGAAGTAGAGTACATATCCTTAGGGAGTTGTTGTGCTCAAGTCCTTTGGATGAAGCAACAACTCTTAGATTATAGTGTTGAAATAGAAACCATGCCCCTTAGGTGTGACAACACTAGTGCCATTTGTCTCACTAAGTATCCCATCCAACACTCTAGAACTAAACACATAGAAATTAGACATCATTTCATTAGAGATCATGTTTTGAAAAGTGATGTTGTTATAGAGTTTGTTGACACCTTGAACCAATTAGCGGATATATTCACAAAGCCTTTAGATAAAGAGCGCTTTTGGACCCTTAGGAGATAGTTAGGTTTAACTAGCCTTTCTTGACCCCTTTTGGGTCCCAAAATGTAAAAAAATTACTTGAAATTGTTTGTGATTCATGCTTGTGTTAATTTTGTTCTTTTTGCTTCTATGCATGTTGCTAGGGGGAGTATGTATGAAGTTTAGCCATTAAAACTTGTTCATAGGATATGTACATGCATTTAGGGACGTTTCAAATTGGATTTTTGCACTTAAATCTGTCTAAAATGCCTAATCTGGTAAAGGCGTATCGAAACGGCTAAAGCGTATCGATATGGGTTGATAACTGGGAATATTTGAAGATGAACAAGTATCGATATGACCCCGCGTATCGATACGGTTGAAGTCAAGGGAAATAGTCAAAGCCAAAGCATACCGATACGGTCATGCGTATCGATACGGTAGTAACGACAAATATAAAATTAGGGTTAAAGGGTATTGATACGCGTGTATAGCGTATCGATACGGTCTCGACGCAGAGGCTATTTAGGGCTGCAATTGTTAAAAAGGTTTCAAAAATAAACCCCTCTTTTCTCTCCAAAAACCCTAGCCGCAATACCCTATAAAAACCCACTCAATCCTTCAATTTTTACCATTAATCTTAAAAATTCTTTGAGGGTTTTTAATCTCCACATCAAGGCTAAGCTTTGTCAACAAATCTTGTGCATTCACATCACCTCATTCATCCAATCTAAGATTCAAGGTATAAAACTCTTCTTTTTTATTTTCTTTGATTTTCGTTTGATTTTTATAAATGTTTCAATTTAATTTTTGTACAGAACATGTTTGTATTGTATGGGTTTCATCTTTTTCATAATTTTTTTCTCAAAAATCAAAATTTTTCATTCGAATATATTTTCTATTCGTAATTTTTTAAATCTTTTTTTTTCAGAATTGTAAATGTCTTTTTAAAATTAAATTTCTTTTTACAGTTACCTTGAATTTTTAGAATTTATTGGATTGAATAGGATGTTAATTGCATACATATTCGAATCGCTTTTTGATGTGTTTTCGGGGTTATGGCACCATCGAAAAAAGGAACTAAGCGTCATCGTTCTACTTCCAATCCTAATGAGGATATCGAGGGTAATCCTACACCTAATCTTCCTTATATCATCCGATTAAGTTTTCCCGATGCCGGTGATATAGAATGATATAAACTTTTTCAAGGTATGAATCTTAGGGAAGAACGTGTTGTGTCAATCTCGTTTTTAAATTCTGCCCGGTTCAAATTTCAATACCTTCCTCTACTTAAGCAATGGAAATTTATGAATTTTTTAAGCATTCCTTCTATTCTCTATAGGAATCATCGTATTCTTTTCCAATGCCATATGTGTTCATGATGAAGCTAGGGAGAGTGTCATTGCTATTGAATCCTCTATTATGGGCAAAACCTTTACAATTGATCAAAAACTTTTATGTAATATCTTTGGTTTTGAAAACGTTGGTATTGATGATGAACAATCCTTGGGTACGGGTCCTTTAGGCTCAACAAAAGTTTTAAATGCTCATGACCGTATCCTTCATCTTCTTGTCTCATGGTTTTTTCGTCCATCGAGTGGGAAGTATTCAACTATTCGTCAAACAGATGATTTTTGGCTTAGGTGTTTTAGAGAAGGTAAACGTCCAAATATTTGTCAAATTATGTTTGTCGACCCTGTCTTTTTAGTCCAACATCGTCACACCAAACAAGTCACATCCTTTTACTACTCTACGGCTTTGAGTCATCTCTTTCATTCCCTTGACGTTGATTGTTCACATGACTTTCCCGAAACCCTTGGCCTACCCATAGATGAGCGTTCTCTAGCTCGTTCCGGTTTCTCTTAAATTAATAATGAATGGGTTCGTAACACTCAAGATCCTCCACAAGATGCCCCGGTCGATTCTTCTTGTGCTTCTTCGAGCTCTTACCGTGCTCCGTTTGATTCCTCTTCCATGGGTACTCTCATGACTTTCCTAAATGAGAAGTTCACTTCCATGGAAACCGCGATGGATACTCGATTCACATCCTTAGAAGATCGCGTCAAAGGTATGGAGAAGAAGATGGACACCATGGCTTCTCGCCAAAACTCCATGGATATTTCTCTTACCGCCTTCCATGGTGCTTGGCTCAACCAAAACCGAAGGAATCAACCCCCTCAAGATGATAAAGAAGAAGAGGACGAGGATGATGATGATGAAGAGGTGGACGAGTAGTTCATGCATATCATCTTAGGGCATTTAGTCTTTTATATTTTGTTATTGCATTTTTTTAGGATCTAAGTCTATGCCTATTATCTATGTTTTAGGATTTTAAAGTTTGGATTATGATGTTTGCTTTGAAGTTTATACATTTGAACTATTATGTTTAATTTGAAGTTTATGCATTTGAACTCTTATGATTGCTTTAAGTTTAATGAATTATTGTTGCTCTTATCCTTGTATTATATTTGATCTAACAAAAAGGGGGAGAAGGATCATAGAGTCAATGTTCTATTTTTTGAAAATCTATCTTAAAGTAAGGGGAGAAAGCTTTTCAAAGGTTCAAAAACTTAAAAATTTATTTGTGGTTTTGTTATAACAAAAAGGGGGAGATTGTGAAACCAAAATTGATTTTGATATACCACATAAACTTAAGAACCAATTTGCAAAACAATAAATTTTTAAGTATTCTTTAAAGTCTCACAATTGACAAGTATTTTTAAACAAAATAATATCTAAAGACAAGTTCTTAAACATATAAATTCTCTAAGTCTTTTCCTATGTTTTTCAAGCCAAACTATGCAAAAACGCCCAGGCGTATCATACCGTTATGCGTATCAATACCCTCTTTTGCTACTGGAATTTTGATTTTCAAACCAAAGTATACAGAAACTCACATTTGCTTAGCTTGACATACAACGGATTCTCTAGTAGGGTCTGAAGTACTAACCGCAAATGCTCATTATGTTCCTCTTCGTTCCTAGAGTATACTAAGATGTCATCTATGAACACTACCAAAAACCTGTCCAAGAACTCATGAAACACATGGTTCATCATATCCATGAAAGCTGTTGGATTGTTAGTCAACCCAAAAGGCATCACCAAAAACTCATAGTGCCCATAACGTGTACGAAAGACCGTCTTCGGTATGTCCATGTCCTTTACCTTCAATTGGTAGTACCCGGACCTCAAGTCAATCTTCGAAAACACAGAAGCACCTCTCAATTGGTCTAGCAAGTCATCTATCCTAGGCAAAGGGTATTTGTTCTTCACTGTCACCTTATTCAACTGCATATAATCTATACACATCCTCATGCCACCATCTTTCTTTTTCACAAACAAGACCAGAGCACCCCACGGAGAAATACTAGGCCTAATGAAACATATATCGGTCAACTCCTGAAGCTGTGTCTTCAACTCTTTCGGTGCCATTCTATACGGAGCAATCGACACTAGTGCAGAATCAAAATACGTCTCAATAGCAAACTCAACTACTCTGTCTGGAGGCAAACCCGGTAACTCTTTCAGAAAAACACTCGGAAAATCACATATTGTTATGATGTCTTGGGGTCTCACCTCACTCATATTCGGATTCATTACATAAGCCAAGTAAGCCTGACACCCCGAACTCAACAACTTCTGAGCTTCCAAAGCCGAAACCACATTGGACAAGAACCTAACGTTCTCACCAACTACCACAACCTCAAAGTCATCGGTAAGCCTCAAGGAGACTCTCTTGGTCTCGAAGTCAACCCTAGCCTTATGCTCTACGAGCCAATCCATGCCCAAAATCACGTCAAAACCGTAGAAGGGTAACTCCATCATATCGACCGAAAATACGTGGCCTTGAACCATCAAGGGACACCTCCTATACACCTTCCTAACTACCACTGTATCACCAAAAGAGCTAGTAACATTTACACCTATCTCTAGTCATTCACATGGTAACCCTAATGACCTTGCGTGCTCACCCAAAATATATGAATGTGTCGACCCCGAATCTATCAAAGAAAGCAAACTCAAAGACTGTAATGAGAAATTACATGCAATGACATCCGTGTCATTCCCAGCCTCTCGCTGAGCATACACCCTAGTCGGTCCTCCTCCCGCGGGCTGGACTGCTACTACATGAGCCAAGTTCCTCTGACCCTCATTCCTTGGCTGAAAGTTTCCACGACCGCGCCCACGACCTCTCTGATGCTCAAAACCCCTAGCTGGAGCCAGTCTGCCCCTAGCCGAGTGTGGACAGTTACACCTCATGTGATCTCGAGATCCACAATTCCAGCACGGCCCAAAGGTACCCACACACTCGCCCTGATGGCGTCTCCCACACCTATTGCACTCCGGTGTGTGCATAACAGCTCCTTAGCCTTAATGGCCCTGACCATAGTTACCACCCCTATGTCTCGAATCGGGCTGGTACCTCCTATCCCTATGTCTCTTGGCATGATCTCTATCCCATTTCGCATATCTCTTTCCGGAATCAGACCCACTAGCACGTGCACTAGAGCCTAAGTTTTGCTCAATATCCTTGGCCCTAGAGACCAAAACATCGAACTCGGTGTAGTCAGATGCAAGCATGTAGGTCTTCACATCTCTAGTCAACCCATACCAAAAGCGCTCACACTGTTCCCTCTCATTAGGGACCAACTCAGGAGCATACTGGCTCAATCTCACAAACTGGACCTCATACTCAGTCACGGTCCTGTTACCCTGAACCAAGGCCATAAACTCCCTCTTCTTTTCATCCAAGTACTGAACTCCAAGATACTTCCTCTTGAAGGCATTTCTGAAGAACTCCCATGTGATATCTGCTTCGGCCATCCCCGAATTAACAGTGGTCCACCAAGTATAAGCGTCCCCTTAAAGCAAGGAGACAATGCAACCCAACTTACGGGCGTATGAACACTCCATCTGTCCCAAGATGCGAGTGGTACTCTCAAGCCACCCCTCTGAACCCTCGAGAGTCAACTTACGAAACTCAACTGCTCCCAAGTTACGAAGCCTCTCTAGGGTAATCCTGTCCCCACACCCTGAGGTGGTGCTGCAGCTTGTGCACCGGCCAAAGCTGTCTGAAAACCCCCGGCTATAGTCTGAATTAGATGGGTCATGTCCGCGCCCGCTGGACCCTGACCCGCCTGAGCCCCAACACCTCAAACATTAGCACCGACCTGAGGCCCATTACCATCGCCTCCGGCTTGCGCACCAGCCTGAGGCACGTCACCTTCACCACCCACTCCATTACCGCCGGGAGCAGAAGGAGCAGGAAGCTCACCTCCGGGTGCCTGATCACCCGCTCTAGGTCGCCCCCTTGGTCTCACCATAGCAAATTTAGATCTAAAGCAACAAACACACAACAAACAAGAAAAACGTTAGGTTAGCAAAAGGGCAAGGACTCTGGTTCTCAAGCTCGTTAAACCAAAACAATTTTCCTTTTTGACAACAACACCTAACAATGGGGACATTTGACTAGCCCTTAACCCAACCAGAAAAAGCCACTAAAACATGTTTTCAAACACCGTACTAGCAAGCAAACTTCATGCAATACATGGTAAAAACACTCATCGAGGCATAGCAACACGTAACAACCCAAACTTACCTCACTTATCTACCCGAGGTCTCGGAAACCTCAGGCTCTGATACCACCAAATGTAACCCCCTCGTCCTGGTCTGGATGACTGACCGGTCCGATTAGGCTACACGGGGAAAACCAAAGTGAAACCCGCTAAGGCTCCCCTTCGGTTAGCAACCCTAGAAAATTTCTTTATTTATATCTTGTCTAGATGGATTAAATTAATCCTATGTGTAAAGACAATAACGGAAGCAACAAGCGAGGCGATCTACCCAACAACATGCCAAAAACAGTCCATTTTAGCTTAAATTGCAGGCTGTATCGAAATGCCCAGAGGGTGTTTGATATGCCTTAACTCGGTCAACTGGCCAAAGTCAGCTCGAGGAGACCTTATCGAAACGCTGGTCAACTGTATCGATACGCCCTCATCGGTCAATTTCTCTTGGTCAATGCTTCGAAGACCATTCCGAAACGCCTAGGACCGTTTCGATACTCTAAATTTCTCGTCAAATCTCAGATTTCCAGTGGCAAAAACGTATCGAAATGCCTCCTTTGCGTACCGAAACGCTTGGCCCGAAACAAGGGGTCGTATCGAAACGGGACCAACTTTCAAAACTCCAAAATGAGAAATCATGGGTTTTAATGAAAAATAAAATCATAGACTTGTAGAGGATGAGAAGGACAAGTCAAAAGTGAGTTTACCTTTGAGAAATCTCCAACAATGAGCAAGAGAGTTGATGGAATAGTAAACTAGGAGAGGAGGAGTGTTTGTCGTTGAAAAATGGGAAGGAAGAGGGAAGAAGATGATGAAAAAGCTCTTTTAAAATAAAATGAGTTTTTATTTCTCAAGTCCATTTATTTACAAGAATTCCATTAATGAGATGACTATCTCAAATATCCAAAAATCCATGGAATTAGGTTTTAAATCAAAACAAGCCCAACATAAAATCATTTGTTTTGAAAACACGAGGTTCAAAATATTATTTTATTATTTTAATTCACCCGACCCCAAACTCAGGTGTTACAGCGTCAAGGCCTGATATCGTGTATTCTGTGAGTCTTATTAGTAGATACATAAAAAAAATCCTACATAAATGCATCTTTTTGATGCAAAGTGAAACTTACGATACTTGCAAGGTTCATAGGAATTTGGTTTGTTTTTCAAGAAAGGGAGAAAATTTTGGTTTATTTGACTTTACTGATACTGATTATGTTGGAGATGTAGACAACAGAAAAAAACTTCGAAATATGTTTTTATGCTAGGATCTAAAGCTGTTTTATGGTCTTAAAAAAATAAGACATTGTCACTTTGTCAATAATGAAAGCAGAATTCGTAGCTGCAACAGCTTGTGCCGGACAAGCTATTTGGTTGAAAAAAAAATTTGGGAGCTAAACTTCAAGCAAGAAAGGCCTATGGCAATTTTTTGTAATTGCAACTCTATTATCAAACTCTTCAAAATTTTTGGTCTACATAGAAGAAGCAAACACGATAGTTCACTTCTTAAGAGAGATTACTAAAAGAGTCATTGATTTTATTTTATTTTTGGTAAAAAGTACGCAGACAGTCACTAAACTTTAATAAACAAAATAAAATGATAATCAAACTTTCTAAAATCACACAATGGCAATTAAACTTTATGTTTTATAACAAAATGGTAACTAGACATTAAATCCCGTTAAGTGTCTGTTATAAAATTTGATACAATAACACATTTAGTCCTTCATATTTATACATCCAATCAATTTAGTCCAAATTTGAAACAATTTACTAAATTTAGCCCTCGTTATTTACGCATTATTTCAATTTAGTCCTTAAAGCAAAATTCTAAAGTATGGTAAAATGATAAATAATTACAATTAAATTTTTATAAGAACAGGAAAACTCGACTCGACTTGAATCGAAAAAATTTAAATAAAGTTTGAGTTGTAAAATATGGCGCGTCTACTCGAATAACTCGGAATTTTTTTACTCGACTCGATCAAACGCTCACCTCTATCTTAAGATATGACGCGTCAACTCGAATAACTCGAAATATTCGAATAGTTTTAAATCATTTTTTCTTTTAAATCAAATATTTTTTAAAACAGAATATTTAATATTTTCATATTTAAATCACATCGAATATTTAATAACTACTTTAAATATTTGATTTAATTTAAAAAAAAATTATAGGAACTCAAAGCTCGACTCGAATAAAAAAATTTAAATAAAATTTGAGTTGTAAAATATGACGCGTCAACTCGAATAAATCGAAATTTTTAGACTCGACTCGATCGAACACTCGCCTCTATCTTAAGGTACGACGCGTCAATTCGAATAACTCAAAATATTTGAATATTTTAGATCATTTTTTTCTTTTAAATCACATCGAGTATTTAATAACTACTTTAAATATTCGGTGTAATTTAAAAATATTCAATTTAAAAGAAAAAATGATTTAAAATAGTCGAATATTTAAAGTAGTTATTAAATATTCAAATATTTAAAAGAAAATTATTTAAAGTAGTTATTAAATATTCGAATATTTAAATGAAAATTATTTAAAGTAGTTATTAAATATTTGAATATTATAAATTAATTTTTTTTCTTTTAAATCGAATATTTTTAAATTAAATTTAATATTTAAAGTAGCTATTAAATATTCGATGCGATTTAAATATGAAAATATTAAATATTCCATTTTAAAAAATATTGGATTTAAAAGAAAAAAAAATGATTTAAAATATTTGAATATTTTGAGTTATTCGAGTTGACACGTCATATCTTAAGATAGAGGTGAGCATTAGATCGAGTCGAGTAAAAAATTTGAATTATTTGTGTTGATGCGTCATATTTTACAACTCAAATTTTATTTGAAATTTTTTCGATTCGAGTCAAGTTGAGTCGTCGAATTCCTATAAAAAATTTAATTATAATTATTTATCATGTTACCATACTTTGGAATTTTGCTTTAAGGACCAAATTAAAAGAATGCGTAAATAACGATGGTTAAATTTAGTGAATTATTTTGAATTGTGACTAAAATAATTGAATGTATAAATATGAAGGACTAAATGTGTTATTATACCAAATTTTATAACAGACACTTAACGGGATTTAACGTCTAGTTACCATTTTGTTATAAAACATAAAGTTTAATTGTCGTTTTGTGATTTTTAAAAGTTTGGTTATCATTTTGTTTTTATTTTTTACCAAAATTTAATGATCGTCTGTGTAATTTACCCTTATTTTTTTAAGAGTGAAGATCAAGTGACCAACATTCTAACCAAGTCTTTGAAGTTGTTAGCATAAGCTAAGAAAGTTAATGAGTGTTTGTAAAATGAATAATAGCTAAATTGTTAGTTTGTAAACTTCACAGAGGTATTGTTGACTAAATCTTTTATTTACTATTTTTGAAAGATTGTTCTGTTAATTTCTTTGATTATGTAATCTGTTTGTTTGTTTATATTATTTGGTTATTTAATTTTTATTTTATTTCTGATTTTAAGATATTTTCATCCTTGAATCTACCTTATATAAAGGGTCGAGTATGATCAATAAATTGCGTGTGTTTTATTTTCCTCTTCAAAGTCTATAAAGTATTTTATTCTTTATATTGTTTTTCTTGTGTTGTTGTTTTCTTTTACAAATCCAATTTCAACAAGGTGTTAATGTCACATGATTGTTCAAACAGTTAGTCAATCAGTTATTTTTTTCTAAAATAATATTAAATTTTATAATACTATAAATGAAACTATTTTAAAGCAAAATTATATTTAGTGGTTAATTGGTGATAGTAATTTAGATATTAATATTGTTTGTGTGCTGATTTTATTTATGTATATATATTATAAGTGGAGGGAGGAGTTGTCTAAAAGAAATTGAAAATTTTAATATAAACATCCAAATATTTTTAAAAAGTTAAACAAATTACGTCAAATTCCATCGTCCCTAATCCAATTTAAAAAAGTTAAGCTCGTGATATTGAAATTGCATGAAGAAAAGATGTAGGTATCCATCACAATGTGCAAACTCTAATTATTATGGTTACTTAAATTTCATAAAAGACATTATCGTGGCAGTAAGCAAACCAAAAATATATATTATATTAAAATTTATTAATTGGTCGAGTTATAAGAAGATTTATATTTCCTTATTTTGAATTTAAATACTGACATTTGTCTTTAAAATGTAAATTTTTTCTACTTAATAACATATAGGTAATTTTTTGATACAGAACTTGTGTAAATTTTTTATACACAAGTCTGCATATTTACGCTTTAAAATTCAAACTCTAAAAAATTAAACCCTAAACTCTAAATCTTATACCCTAAAACCTAAACTACTAAACTAAACCCCTAACCCCTATAACTTTAAATACTAAACTCTTTTCCATAATATATATATATATATATATATATATATATATATATATATATATATATATATATATATATATATATATATATATATATATATATATATATATATTACATTGAGATAGGATCTAGTTACACAATGTAAAATTTTTAAATTTTTACATTTTTTTGGATCGTTAGATGTGTGAAATGTATGACTGAGATTAAGAGTTATGTAAAAATTATCAGTAGAAGAAAAAAATAATGAGTTAATCTCAGTATCTATTTCACTCATCCAAGAATAAAAAAACATGTAAAACTATAAGTTTTACATTATTTGCAACTGGATCTATCCCTGTTACATTAGTTAAATATGTATACTTGCCAAATGCTATAATTAAGCTTTTTTCACGTGAGCATGGACGATTAATTGCATTCAGTCCTCCTGAGTAATAAAAATTTACGAGTAAACTATACCATCGAATACTGAACTATTGAAATTTTCTTTTTTGTTATTAAATTATTATTTTTGATAAATCATTATTTATGTTATATTTTCTCCTGTTTTAATCAATTGTCGTTAATTTTTAACGTGATACTAAAATAGAATTATTTTATTTCTTTTCATTTTCTCTCTCCTCTATATATTATTTTATCACCCCACTTTACTTGACAAAAAAATATTTAATCAATTAATTTTTTTATTCTCGACCAGTATGATTTTCAAATTTAATCTCAGTTCAAATTATATATTGGTTTAATTAAAAATATATAAGATTCCTTTTTTAGCTTAACAGCTAAGTTTTTTGTGTGTAAGAGGGCATGGGTTCGAATCCCTTCCCAGTAAAAATCTATTTTATTTTGGGTTGGTAACTTAATATAACTTCAATATAAATTTTGGTCAAACGCCTCAACCCACATGCCTTTGGCCTAGGGTTTGATTCTTCTGACTTGCAAAGCATTGTTTTTTTTTTTTATCATTTTCTTTGATTTTGTAAGGTGGTGACATACTGCTTGAAAATTTTAAATAATATATAGAAGAGGGAAAAAGTAAAAAAAATATTTATAATTTTGTCAAAAAATTTAGTCCGATAATTAAAACATGAAAACTTCAATAGTTCAGTGAGCGTTGTTTATAGTTTACCCAAAATTTATTTATTTTTTGAGTCTTAACCTTATTCAATGGAAAATTTTCATTTTGGGCCCCTCAAAAGCTTAATTATTTAATTAAACCCTTTTAAATTAATTTTTTAAAAATTGGAAATATTTTAATTTGATGTTTGATGCAGGCTAGTCTGCTATGATCGTCGAACTTTGAATTCATCAAATACAGCAAGTAGAAAATTTAAAGACTAAAGTATTCCATAGCAAATGGTTTTATAATTTGATATAATGCTTGGCTGGCAATGCCATATTCAGACCCTACGATTACTTTGCTTTGCTTTTAAGGAGATTTCAAAGTGTGATTTTGAAGATTGAATATCATAGTTCCTTTTTTCCAATATAAAATAATAAGTATAATTATTCCATGTACAGGTCGTGAAAACAAAATTTTTTCACAAACACCTTAGTTTAGGATTTAGTGTTAAATTTTAAGGGAGTTTAGGATTGATGGATTAGGGTTAAAATTTAGGGGTTGATGTTAGAATTTAGAGTTTATAAGTTAAAACCTAAATCTCTAACTATGCTACCTTAAATTCTAAACTCTAACCTTTAATCATAAACCCTAAATTCTAACCACAATATTTAAATTCTAAATCTGTAACCCTAATCCTAAATTCTAAACCCTTCAAGCTTATAACTAAGACGTTTGTGATTTTTTTTTGTTTTTACCGTGAGTATATTGAATATAAATCTAAATAATAAGGTTTAACTATAAAATAAGTGCTCAAACTATATCTCTTTTCTACAATAATTACATGAAATATTATTTTAGTTGAAATAAATATCTAAAGTTTAATTTTTCACTAAAATAGGTGTATATTGAGTCTAAATCCAAATAATAATTACAAAAACTTTGACTTACCGTGTGTTTGCGTTTGACGATAAATTAATCAAATAAGGATGAACACCGTTAATTAGGGAATGTGGCCATCTCAACACATAAGAAAGTCAGTGAGCGGATTTTTTAAAAATTCGTCCCACTTCGCATTCAATGATATATGAATGATTATAAATTTTATGAATTGTAGGACGAAGATAAAGATAAAAATTAGATCCGCCGTAGGTGGTAGAGAAAACGTGAATATGTTTTTGTACCCACCTTATCCCTACACGCCTCGCATTATTTCCGCCCATCTCAACAGATTTTATAACATGTTATTGTAAATATTATTAAAAATATAATATTAGTTTAGATCATAGTCATATTTAAGGTAATTCATATTAATTTGTCTCGGGATATTAATGAAAAGTTCAATATATATATATAAATTGAATTTGAGATTGATCATATTAAATATATAAATATTTTTAAAATACCAGTTTGAATCAAAGTCAAATGTAAAATAATTCATATTGACTTATCTTAGAATATATATATATATATATATATATATATATATATATATATATGATATTAATTTTGACTAATTTCTTTTTTACTGTTGTCGGTCGTTAAGCTTTTTTTCGAAGATTTATTTTTTTCTCTTCGCTCTTCACCATAGGTATGTTATTCTTCTTTTTAGTTTATTCTTTTGTTTATTTGTTACAACAATTGAAATATTATTTTGCATATTATCTATGTTATTTTTTTGGTCTTTTAGAACAAAATTTAGTATCTTTTTAGTCCAAACTTTTGTGTTATACAAAATTTAATTTCGTATATTATTATTTTAAAAAATAATGATGGTTGAAATAATGTACATATGTGGTACGAAACTGAATACCAAATATTTTTTATTTTTCTTCTTAACAAATTTGATTTGTATTTATTGAACTTATATATATATATATGTGTGTGTTATGGGCGATAAAGGAAAAAAATAAGTGGGTCTTAAAGACTTACGCGAGTAATGAAATATGAATAATTATAAAATTTTTATTCGTAACCGTTGGTGAGACGAAAATGAATATGAAATTTTTTGATAAAATCTACTCTTCATGTCTTCCCCACCCAATTAACAGGCTTTGTCAACACGGATTCAACGCTGCCTGCCTGCCCGTTTTTTTTTTCTTCACACTTTTGCTGTGCCGACCGCTGACCAATCGGTTTCTTTGATAGAAAGAAGAGAGTGGTAAGGTTGAAATAATATTGTTTCTTTTTTTTTTTGGCCAATGAAATAATATTGTTTCTGTTTGAAGGATAATTCAGCGTGTTTATAGTTCTATTGATAATTACTCTTTAAAATAAAATATCGGCTCATGAGAAGGAGACAGATGGTAACTCGCAACTTGTTTTTTTAATTTTTATATATATATATGTTCTGGAATACATTATACACACAACTTTTAATTTATTCGTCATTTTCCAAAAAACAAAATCTGGTTAACAGTGACCGCCCTCCCACTTACGCTAAATCCACGCGGCAGGCAACCGCAACCGCAACCGCTACTCTCCCAGCTCCCAACACACCAATCGCGAGCCCCCTCAATTTGTATAATCTTAATCCACGCTCCTACTCCGCGATTCGGACAAACACATAAAGTAGCCGTTGCAGCACCCACGTGGCAGGATGCCGACATTGAAAGCTACTTCCGGAACTGGAATTAATAAACCCAATTTTTAGTGATGAGAAAGAAGGAATTCATATCCGTTGATTTGAAACGACATAAGAAGAAAGAAGAGCCTAACCAACCTCAACTAAACCATCATTCCCCTACTACACCCTTTACAATACCAACAAGAGGAAGCAAATATCTTATCTTTCTTACACAAATTTATTCCTTTTCTTGTTTGTGTTTCTGGGTTTCAATCAGAACCAAAGATTTTTCTTTTTCTGGGATTTCGGTTCTTAGTTGCGTGCGTTTCACTCTCCTGTTGTACTAGTGGAGGATTGTTCTTGCTTTTATCCAGTTGTGGAACCAAATACTTCAACTTCCCATACCCTTCATTCAAAAGCCTAAGATAAAAAAAGTATTCTCTTTGTGTTTCGTTTTTGCCTTTTCAGATTTCCCGAATATTGTCCCATTTTTTCTTCCACTTGAAGATTCCCAAACAGAAATAGGTAAGAATGTGCTTATACTTGAATGGATTTCTTTGTTTAGACTTGTTCTGATTGTGGTTGAAGTTAATTCATGTTGAGAGGACTTGAAAAGAAAGATCTTTCCTCCCTTTCTTTATGTTTTTTTATGGAAAGCAATGATTTTGCTATGAGTTTGCTCATTTAATCGCGGTAGATTTTCTGATTCGGGAATTATCTCTGTGTATGCAGAGGAGATTTTATGTAGATGGCGACACTAGCTGATATAGGGGTTGCAGCAGGAATTAATCTGCTAAGTGCTTTTATATTCTTCATAGCGTTTGCCATATTAAGGCTTCAACCTTTCAACGATAGGGTTTATTTTCCGAAATGGTATCTCAAGGGTTTAAGAAGCAGTCCTTCCAGGTCTGGAGCATTTGTGAAGAAATTCGTCAATTTGGACTTCCGTTCCTACTTGAGGTTCTTGAATTGGATGCCAGAGGCTCTCAAAATGCCGGAACTTGAGCTTATCGATCATGCCGGATTGGATTCAGCAGTTTATTTGCGCATTTATTTGATAGGGTATGCTGCAGGCCATCTCAATTTCTTATTCCTTCATTTTTTTTCACTGTTATTGCTTTGTTGCCTAAGCGTTAAAAGTCTTTACTTTTGCCCTTTATGTTTGTAGGTTTCCATATTTTTGTATATTTAAACCTTTCTTTCTTTTCCTGGTTAAGATGATGCAGCTTTTATGAAATGCATTGGCTAATGTTAGGCAATTGAATCGCCTTTTTAGTTCTCTGCTTGTCGAGTTTGTTCATAAGTTCTAAAGGCATTTATTTACTTATTATTTTTCATTTCATCCATTGTCTTGTTCTGATTGCTCTCTTATTGTTTTGTTTGCAGCCTAAAGATTTTTGTCCCTATCACGTTCCTTGCATGGGCAATCCTAGTACCGGTTAATTACACTAATAAAACATTGGAGTTGCAAATGAAGAATGTTACTTCAAGTGACATTGATAAGCTCTCAGTTTCAAACATTCCTGATGGATCGGATAGGTGGGAGATCTTCTAACACTGCCAACTTCTTTTGTCTTAGTTTGTCATTCGGGTTACAATGGAATAATATTTAATCCTATGTTGTAGGTTTTGGACTCATATTGTAATGGCTTATGCTTTTACCTTCTGGACTTGCTTTGTGTTGCTAAAGGAGTATGAGAAAGTTGCGAATCTGCGGTTGCAATTTATTGCATCAGAAAAACGCCGGCCAGATCAGTTTACTGTAAGATGTATTCTTTGCATTATCATCAAAGTTAATTTAAATTTTCTCGTTTAGTGCTATTTATCATTTTCATGTAATCTTTGGTCTTTATCGTAATTTAAGGAGGTATGATTTCAAGTTGATTTTCTATTTATGAAATTGTTTATTTAACATTTAAGTTTGCTATCATCAATTTTGAACTTGTTTAAAAAAGTGAGTTCTTGAGAGAATCGGGAACAACATATCATCCTTTGCATTTTTTAGGACTTAAAATGTCTGTTTTTCTATTAGATTTTTGCTATTTTTTGTATCTTTTGAAGAAAGCTGCAAGGTTTGTTTTATTCGAGCATCAACACGTTTTTGGAAAGTGTGGTTTATTGAGATCAACCCCCCCCCCCCCCGAGCTATATATAGCTGATGGTACAACTTCTTTAATTAGCAGACTTGCACTTTGGTATAAGAATTGTGAAATGATTTGATGTCATTTCCATAGATATTCTTGTTACCAATGATATATTGGTCCTACATGTTCAATTGAATCACTGCAGTTAAAAAAATGTGACTTCATTGTCGTATTGTTCTCTTAAAGAAGATCTGTGACACTCATGAAAGTCTCCTAGATGCTAGTACTAGCCTCGATCTATTTTCGGATTGTGATCTTTTACTAAATTGCATCTGAATGAAATTTGATTTTTTTAGGTGCTTGTTAGAAATGTACCACCGGATCAAGATGAATCTGTAAGTGAGTCTGTGGAGCATTTTTTCCTGGTCAATCACCCAGATACCTATCTTACACATCAGGTGAGTTCCTCTTGCATTTGTTCCAATAATATTGATATTATCTTCTTGTAGTCTGTTACTATTCTACTATGTATTTCTCATCCAATGATGTCCAATTTCAAAGTTTATTATAGAATGCAGTTTATGATATAGATCCCCTTACATTCAGGTAGTATGCAATGCAAACAAACTTGCGAAGTTGGTGAAGAAGAGGAAAAGTATGCAGAATTGGCTTGACTATTATCAATTGAAGTATTCCAGAAATAATACAAAAAGGCCTCTTATGAAGGTAATTTACTGCTGTCTGTCATGGCTTTGATAGCTGGTCTCCTTCTGATGTCCAGCTTTGTTTATAAAATTCTTATTTCTTGACAAATCTCTTTACCAGACTGGTTTTCTTGGTCTCTGGGGTCAACAAGTGGATGCAATTGATCATCACATATCTGAAATTGAGAAGTTATCCAATGAAGTAAGTATTTGTTTTTCTACTTGCACATTCTCTTTAGAATAATGATTTATTTGTTCATTCAGTCAAAGATTCACGCCTGTTCTCGTATGCTTTTGATGGAGTGGTATCATGATTGCATTTTGTTTCGATATTCAGATAGCTGAAGAGAGGGAGAGGGTTCTAAAAGACCCAAAAGCCATAATGCCTGCAGCATTTGTTTCCTTTAAATCTCGATGGGGTGCAGCTGTTTGTGCTCAAACCCAGCAAACCAGGAATCCAACTTCGATGTTAACAGAGTGGGCACCTGAGCCACGAGATGTATACTGGCAAAACCTGGCAATTCCATACGTCTCTATAGCTGTTAGGAGGCTAATCATGGCTGTAGCATTTTTCTTCCTGACTTTCTTCTTCATCATCCCGATTGCATCTGTACAAGCTCTAGCCACTATTGAGGGCCTTGAGAAAGCATTGCCATTCCTGAAGCCCCTAATTGAAATGTGAGTTCCATTTTATTTTCGTAATCTCCGATTGTTATTTAGATTGCAATACTGTCTGTAATCATTAATTTTGGCTTTTTTTTTTCTCTATGCAGGGATTTTATTAAATCAGTTATCCAAGGTTTTCTACCTGGTATTGCATTGAAGCTCTTCCTAATTTTTCTGCCAACTATTTTGATGATTATGTCCAAGTTTGAAGGATTCACATCAATATCATCCTTAGAAAGGAGATCAGCAACTAGATACTACCTTTTCAATGTAGTGAATGTATTCCTTGGCAGTGTAATTGCTGGCAGTGCAATGGAACAGCTAAACACATTTATTAATCAGTCAGCAAATGAGTATGTATTCCTTCCATTTTCTTCTTTGTGTATCTGCTTTTAGAGATTCAATTGCTGTTTCTGCATAGGATGTGCTGTTGATATGGGTTCTTAGTCAACCAGTGGGATTTTAAGTTTGATTTCTCTGTCAAATTGGATTTATGGAAAGGCATTTTTGTAGTTAGAGAATGTTATCCATGTGCACACGTAGCTAAGTCTGCGTTTCATTCTCTGTTATGATTTTGGTGTCTAAATTTGTTTTCATTTTGATCTAAACTTCTTTTACCTTTTTTACAGAATTCCTAAAACAATTGGTGTAGCTGTACCAATGAGAGCGACCTTTTTTATTACTTACATCATGGTTGATGGATGGGCTGGAATAGCAGCAGAGATTTTGATGCTGAAACCGCTTATATTTTACCACTTGAAGAATTTTTTCTTGGTGAAAACAGAAAAGGACAGGGAGGAGGCAATGGATCCAGGAAGTTTGGGCTTTAACACTGGAGAACCTCGCATACAACTCTATTTTCTACTTGGCATGGTTTATGCTACTGTGACACCTGTTCTACTTCCTTTCATTTTAGTTTTCTTCGGGCTAGCTTATGTTGTGTTCCGTCACCAGGTAAAGAACTTCGATACATGATATCCAAGTATTGTAGTAAATATATCTTTTATTTAGCTTTGTCTGATTGTGGCCGTTTTGTTTCTTTGAAAAATATAGATCATTAATGTTTACAATCAAGAGTATGAAAGTGCTGCAGCATTCTGGCCTGATGTCCATGGACGCATTATAATAGCTTTGCTCATCTCACATATCGCTCTCATTGGATTGTTAAGTACAAAGCATTTGGCTCAGTCAGCACCACTTCTCATTGCACTTGCGGTCCTCACAATCTGGTTTTACAGATTCTGCAAAGCCCGTTATGAACCTGCTTTTGTCAGATACCCTTTGCAGGTTCGTCGATGTTTGCATATTTAGTTGACGGGTTCTTCCATGTCTTCAGTGATTCATTCACACATAAAGCATTCATTATCCGACTTTAATATCTCGTCCATTAATATTCTCTCATCATAATCATTATCTGAAAATGATCATAATCTTTACTTTGTGCATTGTTTATTTCAGGAAGCAATGATGAAAGACACTTTGGAACGTGCAAGGGAGCCAAACTTCAATTTGAAACCCTATCTTCAAAATGCATATATCCATCCGGTTTTCAAAGACAGTGACGATGAAGAGTTGGAGGAATTTAGCAATAAGCTAGAAGACGATAGTGTGTTAGTACCCACCAAACGCCAATCTCGAAGGAACACACCAGTGCCTAGCAAAATTAGTGGTGCGTCCTCACCATCCTTACCTGAGACTATTCCTGAACGTTCAGTGCCATAAATTAGGTAACAACTGTTTTGTCACACTATATTGTTATGTTGACACTGAGCAAAACCATGCAGTGTAGAGGATGGAACTGTAAAACAAAATGCTGTGTAAATTAAATGAACAAACTCTACATCTGTTGTATGCTTTTTGTTTGCAAGGAAGTTCATGTGTAAAGTCTGATAGGAAACTTGTGATATTTTTTTATAAGAATTTTGTTATTGCAATGCTCATATATAGTACATTTGTTGGGAATTGTTCTTAGTTTACTTGGTTACATTTCTTCCTAACTTCCCCTTTCTCATTGGTAAGAACATTTGATGAAGATAGCTTGATGAACGCAGAAGAAAATACCCGGAAAAAACGGTACTTGTTGGCAGCAAACTGTGTGATTATGGGTGTAGTTCGTTGATCCGTGGACATCCTTGAATCAACAGTGAAGAGGCCCTCCCCCATTAAAACATCTTTATAGTAGTGGTTATCAAAAACCAAGGGAGTCTTGTCATTTGGCACAATGGTGAGGTTTGTCGGTGGTTTTGTTGTGGTAGGGCAAAGTAATCTGAGCATGGCTTTAAAGCCAGGATTAATTGGGTCGTCCGGCTGCCAATCGAATAACCTGTCCACAATGTTTATGCAGTGTCCACCTCCTAACGTGTGAGCTCCTGCAAGAAACACAGTAACAACTCCGTTAACAAATGAGAAGCTTTTCAAAATCCTTAGGGGATGGCTGGCTGATTAATAATACCCATGATTGCGACGGATTCCGAAGATATCGAGCAATGTATCAACTGTTACGTTGGGTGGAGGAATATTCACATCAGCTGCTCGGCCACTAGAAATGGTGGAATCCTTTCTTCCAAGAGGGATCTGAATATTGGGTCCTCCAGACAGTGCAACCGATACCTTGGCTGCTAAGGCAATAATATCTGCACATGAGACCTGCCCCGGACACTCTGCTTCTAGTTTGTATTTTATGTGGTGAATGGTTTCGAGCTTCCTAATCCCAAAATTCATTCCAGAAGCCGTTTCAGAGTTGCCCAACATGATGGATGCATCACATCCCTGTATCATAAAAAGAAGACATGATATAGAAAGTAGAAACATGTGTGGTCTTAAGAGAGGAATACCTGGACTTGGCAATCGTGGAACAAGAGCCTAAGGAAAGCAGCCGGTGCAGTAGGATCAGCGAACACAACGCCAAGCACAGCATTTCTCACAGTGTTCTCCACATTGGGACATGAAATCTTATAGTAGTCATAACCGAGCTGAGCTTCAAAAGCCCCGACCAAGATCCCCATCCCTAATGCTGCTTTTAAAATCAATAAAAAACAAGTACCCATTCTCTCCATTGATCTTACCATACCAGTCCTCTTGCAAGTACCTAAAGCAATGCAGATGCACATCATAAATATAGCAAATGTGATTTGAGAAGGACAGTAGAGGGATTGTCTTACTCATAATAAATGACTTGACTTCCAAGAAAGCAACGACTCAAGAAGTTGAACTTCATAGCAATAACTGTCCTCAACCGATAAACCCTATTCCAATGTCCTCCTCAGCAGGCATCTAAAAACCTGAAGGAGCAAGAAGGTAAACAAACTTGCACCCAAACATTTCGTGCCAACCAATTAGTTTCCTATCATTTGGTTCAAAATTAAATTATCATTTTATCTCTTAACTTACAAATATTTTGGCCGATTGTGTCTTCAATCGTTTGGTACCACTGCTGTTGCAACTAGGGGTGATAATGAGCTGAGCCTGGCTAGGCTAGGCTCGAAAACAGTGATATTGGGCTTAGCTCGGGCTCGAAGCTCGTCGAGCTCAAAATTTTAGGCTCGAGCTCGGCTCGGAAACAATATTATTGGGCTTGGCTCGACTAATTTATTTTAGTTGATTTTCCCTAATTTATTTTATTGTTTTTTTGCTAAACAAATTACTTTTAGTGCACATATATATATATATATATATATATATATATATATATATATATATATATATATATATATATATATTTCGAGCCTGTTCACGAGCTTTTCGAGTCGAGCTTGGGTCGGCTCGGCTTATTAAGGCCTCGAGCCGAACCCGATCTTGAGTCGAACTCACTCAAGCCGAGCTCGAGTAGCTCGCGAGCCGGTCATGCTCATTATCACCCCTAGTTGCAACAATTTGGAAGGCGTGAGTTCGAATATACTGAAACATGCAATTTTTTTCGAATTAAAGTTTTAGGGGATTATGGGTTGTTTAAGGTGAGATTTAGGGGATTATATCATGTTCTTACAGTTACGTTTTGACTGAATTGGGCCTACCATTCATGAATTGATGCCTCAAATTTCAACTCGGAACCAATTGTGATAAAAAAAAAGCTGCTTTGGCAATTGGCATTGGCAAATATAGTCCAATCCATGACGCCCACAATTAACTATTTTTGTGAAGTACTTATTTAAGCATTTCTTATTTTTACTTTGAATTTTAAATTTATAAGCATTTACCAACTAGTTGGTCGCAATTGGCTGAATAAGGAGATAGTTAATGAACTTTGTACTCGTAGTTAAGGGTGGCATTAAATCTAGTCAAGTTAAAAATTTCGAGTTAATCACTTGAAGAGTCATATTTTATAACTAAAATTTTATTTGAATTTTTTTAGTTGAGTTTATGAATTTTAAGTCAAGTTGTTCGAATTTATGTTTAAATTTAACCGTAAACATTTATAATATTATGATACTAATTAATTCTGATTTAAACAATTTCTATTTCATAATTCACTTTTTTTTTATTTTTTTTCAGTCCACTTCAGCTAGTATTACACCTTCTCTTTCCATCCGCTTGTGCTTTAGGATTTGATGCAATTCTTCCTCATAACATTCATTACTAATTAAAATCCTGGAAGGAGCAAATGAGTATTTTAATCACCAAAACTTTTAATATTATTAGTAGTATGATCCTCGAATCAGATTTCAGTTCGATTGTATTCATCTATACTGCCATTTCAGTCTTAAGTAGTAGGGGTAAGCAAAACTCGACTCGAAAAAATAAAAAAAATTCAATGTCGAGTTATTCGAGTCAACTCCAGTAACTTCAAAAATTTTGAGTTCGAGTCAAGTTGAAATTTGCCAAACTCAAAAAACCGAAAAACTAAATTTTACAATTTTACGATTTAGTCCATGATTTCTTTTTTCTTCAACTTCCCCTTCATTTTAAGTCCATTTTTGACCAAATTTGAACCACATGTTCTTAAACAATGTAGAATACCTATTTAGCTTCAATTCATATTTTTGAAAATAAATTTCACCCTTTTGCAATTCAGCTCCTCAACTTTGTATGGTTTTCTCATTTCTTCAATCCTTCCTTCGTTTTAAGTCCATTTTCGACAAAATTTGAACCACAAGCTCCTAAACTAGGGTAGAATACCTACTTAGCTACAATTCATATTTTTAAAATAAATTTCCTATTTTTTTTTCAATTTAACCTCTCAACTTTGAATGATTTCCTATTTTTCAATTCATCTTTTGTTTTATGTCTATTTTTGACCAAAAATAAATCACATGTGTAACGATCCAATTTTTGAGCTAGCGAATCGGGTCTCGGACCTGGGTTATGGGCCTTTATTTTGAGAGTCTAAGTTAAGAATTTTTAAATTGGGCATTTGGTGGCAAAAGTGGATGAATATGTGTGTTTATTCTTTTATTTATTCAAAAAGGTTGGTAGGTGAGGGATTTGAAAAGGAAGGATGATACGCTGGAAAGAGAGAAAAAAGTGAATAATGGGAGAGAAAGGGGGATTGAAATCTGATCTACCACCGTTCAAGCCTCCGTTTGTGACACCATCGACACTGCTAAAAAGATCTCGCCGAGGCGAGTTGACAAATGGTCATCATGTTGCCGTCGCCATTGTCGTTCGCCAGAGTGAGAGAAAGTAAGTTTCGAAATGTTGAAAGAAGGCGATTCTAGCAGTCAAAACTGGATTTAAGGTCACCGCATTAAGACAGTTGGACTGAGCTCGTCGTCGCCGTCCGACCTTCTGAAGGTACCGCACGCACACCCACCTAGAGTGGGCGTGTGCAGCAGTTGAAGGGTGCACGTAGCTACAGTGCACCGCTCCGCACTGGATCCTGCCGCCCGAGTGCACCTGCTCCCTACCGCATTGGATTATCGACCTCGGGTGCACAACAACTTCTATGCACATGCGCCACACAGAATCCACCTACAGTGTTGACCGACCGTTGACTTTTTTGGGGACCCTACCCAAGGGTTTCTCGACATTTTAAGTCCGTTGGCGCAATCCGTTTTACCAAATTCAAACCTGATAAGATGTTTTTACGTGTTTGACCTTGTGAATTGAATAGGGGATGCACGAAATTAATGTATTTTTGTATTCGTTTTTATATGAGGATTACTCGCTAGTGCTTGAGGTTAGTACACTTCAAGGGTACCGTACCGATACTAGTATTTGAGTACTGGTACCCGATAAATGGAATAACCTATAAATGATGATTAAGAAATGGAAATTTGACGAGTATAATTAATAACATGAGTAATGCCTTCTTAAATGAGATAATGTGGAAAAATTGAGATAATTAATGAGAACGATTAATGTACTCATTCATAATGTATTAACAATTCGGTAATGTAAAATAAATGATGTGTTGCCGATTAGCAACAATAGGAAGATCCTTGGGGATCACGTTGCTTGTATGTTAGGTAGGCATTTGATTGGTTCAGTGATGGTTAATGGGATCCAGATACCCAAGATTTATACTACAATATTTATTTCCTTCTTTGCGTGCACTCGATGTCCAGGTGATCCTGAGTGGCACTCGCTACTCAATGGTTAGGTGTTTCTGAGTATGTGATATTCCCTACCTGATGTCTAGGTGATCCCAGATAGATGACCCCGCTCATATCTGATGGCTAGGTGATTTCGGGTATATAGTGAGGGTGGGTACTCGATGTTTAGGTGATCCCGAGTACATGTGTGACTAGCATGATGTCTAGGTGATCCCGTGTTAAACTAGTTTGATTACCACTGTTTGTGGTTGAAACCTTGTGTGCTTTGCCTAGATGATCTAATGAGATCTCGAGTATGGTTAGGTAGATGGAAATCGTGCCCACGGTCCGGATTGGTTCAACCTTGGTTTTTACAGAAAATTTTGGCCATAACTTAAAGACGACATAATGCATTTTTGACGACTTTAATGTTGGTCGGGTTTGGGAATAAGGTATAAATCACTTCTTCATCACGCTTATCCCCAAGACTATCAATGCCGAGGCATTAGAAGATTTTAGGCCTATCAGTTTAGTTGGGGGAGTTTACAAAATACTTTCCAAGGTATTGTCAAACAGGCTTCGTTTGGTTATGGGACAACTCATTGAAGATTCACAGTTTGCCTTCATTGTAGGTAGACAGATTTTGGATTGTTCTTTGATCGCCAACGAGTCTATTGGTTATGTTTCCATGTCAGGAAATAGTGGAATTGTCTTTAAGATTGATTTCAGAAAAGCTTACGATACCGTAAGTTGGGAGTTTCTGTTACAGATTCTAAGGAAATATGGCTTTCGTGAAAAATGATGTCGATGGATTTTCCAGTGCATATCTTCTGCAAAAATATCAGTGCTGGTCAATGGGGTACCTACAGAAGCCTTCTCGATCTCGAAGAGGCTTAGGCAAGGGTGCCCCATATCTCCCTTGTTATTTAACTTTGTGGGCGAAGCCTTGATCCTAATGTTGAAGAAGGCAGTCAGTTTGGGGCTATTCTCAGGATTTACAGTGGGGAGAAGAGAGAATAACATAATGGTGTCTCATCTCCAATTTTATGACGATCTTTTGATCTTCTGTGGTCCTTCTGTGACTAAAGTTCAGATTGTCAAGAGTGCTTAGAATCTTCGAGTTGGCGTCGGGGCTTAAACTCAATTTAAAAAAAGAGCAAAATCTTGGGAATAAATGTTGAGGAACATGTATTAGAGGGGTGGGCCAAAACAGTAGGTTGTTTTGTTGAAAAATTCCCTACAAGTTACTTGGGTTTACCGTTAGGAGCTAAAAGGAACCCGGCTGCACTTTGGGATCCGATTATCAACAAATTCACAAAACGACTAGAAATGTGGAAACCTAAATATCCATCTTACGGGGGAAGACTTGTTCTTATCAAATCAGTCCTATCTAGTCTCCCAGTATACTTCTTATCATTGTTTAGAATGCCCGCTTCAGTTTCTAAATGATTGAACAAGCTTATGGCTAGCTTTTTATGGGCCAACTCGATCGACAAAAAGAAGATACATTGGGTTAGATGGGAATAACTTTGTAAACTTGTGCAATCTGGTGGTCTTGGTATTGTGGATTTATCTTGTACCAACAGGGCATTGTTATGCAAGTGGGGAGTGAGATATGGCAACGAGAAAGATAGTCTGTGGCGTCGTGTTTTGGAGTGTAAATCCTCGGATGAATCTTATGGGCTCATACCGCCTAAAGCTGCTTATCGTAACTTTTCTTAGATTTGGAATGACATTCTAAAATCATTCCACTGTGAAGATAGGTTTGGGTGTTGTGTTAGAACTAATCTCTCCCTTCATGTCGACAATGGCACAAATATCTCGTTTTGGGATGACATTTGGTCAGGAGATTGCTCGTTGAAATTAAGGTTCCCCCATATCTATGCCCTCTCTAGAAATAAGGTTGGTCTTATATCCAATTTTGGTGAAAAGTCTGCAACTGGATGGTCTTGGAGTATTTCCTTGCGAAGGAACCTGTTTGACCGAGAGCTTCTCTCTTGGGAGGATTTTTTAAATTGACTAAATAACTTCAAAGATAATGGAGTAGATAGGGATTGGGTTCAATGGTCGGGATCTAGCAATAATTCTTTAACTGTTAAATCTCTGAAGCAAATCTTTGTTGGACCTCTTCCTGACAATAAATTCTAGAAACAATTTATTTGGATCGGCCTTGCACCCTTTAAGGTTGAATTGTCCTTGTGGCTGGTGATGAGGAATAGAGTTCTGGTAAAGTTCGAATTAGTAAAAAGAGGTTGTCCAATAGAAGATATGTAACACCCGAGTTTAGGGGTCAGGTGTTAGGAGAGTTAAATCGGGTTTGAGTCGTTAGGCTTGTTCTAAATAAAATGATCTTGGTTTTAAATTAAAAAGGCCATGAGATTTCATTAAGGGCAAAATGGTGATTTTCTAAATAATTGAAATAAGACAAGTAAAAGACATGTTTTGAGAAAAAGCTATTATCTTCTTCTTCCTTAAAACAAAACTCACGACAAAACCTCCCTTCAACCCCAAAACATTGTTCCATCCATTTCCTCATCGATTTCAAGTGTTTTCATCAAGGTAAATATGTTTTTGACTTCTCCTCTTCGTCCTTAACGTTTCTATGGCTTTAATTTTTCCTAAACTCCATTTTTGTGATATTTCAAATGTTCAAGTTTTGAGAAAAAAGGTGGAAGCTTTAATAGTTTTTCATCAGGTTTTTGATTTGTAAAGTTAATGTGTGTTATAACCTTGCTTTCAAGTGTATTATATCTTAAAATGGTAGAGTTTTGTGGGAATCCCGAAATGGGTATTTGTGGGTGTGTTAAAGAGCAGAAAACTTGAGTTTTTGAGGTAGTCTTGTGAGGGAAAGTTGGGCTGATGGTGTGGTTATGCTTGGGGGTTGTTTTGAACGTGTTTAGTGATGATTTGGGTGTTGGAATCGATTGGTATTTGCTGGGTTGTATGTAAGTCCGAAAATGAAGAGTTGGGTTAGTTCTTAGTTTGGAAATGCAGTGAAATGATCTTGAGATTTAATCTAATTTGTGGCAGTGGTTTTGTGGATGATTTGTTGAGTAATGCGCTGTTTTTGGTTGATTAGAAACAAGGGAAACTGTTGGAGAAGCTTCGGGCTTGATCCCGAGAAATTTGAAGGCTTGATCGGCATTCTTGGCTTGTTTTAAGGGTGTTCGGTGAGTGGATTGTTTTCAATGGTTTTAAATTAGTTCAAAGTGTGTTGTTGAGGGATTAGATTGTACTTGGTAGGCCAATCTAATGTGGGGATTAAGTTGGTACCTTAATCTCTTGTTTGACTTTACGAGTTTCTTGTTAAATGTGCAAATGTGGTTTTGTGTGATACATGTTCGTTTATGCATGTTGCGATATATTGATGTTGCATGATGGTGATTGGTATGTTGTGTTGCATGATTGTGAAATCATGGTGAGACTTGGTTAGTATGTTGGCACTAACTATAATTATCGAGTATAAATGATCGATTATTAGGATGAGTGTGCACACGGTAAGAGTCAAATTCGTGCGTGGCCTTGGTGATGTGTAGTCACCAAGGAGGAGTACGGTGAAGTAACATTCCACCAGAAAGTGTTTGTGTGTGTTGATGAGTGGAATCTCATCCGTAAAGAAACAGTGATGTGTGAAATCCCACCAGAAGGTAATATGGTTGTTTAAGTACGTTGGAGGCGAAAATCCCAACGGAAGCTATCCGCATATCCGAGTAAGCTATATAGTTGCCAATATACTTGTTCATATGTGGTTGATGTGTAAGATGATTTGTTACATCCTTGTTTAGCATAACATGAGGTAAGATGCCATGTTCATGCATTCTTGCAGCGGTTGGTTATGTTGTCATGTTGGGTAAAGGTATGCCTTGTGAATGTCTTATGGATACCATGCTCTGAACCCTGCATTGTCGATGTTTTGTTTTTGAGCTCCCTCACTAAGCTTTCAAGCTTACGCTTTCGTTTCTGACAATGCAGATCATTAGTGTGGAAGTTAGCAAGGAGCAAGGAAGGGGCACCCAAGAGCGTGTGTTGCTGCTCAAGTATGGTTTTTCTTAAATAATGTAATAGATAGCAATGGGAATGCTATGTGTTGTAGGAGCGTTTGTAAGACTCCTACGCGATGTCTTTAAATGTTGATGATGGATGTTTATGCTTTTGTGTTAAAGGCATGTAAACCTTATTTTAAGTGATGCTTATGGTGATGCATGTTTCTTTTGGTTAAATATTCTTGTTATGCATGCTTGTATGCTAGTCTCCTCTATGAATGTTTATCTTGATGATTGTTGCTTTGATAAATGCCTAAATCGCTCTGTATGTTTATCCATGGTTGCCTTGTGATGTATGAGTGTTTGTATGTTGCTCGTTGAGTCGTTAAATGCCTTTAGAGTTGAGTCCTTGTGTTTTTAGCAGCCAAAATAAGGTTTGCAGTGTAGGGCATATCGGTACGCGTAAGGGCCGTATCGATACAGTCCTATGCTTTGAATCTTGTAAAACCTATGTTTGATTTTGATATAATTAAATCTTTAAGGATCAATTTGAAAAACTTAAAATTTTTTTATAAGTCCCTTAATAAGTTTTAAATCACCAACACTTTAAAATTGATTTGAAAAACTCAAACTCAAAATATTTTCTAAGTGTTCCAAGGCCAAACTATTGAAAATCGTCCAGGTGTATCGATACGCTTCCAGCCGCATCGATACCTTTTTTACAAAGTTGGCTACTGGAGGAACTCGCATCAAAACAGATTCAATATGTATCGATACGCTCCTGCATAAAAGTCTAAAGAGTTTGAATGGCGTACCGATACGACTTCACCCGTATCGATATGGTTTTAATAAATTTTAAATTCAAGTCGGTTTAAATATTTCGACCGTTGGTGTCAGTTGGTTAGGTAACCAAATTTTAAATTGGTCGTTGACCCGTATCGATACGGTAAACCCTCGTATCGAAACAAAAATCAAAAGTGAGCTAAGTTGAGAAAAAGGTATCGATACGGTCTTAGCCGTTTCGATACCCCGTACCGATACACTTACGTGCGTTTCGATACCCCTTATTTATTGCACACAACGGCTCTTTCTTTTCTGAGATAGGTATCGATATGGCTCCCCGTGTACCGATACGGATAGCTGCAGAAGTGCATTTATGGTGGTAAAAGAGGGTTCCAACGGCTCTATTCAAGTTCCCAACCACCCAAACGGCTAGAATTAATAGAGGAGGTATAAAATAAAGCCCTTTGAAGGTCAACAACAACTATTCAACCCACAAGCATCATCAAAGCAAAAATCCAAACCCTTGAGCTATTCAAAGTAAAATTTTTGTACCCAACTCTAGTGTGTTTCAATTGTCAATTTGTATTGTGAGTTTGAGGTTATTGAACTTGTAATTGGGTAGACAATTATCCTTTGAGAGGAATCATTTGAGTTTACCACAAACTTTCTTTGTAATTTGAGTGGATTAAGCTTTGGGTAGAAAGCTTAATCGAAATTGTAAGGTTACCTCCTCATCCAAGAAAAGGGGAAAAATTCAAGTAGTGAATTGTTTGAAAATCCTTAGTGGGAACTAAGGTAGTGGATGTAGAGTTCATTTGGAGAACTTGAACCACTATAACTACTTGTGTCAATTTTATTTTTCACTCATTTCTTCCCACCAAAATTTTAATTGCCAATTCACCCCCTCTTGGCCATTTGCAATTGTCCGATCAACTCAAGAATTGGTATCAGAGCTACACTCATTGGAAGGATTACAACCCTCTTGAGTCGATTCTAGGAGAGTTTGACCAACAAAAAGTCAAGCAATGGCATCCACCTCCAACTATGAGTCCCAATCCACCACTAAGCCACAATTCTTCAATGGGGACAACTCCCCATATTGGAAGAATAGGATGAGGCTTTTCATCAAGTCTACCGACTACATGGTGTGGGATGTGGTTGAAGAAGGTCCATACATTCCCATGAAGAGAGATGGAGAAAGACTTGTCCCAAAGGTCAAAGCCGAGATGACGGGTGATGAAAGAAGAAGGATGCAAGTGAATGACAAAGCTCTTCATGTGATATTTTGTGCACTTGGTCCGGATATCTACTCCAAGGTGTCTTCAATCGAAAATGCCAAGGAGGTTTGAGACACCCTCGAGACAACATATAAGGGAACTAGTGATGTCAAGGAGACAAAGATTGGGCTACTCAATCTAAGCTATGAGAACTTCAAGATGGATCCTGAAGAAAGTGTCTCTAATATGTTTGATCGATTCTCGGTCATTGTCAACGGATTGAAGGGGTTCGGCGAAATCATCCCCGAAGACAAACTAGTGTGAAAATTGTTGTACTCTCTTCCGGAGTCATGGGATGGCAAGAGAACGACCATTATTGAAGCTAGAGATTTAAAGACTCTCAAGCTTGATGCTCTTGTTGGATCTCTACTCACCCATGAGATTATGAGGAAAGGAAGAGAACAAGAGAAGAAAATAATTGAGAAGAAGGAGATTGAGAAGAAGAAAATGGGAATCACTCTAAAAGCTTCACATCAAGAAAGTGATTCTAGTGAGGATGAAGATGAGGAGATGGCCATGTTGGCCAAACGGTTTACTCGGTTCATGAAGTCAAATCGTGGAAGAAAATTCATTAGAAAGGGAGACTTCAAGAGTAAGAGCAAGGAAGAGGAGAAGGACCAAATCACTTGTTATGAATGCAAGAAACTGGGTCACATCCGTTCCGAATGTCCTCAATTGAACAAGAAAAGCTTTGGGAAGAAGAACAAGCTCAAGGCTCAAATAGCCACTTGGAGTGACGATGAGTCATCTGAGGAAGAGGAGGAAGTGGCCAATCTATGTCTCATGGCCATTGATGATGAACCAAAGGTAAACTCTAACTTGTCCAATTTCGATTTTACTTTTGATGAACTTCAAGATGCTTATGATGAATTGCAAGAGGTGTATGATGAGTTAGTAGGAAAATACAAAGAATCCATTTTGAAAAACAAGAAAACCATTTCCGATTTGAAAAATCAAAATGAGACATTTTCTAAAGCTAACTCTGAATTGGAAAAGAAGGTTTTGTTTTTAGTAAATCTTTCAAATGATCTTAAAACAAAAAATCTTGAACTTGAAAAACTTCTTTCTGATTTTCAAGATTATCACACAAAGGAAGTGGATAATCTTAAAACATCTATTGCTATTGGGAAAAATAATTTTGAAAAAGGAAATCATTCTAAATCCCAATATGTAAAAAGAAAACCTTTTATACCTAAACAAAGAAATTTTAATAAGCAATCTAGAGGTCAAAGAGTTATGAGTGTTTGAGTTCCTAAGGAACTCATTATTCTAATGATATGAATGCTATTGCTTCTTGGATTCCTAAGGGAACCAAAATGTTGAAGGCTAACACTCATGGACCCAAAATGATTTGGGTACCAAAAATCAAGGCCTAATTTCTTTGATTGTAGGGGGAGCATTGCTACAAGGCTAAAGCTTCAAGCAAAAATTCTTGGTACCTTGATAGTGGATGCTCAAGACACATGACCGGTGACAAGAGTCGATTTGTGGAACTAAAGCCAAAAGGTGGTGGAGTGGTAACTTTTAGTGACAACTCCAAAGGCCACATTGAAGGAATAGGCTCCATTGGTAATCACTCTTCTATTTCCATTAAAAATGTTTTGTATGTCAACGGTCTTAAGCATAACTTGTTGAGTATTAGTCAATTGTGTGACAAGGGTTTTAATGTTTTTTTTTATAAAAGTGGTTGCAAAATTGTAAACATTAAAACAAATCAACTAATTCTCATTGGTCATCGCATAAGGAACATTTACATGGTGCATCTAGAAGACATTCATTCGTCTCATACATGCTTAGTTGCACATGATGAACATGACTCATGGCTTTGGCATAGAAAATTAGGACATGCTAGCATGAGTGTCTTAGAAAAATTATTTTCCCTTAATCTAGTTAGAGGTTTACCCAAACTTAAATTTTCTAATGATAAAATTTGTGATGCATGTTCAAAGGGTAAACAACATAGAACTTCTTTTAAATCCATAAATGATGTCTCTAGTAGTAGATGTTTACAATTGATTCATATGGATCTTTTTGGGCCTGTTAGAACAATGAGCTTGGGTGGAAAATCATATGCTTTTGTGCTTGTAGATTACTATTCTAGGTATACTTGGGTTCTATTCTTAAGTACAAAGGATGAGGCTTTAGAAAAATTCATCACATTTTCTAAAATAACTCAAAATGATCTTGAACTTAAAATTTCTCACATTAGAAGTGATCATGGAACCGAATTTCAAAATCTAGGTTTCGATGAGTTTTTAAATGAAAATGGGATTAACCACAATTTTTCTGCACCTCACACTCCTCAACAAAATGGGGTAGTTGAGAGGAAAATTTGAACTTTAGAAGAAATGACTAGAACCATGCTTTGTGAAAATAATTTACCTAAATACTTTTGGGCGGAAGCCACAAATATCGCTTGCTATATTATAAATCGAGTAATGATTAGGCCAATTTTGAAGAAAACACCTTATGAGATTTTAAAATCTAAGAAGCCTAACATTAGCTATTTTCATCCTTTTGGTTGCAAGTGTTTTGTTTTGAATAATGGTAAAGAAAACTTAGGTAAATTTGATGCTAAAAGTGATGAAACTATTTTCTTAGGGTACTCTTTAAACTCTAAAGCCTATCGTGTATTTAATAAAATAACTCTAGTAGTTGAAGAGTCAATACATGTTGTTTTCGATGATAACCTCCTTCCGAGGAAGGAATCTTGTGATGATGATGATGTAGGAATCCTTGATGCCATTGATGAAGGACAAACGTTAAAGGTGGATGAGATTCCAACTAAAGATGAGGATACATAAGATCCACCTCTTGAATCCTTGAAGGACTTGGCTCTTGAGGAAAGGGAGGTGTCTTACCCAAGAGAATTAAACTATGTTAAAGGTGGTGAAATCTTGGGTGATCCATCCAAGGGGGCAACTACTAGATCCTCTTTCGAATTAATGAATCATGTTGCATTTCTTTCATGCATTGAGCCTAAGAATATTAAAGAAGCTTTAAAAGATGATTTTTGGATTTTGGCCATGCAAGATGAATTAAATCAATTTGAGAGAAGTAGAGTTTGGACATTAGTTGAAAGGCCTAATAATCAATCTACTATAGGTACAAAATGGGTTTTTAGGAATAAATTAGATGAAAGTGGTAATATAGTGAGAAACAAGGCTAGGCTTATTGCTCAAGGCTATACACAAGAAGAGGGAATTGATTTTGATGAGACTTATGCACCCATAGCTAGGATGGAAGCCATTAGGATGTTGCTTACATTTGCATGTTATCATAATTTCAAGCTTTTTCAAATGGATGTGAAAAGTGCCTTTTTAAATGGTTTTATAAATGAAGTGGTGTATGTTGAACAACCACCGGGTTTTGAGGATTCAAAATTTCCAAACCATGTGTTTAAACTAACAAAAGCTCTCTATGGTTTAAAACAAGCTCCTAGAGCTTGGTATGAGAGACTTTCAAAATTCTTAATTGAAAAGGGTTTTGAAAAGGGAAAGGTGGATACAACACTCTTCATAAAAAGATATAACAATGACATCTTAGTAGTTCAAATTTATGTTGATGATATCATTTTTGGTTCTACTAATGAGTGTTATTGTAAAGAATTTTCTAAGCTAATACAAGGTGAGTTCGAGATGAGCATGATGGGGGAGCTCTCATTCTTTTTGGGACTCAAAATCAAACAAAGGAAAGATGGCACCTTCATAAATCAAGCTAAGTACGTGAATGATATGCTCAAAAAGTTTGGCTTGGAGAATGCAAAGCCTCAAGCCACTCCTATGAGTTCTTCCATAAAGCTTGACAAAAATGAAGGAGGTAAGTGTGTTGATTCTAAGCTTTATAGATCCATGATAGGTTCTTTGCTTTACCTTACCGCAAGTAGACCGGATATCATGTTTAGTGTTTGCTTGTGTGCTAGGTTTCAAGCTAGTCCTAGAGAATCACACTTAGTTGCCATTAAGAGAATTTTTAGATACCTTAGAGACACACCTACTTTAGGCCTTTGGTATCCTAAAGATTCTTCCTTGAGCCTTCATGCTTATTCGGATGCGGATTATGGGGGATGTAAGATAGATAGGAAAAGTACTTCCGGGACATGCCAATTCATAGGTAGTATGCTCGTATCTTGGTTCTCTAAGAAACAAAATAGCGTAGCCTTATCTACCACCAAAGCGGAGTACATATCCTTAGGGAGTTGTTGTGCTCAAGTCCTTCGGATGAAGCAACAACTCTTAGATTATGGTGTTGAAGTAGAAACCATACCCCTTAAGTGTGACAACACTAGTGCCATTTGTCTTACTAAGAATCCCATCCAACACTCTAGAACTAAACACATAGAAATTCGACATCATTTTATTAGAGATCATGTTTTGAAAAATGATGTTGTTATAGAATATGTTGACACCTTGAACCAATTAGCGGATATATTTACAAAACCTTTAGATAAAGAGCGTTTTTGGTCTCTTAGGAGAGAGTTAGGTCTAGCTAGCCTATCTTGACCTTTTAAGACCTCTTTGTGCTTAAAATTGCTTGATTTTGTGAAATTGCATGTTTGTGTGTTGTAACTCTTGAAAATATCCATGCCCTATAGTTAGAGGGAGTATGATTCTCTTAAAATATGTTTAGAATTGTTCATTCATCATTTGCATACCTTTTGGAGATGTTAAAATCGAGCCTATGGTTGTTCTTAGGCCTAAAGATGCATTTCTGGGCATATGGTATCGATACGGTTCTACGCGTATCGATACGTGTTCTTCGTTCAGATTCCCAGGCCTCTTTTTGCCTTAAACGGGTATCGATACGGTTAAACTCGTATCGATACGAGCTTCAAATCGTTTCGATATGTATCTCATCCGTTTCGATATGATTCTCCAACATGCATTTTTAAGGAAATAACGTTTCTACCCCCGTATCGATACACCCTCAGGCGTATCGATACTCGATTGCGCAGACAACTTTTAATTTGGCATTTAAAGTGCAAACTTTTACCAAAACTAAAATTCTTCAAACCCTAAAAACCCTAGCCGTTTTTGCCTATAAAAGGGCTCTTCCTCCCTCATATTTTCACACCACAACTCAAAATCTAAAAGAGTTTTTCCATCAAGCAAAGCTTTAAGCTCCTTCTCATCAAAATTGTGCTAGAATTTTCTTCACTCTGTCAAGTTCCTATCAAGGTAAAATTCTTTCTTTTTCTTTTTTTATTTTTGTTTTTATGATTCATCTTTTTAACAAAATTTTTGTCTTCAAAATTCTTTTTCTTCAAACTTTATTTTCAATTTTTTTACCTTGGTTCTTAACTTAATTGAAGAAGTCTATATGCATGATTTTCTTTTAGATCATGGCACCAAAGGAATCTAGGAAGAGATCAAGGGTTTCTCAAACCGGTGGATCATCCAATCTTGGAGTGGTTGCACGTCCGAACTACACTTCAATATATGAACACTCCTTTGAAAATCCCGTGGGTCTCGCATACCTTCGTCAATTCGAGAATTACAAGATTCGCGCGGAAAGGGTAATATCCATTCCTTTTCTCAACTCGGAACGTTTCCAATTTGAATATCTTCCTTTGCTCCAACGTTGGAATTTCATGGATTTTCTCTCAATTCCCGGTTTTTATTACCGTCTTTTAGTTTTGATTTTTTACACTAATGCCAAATGTATTTCTCACAATGGGGTTGTTACCGCCATTAGTTCTTATCTCATGGGAAAGAAATTCATCCTTGATGTCAAATCCATTTGTCAAGTTTTTAATTTGGAGGATGAAGGCCTTGATGATGAGAATGCTTTGGGGCATGTTCTTAGTGGCTCCGTAACCGCCCTCAATGCTCAAGACCGGATCCTTCATTTGATGGTGTCTTGGTGGTTTAGGCCCTCCGGGGGAAAATATTCTACCATTCATCAAGTGGATGATTTCTGGATCCGTTGCTTCCGTGAGCGAAAGCGTCCAAACCTTGCTCGAATCATGTTCGCGGAGATCGTCTATCTTGTGCAAAATCATCACACCTCTCTCGTCACCTCCTTTACATATGGTACGACCTTAAGTTATTTCTTTATGAAAAGGGATATTGATTGCTCTTTTGACTTCCCAACTCCCCTCACCGATCCCATTGATGAACGATCTCTTGCACGGGGAAAATTCTATTATTTTAATGGTAATTGGGTACGTTTTTCCGAGCTACCACCCGAGGTCGCAGTCGTATTTGAAGAAACTCAAGGTGATCAAGCTCCTCAACCCTCCATGGATGCTCTCATGACATTCCTCAATGAGCAATTTACCGAGTTGCGCACGGACATGGGAAATCGTCTTACCGCCCTTGAAACAACTTTTGATACAAGGACGACGAGCATTGAGAATCGCCTCACATCTCTTGAAAGCGGTCATAATTCTTTGAATATTTCCCTCTCCGCTTTCCATGATGAGTGGCGCAATAGCATGAGGAATAATGATCCAATGGGAGTTGATGATGAAGATGATGAAGACAACGAAGATGATGCCTAGTCCATTCTTCTTGCATCTCATGCATATCATTTAGGATATTTCTATTTTATGCATCTTTGATTTATGTTCTTAGGACTAAGTTTGCTTTATTATTAAACATATGCTTTGATTTCGTGTTTTTGTTGGATTTTTAAGATTGATGCTATGCTTAATAATATTAATGTTGCTTATTTATACCTTTGCCTATGTTATGCACCTATATATTGTCTCAATATTTTTGATCTAACAAAAAGGGGGAGAGAACCCAGCTCACAAACACTTTAAAATTTTTGATTTCAACTTAAAAGTTACCTAGCTTATATTAAGGGGGAGTTAACTTTGTAAAGTTTTTCAAATTGTCAAAAATTTTAAGTTTTAGTTTTGTTATATCAAAAAGAGGGAGATTGTAAAACCTATGTTTGATTTTGATATAATTAAATCTTTAATGATCAATTTGAAAAACTTAAAATTGTTTTATAAGTCCCTTAATAAGTTTTAAATCACCAACACTTTAAAACTGATTTGAAAAACTCAAACTCAAAATATTTTCTAAGTGTTCCAAGGCCAAACTATTGAAAATCGTCCAGGTGTATCGATACGCTTCCAGCCGTATCGATACCTTTTTTACAAAGTTGGCTACTGGAGGAACTCGTATCGAAACAGATTCAATCTGTATCGATACGCTCCTGCGTAAAAGTCTAAAGAGTTTGAATGGCGTACCGATACGACTTCACCCGTACCGGTACAGTTTTAATAAATTTTAAATTCAAGTCGGTTTAAATATTTTGACCGTTGGTTAGGTAACCAAATTTTAAATTGGTCGTTGACCCGTATCGATACAGTAAACCCTCGTATCGAAACAGAAATCGACAGTGAGCTAAGTTGAGAAAAAGGTATCGATACCGCCTTATCCGTTTCGATACCCCGTACCGATATGCTTACGTGCGTTTCGATACGCCTTATTTATTGCACACAACGACTCTTTCTTTTCTAAGACATGTATCGATACGGCTCCCCGTGTACTGACACGGATAGCTGTAGAAGTGCATTTATGGTGGTAAGAGAGGGTTCCAACGGCTCTATTCAAGTTTCCAACCACCCAAACGGCTAGAATTAATAGAGGAGGTATAAAATGAATCCCTTTGAAGGTCAGCAACAACTATTCAACCCATAAGCATCATCAAAGCAAAAATCCAAACCATTTGAGAGGAATCATTTGAGTTTACCACAAATTTTCTTTGTAATTTGAGTGGATTAAGCTTTGGGTAGAAAGCTTAATCGAAATTGTAAGGTTACCTCCTCATCCAAGAAAAGAGGAAGAATTCAAGTAGTGAATTGTTTGAAAATCCTTAGTGGGAACTAAAGTAGTGGATGTAGAGTTCATTTGGAGAACTTGAACCACTATAACTACTTGTGTCAATTTTATTTTTCACTCATTTCTTCCCACCAAAATTTTAATTGCCAATTCACCCCCCTTTGGCCATTTGCAATTGTTCGATCAACTCAACAATCCTTGTTTTAGGCTTTGCGTACCGGTACACGTGGGTGTTTCGATACGCCAAAAGCTCTCTGGAAATCTGAGAAATTGACAAGATTTTGGCGTATCGGTACGGGTCCTAGGGGTATCGATACTGTCTTCGTAGTTTGACCGTGAGAAGTTGACCGTTGAGGGCGTATCGGTACGGTCTCCTTAGGTTGACTTTGGGTTGTTGACCAAGTCAAGGCGTATCGATACGGTCTTCTAGCGTATCGATGCGGCCTGTTGTAAAGGCTAAAATGGGTTTTTTAATTGCTTGTTTTATGTGTTTTGTATCAGCGTGTCTTTTCTGTTGCGTGTCCTTTCACATAGGATATATTAAAGCATCTAGACAAGATAACATTAAAATAATTTTTCTAGGGTTTCTAATCAGAGTGGAGCCTTAACGTGTTTCGCTTTAGTTTTCCCCGTGTAACTAGTTCGGACTGGTCTGTCGGCTAGCCCGAGACGAGGGGTTACAAGATACATTATGACCATTGTGTAAGGAAAGTCCAGAATCCTCGATACACTTGTTTTTCAACTGCCTTGTAAGCTGGAAGTTGTGGGCTTTCTTCTGCGCGCTGTCGAGAAGGGTCACTGTGTTTCCTTGTGATCCAGTGGCGTTCATGGAAGCTTGGGGTGCCATGGGTAAGCCTCAGGTCTGTGAGGTATGGTCTCTTATACATTTTGCAATCATTTGGTCAATTTGGTTGTTTAGGAATGATATGATTTTCAATAATGCTAAATTGGACTCGAGTCAATTACTATTTCTGATTCGCTTGAGAATTGCGACATGGCTTAAAGCAAAGTTTAACGAATGTTGTATCCCATTTAACAATATTGTGACAGATCTACTATTAGCAGAGAATAGTCTTATGCATAGGAAGTTAAAGGCTGCCCCTGTTAGATGGCAACCCCATGTAGGATGGGGGAAGTTGAACGTAGATGGTGCTACGGTAGCTCTCGGCGATAAATGTGGAGTTGGGGGTATTTTAAGGGACAATTCTGGTAAAACTCTGGAGCAATTCTCAGAACCATGCCCCCTGGGTCCTCCCTTGTTGATTGAATTATTGGCGTTAAAAGTGGGCTTGATGTTTTTTCGTAGATTCAGAATGGAATAACAAGGCCATGTAGTCTTAGATTTTGACTGCAAAGCAGCTGTGGATTTGATCCTACTTGACTTAAGCATTCCGGCTCATCTAGTGCGGATCACAGAGGAACTAAGGTCCTCCATTAGGGGGTTAGTTTCTTGTGAAAATGGATCCCTCGTTGTTGTAATACGAGAGCCAATTCATTGGCAAAGGTGGGTATTGGGTAATGTATAGTTACGAGTGCTGCTTCTTGGAAGATGGCTCGCCCTAGGACTAGTTAATTTAAATAGCTAATTAGGGAGAGTGTTATGTGTTTGTATCCCATGTAATGTATGATATTTGCTTATAGATAAAATTTGGGCACTATTTTCCCCTATTTAGGTTTAGAGGGGGTTTTACCTTTCAAAAAAATGTTTTTAAAAGGTTTTAAATTAGCCAAACCCAAGTTTTCAGCTTGACTGTACCGAAACGGCTTACCCTGTTTTGAAACACCTTACCCCGTTTTGAAACGCCTTACCCCGTTTCAAAACACTTAGGGTTTCAACTACAGTTCTTTTGAAACTGCCAAAACTCGTTTCGATACAGGGCTTACCTGTTTCATTACGGATAGGGGTTGTTTCGAAACGCCCCCGTGCGTTTTGATACACCTACGTGGCAAAGATCCCAATAGTTATTTGAATTGCAGGTTGTTTTGATACAACACTAGATGTTTCGATACGGGCGTTTCGATATGGCATAATACATCAAACTCTAACGGCTAAATCTGAAGAAGGGCGTTCTGATACATCTTCGAGCGTATCAAAACGGATATCACCAGAACTGCATTTATTGGGGGAAATAAAGGCTCCAATAGCTCAAATTTAATCTCAACGATCTCCAACGTCTACAAACTCAATTGGAAGTATAAAAGGGACCTTTAAGCATCTATAGAAGACCAATGATCCACAAGCTAATATGGCTATGATTAAAATAATGTCTTAGTGCTAAAGTCTCATTCTTTGTATAGACAAATACTTGTGAGCTCCAATTGTCAATGTATGCTCAAGTGTTCTAAGATTTGGGTGAGTGCTTTAGTGTGTAAACACATACCTTTTAGAGGAATTTCTTGTTTGCTTTGGATTTCTCTTTGTACAAGAGGGTTTACTCAAGCTTTGGGTTAGAAAGCTTTGAGTGTGTAAAGGTTGCCTCCTTAGCCTAGAAAAAGGGAAGAAACTCAAGAGTGAATTTTGAAAATCCTTAGTGGGAAGCTAAGGTAGTGGATGTAGGCTTTGGTTAGAAAGCCGAACCACTCTAAATCTTTGTATCTTTTTTATTTTTCGCTTCCACCATCAATCACCCCAATAGCTTAACTTCTCCATCACTTGGCAAGCTAAATTGGTTGAAGGAAATTGAGTCTATCAAGCCTAACAATCGATGTTTCCGTGCGTAGGTTGATCATTAGATCGTGGGACCGAGAAGCACTATCAGTATGAGATTCTAGTAAGGCGGTGGTTGCTAGAGTATGTCACCTGTATTTAGTGGGTTGTGTATTTATAGGACCTTACAAACTGTTGAGTCTGTAATATTATTTTGAAATATATATAATTTTGATATACAATATATAAACTTGGAGCTCATATTTTGTAAATTGATTTATGATGTTTATTTAATTATATGGAGCATTTGATGTAATTAATGTTTTGAACAAAAGCTAAATCTATGATTTGTAAACGAAAACCTTTTGGTTCGGATTTTGGGTAACCCAAATGTAGTTCTTCAAATTCGAATCGGGATCGGGGTATTATAACATTATTCACTAAAATCATTTAATATGTATACAACTTCAATTCATATTTTTAACAAAATATTTTTTTTTTGTAGTTTAGTCCTTTAACTTTACATTTTATTCAATTTGATCATTCAACTGAATTTTTTTGTAAAGTTTTTTCACATCAAATTATTGACTCATTTATACTCCCATCAATACCTTATCCCTAAAGTCCCTTATTTAAAAGTAACATTATAAATATATTTTATAAGTTTATATGATATTTTTTATTAAATAATTTTACAAATCTTATTTATACATGCGAAAAATAATATGAAGAAATATATATATATATATATATATATATATGGTTAGAGAAAGTCATTTAAATTGGAATTAAACATACTATAACGTGATAAATAATTACAATTAAATTTGTATAAGAACTCGAAAACTCGACTCGAATCAAATTTTATAAACTCAACTCGAATCGAAAATATTTCAAATTAAGTTTGAGTTGTAAAATATGATGCGTTAAATCGAATAACTCAAAATTTTTTAACTCGAAACGATCGAATGATCACCCCTAGTCTCAAGTAATTTAAGTTTTATTTTGATTAATTTTTTTTATACTTTTTGGACATTTTGATGCATTTCAGCACGTTTAGACCAATATTGATGCATACATCAATAACTTAAGGTGATTATAAGGTAATATATGTTCATAAGGTCTCCTAGAATGAACATCATTCATTTTTTTACTGGGTCACTCGTTGAATTTATATTTTACATCATTTTCATTATTCTTAATCTTAATTATTTTTATTATTTATAATCACATTAAAAATATAATCATTAAATTAAATTATTGAATCTAATTGATAATTTTAAATTTTATATTTACATATAAACATATTATATATATATATACTTAAGATATATTCAGTAACATGTCCATGTGTAGTCTAGTCTTAAGGTGATTATACAGTCTTAAGGTGATTATACAGTCTTAAGGTGATTATAATGTATTATCTACTAATACATATTCTTAACTCTTTGACAATGCATACACACCATGTCCGTTTTTTGAGATTTTAGTGGCCATAGGGAGAACTAAAAAAATTGGGCCCCTGATCAAGGACTTAAAATAAGGTTGCGATCGCGTTTTTGGTCACATTGCATTTTTCGTAATTGCGGACATATCAGATGTTATTGCGGTCACTGGGAGTATTGTGATTTTAAATTTTTTCATAACATATGTTATTATGGACATGAGGGTTGCGAATATCGCGATTTTCAGACGATGTCGTTATCGTTATATAACAGTCGTTGTTGTGGTTGCAGACCATTATCTAAATTCATTTCCCTAATAACAAGTATTGAAAAATAAATAAATTTTAAGAGTAGGTCCATAATAACAAACTTTGAAAAAAAATGAGTTTCTAATAACAAATATTGAAAAAAATTAAATTTTAAGAGTATGTCCATAATAATAAATAGGCTTAATACAACTTTTTCCCCTAAAGTATACCCGATTTCTCAACTTGCCCCTAAACTTCATTTTGTCCACTTTTTTCCCCTTAAACAATTCGCCGTTACCCATTTTCCCCCATTCCGTTACCCTTTTCCGTTAAAAAAAATTTCGGCCAATAACATCCTACCACATCATCAACGGATTGAGTCAATCTGTCTGGTTTTATTTAAAGGGTAAATTACATGTCAAGTCTGCCAGGTTTGTTTTTTTGTTCAATTTAGTCACTAAAAAGTCTATTTTTACCTTAAATTGGTCCCTATTTGTTTCTAGTTTTTATAATTCAGTCCATTATTTGTTATTATTAATAATAGTATTTTATTAAAATGTTAATATTTAATAAAAATAAAAAAAAATATTTTAATACTAAATTAGTAATTTTTTAGATTCGAATTCCAATTAAATTCTAATTATTAATTCTAATTTCACTATATTTGAATTATAGTTTTGAGTAAAATTTAAATTATATTTGAATCATGTTCGTATTATATTCGAATCATGTTCAAATTATATTTGAATTATCTTATAATTATATTCGAATTATTAATTCGAATTTTGTTATATTCGAAAGATATTTTTTAAGCAAAATTCAAATTATATTAGAATTATATTTGAACCATGTCTATATTATATTCGAATCATATTAAAATTATTTTCGAAATATAATTTGAATATGATATTTCGAATGTAATTTGAATATGATTCGAATATAATATGAACATGATTCGAATATAATTCTAATATAATTATATGTTTTTGAACTATTATATTCGAATCATGTTTAACAAGTAATTATATTCGAATCATGTTTTACAGGTAATTATATTTGTATCATGTTCATATTATATTCGAATCATATTCAAATTATATTCTAAATACGATTCGAATATAATTCGAGCATGATTTGAATATAATACGAACATGATACGAATATAATTGCCTGTTAAACATGATTCGAATATAATTTGAATATGATTTGAATATAATATTTGAAAAAACATGTAATTATATTAGAATTATATTAGAATCATATTCAAATTACATTTGAAATATCATATTCAAATTATATTTCGAAATAATTTTAATATGATTCAAATATAATATAGACATGGTTCAAATATAATTCTAATATAATTTGAATTTTGCTCAAAAAATATATTTCGAATATAGAAAAATTCGAATATAATTAGAAGATTATTCAAATATAATTTGAATATGATTCGAATATAATACGAACATGATTCGAATATAATTTGAATTTTACTTAAAAACTATAATTCAAATATAGTGAAGTTAGAATTAATAATTAGAATTTAATTGGAATTCGAATCTAAAAAATTACTAATTTAGTATTAAAATATTTGTTTTTATTTATTTTTATTAAATATTAACATTTTAATAAAATAATATTATTAATAATAACAAATAATGGACTAAATTATAAAAAATAGAAACAAATAGAGGCCAATTTAAGGTAAAAATAGACTTTTTAGTGACTAAATTGAACAAAAAAAACAAACATGATAGACTTGACATGTCATTTACCCTTTAAATAAAACCAGACGGATTGACTTTGTCAACCCGTTAATGATGTGGCAGGATGTTATTGGCCGATTGTTTTTAACGGAGCTGCATTGGACTCGATCGTCTGCCCTTTTTGAGTAAGATCTAACGTGTTTCCAGCCAATTTTCTGATTTGTTTTCATTGTGGAAGTGTTGTGGACTAATTTTTTCGTTCTGTTTACGGCCAGATTGTGCCCCTCGACGTCTCCGGTGACCTCTCTAGCGTTTTTCCGGCGAATTGAATGTCTTAAGGTAAGTGGGCCGGTTCAGTTGCCTTAAAGGCCTGGACCGGTTAACTCGGTCCAGGCCTACCTGTATGCAAGCCCGACCTGGCTAACCCAAACCGGTCCAAACCCACTTCGGTTCGAGTCCAAGCCGAAACTCGTGATATTCGAGTATGACCCGTCCGACCTAAAATCCCGAGTCCAACCCATCCAACCCAAACACGAGTCTGACCCGACCTATCTCACCGAGTCAACTCAGCCTGAGTCAGTCACCGAGTCAACTCAACCGAGTCAACTCAGTTGACCTCTGTATGTTGACTACTGACGTCAGCGTTTACCTGTTGATGTCAGCGTTGACTCTGACATCGTTGACTGTTGACCAAAAAGTCAACTTTTCTGAAAACTCATATTTTATGTTTTTTGACGACCTGAGTCTGTTTGAAGCCCGTTTTGCAAAATTCTGACCCAAAAGTCTCCGAATCTGACCTTGAACTCAAACTTCTATATGTATTAATTATGCAATTAGGAGTAGTGTGAGTAAGGACTGAAATGTGAATTTGTGTAATTGAATATACTCATAGCTCTTTGAATACGAACTGTTGATGGACGTCAAATTTGAGTTCGTGTGCAATCGAATGGGGTTTCATGAATCGACTGATATAGCTCAGAGTTAAGGTAATACATTACTACCTCTTGTATGCTTTATTAATATGTTGGTATTTGTTAATGCATGCACAAAAATGATGATGAGTACTATTAATTTAGCTCAAGTCAAACCGAATATGAAAATGAGTATGATAATCTAAATAAGATTGCAATGCTCGAATGAGAAGATCAATAAATCAGAAGGATCCGAAGTTCAATAAGTAATTAATAAGGCAGTTAATCTCCAAATCCGATTATTAGTGTCAAATGATTAAATGTGAAGAATATTTGGATATGAAATTACGAAAATTCCCTTAAGGTATGAGAATGACTAAAATACCCTTGGAATTGAAAGCGATATAGAAATCTACACTAGATATGGTAAAACAACCTGATTCTTCTGAAAACCTCGAACTACTTGGAAAGTTATGGTAACAAAATTTAAACCTTCGATATTAAAAGGTGTTAGGTTTCCTTGATTTTGGAATGAATCTCTGAATATAGATTTACGGGAAACGACTAAAAGTATTAGAAGTACTATTGTGGTTAAATTAATCGGAAGGATCATATTGACCAAAAAGGCTGAAGTATTCTCCTACACCCAGGTTTGCAAATTAACTGGAATGATGGAGAAACCTTTGAGTTCTAAAATTGAATGAAGTGGTTGGAGGTACCGAAATTTACGTGAATGGCTGACACACCCACGAGTACTTAAATGATTAAAAAACTAAATATGGTTCAATTGACACGTGTGAGGGTTATCTCGAGCTTTAAAATGACTAAAATACCCCCTTGACTGCAATAAATAAATTGCATCTGATAAAATTTTGGAAATGTCAATAAATCTGTAAATGACTGAAATGCCCCTAAGGGTTGAAACATGACCCATGTACGTCAATCACTCCTGATATTAATATAAGGTTGGAAGTTGTTCTGCACAAATTATAAGTTCGACTACTCTGTGGCAAGTCCTGTGGTGAAATATGAAAGCAACCGTTCAGATATATGATACAGTTGGATGCATTAGAATGGTTAGTTAGTACTGTAAGGTTGGGATATGTTAGTTTGAATGGTTTGGAGGCTCGAAAAAAAACTTCTAGAAAATAAAATATTGTAAATCGTCATTTCATCATTATTGGGCTAAATTACAAAATCACCTCTGATAGTTAAATGACAAAAAATGCATTCGTTGGCTAAAGTAATCAAAATAGCCCTGAATGTATCCGATATCGTGAAAGATCTTGACATAGAAATCTCTGAATGCTTGGTTAGAAACCTGCTGAGCAAATAGGATTTCCTGAGAGATTGTTTTGCCTCGTTGGTATAAATTACCAAAACGCTCATGTATGATAAAATAACCATAATGCCCTTGTAGGCTTAAATGACTAAATTACTCATGATATATCTAAACTCTCAAAGATCCTGATGTATCAACTCCTGAATATCTGGATTGAACCATTAGTATGAACCCCCCATTTTTAATAGGGACATTGTTTATGAAATTCGTTCAAATTGTCAAAAGTTAAATGTGTTCCCTTCCGTAAATACCAAGTATCTCCAAGAAATAAACTGTTCCACCTAGTGTGTTCCATGTGTGCTACATTCAGTTGAATGTGTTGCATGATTATTACATGTTAATAAATAACCTAATGACTTAATTATGAATGATGATATGCTTGATGAAATGATGAACTGGACATATGATAATATTTCTACCTACTTGTTGTAAGTTCGCTTGATCTGTATACTTAGTATATGATTGTGATATGTGGTTATTTGATCTGTGATAATATTGTCTGTCAGCCTGATGTAAGTAATAATATAATCTGTTAGCTTGACCTATGATGGTACACTCGGTTTGCATGATGAATGATGATATCGTTTGCTCAATGGTATGTCCATATATGCGTCTAAAGAGCATGAACTTCTGTTTCTGATGCCTCGAATGGAATATGTCTGCCATATGTATTCTGTTACTCGTGTATGAAATCTGAATACGAATTGTTATCTGGGGTATATTGTTGGGCTATGTTATGAAGTCTCTGTTGGTACAACCCTGATCAAGCTGGTAAATCCTTATGGACTCAAGGTCTCCCCTAGGGTAGTTTCCAATGCTTTAGCACACGTAAATCCGTATGGACCTAAGGCAGCCCCTTAGGTGGCACCTATGCCCATTGGGCTTAGGGTAAGTCCTTATGGATGCAGTTCTGGGGGACCGCATATTTGGATTAAGTATGGAGGGTAGTTACTAGTAAACCCTTGTATGTACTTGAACATTTGTATTGAATTGTTATGTGTTCTTATGATATGATTGGTATGTATTTATACTTGTTTGGTCTTCCCTATTAGAACACACTAGACACTAAACTCTTTGTTTCTATTTTCGTAATCTATCAGTTTGTACAATTCTCGTTTGTTACTTGGTGATTGAATAAAGAACAAGTACCGTTATTCTCAAGTATAACGTTACCCTGAAATAGCGGAAAGGAAATGAAGACTGCTACTACTTGGAACATCATGAAAATTGTATGCCTGCCTTATATCTGCATGAGCTTATATCATCTTTTAGTAGTTCTGTATTACTGAGCTTTTCCAAGCTCATGTTGTTTTTACCATCGCAGGTTAAAAGAATATATCATGGTATTATGTTTGAAATCAGTGTTCGAAGTTCTTTCGGTGTTGCCTCTGGAGTACGGTATTGTATAGTTAGTGGGCATGTATGTCATATATTGTTTTATAATAGTGTTTGTAAAACACTTTCTAAATTTTTTTATGTGTATAAATGACTTCCCGAAATGGTATTTTAAATAGAAGTTGATTTTACGGTTTAATAAGTGTTTGAGCAAAAAAAATTTGTGTATTTTACTGTGGGTCACTCTTGTGACCCTAATGTGATTTCCTAAGATTCGTTGTAACGCATAGGCAGGTCAAGGGGATTACATATAAAATGAAATAATAGTTTCAAAGTAAAATTAGCCATCTTTCATCTTCATGTTACACAAAATCTCATCCGACAAAATTAAATCCTACATACTGATTAGAAAAATCTCAAGATCCAATTTCTTGTGCAGCACATGTCTAGTCAACAACAAATTATAAATATAACTTGAAATAAACTCATGTGAACGAGATGAAATATCCCTTAACAACAATAAACTAATCTAGCTAGTGAATTCAGAAATTTTAATATTAAGATCCCCTCGCAGCATCAGCAACAATTCATCTTCGCGGCCATGTAGAAAAAAAAACAGAATCTTAACATTTCATTTTCAAGAGATACCCCAAGGCATAGATTATTAATCATAAGAGAACAAAGAAGAGAAACAAAATCCCTAAGTTTCCCAAACTTCAAGCTTTATAGAAGAAATGTCAAAAGTCAAAACCGATGGCACAAATCTAATCAACATTTCACCCAGTTATTGTTCAGATGATAAACAAAGCCCATAGCTTAGAATTCAAGAATTGCAACCCAAAATGAAGACACAAAACTAAAAGAAACATAAACGAACCTTTGAGATCTGAAACGAGAGAGAGCTAGTACGGGAAGCGAAGTGATATATAAGGAAAATGGATTTTTCTTTTTCGCTTGTTGGTTAGGGTTTTGTGGTTAATTTGGGTTGCACGTGAGAAATGAGGTAAAAGAGTTGTGACCTTGTGGGTTTTGTGTTTTATTTTTTATTTTGTAAATTTGTTTTAGTTGATATTTAGTTTATTTGTTTTTAGTGGATTTACCCCAATTTATTTTATTGCTTTTCTTTTTATTAAACAAATTACTTTTAGTGCATACATGTACATATATGTATGCATATAATTATTCCGAGCATGTTCACGAGCTTTTCGAGCCTTCGGCTCGTTTAGGTCTCGAGCCGAACCCGAGCCCGAGTCAAGCTCACTCGAGTCGAGTTTTGACTGAGTCGAGCATGAGTAGCTCGCGAGTCGATCAAGCTCATTATCACCCCTGGGTAGGTATCGATACTGAGACCCATGTACCAATACCGAGATGCCTAGAAGTGCATTTAATGCTAGAAATTAAGTCTCCAACGGCTCTAATCAACCTTCAACGGCTAGTAACAGTCAAGAACTCCTTAGAGGGTTTAAAAGACTCATTCAAGCAACCATGGAACAACAAGAAACCAACTACCAACATTCAATGTTAGAGAAATTGTTTTAGTGCTCAGTTTTTTCATTTTTATTGTAGAACACACTTGTGAGTTTAATTGTTATATTTTCTAAAGTGTTAGGTTTTGGGGTGAGAGCTAAATTGTGCAAAACTTTTGCCTTTGTGAGGGTTTCCTTGTTTTCTAAATTTGTATTTTCTTGGGTGAGAGTGTCTCAAAGCTTTGGGGTATAAGCTTTGAGGGTTTGTAAAGGTTATCTCCTTGAGCCTTGAAAAAGTAAAAATAAATTTAGTGGATTTGTGGAAAATCCTTAGTGGAGAGCTAAGTTAGTGGAGGTAGACTTGGTTTAGAGGTTGAACCGCTATAAATTCTTGTTTATATCGGTTGATCGATAAGGTAGACTTGGTTTAGAAATCGAACCACTATAAAATTCTTGTGTAATTTTTTAAATTCTCTTTTCTTCCATCAAAGGCCAGTTCACCCCTCTTGGTAATATTGGTTGATTGATTCGAGGGGAAATTTCAAAAATAATTTTTCAAGTGGTTTTGTTATATCAAAATGGGAAAGATTGTTAAGATAATGATTTTGATATAACTTAAATGAAAAATGTTTTGGAATTTAAACATATTTGCAAAAATTATTCAAAGTCCAAATAACTTGAAAAATATGTTTGAAAGAGTTTTCAAGTGTTTTTGACATGTTTAAAAGTTTTCAAAATGGTCAAAGTGTCAAAAACAGACTGTGAGTACCGGTACGGTCTTCCTCATACCAATACCCAACTGTTCGTACCAGTACGATCGTACGCGTACCGATATGAGGTGTTTTTTCCCAAGGATTTCAAATTTCCAGTAACCATTCTTTGTACCGATACGGCCAGACTTGTGCTGATACGCAAGAGCTTGTACCGTCACTCAGTATGGCGTATCGGTACGTCGTATGCCTTGCATTAATTTCTTGTAACGACTCTTTCTTCTTAAGGCAAGTACCGATACTGAGACCCGTCTACCGATACCGAGATGCCCATAAGTGCATTTAATGCTGGAAATTAAGTCTCCAACGACTCTAATCAACCTCCAACGGCTAGTAACAATCAAAAAGTCCTTAGAGGGTTTAAAAGACTCATTCAAGCAGTCATGGAACAACAAGAAACAAACTACAAACATTCAATGTTAGAGAAATTGTTTTAGTGCTCAATTTTGTAAATTTATTGTAGAACACACGTGTGAGCTTAATTGTTATATTTACTCGAGTGTTAGGTTTTGGGTGAGAGCTAAATTGTGCAAACATTTTTGCCTTTGTGAGATTTTCCTTGTTTGCTAAATTTGTATTCTCTTGAGTGAGAGTGTCTCAAAGCTTTGGGTATAAGCTTTGAGGAATTGTAAAGGTTATCTCCTTGAACCATGATAAAGAAAAAACAAATTTAGTGAATTTTTGAAAAATTCTTACTGAGGAGCTAAGGTAGTGGATGTAGACTTGGTTGAGAAGTCACGAATCACTATAAATTATTTGTACAAATTTTTAATTTGTAATTGATTGCACCACTTTTATTGCAAAGACAATTCACCCCCTCTTGATGATTCAATAGATCATATTCGAGCCAAACACCACCTCTAGCATTGATCTTCAAGATGATAAGTTTTTTCTTGTCGCAAAACTCTCTGGCGGCGAATGAGAGAAATACAAGTTAACCTATTTTTTAGAGACCACATCCTCTTTATATAGCTAATTATTAAATCAACTTTTAAGTATTTATAACGCTGCCCCTCATCAAATTATAAATACAACTTATGGTACCTATATTTTTATTTACATGACACTTTAATACCCATCACACTTATAACATAATTGGTCACTTAATTTTGTGTCATACTTTATAATAGTATTATGCATTATACTTATGTGCCCACAATTACGGATTTTAATCCAACACGTTTGTTTAGCTTTCGCGAACATTTTGGTTTAACATTCACGAACATGTTTGTCAACATGTTTGTTTAGCGTTCGCGAGCATGTTCGTGAATACTCTCCTTTTACCCTTTTATTTGAAAGCCAAATAAAATGGTGAAATTACGCCACTAGTCCTTAAGCTCATTCAACATCATAGTTTGAACTCTAAAATTCACCATGTGTTCAATTTAGTCATTACCTTCACCCATATTTAAAATGTAAACAAAAGGAAAAAGCGAATCAAGTAAACGAGTTTGTGAACAAAAACGAATCGAACACACATCTGTTCATGTTCATTCGTTTATTAAATGAACATAAAATTTTGTTCATACTCATTTTTTAATTTAATAAACGAACATTATGCGAAAAGTTCATCGAACGTTCTATTTATTTACACCTCAATAATAAATTATTCATATATGGTAGCAGATCATGATGGACAACATCAATTTCATCATGCCCAAAGCTAAGTCCAGTTTTCATTGACGCCCACGACTTGGAAACGTATTGATTATTGGGCTAAGCCTATACTCATAGACATGACCTAAGCTTTTCCTGGGTAAGTGAATAGTTAGTTACCCATTTAAACTTGAATTAAATTAGTTCTATAATCTTTTTATTCAATCCCAAGGATGACTTGTTCATTAGTCATTGGAAAAGGACGTCAGCTCACACTTTAAAATTTTTGGAAAAAAAATCTTTATTATTTTAGATTAAATTATTAAAAAAATAAAATTAACATCCATTTATACGACATCACTTTAAATAAAATAGGAACTCACCATTTGTTTTTTTTTTCACTTAAAACTCTTATAAAATTCTTTAAGTTCTGACACCGATTTCATCGGCAAACAGTACATTTAATTGCGTATCGTCATGTTATCTTATAAAATTACATATTGTTGATGAGTTGAGAAGGATGACGGTCGGAGGTCTAGGACGGTTCATCTAGGTGGGTTTGAATGAAGAGTCGCGATCAGAAGAAATAAAAGAGACAAGAGATGAGATATGAGTGATCTTTTACAGGGTTCATCTTGTAGAAAGTTGATTGCCCTCTTGTATTTATAGTAGGATGTGTGACTGTACTGTAACACGAAATGTTGCAGTAATTTATTTAAAAAATTGTTAGATTTAACAGTCAATATTGATCAAATGGGTGAATTGATGAAATTTTGGAGTATAAGGACTTAATTGGGTGCAAAAAAAGTTCATGACTTAATTAGATTTTTTTTTCCAAAAATTCAAGGGCTTAATTAATTTTTTAAAAAAAGTTCATGGTCGTATAATACCCTTATGCCAAAAAGACAACAAAACATATACCATTATACTATTTATCACATTGTTAAAAAAATAGATGAAAGTATAAATAAATTGTTCCTTAACTTCAACTCAATCATCGGGTTAAATTCATGCAGATAATCGGTCGAATTTGAGTAAATTAAATCGGGTTGTTTTCTGTTCAAGTGAAAATCGATTCAAATTCATATATCTTCAGCTAAAATTCAGGACTATTTTAGCTTAGCTCGTTTTATTTCGGGTTTCGGATAAACTTGAGCCATTATGTTTAGATTCATATTAAATCTCAAATCATATATTGGTTCGGATAATAGGATTCAGATCAATTCGACAGGTTTATATAATGCAAGATTGTCTTTTGAGGTATCGAGATCCTATAAGATTTTCTCATTTATACTTTTAGAAACTAGAAGCTGTAAGATAAGAAGTATAAATGCAGGCATTCATTGTTAAAAAATGATATGGTACATGGACATTTTAGAGCTTAAATTTGAGTGAGTTTCATTAGTCAAATTAATTGAGACTAAATGGATTATTAATCTACTACAAGAGTAGATGAAATGTGTATATTTACATGCTCAAAATATTCAATGGGTGAATGAGAAATTGTTGCTCAAAGTAACACCCATAATGTTGAAAAAATGAGATGGAAAGTAAAATGTCCCAAACTTGTTAGGAACATAGATTTGGAAAGCTTTATATGTAGAAACTCTTCATGTTATTGTTGGAAACAAGACAAAGACTTGGACTAGATAATTTGTGTTAGTCATAGTTTAATTATGTAAAAGTTAAAGATGGTCCTTGGGTTTTTATGGAGTTACAAACCGTTTAGTTGGTTGTAACTTTCAATTTATTTGGATTAATTCTGTGATAATTATCATTTTAATTTCAGAAAAGTGTTTTAAGTAGCAGATTATTAAATACACCATAAAAACCCTCTAGTCAGATTGTTAATAGTGTTCTGTTTCTATAAAGTTTGTCGTTGCAGTCAAGGTTGCATTGCTCCTTTGGCTGTATTTTACTGTTGTATCCTAGGAGACAGGCGTTTCAATTTCATAGTAGCGCACTGATAGGGAACGAATCTATTTTAAGGACACTGTGATAGCACAGGCCTCGATCTAAATTTTTTGATCCGTTACTAATTTTTCCTTTGGTTTCTATTATCTTTAATTTCCGATTTATTTCAGTTTTATTTACAAAATTATTTTTAATATATATTTTTTGTTGTTCCTCTTTTTAACTTACTTCGTTTGTTATCTAATATTTGTTACAACATAAGTGCTCTAGTTCACCCTATTAAATGTAATCTTTAACAGCTAATATAGTAATTTGCAAAGTGTGCAAATGCTTTCACTTGATGAAACTCTAAATATCATTTACTTTGTGTTTGGTTTTTAAACCCCACTTTCAACTACCCAGATAAGAACAATTAAAATACCGAACAATTGCATTAATGGTTGCATGCGTTCTTGTTTCCTTGCTCAGCTCGACAGTGAGCTGCTGCCATTACTATTGAAAGATCTACCATGTGGGACATCTGTTCTTAATATTGTTCATCGTCCAGCATTGTGTCCTTAAAACATAAATTCATGCTGTGCTGTAAATACCTTCGTCCTTGCACTGTTTCACCAGTCATGGTTTTAATAAAAATATGTTGGGAAACAACATATGTTGGCAAAGGAAAGAAAAAGTGAGCCCAACCTTGTTACCGAAAGGAATTTAAATGGTGGCTGCCACATGAAGAAAAGCAATGCTCCGATTGGGTTTTACTTGAAAAGGACGCCATTTGGAAGATGCCACAAAAGGCAGGCAAAGCAAATTACAATAAATTATCCCAACCAACTTATGGCATGGTTTGTGAAGAGACAAGGGAAGTTGGTTTGAGGAACTATGAGTTGGGGTTGGTCGGTTGGGTTTATTTAGGTTGCTGTCTTTCCTTCTCTCAACTAGATTCCAACTGCACCAACCCTTTTTCTTTTCCACCTATAAAATATAATATTCCAAGCAATGTAACTAACCGTATCTAATTAGTTAGGTACATGTGATCAGATTGTTGGGTGCTACGTTGCACTTTAACCATGTTTTTGACAACTACTCAAGTAGCCATGGCATGAACTAATTCAAAGTTCAAACATATAAAGAAAACCGCATAACGCAAGAAAATACTCTTAACGTTTGAATTTTAAATAAATAGTCATTTTGGATTTTTTTTTGAATTAATTTAACTTTTAATGTTGTTATTTTGGGTCAAAATAGCCCTTCTATGGAAGAAAAATGTTAGTCAACTAACAATATATAACTTGAAATGACTTAATAGAATGATATGTTAGCAAGAAAAAATAATATATTTTGTATAATTTTATAAAATTATTTTTTTGACTAACTTTTTTTCAAGCCAGCACCTTTGTCTATATAACAGTGTTATGTCAGCGTGCACTGTCATGTAAGTTTATCACGTCATTTCAAGCCATTTACCGTTAGTTGACTAACCGTTTTCATTCGTAAATAGACTATTTTGATCCAAAATAAAACATTGAAGATTAAATTGCTTCAAAAAAGAATAAGAGCTAGAATGACTATTCAGTCAAACGATATGAACATTTTTAGACATTATACCTAAAGAAAACCAATATACTTTTGCTTCACACTTTCACATGCCAACGAGTAAAAAAAATTGCAAGCAAAGGACGAATAACATCATGGACTCAATACATTTAACTTTGTTTTAGAGAATCCAAACCCTAAATATAGAATTTATTTGACAATACGTAATAAGTAATAAAAAATTAAGAAATTGAACATATTAAAATTTAGCATTTAAAAATTAACAAAATTATTTTAATAGAGAATAACGAGAATATGTAAATATAAAATATATTTTTAATTTTTTTAATATAATAATTATATTAACAACATGATAAATATATAGTTTTTGCAAAATTTAGACAGTATAACAAAAAATAGTTCTATAACTTTTTATGTAAATATTTTTAATTTAATATTAAAATTTTAGCATGTTAAAAAGAAAATATAACACATGAACAATTTGGTAAAGTTTACTTCTAGGTAATCTTATATTCCTCCAACCAAGTACAATAATCTTACATTCTTGGCCAAGATAATGATGCATTACGAGAATCTTATTCCTAGAGGTAATCTTACATTTCATGAACCAAACACACCCTAAGAGTTTTGTTACTGTTCTTAGTTATCATGATTAAGGGCAGTAATTGTAGGGATTAGATTAATGTAATTAAATCTGGGCCTGTATGATAAAAAAAAGCTGGGCCTGGGAATATAGCATTACCAAAGGACCTCATTGTGCCAACTAGCACCGCACTCTAAGCATGCGGCTCATGTGATGTCAGCATACAACAGTGTGATTCATGGTTAAGCTAAGCACGTAAGCCACCCGCCGCCCAAGCTTTTAATCCAACATCCTTTTGCCACGTGGAACTCTCTGGTTTCAAGATGGAAAGAAACGGCGGCCCACAAAACAAAATGTGTTGTTACGAAGGAGTAAAAATCTCCTGCCCCTAACCATGCCTCCTTTTATGCCCCTAACGAAGAAGAATTCATTTCTTTTGCATTAGAGCCGAACCTTCACCAAACTAAAGCCTCCAAATTTTGTATATAAAGGCTTTGTACCCACTGGCCACTACTCACCAGTCACCAAACCATCCAAATTCCCCAACTCAACTTTCAATTTTCACATTCCTTTCCAAGCTTAATAGTTTGGAGTCGCGGCAGAATCATTGGCCGCGGCTCTACTGCCACTGTTTCTATCGCTACTGTTGACCATTCCGGTCATGTATTTGCTGTTAAGTCCTCTCAGCTCTCGCAGTCGGAGTATCTTAGAAAAGAACAGAGCATTTTGTCTACTTTAAGCTGCCCTCAAGTTGTAGCATATAAGGGGTGTGACATTTCGTCCGAGAATGGTAAGCTTCTATACAATCTTTTCATGGAATATGCCCCTAGTGGCACCGTCGCCGATGCAATTCACAAGCACGGTGGTTGCCTTGAGGAGGCCATGGTTCGATCCTACACTCGTGGGATTTTACTCGGGCTTCACTTCCTGCACTCTCGAGGAATAGTGCATTGTGACATCAAGGGCCAGAATATTTTGGTAACCGATGATGGGGTGAAAATCGCCGACTTGGGTTGCGCCAGGCGAGCTGATGGGGAGTCGAGGTCGGTTGCTGGTACCCCTGTTTACATGGCGCCAGAGGTGGCGCGTGGCGAGCAACAAGGATTCTCAGCTGACGTGTGGGCACTTGGATGTATGGTGATCGAGATGGCTACCGGACGAGCACCGTGGCCGGATGTTCGCGACCCTGTTTCTGCACTGTACAGAATCGGGTTCTCAAATGAAGTGCCGGAAATACCAACCAATATCTCGAAGCAGGCAAGGGATTTTGTAAGCAAGTGTTTGAGGAGAGACCCTGGCGAGAGATGGTTGGCAACGCAACTTCTTTCGCACGAATTTGTAAAGGAAACGGAGTTTCCAGTGAAGGAAAGTGATGGTTCTAAATTGGGGACACCCAACAACGTACTGCACCCTCACTTGTGGGACTCCATGGAAGAGTTGGAGACAATTCAGATTCCTGCCAACAAGTCTTTAATGGAAAGAATCCGGCAACTGGGTGAAGACAATCTTGTTTTGTCTTCAAAATCACCCAGTTGGGAATACGATGAAAATTGGGTGACAGTGAGAAGCAATGGCAATGTGGAAGTAGACAGACTGGACCATAACCTTTTACTTGTCGGTGAATCTACACGTAGGCTGAGCCAGGATTACCAACTAGTGGTTGATTACTATCTCACAAAGATTAGTGAGCAAAATAGTTTTACCACTAACATCGAGAGCCTTGAGAGTACGTACAAATCAAGTTCATTTGCAGCATGTAAATGTATGCTTTACATCTTATGTATGAATTTACATTACTTTAATGATAAGTGTTATTTAATCCATGCACTCTCTTTCAATGAATCTAGGTTCTATAAATATGTTCAAAGGGAAAAATGAAACAAACAACGAATCAAATTTAATTTTGGTTAATTCAATTTTACCTCGTATGCTTAGAGGTGTTTAAAAATATCTAACCAGAATGATCCGACCCGACTGGACCATAAAAACTCAGGTATTTTTCTAAAAAAATTTCACCCGGTAGTAAAATAAAAAAAAAACTCGGGTGCCCGAATACCCAACTACTGGCATACATATATATATATATATTATATATATATATATAAAAAAATAAATTAAACTAATTATACATGTAAAAAAAAACAATTCCCCCCTTATGTTCCGATGTTCTTAGGTCTTTCCGCCAAAACTTAAAATCCCTAAAAACCTAAAATTAGAAATTGTCTTTGATCAACTGCTCTGCACGGCTGACGACTGCTCTATTCTCTTGCGCACACCGATGACCGTCACTACCGGCGCTCATCTCGGCTTCAAACTTCTGGCGGTAGGAGACACGACAAGCACCCCACGGCCCACAGCCCCACACAGGCACACAACCACAGATTCAACTGTAAGTTTAACTGTTTAAGAAGTCCTATATCTAAACTAAAGTACTAAAGGGAGAATTATGTTTGCTGCATTGAAATTTCTGGTTTTTTGTGATGATTCTTGCAAGAATGTAATAGAAGTTGCAGAAAAGAAGGGGATTTTAGAGGGAAGAAGAATAGATTTCAGAGAAAGCAAAATGTTTTTACATCAAAAATTACATAAAAGAAAATATTCCTAGTATGAGTTGTATATAATCAGTTGCACGCACACACAAATGAAATATTAACAGGTGTCCAATGCCACGTCTTTCTCTCTAACGGTCTGCAGGCCAAATTGCGGCTCACGTGATAATTCCCATTTGCTAGGACACGTACGACGTCGTTTCCTTCATTAAACATTGAACCCAATACGCTATCGTTTGCGTCATTAACTTCCAACCATGATGCGTTGTCGTTTGCCTCATCATCTTTTTTGCCAATTCCTTGCCCTAATTCTAGAGAATTCCCTTCTTTTGCTTCAATCGTGACAATACTGCCCGCACCAGAGGATCCTTGTCCCCAAGGATCAAATTTGGGGAATTAGGTCTGAAGGACGGAGAAATTCTCCCATGTTGTATTTTTCGGACCCATGTTTGCCTACTGAACCAGAATTTGAGTGACAACAATGTTGTTTCTCTTGACCATGCATTTATCGAGGGCTTGGAGAGGATACACCTTCAATTGTCCGTCATCGTGCACATCAGGGGGATCGATAGAAGGTTGAACGGTCGAACCAATTTTCCTCTTGAGTAAGCTCACGTGAAAGACTGGGTGGATGCGTGATGTATTAGGAAGTTGTGATTGGTATGCCACTAACCCTAACTTTTTGGTTATCTTGTAGGGGCCATAGAAATGAGCGGCCAGCTTCAAGTTCTTGCGGAGTGCAACAGAAGATTGACGATAGGGCTGCAATTTCAGGTAAACTTCGTCTCCCACTTCGAATGCTCTCTCAGACTTGTTTTTATCTGCATAGAATTCCATTCGATGCTGAGCTCTGTTTAAGTTATCTTTGAGTATTTGCCTGGTGTGGTCTCTGCTAGCTAGAATCTCATTAACACTCTGCACAGTAGATTCTTCGGACCAATTTAACTTGTTAGATTTATACAATAGAGTGCTTCGAATGGGGTTAAACCTAGCGCAATATGAAAATTCGAATTGTACCACCACTCAGCTTGCCCAAGTATGAAGTTTCAGGAAACACAAGAAGCGTAGGTATTGCTCCAGACATTGGTTCAAGTGCTCTGTTTGACTGTCTGTCTCAGGATGGTAGGCAGAGCTTAGGTGAGACATTGTGCCCAACTTCCTCATGAGTTCTTTCCAGAAAAGACTCGTAAAAATTTTATCCATGTTTGAGATAATCACCTTAGGACTGCCATGTAGTTTAAAAGCTTGGTCAAGATAGATAGAAGCAACATCTGTAGCAGTAAATGGGTGTGTTAGAGCTAGGAAATGTCTATATTTGGTATATTTGTCTATGATCACCAGAATAGAATTGAACTTTTTTGACATAGGAAGACCTTCAATAAAATCCATAGAGATAGATTCCCAAGCTTGTGAAGGAATTGGAAGAGGTTGGAGTAAACCAGGCTTCAAAATGTGCTCATCATTTGTTCTTTGACACACATCACAGCTCAAGACATAGTTTTTAACTTGCTTCTTCATACCAGGCCAGTAGAAGCAAAGTTTAAGTCTGCAATAGTTGGCTTGAATGCCAGAGTGACCACCAATGGGAGAATCATGTAGAAGGAGGAGAATCTTGCTTCTTAAGTCACAAGTGTCACCCACATACACCTTCTGTTTATATCTTAGAATGCCCTTAGAGTAGGTCCAATTGTCTTGTAGTTGCTGATGGACAGAGGCTTTGGTAATTTTTTCTCTAGCTAAGGCATCCTGAGCATAAGAAGCCTCAATGTCTTTAACCCAAAAAGGAGTGAGCATATTAGCAGTTATTTGAAAAAGTAGAGGATCTTATCGAGAGAGAGCATCAACCACTACATTATGTTTACCCTTCCTATATTGGATTGTATAATCTATCCCATGTAGCTTGGTGAGATCCTTCTTCTGAACATCAGTGGTAATCTTCTGATCTAGAAGATGTTTGAGAGCCTCATGATATGTCTTAATAACAAAGGGTTGCCCTTCCAAGTAATGTCTCCACTTAGTCACAGCTAGGAGGATAACTATATATTCTCTTTCATAGATTGATAAATCACAGTGTTTAGGACCCAAAGCCTTACTCAGAAAAGCAACAGGACGCCCATCTTGGGAAAGAACAACACCCACACCACGTGAACTTGCATCTGACTCCAAGTAGAAGGTTTTAGTAAAACCAGGCAAGGCTAAGACTGATGCATGGCACATGGCTTGCTTCAATTCGTTGAAAGCCACTTCAGCCTCATCTGACCAAACAAAAGAGTTTTTCTTAAGCAATTGAGTCAATGGCTTGCTGATAGAACCATAATGTCTTATAAATCTTTTGTAGCATCCAATAAGACCCAAAAAACCTCTTAGAGCCTTTAGAGATTTAGGGACTGGCCACTGCTGCATGGCTTTTTTTTAGAAGTATCAGTAGAAACACCATTGGCAAAGATGGTGTGGCCCAAATAATCGATCTGTGTGAGGCCAAAGAAGCACTTTTTTCTTCTAGCATACAACTTATGGGATCTTAGGAGCGAGAGCACAAGCTGCAAGTGTAAGCAATGGTCAGACATAGTGGCACTGTAAATTAGTATATCATCGGAAAAAACTAGGACAAATTTGCGCAAAAATTCAGCAAACACGGAGTTCATTAGGGCTTGGAATGTTGCTGGAGCATTAGTGAGCCCAAATTGCATCACTTTGAACTCAAAGTGTCCACGGTGTGTCCTAAAGGCAGTCTTGCATATGTCATTTGCTCTCATTCTGATTTGCCAATAGCCAGACCTTAGGTCTATTTTAGAAAAAAAATTAGCCCCTGAGAGTTCATCCAATAGGTCTTCTACCACAGGAATTGAGAATTTATTCTTAATAGTGGCAGCAGTGAGTTGTCTGTAATCTACACAAAGTCTCCATGACCCATCCTTTTTCTTCACTAACACACAAGGGGAAGCAAAAAGGCTTTTACTGGTCTGAATCACTGAATTAGCTAGCATCTCAGATAGGACCTGAGGTTGATAGGTTGAGTACCTTCTTTAAGCACTATAACATGATCATGAAACCTTTCAGGGGGCATCCCTTTAGGTTCCTGGAAGACATCTTCAAAGTCAACAAGTATAGGTTGTAGTTCAGGGCTACCTTCTATGACTTCTTCAACTGAATCTAGAAAGTAAATTTCTTTGTCCAACTCAGCAGCTTTTCACCAGAAATCATTTGTATTTTGGCAGTCTTATTCCCTCCTTGTAGAGTAATGAGTTCTTCACCTTTCATAAAACTCATTGTCATCAGTTTGAAATCCAAACTGATAGGTTTATATGTTCTCATCCAATCCACACCCAACACCATGCCACTGACTCCAAAAGTCAGTACTCGAAAGTCATGCATGAAGTAGTGTCCTTGCATTTGCCAAGTCAATTGTTTGACTTTTGCTCTGTTGTATAACTTCTCACCATTTGCCATTGTAATTACTAGAGGGTTTGTGTTTAAGAATTCCACCCCTTCCTTGGTGCAGCCAGGATTAATGAAATTGTGGGTACTTCCACTATCAATGAGTATGCTTACAGGTTTGCCTTTGATGGTACCTTGAATCCTCAAGGTGCTATGCCTCACACTGCATGTCAAGGCATTGATAGAAATCTCCAATTCCTCAGGGGTAGTCTTCTCATTAGGTTCTTGTGCCTCCACACATGAAAATTCTTCCTCACCATTCCAGTGAGCTTTTCCTCTTCCATAGAGTTAAGTTGTTTGACTTTACACTGGTGCCCTGAAGTGAATTTGTCACCACATTTGAAGCAAAGGTTATGATTCCTTCTGTAATCTAGGAGTGTTTGTTTTGTGTTGCTTTGGTTTATAGGTTTAGATGGTGATGGAGGAGAGGAGTTTCAGGGTTTTAGGGCTTGTGTTTGTTGGGAGATAAGTATAAGGTTTTGGTTTGAGTTTCTTGGTTTCAATCTTGGGAGAGAGTTCATGAAGTTTGGCCAGTCTATAAGCTTCATTTAGAGAAGCATGCTGATGTACCTTCACTCGATGTCTGAGCTCCTCTTTCAATCCACTCAAAAAGCTTGACACAAAATAAGCCTCTCCTAGGGTTGGGTTCTGTTGAAGGATATAGGGCTTTAGTTCCTCAAATCTCTCATGATAGTCTTCTACAGAGAATTTCTGCACCAGTTTATTAAACTCCTCAATCACATCAGTAAAGGCTTTATCACAAAATCTATGACACAAATCAGCTGTGAACTCATGCCAAGAAAGCCTATGTTTTTTTTGCATAATATAGCCATCAAACCAAGTGGTATCGATACGCTCCTAACGGTCTTGTTTCTCAAAGTTAACTCTAGGGCCGTATCGGTACGCCTAAGGCCCATACCGATACTCCAATTTCTCATCAAAATCTCAGATTTCTAGAGAGCAAAGAGAGTATCGATACGCCCCCGTGTATCGGTACGCTAGGCTTAAAACAGGGGACCGTACCGATGCTTCCCTTGAGCGTATCGATACGCCCTGCACAAAAGGACAACATATTTCAATTTTTAGCACAAAGGGACTAACTTAGACATCTTAAACTAGCATATGACCAACTTCTAATATTCCATACAACATAAAGCAACCATGAAATACTCATTTTAATCAAGTCAAACATACATCAAGGATCAATTCAACAAACAAGGTTTAACAAGTTCAATCAAGCATGCTCAACATGGACAAAGAGGTCAAAAGCCAACCAAGGCATACTTCAACATTTTTAACATAGTAACAACAATAACAATAGCAAAAACATAAGAGTTTGGACACCAACTCCACAACATGTATGTCTAGCATTCCCATTGCCTAAATATTATTACAACCATAAAACTATACTTTGAGCTAGCAAGAACTCCAAGACTCCTCCCTTGCCCACTTGCCTTCTGAAGTCACTAATGATCTATATTGTTGGAAAAAGAGAGCGTAAGCTTAAAAGCTTAGTGAGCGGAGCTCAAAATCACAACAACAATGTAGTTCAGAAACATATGTTTTAATTTAAATACCAAATCATTTAGATAGGAAAAACAATAAACCGAAGTGTTGGGTTTTTAGGTGCTCGATTCCTTCAACCGTTCTTGCTCGCCAAGTGGTGGAGAAGTGGAATATTGGGTGATAGAGGTGTGGAAGCTAAAAATGATAAAGACAAGATGATTTATAGTGGTTCAACCTTCTAACCAAGGTCTACATCCACTACCTTAGCTTCCCACTAAGGATTTCCAATCAATTCACTATTGATTCGTCTCTTTTTCTAGACTTAGGAGGAAACCCTTACAAAACCGATCAAGCATTCTACCCAAAGCTTTGATCAAACCCTCTTTACAAAGAGATAAAAATAAGCAAACTCAAATCCCTCTAATAGGTATTTGTTTGCACAATTAAGCTCTCACCCAATCCTAAAACATTTGAGCAAATATAACAATTTTGGCTCACTAGTGTTTGTCTATACAAGGAATTGACAATTAGGCACTAAGACACATTTTGATCATATGTTGTATTAAAATTGAAGCATTAACCATTACTTGATGCTTGGAGGTCCCTTTTATACTCCTAATTGAGTTTGTAGCCGTTACTAGCCATTGGAGTTGAATTGGAGCCGTTGGAGACTTTATTTTCCACCATAAATACAATTCTGCAGCTCCCCGTTTCGAAACGCCCGACCCTGTTTTGAAACACTCTTGAAATAGAAAGAGCCATTGCAGTCTGATGCAACACCCGTTTCGGAACACCCTTGGCTGTATTGAAACGGTCGTATCGAAACGCTTGTTCCCGTATCGAAACGCCCTACAATTTAAAAGGTGGTTGGGAAATAACCGTTGGGGGGTTTATGACCGTTGAGGTCATGCCACATAGGCGTATCAAAACGGCAGTGGCCGTATCGAAACGCTATGCAAAATTCTCACCCAGATCAAGACCTTTTTCGAAATAGACAAGGTTGTATCGAAACGTTTTGCCACTGTAAAGACCCGTATCGAAACACCTAGAGGCGTTTCGAAACGCCTGGATGGTTTTGTTAAATTTGGCTTTGAAAACACATAAAACCTTTTCGAAATATCCCATAAACATAGTTTCAAGTTGTTTGGACTTAGAAATGGTTTTGAATTCTTTTTGACTTTGTCCAAAACATTTTTCAATTATTATATCAAAACATTAGTTCAACAATCTACCCTTTTTTGATATAATAAAACCAACTTGAAAATTTATTTGTGATTCTCCCTCTTTAAGTTAAAAAATGTGAATAAGAGATGAAAAATTGAAAATTAAGTAAAACTCCCCCTTATTCATTTAAAGATACAATTTTTCAAACCAAATTCTCTCCCTTTTTGTTATATCAAAAATAATTAAAAAGATATTAAGTTCAAAAATAACTTAAGAGGTTTAAAAAGATTACAAAAATGAGAATTTTGGTTTTAAAACGGCTCCCCCTTACTCAAAACATCATACAATGTTAGTCCAACGCATGATAATCTAGTTGAATTAAAATAAATCAAATTAAACAAACAATAGCAACTATATTTTTACCACACTTGAACACAAGAGAGGATGTGAAGCCTTCCTTCTTCAAGTGTCTTTCTTTGTGTGCATGAAGCTCCCCCCCCCCTCAATTTTAGACTTGTTGGTCAATCTCCATCACACCTAAACAAGACAATCAAGTAATTTTTGGTATCCAAATTTCTTTGGATCCATAAACATTAGTAGCACATAATTTTGTCCCCTTAGGAATCTATTTTTCAATTTCATCATTTTTAGTTGAAGTACTTAGTTCTTTTGGGACCCAAATACTTCTTAAACATTTACCGTTCACAAATTTAGGGGTACTATATTGTCTTACATAAAAGTTTGATTTTCCAAAATCATTTTTCTTTTGAAGTTCATTGGAAATCAAATCTTTTTTCTTTTTAAGATCATCAACTTCTTTTTTATGATCTTTTTCCATCGTTTGAAGCAAGTTTTGTAAGTCTAAAACTTCAAGCTCAAAATCTTTAATTTTTGCTTAAAACTCTAAATTGGTTTTAGAAAGCAAATCATTTTCAAATTTTAACTTTGAAATCAATTTCTTGTTTTTCGAAAATAAATCATAGGCTTCTTGTAACTCGTCAAAAGAATATGAATTTGAATTAGATGAGTTAGAAGTTACCTCTCCCTCATTGAGGGCCATCAAGCATAGGTGGGCTACTTCATCATCGGTGGAGTCTTCATCACTCTATGTGGCCACATATGCTTGCTTTGAAGATGATCCCTTCTTGTTGGACTTGTGAGATTCCTTCATCTTCTTCCTCAATTCATGCTTGGATTTTTTCCATTTTTCTCTTCATGAATTAGGCAAATTTGTTGAAGAGATAGGCCATCTCTTCATCTTCACTGTTAGACTTATTTTGATTTTGATATAACTAAAAGATTTAACTTGTAAAAATTTGTAAACTCCACATTCGATTCAAATTTGTCAAATATAATGTTTTTAACTTGAACAATTTTTTCCAAAAGGTTTAAATTTATACCTAAATGTTTTTCTCTTTGAAAAAAGTCAACAAAAGTCAAAACAGTGCATTTTTAAGTAAAGGTATCGAAACCATCTAGGTGGTTTCGATACCAGTCTGGCAGTAAGGCCTAAAAACCTATTTTTGGCTACAGGTTTCGAAACCACTTTAGTGGTTTCGATACCAGTCTGGCAGTAAGGCCTAAAAATCTATTTTTGGCTACAGGTTTCAAAACCTCTTTAGTGGTTTCGATACCAGTTTGGCAGTAAGGCCTAAAAAACCTGTTTTTGACTACAGGTTTCGAAACATCCATAGTGGTTTCGAAACTAGTGCTTGTAACGGCTAGATTTTCAGTTTAAATTTCTCCCAGGTTTCGAAACCTCTTCAATGGTTTCGAAACCACTGTGCAGGTGAGCATTTAATGCTCGACTTTAATGGCTTCCAACAACTCCAAAGTCCCCCTAATGGCTCCCAACGGTTAGAAAACATCAAGAGCACATAAAAGAAGTCTAAGAACAATATTGAAGCAACAAGAAAGCATATACAAACATTCAAGCTTCCAAGAGTTCATTTTGTGCTTATTTTTCAATCTTTCTTGTAAAACACTAGAGTGTTCTTCATTGTAATTCTTGTGCTAGTGTTTCTTTAGGTGTGTGAGAGAGCTTAAACTTTGCAAACACATTCCTAGTGAGGATTTCCTAGTTTGCTTATTTGTCTTCATTTTTGGGATAGGATTCAATAGACTTTGGGGTATAAGTCTATTGAATTGTGTAAGGTTACTCCTTATCCTTAAAGGAAAGACAAATTAGTGAATTTGTGGAAAATCCTTAGTGTGGTCACTAAGGTAATGGATGTAAACTCCAATTAGGGGAGTCGAACCACTCTAAATCTCCTTGCAATTTTTACCTTTGCAATTAGTGTCCACCATTCCTTCAAAAATCCAACTCACCCCCTCTTGGTTTTGTTCGATCGATTGCCACTCTCTTCATTCACTTTCCTCCTCACTTGAATCTACATGATGGCATGTGGAGGATTTGAGAGCAATGAAATTTGTGTTGATGCCAAGCCCTTTGAGCTTCTTCTCCCCCATAGCTCTAATCTCTTCCTTCTTCTTCTCCTCTTCTTTGTTTTTCTTCATAATTTGGTGAGTGAGAAGTGACCCCATGAGCTCATCAAGCTTCAAAGTCTTGAGATTCTTGGCTTCGATGATGGTAGTCCTTTTTGAGTCCCATGACTCGGGAAGGGAGTAGATGAGCTTTCGGACAAGCTTTTCTTCCGGAATGAATTCTCCAAAACCTTTGAGTCCATTGGTGATGGTGGAGAATCGATGGAACATCTTCTCAATGTCCTCTTTCGGGTCCATCTTGAAGTTTTCATACTCTAGGTTGAGGAGGCCGATCTTGGTCTCCTTTACTTCGTTTATCCCCTCGTATGTAACTTCGAGCTTGTCCCAAACTTCCTTGGCACTCTCGCAAGAAAACATCTTCTCGTAGATGTTGAGGCTAAGTGCACAAAAGATGAAGTGCAAAGCCTTGCAATTTAGCTCAATCTTCTTACGATCATCGACATTCCACCCCGCCTTGCTTCTTTGTGGTACGAACGTGACTTCTTCTATAATATCCCAAAGCTTGTAGTCTTTGGATTTGACAAAGAACATCATCCTCTTCTTCTGATAAGCATAATTGGTCCCATCGAAGAAGGGCGGTTTGTCGATGGATTGCGCCATTGAACCAGTTGTTTGAAATGTTAATCAAGCTTGCAAGATCACCTCAATAGGATGTTAATCCTCTTCAATTGAGCCAAGCTCTGATACCAATTGTTGGGGTTTTAGGTGCTTGATTCCTTCAACCGTTCTTGCTCGCCAAGTGATGGAGAAGTGGGATATTGGGTGATAGAGATGTGGAAGCTAAAAATGATAAAGACAAGATGATTTATAATGGTTCAATCTTCTAACCAAGGTCTACATCCACTACCTTAGCTTCCCACTAAGGATTTCCAATCAATCCACTATTGATTGGTCCCTTTTTCTAGGCTCAGGAGGAAACCCTTACAAAACCGATCAAACTTTCTACCCAAAGCTTTGATCAAACCATTTTTACAAAGTGATAAAAATAAACAAACTCAAATCCATCTAATAGGTATTTGTTTGTACAATTAAGCTCTCACCCAATCCTAAAACACTTGAGCAAATATAACAATTTTGGCTCACTAGTGTTTGTCTATACAAGGAATTGACAATTAGGCACTAAGACACATTTTGATCATATGTTGTATTACAATTGAAGCATTAACCATTACTTGATGCTTGAAGGTCCCTTTTATACTTCTAATTGAGTTTATAGCCGTTACTAGCCGTTGGAGTTGAATTGGAGCCGTTGGAGACTTTATTTCCCACTATAAATGCAGTTCTGCATCTCCCCGTTTCGAAACGCCCGACCATGTTTCGAAACACTCTTGAAATAGAAAGAGTCGTTGTAGTCTAATGCATCACCCGTTTCGAAACACCCTTGGCCGTATCGAAACGGTCGTATCGAAACGCTTGTTCCCGTATCGAAACGCCCTGTAATTTAAAATGTGGTTGGAAAATAGCCGTTGGGGGGTTTATGATTGTTGAGGTCATGCCACATAGGCGTATCGAAACGGTAGTGGTCGTATCGAAACACTATGCAAAATTCTCACCTAGATCAAGCCCTGTTTTGAAACAGACAAGGTTGTATCGAAACGTTTTGCCACTGTAAAGACCCGTATCGAAACACCTAGAGGCGTTTCAAAACGCCTGGATGGTTTTGTTAAATTTAGCTTTGAAAACATATAAAACCTTTTTGAAATATCCCATAACATAGTTTTCAAGTTGTTTGGACTTAGAAATGGTTTTGAATTCTTTTTGACTTTATTTGAAACATTTTTCAATTATTATAACAAAACATTAGTTCTACACGAAGGCATAAACAAAACATGGTATGCACATGCACAACCATTTCTGGTGGGACTACACATCACCGTTAATATCAACTAGCATATTTTGGATGGGACTACACATCACCATACTCAACTACTAGTCACTTCCTGTGGGACTACACATCACCTTATTCAACAACAACCAATCATCACGTGAGGCTTTGACAACAGCTACGACAACACAACAACATTAAAAGGGGAGGTAAAAGCATTTCACATTTCACACCACAACATGAATAAACACATACGCCAACAATTAACGAAACAAGACGAACATGGACAAACTTACGCTTGGGTTTAGGTTGGCCCTTAAGGTTCCACCCAAACCCCAAGAAAACCTTCATTGAACATTTAAAAGCTTCAAAACGATTTTCACTCACCAGCTCGATACCCAAAATAAGCTAACGGTCCTTCTTCAAGCTTCCACAACTCCTGGTGTGACGTCTGAAGGACCCAAATCATTATCCGCTGCCTCTACCCAAATCAAAACAAGGAATTAATACATCTTTCAACATTCAAACTCACTGAAATCAATTCCATCAAAATCCGACAACAACAAGCATTTGATTTCTATCCGAAACTAACCAAAACCATCCTCAATCCTACTCTAACCTCAAGTCGGCCATATCCCCATCAATTTAACATCCAAACCACGTTCAAGCACTCTAAAAACATCATCCCAACAACACCAAAACATTGGAAACCCTTCTCCACCATTTCTAAGCCAAAAACCCAAAAACCCATTAATCAAAATCACCCATTTTCCCAAAATCCAGGATTTCATGTTAAACCCAATATCTTAACACCCCTTTACACCCAAAAATATCCTTTAAAACTCACCCAAACCACTATTTTCACTAAAAAGCTTAAACACTTCAAAAACTCAATTTTTACCCAAATGAAGAAACTTGAGAAACTTTCAAAACCTTGAAGAGTAGATGCTAAAAACAAGATTAGAAGAAAGAGAGGAATAAAACCAAGTAGCTTACCTCTTGAAAACTCCAAAAATAGTGAAGCTTGGTGAAAAAGTGGGTGGTGACTATCACTTGGGTGTTTTAACGTGAAAGGCTATTGGGGAAGAAGAGATAGTAAATTTTGAAATATTATATTTTATTTTAATGTAAAACCTATCTCCAAACCCATTTATTAACATTTTACCAAATGACCTTTTTTAAAATCTCCTTTTCTCCAAAAGCCCTACAATGATATATTTTTAAATTGTCTCCCCAAAATTTAACTTAACCCGAACCGGCTTAACCAACCCGAGTATTTTTCGGGCCCCAAACTCGGGCGTTACAAACCCTAAACCCTAAAAACACACCATACACACAATTTTCTAAACCCTAAATCTATTTTTTTTAGTATGAGACATAAATAAAGTACCAAAAAGAGACAAAGAATTTCTATTCCAAACAAACTGCTCGAATCTAGATCTTTTAAGCTTTTCCACTTACCACTCAATAGGTTCAATATGGGGAAAGTAAAAAAAAAACCACATAAAATACATTTAAAATATTGCCTACATAAATTTTTACAAAAAATTGTAAGAATTTATGTAGGGTTAAAAAAATTTCGATAGGACCGGGATTATTATTAATTGCGTAAGAATTTGTGTAACTACATAAATTCTTACCAATTGAATAAATATTTGTATAGATTTTGCCTTAGTTAAGAATTTTATAGCTACATAAATTCTTATATTATAACTTAAATTCTTACCAACTGAATAAAATTTTATATAAAATCATCTTATCTTAACTGTATTATAAGAGTGAAGGAACTACCCTTCAATATGTCCCGTAATTTTAAGAAATATTTTTACTATTTTTAAAAATATTTTATAATAATATATTTTTACCTTCAATATCTTCTGTAATTTTAAGAAATCTTTTTAGGAAAAATTACATTGGTGGTCACCAAATTATCACCTTTTTTCTATTTTGGTCACCTAATTAATTTTTCGTTAAAATTATCTCTCCCGTTAAATACCTTTCATGTTTTGGTCCCTCTCCGTTAAAATCTTAACAGAATCGCGGATTTGGCATTTTTTATGCTATTTTCAAAGTATTTTTTGATCCCGTCAAACCTAACAACATATTATAGTATTTATTTTATTCGACCAACTAGGAGGGGACCAAAACAAAAAAAATGATGATAGTTAGCTGACCAAAATATGAAAATGGTGATAGTTAGGTGACCAAAAAAATGTCAAGTTAGTGATTCAGTTAAGTTTTTAACGGAGGGGACTAAAACAAGAAAGGTATCTAACGTGAAGGACAATTTTTACGAACAAATTAGTTGAGTGGTCAGAATAGAAGAAAATGTGATAGTTTGGTGACCGCCCACCCATGTAGTTTACCCATCTTTTTATTATCGTATATTAAAAATATTTTTTTACAAAATTAAATAAAATATTCCTTTATTTTAATCATAGATAAACAACCAAAATTACTACTCTAGGTTAATTTCGCTGTATGTTAAGCTCACTGAGTTTTCGTCAACAAACCTTCATCAAATTCGGAATTCAAAAGCAAAAAGTGAGATGAGCAACCCATTGGCCATTGCCGATTCTTTCTGTTAAAAAGAGAACGTAAGGGAGGAAAAAACATTCAATTGAATAATCAAGAACAACGAAGTCGCTAGCATTCTCAAACTTTCATGCATTACTTTTTTCAGGTTTCATTCATTTTTTTTCTCTACCTAAAAACCTGAACCTTTTTTTTTCCTGTAAATATCTATAAATTTAAAGAACAAATTTGTAAACTTTAGGGTTACTCTGGAATGTTTGGAAACTTTAAGATACTTTAAATTCGAAGGGGACTGAGAGCAAAGAATGATTGTATGAGTTGAATAACAGAATGAGCTTCAAACTCAGTTCACCATTTCTCGGGATACCACTTGGAGCTTCTTTAAATGGTCAAAGAAGCAATGTAGGTTGCATCTTTTTTGATAGAGGGAGGCCCTTTAGAAGAGCAATACGAAAACATGTATCCGCTGAGAGGCAGAATGATTGGATCGCGCAAGCAATCAGAATTTCCCTTTTTTGTGGTAAAAACATTGAGTTGTTTAGGGAAACTATTGGATTGAGAAATGGGTTTGTCGCCAAAGGTCTTAAGAAGTCTTTTGGTGGGAGTAAGGATCTAATGAGTTCATTGTCAACATTGTGGAAAGAGGGGTTACTGTTGGTTAGATGCTCTGTTCTTGCTGCTGTGTTGTCTGGTGTGTATTTATTGGTTTGGTATGGACAGAAGAAAGCTAAGGGTTTTGTGGAAACAAAGCTTTTGCCTTCAGTTTGTTCTGTGCTTAGTGAATATATACAGCGTGAGATTGATTTTGGTAAGGTTAGGGGACTTTCCCCATTAAGTATCACATTGGAAGCATGCTCTATTGGGCCTCACAGTGAAGAGTTTTCTTGTGGTGAGGTTCCCAGTATGAAAATTCGTGTTAGGCCTTTTGCAAGTTTGAGGAGAGGCAAGGTTGTAATAGATGCAGTTTTGTCTCATCCGAGTGTGTTTATTGCTCAAAAGAAGGATTACACTTGGCTGGGGATACCTATTTCTGAAAATGGTCTACGGAAGCATTTATCTAGAGAGGAAGGGATTGATTATCGTACTAAAAGCAGGAGGGTTGCCAGAGAGCAATCAGCCACTCTCTGGGCTAGAGAGAGAGATTATGATGCTAGGAAAGCAGCAGAGATGGGATACATTGTTTCGGAGGTAAGTTCAAATAGATCTAAAGATGACACGGTTAAAGAGATAGGCCCTTCACCTGAAATGACAAACTCAAAGTCACATTCAAGCATGGATGAGAAGATGTATCCGAGGGATCATCATTGTGTAAACGCCGGTGTTGATTGTGACACAAAGCATGCAGAAATGGAGAAATCATTTGGTGTAAAAACCCCAGGTGCAGGGCTTACATTATGGTCAAAAGTTATAAAAGGGCTTAAAAGGAGTCACTTTAAGAAAAAGTTCAATAGGGGTGATACGTCTTCTGCTGGTGTTGCTTCCAAGAGACGTATCCTTAAGCGTAGTGCATCTGCAGCGCTGACATATTTCCAGGGTCTGTCCCTGAAGGACTCTGATGATTATTCAGGGTCATCTGGAACTTATGATTTATCAGTTCCTAATACCATCTTGGTTAAAAATGGGGATGATTCTAGTGCTGGAAATTCTGTTGACATTACTACTGCTGAAGGAAATTTACTCAGTTATAACCAGTATGGAGAACAACGTGAAAAGACAGAAAACCGATGTATTAAAGATAATGGAACTTTTGGAAGTTTCAATTTCTTACATGATCCATTTCTCATCACTGTTAAAAGACTTAGTGGATTCATAAAAGTTTGCAAAAATTTTCCATATGATGGAAATACTACCGGAGATCCTAAAACCATGGGTTCTAAAGTAGGTGGTGAGAGTTTGTTTTATGATGTTGTAAATAGGAATATGGATGAGAATGCATCTGAGGGTGAAAGGAGTCACGCATCTCCTTCAACTTTCATTAAGTCTGACCACACTCCTTTAGCATACCATTCGGTCACATTTTGGCCACTAGGCTTGAAATTTAGATTGCCGTCTATTCCTGACAGCATAAGGAAACAGGTTTCCCATTTTTTATCTGGATCCTTTCAAAAGCTTAAATTTGTTGTGGTTCCAAAGGTTGAAGATATTATTGCAGAGTTTGTTGGTGGGGTAGATGTGCCGCAGATTGAGGGCATTAAGAGGACGCCTCCAGTTATTGTGGATTCTGTCCATTTCAATGGTGGAACACTGATGCTACTAGCATTTGGTGACAGAGAGCCCAGGTGCAAACTCCTCTGCTACCATTTTGCTTCATGCATATGTACATTGTTTTCATATATTTTAATGATTTCTCACTTATGCACCTTAGACCAGCAATAAAACTTTCTGTAGTTATTAATAGTATTCCATAAAACCTTTTGACTCTTAATCCTATGTGGAATACTAATGTGTGCGTGTATATATATATACATAAAGCTGGAATGGTTTTCACTGAATAATTGATTGAGGAGAAGAAAAAAAAAACCAAAACTTGATATTTATGGTGTTGCCTAACATCTGTGGTCGGAGAAAGACATATGATTAGTCTTTAGGCGAGGGAGCTTTTCTCTCGTCTGGCATTTTGTCTCTTTCACAAGAACTTAATTAGTTTAGCTACATTCGGAGATTTTGCTTCTTGTGGCTCAGTTTAATGCATGTTTTTGGTCCCCTCCAAATACAGGCCCAGAGTTGGTCAGATTTGCTGAATTCATTCTTGTGGTTAGCCAAACAAAGTATTTGAAACGTCTTGTAACGGAGATTCACTCTTGCAGTACAATCCTTCCTTGAAATAATCCATATACACTTAGCCAATCAGTTTTTTGTTTATTGGTGCATTTACCACATCAAGAAAAAGTTTTAAACAAGAGATGTTCTCTGTTATTTCCATCTTTTAAAATGTTTGATATTGGTTGTAGAGAGATGGAGAATGTTTCTGGAAATGTGGAGTTCAAAAATCATTATGGTCAAGTTGACGTACAACTCAGTGGCAACTGCAAAACTTGGAGATCAGATTTGGTGTCTGAAGACGGTGGTTGGTTGTCTACAAAAGTTTCTGTTAATGTTTTAGACCAGAAATGGAAGGCAAAATTAAATATTTCCGAACTCTTCGTTCCGGTACGATAGAAAAATGATGTGATGATTAACTTCTCTGTCTGCTTTTGGTTAAGCATGTGTTTGATATATATGGTTTTCCTGTTTGTCTTTTCCTACAGCTTCTTGAAAGAATTTTAGAAATTCCAATCACATGGCTTAAAGGAAGAGCCACTGGTGAGGTGCTTTTCTGACTTCACTTTTTTTTTTTATAAAAAATATTATTATTTATTATGCGTGTCTTTTATGGTATTATATAAAACTACATTTAATATTGTGATCTATCGACTGCAATATGGTTAATCAAGTAATTTTTTCTAAAACAAAATACTTGTCTATCTCAATATGTTTTGTTCTGTCACGTTAAACTGGATTCTTTGCAATCTGAATGGCTGATTGATCATCGCAAAGAATCTCAAATGTGTCTTCTTGGTCAGTGTGCAATTCCTTTAGCAACTTGAGTAGTCAAATTCCTTCACACATTCATAGTGCTAATGCTCGAAATTCTGCTTCAGCACTGCTTCTAGATACAACCGATTGCTTCTTGCTTCTCCAAGTCACAAGATTTCCCCAAACGAATGTGCAGTATCCACTTTGTTAAGGACTTTATTCCGCTATGGATGAAAAAAGATTGAATACCGTAGTTAGGGTGTAGAAGTAATGAATGGTTGATATATATGCTGATCAACTTGGTAATTTCAGGTTTGCTTGAGCATGTCAAGAGGGGAGACATTTCCAGTTCTTCGGGGAGAGCTTAAAGTGACAGGGTTGGCCTTTCAAATATATGATTCTCCATCATGCTTTTCTGTATGTCCTCTTTCATCTTCAATATACCATTACCTGCTTCCGTATCAATTCAAATATTTCTTGTAGCACACAAATGAACTTAGAATTATCTAGTTGTAGCTAATAATTCAAAATAAATATTTGGGTAAACTACCGTAATGCCCACTTACGTTTGGGTGGTGTACACTTTTACTCACTGATTTTAAAAATTGAACTTTATGCTCATTTACGTTTTTGGGGTGTAAACTTATCCTCACTGAAACGTTTTTCACCATTAACATTTAATGGGAAGCTGATTTGGGAGATTAAAGGTTAAATAATAAAAGGCTTAATACACAAATAGGTCCCCAAACTATGCTTTTGGAGCCTAAACTATTTTTAGCTCTAAATAGGTACCTAAAGTTTCAATTTGGTCATTTTAGGTGCCTAACTGTTAACTACCGTTATTTTTATTAAAAAATAATTTTTATTTTATTTATTTTTTAACTTAATTTTTTTACAAAAAACCCTAAATTTCCCAAAACTCACAAAATGGCCCCCAAATTCAAAATCCCTAACTTCCCCAGTCGAATCCGCCGCCGATGGTTTCGTTGCCGCCCCCATATCCACCGCTGGACTACCAAGATTGTTTTCCCAGCCACCCATCGCTGGTAAACGGCGGTAGGTGTGTCGATCGGCTTCCTAACGTCGAAAGAAGCCAAAATCGCGAAAGGAAGTCGTCGGCACACCTGCCGTAAATTATCGGCAATGGGTGGTTGGGGGAAACGGTCGCGGTGGTCCGGCGGCGGTAGTGGTGGTCTCGGTGAGGTAGTAAACGGCGATATCGACGTTAATTTGGGGTTTTGGGTTAGGGATTTTGGCCTGTTTTGTAAAGATTTAAAATTGTTAATTTTTTTATAAAATTGAATTTTGAATTTTATTTAAAAATTAATTAAAAGAAATAAAAAATAAAAAATAAAAAACATGCCACTTGTCACAATTTAATTGGCTAACGGTTTTTTATTAACGGTTAGGCACCTAAAATGACGAAAATTGAAACTTTAGACACCTATTTAGAGTTAAAAATAATTTAAGCACCAAAAGTGATCCACAAGCATAGTTTGGGCACCTATTTGGGTATTAAGCCTTTTATTAATTAACCTTTAATCTGCCAAATCATCTTCCCGTTAAATGTTAACGGTGAAAAACGGTTCGGTGAGGATAAGTTTACACCCCGAAAACGTAAATGAGCATAAAGTTTAATTTTTAAAATCAGTGAGCAAACACAACTCAAATGTAAGTGAGCATTACGGTAGTTTACCCTAAATATTTATATATGAATATACAACCATTTTTGTATATTGTTGCATGGTTTTTAATTTACTATCTTCTGTATACTTAATGCCCATATAATGTGGCATCTGCACTGGGAAGACATTATTTTTTCTGGGTTGCTAGTTTGATATCTGAAAGTCAATTTTATGGGTTTTGTTGCATGATTGAGACTTTTCTTTGTTTTATACAGTTTCCGTGAGGCATGGACATGATGCAAAAGTACTTTGTTTCTGTTCTGATGTTTTGTGGAGATACTCTTGAATGCTTTAGTTGTTTTTAGGTGGTGTTTGGTGTACTTTGTTTTATACAGTTTCTGTGAACATGATGCAAAAGTACTTTGTTTCTGTTCTGATGTTTGGTTTTATACTGTTTTAGTTGTTTTTTTAGTCTGGGTGGTGTTATGGAGATATGGTTTTCTTTAACTTTAATGTTTCTCTTCTCCTGCTGTCTTAGAACCAGAAGTGGTTGAAGTACATACTACAGTTAGTTGAAAGGTTTCTCTTGCAGTGATTGTTGTTAAAGCATCTGATAAAGATGGTCTTATACCACAAAAAGAACTTAGAGTTTTGCACCTAAGAATTGATCCAGCAAAGGAGTGGCTGGTTTTCACGAGGACATGGTTTTTTTTCTTTTACAGGACCTTTTGGCAAGTTTAAGTTTCCGGGGTCAGCAAATATTCCTGCATAATACACGTGGCTCGTTTGGCAGTGTTCCTTTAGAAGCTTCTGGAGTTTTTGGTATCCATCCTGAGGAAGGAAAGTTCCATTTGATGTGTCAGGTATGCCCTCGCATATATTCTGGCCAGACTTTATTCAATGTTTTGAGAACATGGCTTCTGAATTGAACTGTGTTATTACACCGAAAGAACTCAAAATTTTTCATCATACTAAAAGTGATGCTAATATACGTGCTACAATGAATATGGATTTGAATGGTTATGCAGTTTAACTATTGGACATTTTTCATGTAATTGAAAAGGGGGAAATCCTTTAGTTTGATGGCAGGGTCAAGTTATTTTTTTGTGTCTTGAGAATACTATTTGTTGAGTAATGTTATCCATATCATTCAAGTTTGGGTTAAGGAACTTTGTTTAGGTTGGGCTTCTTCTCACTTCTGATTTTGTTTCAAGTAGGATACTCAACTTCATTTGTTATACATAGCATGAGAGCCCAAGGTGTTTGTTGCCAAATTCATTTGTTAAGTAATATTGTGCCTGCATGCTAGTGGGGTTGTTGTCGTGTTTTATTCAGATTGGTCGACCGCCTACTGCAAGGAAGATAAAGTTATACTATAAGCTGTTAGCCTGATTTATTATGCTTTAAAATTTTCATTTTTCCTGAGTTTGTGGTAAGGTGTTACCATCTCTTATAAAAACCAACTATAAAGTTCCTTTTTCTTTCGTGACAACTTAGTATTCTTCCCCAGATTTCTGATTGTGTCACCATCATTTTATTTCCAGGTTCCATGTGTGGAAGTAAATGCTCTGATGAAAACTTTCAAAATGAAGCCATTGCCGTTTCCGGTATGCATGTATCATCATTTTAACTTTTTTATGACTGCTACCATTACCATTCTTAGTTTTTTGGATGACGTGTTTTGTAAGACTTTTTCATTCATATCAAGTGATGCATCAATTGCTATTATGATCATTTCTTCATCGTCTTCCTCTTTAATTAGATCTAATTAGTGTAGGATATTTAACTCCTCCTACACTTCTATTTCTATATTGTTTGACTTCTTGAGGAATTTAGTAATATGGTTATCTTCATCTCTCAATTTACCATATCTGCTTTCTATCCTGATTGCAGTTGGCTGGTTCTGTGACGGCTGTGTTCAACTGTCAAGGTCCACTGACTGCTCCTATTTTTGTGGGGAGTGGAATGGTGTCTAGAGAGATATCTTACTCTGTTTTTGATGTCCCTTCATCCTCTGCGTCTGAAGCAATGTTAAAATACAAGGAGGCTGGTGCAGTGGCAGCATTTGACTGTATTCCATTATCATATCTGTCTGCTAATTTTACGTTTAACACTGATAACTGTGTACGTTGTTTTAAATAGAAAATATTGTGTGTTAAGATGAACTTTTCTTTGAATGTCAATGCAGTGGACAGCTTTTTTTTCCTAAATTTCGTGTCATAACTCATATGTGATAGGTTGCTGACTTGTATGGCATCAGAGCTAGTCTGGTAGATGGTGGGGAAATTCGAGGGGGAGGAAATGCATGGATTTGTCCGGAGGTATTTTTTTAATTTTCTTTTCTTGCCCATTTTGCTAGGCTAAGAAAACACTTGTTTGTCATTGGATTAGTCCATGTTGAATGCATCTCCATTATGCTTTATTCCTTTTGTCTTGATCTCTTTGTTGGCTATGAAATCTGAATTACAGAACTTGGCTGACAATTTTATATACTGAAACTCTTATTGTCTGGACTTCCATGGTTGCTTCTTCAATTCTTCTCACTGTTGGTCTTTGTATATAGTTGGTATTTTGGTCGAAGACTCAAGTGTGAGTTCTCTGATTAATTCAAAAGTACTGATTACAACATAGTCTTATAGTTGACTAGGTACAAGAGTTTACTTTAACTCAGATTAGACTACTCTAGATGTTATCTCTATCTATACTTAGGATAGTAGTTAATCTAAACTTCTAGTAGATAACTAGTACAACAAGGATTAATTTCTAAAGGTTAATCTCTAACATACGTCTACAACCTACAGTCTTACTATAATGACTTTTATTTACTTTCATGTGTAGTCTAATACTCCAATGCAATTGTTTGTAATTTGTTTCGTCTGGATGGGTCGGCGTTTTTTAAAATCTTAGCATTTGTGCTCTTTATAAGGCTATAACTAGATAGGACAGTGGAAATACAAATATACTGATATATTTAAAAGTTATTTCTGATGTACAATTACTTAAATTCCACAGGGTGAGGAAGATGATACAGCAATGGATGTAAATTTCTCAGGAAATTTGTCCATTGACAAGATTATGCAGCGATATGTACCAGGTTATGTACATCTTATGCCACTCAAATTAGGGGATTTAAGTGGAGAGACAAAACTTTCTGGATCACTTTTGAAACCGTAAGCCGATTGACTTGCCTCCTTTATTTGGGTTGATTGATGAGGACACTTAGTTTTATTTCTTAATATTCTTTTTGTTTCCTCATTGGTGTTGCTTATCTTTAAGTTTGTTAATTCACACTCCCTTTGAACCTAGGAGGTTTGATATCAAGTGGACTGCACCAAAAGCTGAAGGGTCATTAAGTGATGCTCGGGGAGATATAATGATTTCACCTAATTGTATTACTGTTAATTCTTCATCTGTTGCTTTTGACTTATTTACAAAAGTTCAAACTTCATACCCTGAGGAATACTGGCTGAACAGAAAAGAGTTCAATGAGAAGATCGCTGTGCCGTTTATTGTTGAAGGAGTGGAGTTGGACTTGCGTATGCGTGATTTTGAGTTTTTCAATACGGTCTCTTCTTATACTTTTGATCCTCCAAGGCCTACACATTTGAAAGCAACTGGAAAAATAAAATTTCATGGTAAGGTTCTGAAGCCTTCTATTACCAGTGAGCAAGGATTTTGTCCCGATGGGCAACCTGAGAAAGTGATGGATAACAGAAGCAGACAGAGTCTTGTTGGTGAATTGTCAGTCTCAGGTCTGAGACTGAATCAGTTAATGCTGGCACCTCAGTTAATTGGGAAGTTGAGCATATCTCGAGACTCTATCAAGGTATTGTCTATAAACTTTCTCCCTAAGATACTACAGAATTTTTTGTGTTTGTGTTCAGGGTCTTGTTAGACTGCTTATAGTTTCCCATCACGAGGACGGAGGAACTTAAAACTTTAGTTTGCTCTATTAACGTAGCTGTACTAAATCCTGCAATATGGGCAATATAGCATAGAGGTTTATTTTTTTTTGTTCCTTAATAGTCTCAAGGGGAGGAAAGGCCAAAGAACACTTGAGTTCAAACTGTGAATGGATGTTGCTTTTATTGAGAATAGTTGGGATAAGGACCTAATAGGTGATGGCCTAGTGTGGCCCTTTTGGCTGGGTTAGTGAGGAAGGACTAAGTTGTTTTTGTAGCTTCCAGGTGTCTATTGTCTTCTTTTGGTGATCTTTTTTAGACAGTAATTGTAATCTTATCTCTGTTTTTTTGCTGAGCCAAATTATAATCTTATCAGATAGTGATGAAATTTGCTAGCCTTTTCAATTTTTGGTAATTCTTCAATCAGTTTTGAAGCAGGCAAAGTTTCAGACTTAAACTGAGATAAAACAATGTTGAATGTTGCCTCCTTCAATTAATCCTTATAGCATGTTGCATTCAAAAGTTGCCAGTATTGAAAATATTTCTGAAAACCTAAATATTATAGGAATGTCTTATTTGTAACTGGTCTATTGTTTCTCTTTTTTTAAAGTTGCTTTTTGTAGCTTCCTGTTGTCTACTTTCATTTTGGAAGTGATTTCTTATGCATCACTGAATGCCAACTGTAGGTGGTGGAGAAGTTTGCTAACCTTTTTTCTTGTAATTTTTCACTCAGTTCTGATGCAGGAAAACTTTTAGACTTAACCTGAGATATAAAAAAATTCAAATGGTTGCCTACTTGGTTTGCATAGCAATATTTGATAATTTGTGGGGTTATTCAAGACACTATGCATCCGTACAATCTGTTTCTTTCCTTGCAAGAGTTGTCACAGTTAAAAAGTGCTTTTCTGACAACTCCTATAGTATAGCAATGTCTTATTTAATTGATAAGCACATTGCTTAACTTTTCTATTAAAAGATTTTTCAGGACTCCATTTTAATGAAGGGAACAGTTTAGTAACTTATATTCCTATGCTTATTTATTTTTCAATTTTAATAGTATATTAATTAATGTAGTTAGCTTTTTGTGGATATTCGAATCTTATAACCAACAGAATGGTCATTTATATAACTTAAGATTAGGGTTGGGAGCAAAGGGTGAAGTTTTCTGTTGGATCCTCGTAATTGAATATATCATGGATAAGATGGCTGCTACTTGGTGCATAAAAGGGAAATAACATGTATATCAATCAAAATTAAGATAGTTCTATAAGTTGCATAAATATCAGTGCGGGTCTAATTGACTGCAGTCTTAGCCATTCTCAACATGTGTGGCTAGCTTAATTATTTTGTTATTTTACTGCTTCACTCATTCTTCCTCTTTTTTTAATTGGAAAATGCATTGCTATCTGTATATGCTAACTAGATAAGTGCCTCTTTTCATTGAGATCTAGTGTCTCAATTTGACACAGAAACATCAATGTCATACTTATCTACCATGTTGTAATTCTTTTAGGTCTTTCATAGTGCATGATCTAATTTCTAAAAAGATAAGAAGGCATCACAAAGTTGTGTCAAATATATAGTAATATATGTCATCATCGAGATCCCTTATTTTCTCATGAAGTCTGTTTATTTGGGCTAAATAGAATACAAGTACATGTTTCCTTCAGAATGTCAAGTATTTCATTGTCAAATATAATATATGTGGTAGAGGTCCATAGCGTAATGACGTAATCTTACCGTATACAAGTATATCTATTTCTCATTCTTTTTGCTCAGTTTATAAGAAAATGTTTGTTCTCCCTGGTTCTGCAGTTAGATGCCACAGGTAGGCCAGATGAAAGTCTTGCAGTTGAGGTTGTGCAACATTCTGGCTCTGAGGAAAACTTGCAAAATGGAAAACTATTCTCTTTTTCTCTTCAAAAGGGGCAACTGAAAGCTAATATTTGTTTACGCCCTCTGAATTCTGCTACCTTGGAGGTATATTCAGATCTTTCCAGTTTAGTTTGTTAGAATTAGTCTTATCAAGTGTTCTTAATAAGAAAGCAAAGGACTAATGAAGTTGAAACTTTCATGCCCATGTGTATGTGTTATTTGCAGATACGCCACTTGCCACTTGATGAGTTGGAGATTGCTTCACTTCGTGGAACAATACAACGGGTAAGTTTTGATGTGGGCGGTAGGCCTTCTTATCAAGGCTTAACTAAATCTAATAGCCGAGATTAAAGTTAAATTGAGATAATGGAGATTATCTCTTAGGAGAGAGAAAAGAAGATTACATGCGTAGCTTATTAACTTGACAAGAAAGGATCTAAAAGCTAGTCTATAACCTATATCTAAAATAAGTGTTGATGATCATAAGTTGTTTCTGGTCTCTGCCTGAAACATTGTGTTCCATGTCAAGCTAGATGGGATCCTTTTGGAGTTTGATGATGACTGTCACTAATATATCAGTTGTTATTGGTGATTTTGACCTAAAATTGGTTGTTGATTCTGCTTTGATTTCACTTTCAGGCAGAAATACAACTTAATTTCCTGAAAAGAAGAGGTCATGGTGTTTTATCTGTGCTCCGGCCTAAATTCAGCGGTGTGCTTGGTGAAGTTTTAGATGTGGCTGCTAGATGGAGTGGTGATGTTGTAAGTATATGTAGCTTCATGTGTCTTTCTTATTCTGGTTAATTGGGTTCTCTTGAACTTTTTGTGTGATTATATATGCTTTTTGATGGTTACTTGATTGGGAATTTCTTTGACCAAGTCCAATTTTAAGTTTGGGTTTTTACTAGTCGTGGTTGCTACACAATTATATCTTTTCTTGTCAATTTGATGTGAAAACTTTGATGCTTTGTTGTTGTAAGTGTAGAAAGAGTAGAAAACATAATACTTTTTATGTTATTTGATTAATTCAGAAAGATACAACATGAGACTCTTTTATAGAGTCATGTAGGAGTTCAACTAGGATAAGGATTACTAGAACTACAAAACTTCTAACTCTATACAAGGCTTAGAACTACAAAATAGACTCAACCTCATATTTTTCTCGCATTAAGTAAGTCCATGTTGTCCTGCTATGGTCATCTATGAAAGACACGAACCACCTATAACCATTAATACTCTTCACTCGAGAAGGACCCCAAATGTCACTGTGAATAAAAAAAATGGTTTAGATGTGTAGAATTAAAGGTTTTGATATAATAATTGAAAAATGATTTAGACTAAATTGAAAAGAATTTAAAATATGCTTTTAGTCAAAACAACTTGAAATTATGTTTAATGGTTTTTAAAAGGCTTTGAAATAACTTAAAATGCTTTTAAAGTAGCAAAATCAGTGTTTTTCAAGTACCCGTACCGATACGGTCTGGTACTGTATCGATACGCCCTAGGGTTTCAGCTACAATAATTTTTCAGTAGCCAATACCCGTACCGATACGCTTTGCCGTATCGATACGGTATGTTTTAAATAGACAACGGCTAGTTCGCGTACCGATACGGTTGTAACGCGTACCGATACGCCCAACTACCCCCAACGGTCATTTTCCCAACGGTCTTTTAAATTGCAGGACTTTACCGATACGCTTGCCACATGTATCGATACGCACCAGCTGGAAGAGCTCAACGGCTATTTCCTTATCGGGACCGTATCGATACGGATTTAAGAGTATCGATACGCTAAGCTGCAGAACTGCATTTATGGTGGGAAATAAAGGCTGCAACGACTCTAATTCAACCCGGTCCTCAACGGCTACAAACTCAATTAGTAGTACAAAAGGGACCTCCAAGCATCAAGAGATGGTTAATGCTTCAATTGTCAACAACATTATGATGAAAAATTTGTCTTAGAGCTAAATTGTATATTTCTTGTATAGATAACACTTGTGAGCTTAATTGTTAAATTTGCTCAAGTGTATAAGTTTTGGGTGAGTGCTTAGAGATGCAAACATATACCTATTAGAGAGATTTCTAGTTTGCTTTGAATTTCTCTTGTAAGAGAGTGTTTGATCAAGCTTTGGGTAGAAAACTTGATCGTTGTAACGGTTTCCTCCTAAGCTGAGAAAAGGGGACGAAATTCAATAGTGGATTTGGTTGAAATCCTTAGTAGGAAGCTAAGGTAGTGGATGTAGGCTTTGAGTTAGAAAGTCGAATCACTCTAAATCCTTGTGTTTAACTCTTAATTTTTAGCTTCCACAAAACACCCAAAAATCCAATCTTCTCCACACTTGGCAAGCATTTCGGTTGTGACCATCGAGCCCAATAAGATGTTTTAGAAGATGGTAAATAAGAAGCTTTAGATTGCTTAGCAAGAGGGCAAACATGACATTTGAACAATTGCGGTTTTGTATGAGTAAACAAGTGAAGAAAAAGTTTGGCAAGATAAAAAAAATTTGGGTGGCCTAACCGAAAATGCCATAACATGATTTCATCATTTTGCTTTGAGGGTGATATGGAACCAGAAAAAGCTTGAGATTGGAGGGGTCGCTTGCCAAAAAAAGGTATAGAGCCCATTGTTCAATCTGGCATTGCCAAGTATCTTCTTCGAGTCCATTGCCTGTAAGATACAATTATCATCAGTAAACTCCAGAGAACACTGTAAACCTTTAGATAGCTTACTGACAGACAGTAGGTTGCATTTCAAATCTGGTACAAACAACACACCAATAAGCATTATATTTTCAGTGAGAAGAACAAAACCAGTCCCTTGAATAGGCTGCCGAGAACAAAAGGGTTCAAATGTAGCGAACAAACCCCTATTACCAGTTATATGGTCAGAGGCTCCGGAGTCAATAATCCATGCAGGATTATTCTGTGTAGCTAAAAAAATAGGGAGAGCATTTGTTGAGGAAGTCTGACTTTCAGACTGATGGCAAGTGACTACTTCTCCAGAGAGTTCTGGAAATTATCAACAATTGGAAGGGAGTCTATCGATGAATTAGCACCAGAGGATGCGGAAGGAAAAGCCATCGAGAGAGATTTATGGATCAAGACCCAATCTGATACCATGTAGAAATAGATAAAGTAGATTTACAGAGAAGAGAAAGAGTTTTTCTCTGTAATTTTTATATATTAACTCAATACAAAGGAGGAGTCTGTTTTATAGACTCAGTACAACATAGTAAGAGTTTAACTGACAGTAAACTCCTTTAGGATTAATCTCTTATCTCTAGGATAGAGTTCCTAACAAATTAGAATACTACTTACATAATAAAACACTATTTACCGTGTGAGTTATTATAAATGTAGTTCTCTCTTTTATTTAAACTCCTCGTGTCTTCTAATACTTTTCCTTTAAAGAACTTGTATTTTTTCTCTGAAACTAACCTCCAACCTTGTTCTGATTTGTACTATAGTTACTATTGTAGATTATGTAACTAAATTTTATTTGACTGGAATAAACTGTAATATATAAAAATAATGTTGGTTATTTATCTTACAAGTCTTGTGATTGGAAAATCTATCACTCATATTAGCAATTGCTGAGTTTTTGCTTCATTTTGGATTTTTGCAACAACATTTTTTCTAGTATTGGATGCTAAAGGTTAAATCGCTAAGGCGCCTTACCTATTCTCTTGTATTGCAAGATATAGACACTGCAAACAATGTGACTGATGATACTGGTTGCCATGAATTTTGTAGATCACCCTTGAAAAAACTGTTTTAGAACAAATTAGCAGCCGTTATGTGCTTCAAGGTGAATATGTATTGCCTGGCAGCCGGGATAGTAACCTTTCTGAAAAGGGAAGGGGTGGTTTGTTTAAAAGAGCAATGACTGGCCATCTTGGTAGTGTCATATCTTCTATGGGAAGGTGGAGGATGAGACTGGACGTTCCTCGAGCTGATGTTGCTGAGATGCTTCCACTTGCAAGACTCTTGTCTCGAAGTACAGATCCTGCTGTTCGTTTTAGATCAAAGGTTGTTTTTGGATTTATTTACTGAAATGGATTATATTCAGTTTTGTGATTGCATCATAGCCACTCGTGAGAACTCACCACAACTATTTTACACAGAAGAAAAATTCTGCATGATAGAAATTTTATTAAATACTTCCTAGCCAAGTTCTTCCAGAAAGAAAAATGAGAATATCAAATGGTCTCGAACATTATTGAAATGCTCATACTGTAAAATTGGTGTTTGATTAGGCTATATTATATTCTGTAAATTAGTATTCAATTTGAGTCCAAGATGAAGAATAGAACTGCTGTTGATGTCTGTACATGAAAGTATAATGTTATTGGCACTTAAACTATTTCTGAGTTATAGAACAATATCCATTCAAAACAAAATAATGGAACTTAATGCCTATGGAGGATTATGAAGTATCTGATGGATTTAAAGTAAAAACATTGCATATTAATAGAAATTTTCAACTGTCCATGCAAAACGATGGAACTTAACATCTAAGGAGGATTATGGAGTGTCTAATGGTTTCTTAAGTAGATGCATTGCATATGAGTAGAAATTTTCAACCACCCCCACCCAATGATGACCTATTGCAATCAAGCTTCTGCATGTAAACTGGCATTTTGCTTTTCCTTTTAGTCATTATGGACATTCCATAAGAGTAGAGTGAGGGAATGCTCTACGTTGAAAGTTTCCTGTTTCTTAGCACTATAGTTGTTTTCTTTGTATTACGTAGATCTCTCTGGTATCTATTCCTTTCAATTAAATTTTTTATGACTGTGCATGTTTCTCCATGCTACCCGCAGGATTTTTTCATTCAAAGTTTGCAATCGGTGGGAGTATATAGCGAGAGTCTTCAAGACTTACTTGAGGTACTTGGTCAATACCTGATCTCTGGTAACTTCTATGGCACGAACTGCATTTGAAACATACCAAAATTAAGTTCTTATACTTCTCTATGCTTCTATCCTCTCTGTGAACTTTTAGGTAATTCATGGTCATTATACTGCATCAGATGATGTTGTTCTTGAAGACTTAAGCCTCCCAGGTTTAGCAGAACTTAAGGGTCGTTGGCATGGTTCTCTTGATGCAAGTGGTGGAGGCAATGGAGACACAAAGGTATAGTTTTCCATATATGCATAAGATGAATAAACTTTAAGAAGTTATTGTTCTTCAAATATTCACGTGATTGATAGGGGTGCAAAAATTAGTAACATGTCAAGATTCTTGTTGTGGCGCATAATGAAACTGGATCAGTCATACGTAAAGTATTAATTATATATTTATTTTGAAGTTATTTAAATGGGAAAACAAGTTTATATTTGTTCATGATCATTTACTAAAAGCCATACTTGTTCATTGGTGATTAAATTTGTATTAGGAAGTAACGTGTAGAAAAAAATAATGGAGGGGACCTAACAACTTTTAAGAGCCTATTTTTTTAACTTATGCTGCTGGTTTTGGAGATCTAGGCTCCTACAAGGACCTTCTCATTTTGTCCCTGAACTTCATAGTTCGTACAGGGACTTGTAAATTTTTTAATTCCATTTGCATTTATTTGGAAGAAAAAGATTGTCAATTTATCATTTCAAGTAACATTTTACCATGCAGTATACTTCCTTTAATATATTGGTTCTTGTAAAAATTTTCAGGCGAACTTTGACTTTCATGGAAAGGATTGGGAGTGGGGAAGCTATAACACTCGACGTGTTGTGGCTGTGGGTGCATACAGTAACGATGATGGTTTACGACTTGAGAAGAGTTTTATCCAATTGGATTATGCAACAATCCATGTTGATGGGACTTTGCTGGGGCCAAAAACCAATCTTGACTTTTCTGTTCTACACTTCCCATTCAGTCTAGTTCCTACTCTAAAACAGATTATTGAATCATCTGCCACTGAAGCTGTTTATTCTTTGCGAAAATGGCTGGCTCCTATTAAGGGCGTATTACACATGGAAGGAAACCTCAGAGGAAGTCTTGCAAAACCAGAATGTGATGTGCGAATCAGCCTCCATGGTGGTACTGTTGGAGGCACCGAACTTGGGCGAGCTGAAGGTGTTGTTTCGCTAACCTCAAGCAGCCATTTTCTGTTCAATGCCAGATTTGAACCAATCATCCATAATGGTCATGTACACATACAGGGAAGTATTCCTGTTACTTTTGTCCAAAATAGCATGTCTGAGGAAGAAAAAACAGAAACAGAACAAAGCAGAAGAGCATTGGTCCCTGGCTGGGTGAAAGAAAGGGATAAGGAGTCAATTGATAAAGCTAGTGAGAAAAAAACCTTTCTAGAGAGAACAGAAGAAGGTGGGAATGCTCTGTTAGCAGAAAGCCTTAAAGGTTTCAACTGGAACATCTTAGATGCAGGAGAAGTTAGAATAGATGCTGACATAAAGGATGGGGGCATGATGTTGTTGACAGCATTATCTCCTTATGCAGACTGGATTGACGGCAACGCTAATATCACGCTGCAGGTGGGTTAGCTGAAGAAATTACCTAATCACTTATGAAATATTTGCATAATTAAGCTAGATTTGTTTAGTATTAACTATCAACTTTTTATGTCTTTTAATCGCCAGGTTAGAGGCACGGTTGAACAGCCCGTGCTTGATGGATCTGCGTCATTCCACAGGGCATCTATATATTCGCCAGTACTCAGAAAACCGCTTACAAACATTGGTGGCACTGTAAATGTGGAAGCAAATAAGTTATGCATTGCATCCTTGGAGAGCAGGGTTAGCAGAAAGGAAAAGCTGCTTGTAAAAGGGATTTTGCCACTTAGAACAAGTGAGGCATCCCTGGGTGATAAAATTGACTTGAAATGTGAATTTCTCGAAGTACGGGCAAAGAACATCCTAAGGTAAATCTTTCTTCCTTTGGAATATTTTTTATGCTATATCATTTTCTCTCAAAATAAATAATGAAGACCTATCTCTGTCTCATTTTGTGTAGCGGTTCAATTTCATATTCATTTTCATTTTTCTTGGTTCTTTGCAATCTAACCAACAAGCAGGATTGCATTGAAATAGATGGGATTCCTTATCCACAGTACACCCTCTGAACCTTAGAATGATTTTTTTCTTCATGTTTTAACTTTGTTTGAAGGTTAAACTAAATTATTTCAGGTTGGTTTGGTTTGGTTCCTAAGGTAATTTGTAATGGTTTGGACTCCAATCCAAACCAGTCCATTGCGGAGTGTAGAAAATAGAGAATTGTAGAGAAGAGAGACGATTCTCTGTCTATATTATTTCTTAAGAAGAATAAAATAAATATAGAGGTAGAGTCTTTCTTATAGACTCAATACAAGAGTTTTACTTATAGTAGACTTTCTATAGAGTTAGTCTTTTATCCTTAGTAAAATTAGAGTTCCTATACAAATAAACTACTAATCAAAATAGAATTAGAACTCAGTATTTACACGCTACTAACTGACATCTTGCTGAAATCAGTGGCCAGGTTGACAGTCAGTTGCACATAACTGGTTCCATACTGCAGCCAAACATCTCGGGGAATATTAAATTGAGCCATGGAGAGGCATATCTGCCCCATGATAAGGGTAGTGAACCTGCACCTTTTATTAGGTTGGCATCAAACCAGTCTGTGCTTCCAGGTGCTGGAATCAATCAAGCAGTTGCTTCTACACATGTCTCACGGTTTTTCTGTTCTGAACCTGCTTTTTCAAGGACCAAACTCGCACAACTCTCTGGTAGTATACTTTATTCGATATTTTCAATTCTGATGCCATCTCGTTTCCTCTTGCACTCACTGGATACTTAAATAAAAATTATGTCTACTTGTTATATGATTTTTCTGGACTTTTCTGTAGATATTGTTGAAATGTTTCTTTTTTAAGAACTGGATAAGACTTCAAGGCTAATATAGAAAAAAAATATTGGCACCTATTAGTTGATGAAATGATGTTGGCATTTATCACCCATTTACTTGTGAGATTACATCAATCCTAAGTTAAACATAAACAAATCTTTAATTTAGAAAAAAAGTCAGTGATTTATGAATTTTCTATTGGTCAAATTTGTATTAGAAGTGATTGGTACACGAGCTTGTCTATTCATTTCGAAAACCGGGATGTCTTGCGTTTCAATTCTATTGACCTTAAACCAATCTTTATCTTTTGTTCTTATTTTCTGCACAAATTAGGGTGGTAATGAGTGGGTGAAGCTTCTTATTAAAGAGAATAAGACATGATATCAATTTCCTGAAATGAAGAGAAAGGATATACCATCCGTTTATATTTACTGAATTTCTGTGAAATTGCAGCCTTTTTATCTATTGTTGCATGCCAATTTATCTGTGTTATTGGTTTTTGATCATCCAAATGAACCATTTATTGTTTTGTGCAGCTAAATCAGGTGAAGTTAAGAAGGAGATAGAGCAAGTGAACATTAAACCAAGTCTTGATGTCCGCCTTAGTGATTTGAGGATTGTTTTAGGACCAGAATTGAGGATAGTTTATCCTTTGATTCTTAACTTTGCTGTTAGCGGGGAACTCGAGTTGAATGGCCTGGCTCATCCAAAATGGATTAAACCCAAGGGCATTTTGACATTTGAGAATGGTGATGTGAATCTTGTTGCAACTCAAGTGAGATCTTATCTCCTAGGTTATTCTTGTTTAAATTTCTTGTCTCCGAATTTGTTTCTGGTGGGCTGGTTTTATCAGTGAATTTGATATGTTGATGTTGACTTCTGCAAATGCAGGTGAGGCTTAAGAGGGAACATCTAAACCTTGCTAAATTTGAACCTGAGCATGGTCTAGATCCAATGTTGGACTTAGCTTTGGTTGGGTCGGAATGGCAATTCAGGATTCAAAGTCGAGCCAGCAATTGGCAGGACAAGTTGGTGATGACCTCAACTCATTCTGTGGAGCAGGATGTTCTCTCATCCACTGAGGTAACATATAACAGATACTCTTTGATTGTGTGTCATTTTTGTGTTTCCACTGGGCCCCTGAAATGATCTGTTTCTTCTATATCATGATTTGTAAGCCATTGTCCCGCTTTTAACCTAAGGAGGTAGGTTATAACCTCTTGTCCAGGGTTGCATCCTATGGTATCATTTAATGAAAAAAATTTCTTAAACTATGATCGATAATTTCTTGTTTTTGTTTTATACAATGTATTATCTTTTTGTCAAGGAAGGATTATGTCAAACCACTCTGGAACTGGAATATCTTTCTTTGCTTGAGACGTAATGTGAAAGTTGAATATCATATAGTTTGTTTTGCGTAATTGCATTCTTGTTGAACGCATATGTCTGATCTATGTGTCAATGGGGTTTTGTTATTCTAACAAGATAGTTGTGCTATGCAGCAGGGAATTATAAGGTTAGCTTGGATATGTGTAGAACTTTTGCTCTAGGTTTCAATGTAGTTAACCATCCTGTTTGCAGTTGCCAAATTCATATTAAAAAAAATCTCATGCACTATAGTTGTTTGTTGTAAATTTCCCTTGAGAACAGGCTGCTAGAGTATTTGAGAGTCAATTGGCTGAGTCCATATTGGAAGGTGATGGCCAACTAGCGTTTAAAAAGCTTGCAACTGCAACACTTGAGACACTGATGCCAAGAATTGAAGGGAAGGGAGAGTTTGGTCAGGCCAGGTGGAGGCTAGTGTATGCACCACAAATCCCTAGTTTGCTCTCTGTTGATCCCACCTCTGACCCTCTCAAATATTTGGCCAGTAATATATCCTTTGGTACAGAAGTTGAAGTCCAGCTCGGGAAACGTCTGCAGGTGAATCTAAAATTCCGTCATCCTTGATTTTCTTTTCCCCAGAAATCAATATTGCAGAAGGAGCTTTGTTTGATTATGTTTCACTAATCATGTGGTTGTGGCTCAATAGGCTTTCATAAAACCTTGAACCATGTTGAAATTTGTTTTATCCCTCGCTTTCTAATGGTTTCATCTCTCACTCTCTCTTAGGCCTCCATAGTTAGGCAGCTAAAAGACTCAGAGATGGCTATGCAGTGGACCTTGATCTACAAGCTTACAAGCCGGCTACGAATGCTCCTACAATCTGCACCTTCCAAACGCCTTCTTTTCGAGTACTCTGCTACCTCGCAAGACTAACACGTTATTGTTTTTTTTTTTTTTTGCCAAAGCTGCTATCTACTATCTTTTGGCGCTAAAACCGTGGTTGCATGGGTAAAAGTTGCCTGGCTTTGGAAGTGAAAGGAGAGCAATGGGCAGCAGTTTTTGTTATGAAAATGTAAAGGTAGGTATTTTAGTTGCATATTCTTTGCTTGAAAAAGCGATGAACTTGCTTATGTTTCATTCTTCTTCTTCTTCTTTGTATATAAATCCAAAACAATGGTTTTGCGTTGTTTATATCAAAACTAGTCCCAAATAATTATTTTTCCATGAAAAGAGAATTTATTATTTACTATAATAATAATAAATCGCTATAAAACTTATAAAGCAATCTGAATACTTAATTTTAATCACATATCTCTTCGAATCCTTCTCATTTCTTTCTTTTTTTCAAACGATCTCCAATCGTTTAGAGTATTCTGGTAATTTCTGTTTCATTTCCCTTCTTCTTCGATCATATAAACTCCTTCGAAACATGGATTTTTTTTTACTTACTAATCTTCGACTTTCATTTCTTCATTGTGGTTAGTCTTTACCATCTTTACTACGGTTACGGAATCGAAAAGCTAAAAGCTCAATGAAATTCTCCGTACTAGATTACTTTCTTGAACAAATTTGATTTTTAGAAACGTTTAGAGAATTATGCATTTTCCCTTGTTCTTTTATGTGATTTTCGTTATCAGATGATTATTGTTATGGCTATATGGAGAGGAGAGCTGCATAATCTGTGAATGGAGTTTGTTTCATATTAGTTGTTTGATAGCGTCTTTTTATGTATCATGCCTTGCGTTATACGTTAAACAGAAACCATGAATGAGTGCTACCCAAAGTCACTGTTTATTGCAATTTTTCTTTGTTTCATTTCCTTTTTTGAAGGCTAATACCCATCTTTCTGGGTTATTCTTTTCAAAAGAAGAAGAATGATTTTTCCTTAATACTCTAATTGAAACCTCGGAACTAAGGCGAGTCGATCCATCTTTTGCAGTCAAGGAACTCACTCGAAGAGGTGCTTCTTCCACCACAATATTGAAACCAAAACTAAAAAAAGTTCATAGTAAGTTAGGTTAGTCTTATTTTTAGGTCAAAACTCAAAAATAATTTTTGGAAGGCGCGTGAATCTTAAAACTCATCTATTTCTCAACAAAAAGTTCAAGACAAAAACAACGCTGCTCGCACTTTCGGTGCCCGTAAAAACACTGATATATTTGAACTTGGATGTTTGGATTCATGATGTTGGTAAATGGAAATATTGATGCCGATTTTGGGCGACGCTAAACAAGGAGGTGGATATTTGATCGAAGGAAGGGGTCAACAACTAACTTGGCGGTTCACCTGAGCTTTTTTTTAGGCGGAGAGTCGTTAGAGATCAATTTGATATTTTCTGTTGATTCGGAGTGAGAATTGAGAGATGAAGATCCCCCTATTGGGAAGACGCTCACACTTTTATACGTCTCTAACACTCTTGTAATGTCATGGGTTATTCATTGGTACCTTTGTAGGCTATGTTAGGCTCGACTCCATGGCAGCTTGTCAGTGGACTAGCATAAGTAGATTCAATTGATGGGACGTCGGCTATGATTATTAGCGTGTTTTGGAGATTGATGTTTTGTTAGAGGTTGGTACTCATGGAGATATGGAAACATCTTGTCGGAGGTCGCTACCTCTAAGTGGCGCGCGATATAGATCGGAGGCGGTGTTGGTGTCCTACGGAGGCGGCGTCGGTGGAGGTACAACACCAGTCCCCCTTTGGTTGGAGGAGTGCCATAAAGTGGTACGATCAGAGACAAGGTTGTTTGCAAAGGTCGCTTTAGTGAACATTGACGCCTTTTTTGGCGCAGACCCTGAGTGTTTCATATTTTGTGAAGCCAATCTCAGTTCATATAAATAGGTGTGGGGTGAATATTTTCCAATGGTCCTTAGAAGTACAAAACACGGGCTTCTTCATTTTTTGTAGAATTGTGGAACCTTTGGTGTCAATTAGATGGAGACATCTCCCGTAGGAGGCATCTCATACATTTGGAGGGATTATCATACACGAGTTTATGCATCTCGTGCCATTGTAGAATCGAGTGCTATGGAAGGAGGCTTCTCCTTTATACTCTTTGAGGGTTTCTCCTGAGGAGCGCGAAGGCATTCTCTTGGAGGTACCCAAATATTTGTAAAAGTAGTAAGTGTTGTCATCTCCCTTAGTAAGTGTTGGGTTCACCTGTTTTTATTGACATAGGATGCAAACTTCTCTATACTTGCACGGAGGCATCTCCTCTCGGAGGTATTCATGTGTTTGTAGAATTCTCATGCTCTTGTTTTCATGAAATGCTTAGGCTTCCTTGTCCTTGTAGAATCGCGATGCTTTGGGCATCGATGGGGCGAGGGATTGCCTATTAGGAGTTGGCCATGTATTTGTAGAATTAGGGTTCACTAGTCGGCGTGGGTTGTATGGTCCCCTGCGTCCTTGTAGAGTCGCAATGCTTCAAGAATTGATGGGATGGAGGTGTCTTTTACCTTTGTAGGATCGACATGTTTGTTGTATTGTTCAACTAGGGTCTCCTTCATGTAGAAACAAATGTTACTTCGAGTGTTGAAGCTTTGTAACTTAGGGGCGAGGACGAGAATAGGGCAAATATTTTTATATATCGTTGTAGAAACAAGTGCATCTGGATGCACTTCCCAACACAACCACTTCCTAGGCTACTGCAGTTTCTGATTCACCCTCTGCCAGGGCGAGTCCTTATGTTTCTCTCGATCCTTGGTGCTGCCAAGTTGCCCGCCCGGGCGGTTGTGGCCGGAGTGCTCTAGCTCAATATTGGGTTCGGTGTTTGCTGAATCATGGATGTCCTGGTATTCTTCTTTGTCTTTAACCTTCTTCAAGTGTTGTAGGACATTCAATTTAATTTGCATGTCGTCCACCTTCATAGTAAGCTCACCATTCTCCACATCAATTAGAGTTTTTCTTGTGGCTAGGAATGGTCTTCCTAGGATGACGTGTGCTTTGTCGTCTCCTTCACAGTCCAGAATTACAAAATCTGCTGGAAAGATAAGACTGTCTACTCTTACTAAGATATCCTCGATCTTTACTTCCGGTTGCACGTAAGAGTGACCAGCTAGCTGGAGCATGACAGTGGTGGGTTTAGCTTTTCTAATCCCCAGTTTTTCAAACACCGCTTTGGGCATCACGTTGATGCTTGCCCCAAGGTTGAATAAGGCCTTCCCTTCATATTGGCTCCCAATAGCGTAAGGTATGAGGAAACTGTCTGGATCTCTTAGTTTGGGCGGTGTTTTGTTGTACAACATGGCCATGCATTCTTCCGTCATGGCTATTGTTTCAAACTCCATGATTCTTTTCCGTTTGGAAACCATATCTTTCTGAAACCTTGCATAGTTAGGCATTTGTTGTATGGCTTCCACCAGGGGTATGTTGATGTGCACTTTCTTGAGAATGTCCAAAAAATTTTTGAACTAGTGATCCTGCTTCTGGTGTTTCAGCTTTTGTGCAGGATCTTCATGTTTCAGGGTGGCACTGCGAGAGTCTGCTGGGGTGGATGGTTTTGGGTCTGCCACAGCGGGCTTGCTTGCTTTCATCTGGTGACTAAATTGATGGCCTTACACTGCTCGTAAGTGGGTTTTCTTGCAGCTTCAGTATTGTTGGGCAATCCTCCCATAGGTCTGGTGTTCAAAACTTGAGCAAATTGTCCCACTTGAGTCTCCAGTGACTTTAAAGTTGCCTCATGATTCTGCATTCTGATCTCGGTCCTGTTCATGAAAGCTTCAATCTTTTTAACAAATAAATCCATGTTGGACATATAGGTACATGTCTGAATCATGAAGGAACTTAGAGTCAGCTCCAAGGCACTGGGTGCTGCCTGTTGCGGCGGCTGCTGCCGCGGCATCGTCTGCTGAAATTCTTGTGATTGATTCATCTGAGCAACTAGATTCAGAGCGTTGTTTGGGTTACTCCATGAGAAGTTTGAGCGCCTCTTCCAACCATGGTTGTAGGTGTTCGATATGGGGTTGTTGTTCCTGTTGAAGTTTCCTACAAAGCAGCTGGTCTCTGTCCCTTGTTGGCACTCAGATGAATCATGGTCTCCCCCATATTAGTCGCAAAAGGCTTTAATTTCTTTGACTTATTGTGTACTATTTTGCCCTTGCATTACTTCTACCATCTTCGTCAACCGAGCGACTTGTGCTACGAGTGCATCTGATGTTCCTAGCTCGGCGGGCATTAGGAAACTGATAGTCGTTTTTGGCCATCTTGTTCAGAATTTGAATTACTTCGACGGGCTCCTTGTCGAGCAATGTACCGTTGGAAGAGGAATTCAACATCATCCTTGTTGGCGTGTTCACACCTTTGTAGAATATAGATAATAGTATCCATTCTGGAAACCCGTGGGAGGGGCATTTATTCAGCAATACGCAATATCTCTCCTATGCCTTGTACATTAGTTCATCATCTGCCTGTCGATACGTAGTGATATTAGTCCGCAATTTATTAGTCAAATTGATAGGATTAAAGCGAGCTAAGAAATCTCTACATATTTCTATCCAAGATTCAATGGACTCCGATGGTAGGCTGTTAAACCAAGTCTTTGCCCCATCCTTCAGTGAATATGGAAATAATCTGAGACGCAACACGTCCAGATGAACTCCATGGATCTTGAAGGACTTGCAGATATCCAGGAAAGACTTCATGTGCTGGCGGGCATCTTCGATGGCAGAACCTCCAAACTGTCCAAGCGTATTCGGCATGTTGAACATGACGAATTTGAGTTCGAAGTGGTCCGCTTCTATTTTAGGATCGAACACGCGAGATTTTAGCCTTCTAAGATCTTCCTCCAGGTAGTCTCTAACTAATCACCGAGCGGCAGGAAGTTTCCTATCATTTCCTGTCATGGCATTATTGCCCGGGGGCAGTAGTAGTTGCTGGTCCTGGATGTTTGCTTGATCACCCATGGCTTCTTTGTTTGCTTGTCTTAATCTGTGTGCAGTACGTTTAGGCTCTGGATCATAATCTCGCAAGAGTGATTTCTGGTTGGCTCTGGTTATAAACCAAAGGAAACCAGGGGTTAAACGGAAAAAGAAAAAAATGTAGAAAAATAAAAACAAAAAGTTGTACGCCAATCCCCGGCAACGGCGCCAAAAACTTGTTGCGTGCAAAAGTGATGCGCAATTAGTGTGCAAGTGTACACGGTGCCAAGTTATAGTATTTAAGATATCGTCTCAACAGGGATTGTGACAGCTTTTCGAAGTTCACTTTTTTGCATAAATAAAATAAAAACACAGATACGAAAAGTTGGTTTGATTGAAGCTAAACTAAAACAAGTAAAGTAAATTGAGAAATCAGAGTGAGAGAATGGGCCAGTATTGGATGTTTCGTAGTGTAGAGAATTGATATACTGTCTCGACACAATTTTGCTGATCAACTTAACAACTTCAGCCACCGCCCACAAGTATGCCTTGGCAGGCGCCCGCCTCGGTAGAGTTGTGTGAGATTGCCTGGGCAATTAAACGATGATTCAAGGTTCGACAAGGCTCCCTTCTATGACTCCCTCTTCTCCCGAAGCTTGATGTACTATTGGTGAATACATCTTGGATGATACCTCCCGTCATGAATCTAAGGGCGAACACCAACCAATCATGGATCCTCTTTTAGCCGCTAAACTTCTTAACTTATCCCTAAGCCAAAGTAGCTTTACCCTATGGTTGGATAAAACCGTGTTTACTAGTTTCGTGAGTTCAACTATCTCGATATTGAAAAAATAGATTGCAGCCCTCTTCTCTCCCGATAAAGATTGCGACAATGAAGAACCAAGAGTAAACAAATCTTGAATTATATTGCAAAACTAAAATCCTAAACAAATACAAAAAGACTCTCACAACTATTACACAACCAACCCTTAGCCCTAAGGAAGGTTTAGAACATGGTGGGGGTTTGGACGACACTAGGGTTTCGACAATAAGTTTCTCTCAAATCTCAATTGTGTTCTCTTCTTCAAGTTGATTACAAATATATAGGGGAGGAGCCTAGGCCTAAGTCGGTTTAGGGTAGGAATACTAGTTAGAGTATGATTACAACTCATTAAAAGATCATTAAATACTCTTAGATTCCCGTTTGACTTTTCTTCAACTTGACTTTGACCCATCTTTTCTTTGTCTGCTGGGCTCCAATGCATATGCAAGTGATCTCGAAAAATCGGGCTTGATGAGCTCTTTCTATCGCATACCACTTTGCATTTTTCTATTCTTCCTTGAAGTGCTACCTCGGCGGCAAGTAGTTGACTGCCTTGGCGGGGATATGGACTGGTGTGTAGATGTTGGCACAACTTTACATTATGGTTCTTTCCTCCTCGATAAGCTCTTCTTATGCTCCAACGACTTCCTCTTTCAGCCCCCAGCTTTCTCTTCATCTGCCTCGGTGGCATCTGCCTAGGCGGGTACCTACGCACATAAAGAAAATGCACTTGAGCAGTATCATATGTATAAAATCAACTAAATTCATCAAACAAGATAGATTATCTAATCTATGTTATTTTGTGTATGTTACCTAATAAATGCAACCTAAACTATACTTAAGAACAACAATAATTGAGGTAAACTAGGGTATAAATATAAAACTTTAACACACTTAACAGTTCTAACAAACATGGTAACAAATAAAATTTGTCAAAACAATTATATCGTGACAAATTTAGTACTTTTAGTGATAAATAATTTTGTTGCAATATTATAAATTTCTTGTAGTGTACACAGAGGCTGTTGGCATCCTCGAAAGGATCACAATCAATGATTTCGAATATCTTGTTGCTAGACTTGGGACCGGAACCAAAGCTAGTGGGAAATTGAAGATTAATGAACTAACGTCCATTTATGCCAAGATTTCCAACCTCACCAATATGGTGAGGACTTTGCAAAAGAGCAACGAATCCCAAGAAGTTAAAGCATTAGAACCATTTTGTACCATCTGTGGAGAGAACCACCATGTGGATGAATGCCCTGCCAACCCTGAGTCGGTAAATTTCATTGGCAATTCTAGTCATTATTATAATACTAACTCCAATAATTATAATACAGGTTGGAGACAACACCCTAACTTAGCTTGGGGAAATCAAGGAGGCAACCAATATAATGCACAACGCAAGAATGCCCAGAGGCAAAATCAGAATGTCATGCCAGCATTCAATCAGAATGCCATGCCACAGAAAGCTCAAAATAATTTCCAGCAAGGGCACAAACTCAACCAAAGAGGCACTCTCACGGAATACATGGAGAGTAATGATGTTACAGTCCAGAGTTTGGCAGCATCAATAAGGAACTTGGAAGTCCAGGTTGGACAGATTGCTAATGCACTCAGCAATCGACCCCAAGAAGCCTTGCCAGGTGACACTAAAGATGCTCGGAACAAAGAAAATGAGAAATGCAAGGCAATAACCCTTAGGAGTGGTAAGCAGTGCGAGGCAAAGATGGCTGCCAAGCAGCCAGTTAATTGCCAATGTAAAAAGCAATTGCCAGGAGACAAGCCTAGGGAAACAAAGAAAAAGGAAATTAAAACAGATGATACCAGTGGTAATGCTAGTACCAGTGCCAGACCTAATGGCAATACGGATGCTAAACATGATGCCAACATCGATGACAAACAGACGGAGGCCAAACAACATACTGATGCCAACATTGTCTTGGCAAAGCCAGCAGTGCCAGCATATGTTTATCCACTGCCACCATTTCCAGCAAGACTCCAAAAGCACAAACAGGACAAACAATTTAAGCGCTTCTTGGAAGTCCTTAAACAGCTGCAAATCAACATTCCATTGGTAGAAACCCTTGAGCAAATGTCGAACTATGTAAAATTCATGAAGGACATTCTGTCTAAGAAGAGAAAGTTTAGAGACTTTGAAACTGCCGCTCTCACTGAGGGATGCAGTGCCATGATCCTAAATCGATTGCCACCAAAGCTGAATGATCCAGAAAGTTTCACTATTCCCTACACAATTAGCAACAAATTTATAGGCAAGGCATTGTATGACCTGGGATCCAGCATCAACTTGATGCCAATATCAATTTTCAGGAAGCTTGGCATAGAAGCAAGACCTACCGCCGTGATGCTCCAGCTGGTAGATCGATCCTATGCACATCCCAAAGGTAAGATTGAAGATGTGTTGGTAAAGTAGACAAATTTATCTTTCCAGCTGATTTTATCATTTTGGATTATGAGGCTGACGTGAATGTCCCTATTATTTTGGGTAGGCCATTTCTTGCCACGGGTAGGGTTCTTTTTGATGATCATAAAGGGGAACTAACAATGCATATGAATGACCAACATATTACTTTTAATGTGTTTCAAGCATTGAAGTGTGCATATGAACCCGATGAATATCAAACCAAGGAGATGATGGAGTCTAATTTCATGTTGGATATGGCACAATTATGCCAGGATACAAAATTTGATGCCAGCATGTTTGATGGCATAGCTGAACTGTTTGAGAAACCTTAGGAATCAGCCTTGGAGGCTGAAGATGTAAATTACTTTAAGCCATTAGAGTTAGCGGGTAGAGAGATAAAGAAACCTAAACCATCGATTGAGGAACCACTAGAGTTGAAGCTTAAGCCACTGTCACAACACTTGAAGTATGCTTATTTAGGTAAGTACTCAACTCCGCCGGTGATCATTTTCACTGATCTCACTAATGATCAGGAGGCAAGATTGTTGGCAATATTAAGAACATATAAGCAAGCATTAGGTTGGACCTTGGCAGACATCCAAGGTATTAACCCAACCATCTGCATGCACAAGATCATTTTGGAGGAGTACCATGGTAAGACCATTGAAGGTCAGAGAAGGCTAAACCCGAGCATGAAAGAGGTAATTAAGAAAGAGATCAGAAAATGGCTTGATGATGGGATCATTTATCTCGTATCCGATAGCTCATAGGTTAGCCCAGTGTAGTGCGTGCCAAAGAATGGTGGCATGACCATGGTACAAAACAATGAAGCTGAATTGATTCCCTCCAAAACCATCACTGGATGGAGAGTGTGCATGGATTATAGAAGGTTGAATATGGCTATAAGGAAGGACCACTTCCCATTGCCTTTCATCGACCAGATGTTAGACATATCGGCATATAAAGCTTTATACTATTTTTTGGATGGTTATTCAGGTTATAATTAGATTGTCATTGCCCTTGATGATCAAGAGAAGACCATGTTCACGTGTCCATATAGGACATTCGCTTTCAGAAAGATTCCATTCATGATATGTAATGCGACGGCAACGTTTCAACGTTGCGTGATGTCCATATTTTTTACATGATAGAACACAACATGGAAGTATTCATGGATGATTTCTCAGTGTTTGGCAAAACATTTGAGGAATGCATTCATAGTTTGGAGCAAATCTTAAAGAGATGCATCGAGACAAAACCTAGTGTTGAACTGGGAGAAATGCCACTTCATGGTGAAGGAGGGCATTGTTCTCGTTCACAAGGTAACCAAGAGAGGTCTAGAAGTTGATCAAGCCAAAGTAGAGGTAATCAAGAAATTGCCTCCTCCAACAAGTGTTAAATGTATAAGGATTTTTTAGGTCATGCCAGTTTTTGTCGGCGGTTTATTAAAGATTTTTCAAAAATTGCTAAACCTTTATGCTTGTTGTTGGAACACAATGCTACTTTTGCATTTGACGATTCTTGTTTGAGAGCATTTCAAGAACTTAAAGAGAAATTGATTAATGCCCCTATAGTCGTAGCACCATATTGGGATAAGCCCTTCGAGCTCATGTGCGATGCCAGCGACTATGTCGTTGGAGCAATTTTTGGATAGCGACATGACAAGGTTTTCCATACCATCTACTATGCCAGCAGAATCTTGAATGAAGCACAACTTAATTACTCTACATCTGAGAAAGAATTTCTTGCGGTTGTATTTACTTTTGATAAATTTCGAGCTTATTTAATTGGTAACAAGGTTGTGGTTTATACAAATCATTCAGCATTGAAGTATCTCTTGGCAAAGAAGGATGTCAAGCCTAGACTAATCCGATGGACGCTCTTACTTCAAGAATTTGACCTAGAGATCAGAGACAAGAAAGGCGGCGAAAACTTAGTAGCTGATCACCTCTCTTGATTAGAGCATCACATTGAGGATGGTAAGACCACTATCATTAGAGATGAGTTTCCTGACAAGTACTTGCTTGCAGTTAATGTCTTGCCATGGTATGCCGACATAGTCAACTATTTGGTGAGTAACATTCTTCCACCAAACTTGGCATACAATGCTAAGAAAATATTTCTACGAGAGGTAAGGCAATACTATTGGGATGAGCCGATATTGTTCAAGAAGTGTGCCGACCAAGTGATTCTTCGGTGTGTGCTAGAGGATGAACAACAAAATATATTGCATCTATGCCATGCCACACCATATAGAGGTCACTTTGTTCAGATGAAGATTGATGCCAAGGTGTTGCAGTCAGGATTCTTTTGGCCCACACTATACAAGGATGCCCACGAGTATGCCAAGGCATGTGATCGATGCCAGCAGATAGAAAATATCTCTAGCAGACACCAATTGTCACTCCAGAACATTATGCTAGTGGATTTGTTTGATGTATGGGGGATAGACTTTATGGGTTCTTCCCCCCCATCATTTGGTAACATATATATTCTTGTGGCTGTTGATTATGTTTCAAAGTGGGTAGAGGTTGTTACTCTGCCAACAAATGATGCCAAGGTCGTTGCCAAGTTCTTGCACAAACACATTTTTACTCGATTGGTGCCCCTAGAGTGATCATTCATGACGATGGTACCCACTTTAAATGTAATCTAATATCTAAAGCTTTGTGCATGTATGGAATTCAGCAGAGAATCTCCACGGCATAACATCCACAAACAAATGGGCAAGCCGAGATTTCAAACAAAGAGATAAAGAACATTCTAGAGAAGACTGTAAATCCAACAAGGAAGGACTGGTCCCTGAGACTAGATGAGTCCTTGTGGGCTTATAGAACTGCTTTTAAAACTCCTATGAATACTTCACCATTTAGACTCGTTTTTGGTAAACCATGCCATCTGCCAGTTAAACTTGAACATAAAGCCTATTGGGCCATCAATAAACTTGACATGGCATGGAGAGTTGCTGGAGAAAAGAGGTTACTCGACCTCAATGAGTTGGAGGAATTTAGGACACTAGCTGATGAGAATGCTAGGATCTACAAGGAAAAGACAAAGTGTTGGCATGATAGTAGGATAATGCTAAGGAAATTTGAAATATGTTAGCATGTTCTATTGTTTAATTTTCGACTTAAACAATTTCCAGGTAAACACAAATCAAGATAAACGAGTCCTTATAAAGTTGTTAAACCATATGCCTATGGATCTGTGGACATTAAGAACTTAAGGACGAGAGAAATTTTCAAGGTAAATGGCCAATGTCTGAAGCATTACATGGAAGGTGATCGAAACAATGCCAAGGAGGTGATCCTCTTGGCAGAGTTAACTTGAAACATCATCAGATCTGAACTTGTTGTAAATATTAGGATAATTGTTTTTGTTTTCTTTAGGATTTAGGTTTTGTTTTTTTTAGTTCTATTCCCTTGTCGTGTTAAAAAGGTTTCCTTTTAGTGTGTACAGAATTGATGCCAGGGACATTACAAGAACATTGCCAAGAATAGTGCCAAGAGCGATGCCATGCATAATGCCAATACAACTTGGCATACGTCGACTTACGTGATGAAAAAGGAAGAGGAAACCCTAGCTTGATTGGATAAGAGAGTAATTTTCTTGAGATTAACCCCTAGCCGCCCAAATTAGGTGAGAATTAAATTCATCATAATTATCCTATCAATTTAAATCCTTACTCAATCCTTATCACTTTAACCTTATCACTTTACCTTATCACTTTAAAACCCTTCCCAATCAAAACTTTTAAAATTTCATCATATCACCCTTTCTTTTCAGCTATGATCATTAAAACCCTTTAAATACCCCATCTTTTTACCTTCTTTACCCTAGCCGAATTCCCAAGAAATATCTCTCATTCTCTTTCTTTTCTCAAATAAGAATCAAGAAACCACTCGTCTTTCCTCCTTCCTTTCTTCAACACTGATTCAATCTCTTCCTCCTTTCCATGGCGTCTTCATTTATTCCCTTCAAACGATTTTTCAATGAAGACATTCGCAAGAAGTTTGAAACAAGCTTTGTCTCAAGATCTTTTTTGCATGAGAAGCATTTCGACTTCCAAACCGACACCACCGGTTGATTCCCACCGGAGTTCAAGGCCATTGTCGACATGCACAATTGGAGTTCATTCTGGTAACAAAAGGGGAGATCTACGCCACCATTGTGCAAGAATTTTATGCACATCTTACAAAAGATTCTCCATTCTTGATGATTAGAGGTAAATGTGTACGTTTCATTGAAGGGTATGTTAACTCATAGTTTGCTTTGAATGATATAGAGGATGAGCGCTTCAACTATGTTGCATCTATGACCATTGCCAAACGTAAGAAATTGTTGGTAGAGTTGTGTAAGCATGGTACAGTTTGGACAGTTTCATCGACAGGCCACTGGACGGTGAAAAGGTTGGCGTTGAAGCCACCAATGCGAGGATGAAACCATTTCATCAAGGCAAATTTGTTGCCTACATCTCATAGTGAGACTGTCTCGTAAGAACGATTGATTTTGTTGCACTCCATCATTAAAGGATGCAAGATCAACGTAGGCAAAATCATCATCGATGAGGCTTATAAAAGTGCTGAGAAAGGTCAGGGCAATTTGTTTTTCCCTTTGCTTATTTCTAACATTTGCATGTGCCATGATGTACCTAGGATTGATGAAGATCAAGGCCTAATAATAAAGGGAACGACAATAACGGTTGTCATATGGAAAAATCTCACAACTTTTGAGTAAAAGGAAAATGGCAAAGGAAAGGCCAAAACTGCCACACCAAAGCCCAAGCCAAAGCTAAAGGTGCCAAGTAGTGTGCCAGTTACCATGCCAACCAATTCGTTGGCAGTGTTCTCCCAAGTGTATCATCTCCATGAGATTATTCTCCAAAAACTGGAGGCAACCGAGGACCTTAACGTTAAGATGAGGCACTACACAAAAGAAAGGGAAGCTATTATCAGAGAGGTGCTAGTCAAACTGTCCCCTAAAGTTGTGCCAGCATTCCCAGTTTTTCCTGCCGAGCCGTCTGCTAGTGAAGATGTCATGCCAACCGAGCCAGTTAGTCCAAGATGCCAGCCAATTCAGCCAGTCCAATTAGTCTTGGTAGTCTAGTTAGTTTCGAATCCACTACCCCAATTCATGTGTCCCCAGTGCAAGTTGAATCTACCAGCATCGATTCCTCATCTAAGTCAGAAGAAATCCCTGTCAAAATACCCAAAGCTAAAGTAGTCACACCACCAGCTGACCCTGCAAGGAGAAAAGAGGACATTGGAGTCTCCACTGTCACTTCAAGGCCGATCTAGGGAAGAAGGAAATGAATGGCCCCTAAACGTTGGACCTTAACATAGAGGAAGACTCGTGCCAAAATTGAGGAGGAAACTCGTGCCAAGATGGAGGAGGAAGCCCATACCAAACGAGGAGAAGTCTCATCCGATGGGGAGTCTTCTTCTTCCTAAACTATTACATTTCATTTCTTATTGCATTTTTCATGTTCATGTATTTTATTTTTCCGTGATTTTTGTATATATGTGTTGTCTCATGCATTGAGGACAATGCACATCTTGGGTTTAGGGTGTGCATTTCCTCACATTTATGTCATGCCATTCGTGTTTAAATTTTTGCATTATTTGCTTGCCATGCTAATAACTTGTCGAAATTCTTATATTTTACACCTTTTACTTAGGTATTTGTTTGTTCTCAAAGTCATTTCATAGCATATAGGTGCATTTAGAGCATATAGTTGCATACATCTTTGCTTGTTGGTGGTTTGGCTTAATTTCATAAGATTAGATGCTGCTTAGAGGGTATATGTTGGTGTTGTGATGTGTAGGTTGAAGCAGGTGTGAAGCTGGATAAGGAAGAAAATGCTACAACAAATTGGACAAAAATTTTGGGTGCAGAAAAGGACAAAGTAACATGCACATTCTAAGAGCCCACATGTGCGAGCCCCCTTTTTTCTGCTTGTGCCCCACATGCATAGGGAATATTCTCAAGACTTCAAAGAATATTAGGGCACAAAACCTTAGAAGCCCCCACTATATAAAGGACATGAGACCCTCATTAAAGGGAGAGCGCGAAAAAGGTGACAAAAGGCTAGGGAGAGAAAGCAAAGGCGACTCTTTTCCTTTCTTCTTCTTCCTCCACTTGGTGTCTTCCATCGTTGAAGCTCTAAGGGTTTGACCTTGCTGACCTTGAGAGATGCAGCAAGCCTAGGGTGGTTCGTGGCATTGCATTCCATCGCGGATCGGGAGTTTCTTCTTCCATTTCTATTGATTTAGCATTTCTTTTATATCTTGGAAATGGGTTGTACAAACGAAGATACTTTGGATGCTTATTGCCCAGCCATGAACTGATTTTAGGTGGCTTGGGCTGTTTGGATGATCTATGTTTTAGTTTCTTTAATGTATGCTTATTTATCTCTTGTTTCTATCTATGCTTTGTCTATGTTGTTAAATGCGTATGATTGTAAGAGCCTTCGAGAGTTGGCCTTTCCTTAGGTGTGAGTTAAAGTTAGTGGTTGAGAGAGCTATCTTTGACCTTCGTAGACAATGGAGTTGGCTGCTAAGAGGCACAACTCTAATCCACCTTAGAGATAAGTGATGGGTTTCAACAGCTAAAAAGGATAGAACTTTATGGGTAGGGGAGTGTTAGAGTTTACGCTGAGAGGTATTGTTGTAGTATTTCCTTCTCCCAGTTTCCTTGCTAGAGATAGTTGAGGAGCAACCCTAGTAAATCCCGCTGAGCATAGAGTAAGCTAGAGAGGTAAGCCCTAGTTGAGAGCTAAAGCATAGGTTAACCAGACAACCCAGCTAGTCATTCCCAAGTGAGTTTCACATACGCAAGAGGACCTGTTAAGTCTACTGATTTTAGCACGTTATTTTTGTCTTTGTTGCTACATCATTTATCCCTATGTTCTGATTTGCTACATCATTTTCTATTTACATTTCGTGACTTGTATGCTTAAACTCAACTCGAAACACCTCCAATCCCTGTGGAGATGATACTCACTTATCATTGTATTACTTGTTCGACGTGTATACTTGCATCATATTTGCGTATCATTTATAATACACCACACGACCAAACAAGTTTTAGGCGCCGTTGTCGGGGATTGGCAATTGGTTGTTTTAGGTTTAGTCTTTGCACTAGTTTATTTTTCTTTTGTACATATATTTTCTTAAGTTGTTTTTGTTTGTCTTTTTAGGTATTGTGCTATTCCATGCCCCGAAGGAGACATCGTGAGCCTATACTACCGTACATTCCTGAAATTGAACATCTTTTTCGTCAACGGAGACGTATACAAGAAGCACTTAGAATCATGAACGGAGCTCAAAATCATGAGGATCCTACTGCAGTAATTGGAGACCAAGGAGAAAATGATCCAACAAGACCCTGAGCTATTAGAGATTACTTAAATCATGTCTTGGATGATCTTAATCTAGGGATTGTAGCTCTCGAAATTCGGACAGTCCACTTTGAGCTCAAACCCATAATGTTCAACATGTTGAACTCAATCGGTCAATTTGGAGGCTCGCCTAATGAAGATGCTAGACAACACATCCGCGTTTTCTTAGAAGTGTGTGACTCTTTCCGTCAACAAGGGGTGCACGAAGATGTGTTGAAACTCAAACTCTTTCCTTATTCTTTGCGTGACCGAGCACGAGAATGGTTGAGTGGTGTGCCAGCCGGATCATTGGAAACATAAATAGATTTGTGTAAAAGCTTTTTGCTGCAGTATAATCCACCAAATAGGAACACTCAGTTTAGGAATGATATCGCATCCTTTCGCCAGTCTGATGACAAATAAATGTATGAGTGTTGGGACAGATTTAAGCGATTATTGTGCAAGTGCACTAATCATGGTTTTCATGATTGGATACAAGTGGTTATGTTCTAAAATGGTGTTAACGCTCCCACAGAATGATGCTAGATGCCTCAGCAAATGGGACATTTCTAGACAAGTCACCCGAGGAAGCTTTTGACAACCTTGATAGAATAGCCAACAACGATTATCAATTTCCCTCATCAAGACTTGGAATGGGGCAGAAAACTCAAGCATCATGTGGCACAAATATGGATGCCTTAGTAGCAACCCAATAACCGCTATCACGACCATGCTAAAGAATCTCCAAAAGTCTAATGAGGTGAATGAAGTAAAAGTGGCTTCAACTTACATTCGTTGCAATGGAAACCACCACTTGAGCGAGTGCCCGGACAATCAAGAATCTGCCAACTATGTAGGGAATTCCAATCAGAATAACAATCCCTAATCGAACACTTATAATGCTGGATGGCGTCAGCATCCTAACCTCTCTTGGGGAAATCAAGGGAACAACAACTATGGCAATTCAAATCAGTAATAGAATCTGGCGGAATCACACGGTCCACAGCAGAATATATCGTGACAAAACAACAAGGGTTTTGCATCTTCATCCAATAGCAATTCGTTGGAAGCTACACTCAAGATTTTCATGACATCTACTAACGAATTTATGGCATCTACTAATACGTTACTCCAAGATCACTCCATCATCATTAAGAATCAAGGAGCTTTGCTACAAAGTCACAATTCATCCCTACGATCTTTGGAAACCCAAGTGGGTCAAATTGCTCAAGCATTACATGTGCGACCCCAAGGAAATCTTCCTAGTGATACTAAAGCCACTAAAAAGCATGGAAAAGAGAAATGCAATGCTCTCACATTTTGGAGTGGTACCCAACTTAACACTGAAGATAAGTTTGAGGGAACAAGAAAGAAGACTCTGTACCTAAGGAAGTGCAAAAGGAACCAAAAATGCAACCTGAAACAACCTGTGAGAAGGAGAAAGATGGGGATTTAGTGAATGAAACTATCGACAATAGGGAAAATGCTACATCAAAAGAGAAACATGCATTGATAAGGGAAGACGTTAAACCCCCACCTCCCTTCCCTCAACAATTGAAGAAACAAAATGAGAATCTTCAATTTAGGAAATTCATGGATGTTCTTGACCAGCTGCATATTAAGGTCCCATTCTTAGAAGCCATTGATCATATGCCCACTTACGCTAAGTTTCTCAAGGACATCGTCACAAAGAAAAGAAAGGTTGGGCGATATGCGACAGTTGCTACAGCAAGTGAATGCTATTCTGTATGGAGCAAATTGCCCTCTAAGAGACAGAATCCATGCAACTTCATTAAACTGTGTTCAATAGGCGACAACAATGTGGGAAAAGCCCCGTGTGACCTCGGATCTAGTGTAAATCTCATGCCAAAGTCAGTCTTCATGAAGCTCGGCATAGAAGATGTAAGACCAACTGCGGTTATCTTGTAATTAGCAGACCGATCTCATATACGCCCAGAAGGAAGAGTAGAAGATGTAGTGGTAAAGATGGACATGTTCATCTTTCCAGTCGACTTCCTTATTCTTGATTGCGAGGTGGATGATAATGCACCCATTATTTTAGGGCGGCCATTTCTAGCAACCGGTATAATTCTAATAGACTGCGAAAAGGGTGAGTTTACTATGAGGGTGGCTGATCAAGAGGTGACAATTAATGTCTTCAACACTCTCAAATATGTGGATGAATATGAAGAGTGTCAGTACATGGATGCTACAACAGAAAGGGAGACTGCATATTTTTGCTGCAGCAATTTCTTAGAAATGGATGAATATAAGCAGATTCAAGAGGAAGAAAACAAGGAGGACTAAGATATCGAGTATGAGGAACTTGAGGAATTTTCAGAGGAGGTAGAGCAATCGAGCTTGCTTGAAGCCAAACCAGGTACGCACCATGATGGAAGCTTTACCGAGCCAATCTCCAACTCGAAGATCCACGCCATTTTCAACTCCCGCAATCGGCTATTCTTTGGAATTGGCGGTCTTGATCCATCCACTTACCTTCTCAACTCGAAGGTCTAAGTGCTTGGTGTTGGAGTATGCCCAAAGACCAATCATATGATGATTGAATAAACATACTATTTTACTAGATTTATCAAGTAATGGCATTGCCGTTATTATCATTTGGTATGTTTCTGTGCATCAAACTAACCATTGGATAATAATGTCCATACAATAATACGATTATTGTTAAATAGGATCCTTAGTCGAATATTATTACGGGTATGGACAGTGATAATATATAAATACTAATATGTGGTTGATTGATAACAAGTGTTGTCATTGGCATAGAGATGTCAAAATCAACACATAAGTATTTGTTAGAGAACAACATACTGGATTGACCCGCTATGAGCATGTTTCTTGGGTAATTATGTGACAGTCACAACATTGCTCATGATAAACATATGTATAATCCTCAGACTTGAGATCAACATGATTTCAACATAAAGATTTACGTATTTTGACATAGTCAAACGTGTGTCGTAATTGACTACATTATAAAGACTGATGATTGGATACGTGATGACCTATGTAGTGAAATATGGTTGATCAAGAAAGGATTTGTCCCTCCTACATAATGGGAGAAATATCTTCGGCCACTTGATTGAGTGAGATTAGAAAATGCATGGCCATGCTCGAATATTATGATATGAGATATCATAGAGATTCGTTTATAATAATCTACTCAAGACGTCAAGAAACACTAGATGGACAACGCAAGTGTGACTAACCCATGGCTTGTGTTCATCTAAGATATAAAGGACAAAAGGATGAAATACATAAATGAAGTTTATTCAGGAATTAGGAAAGTCAAACCATGACTTCATGCAACTTAGGTAGCAATGATGTATTGCTAGATGCCACTCATTGTTTGTAAAATTAGAACAGTTCTAATTTTTCCGCTAACGTTTCATGAACCTACAAGGGTCACACCCTTCGAATGAAACGAACAAAAATTGGATATCATACTCCCTATTTTAAGGAGGTTGCCGAAAATCCCCTATGGAATAGGGGAAATCGGCAACTCCCTTAAATGGGAATAATATTGGATAAATATTATTTATCAAATATTATTTAGAGTATGGAAAATATTTAGAGACTTAAATATTATAGAATAAGAATCTAGAAATTTAAATATATATTTAGAATTTATATAATGTATATTTAATTCCAAGTTTAAGTAGAATTAGATTCTACATAATTAAAAATATATATTTAAATTCAAGTAAAGATAGATTGAGATTATATATAATAAAAATATATATATATGGATTAAATATAATGTATATTTAAATCCATGTTTTATGTAGAATAAGATTCTACATAATTAAATATATATATATATATATATATATATATATATATATATATCATTTAATTTAATTTAATATAATGTATATTTAATGTAAACCAATTTCATGTAGAATTAGATTCTATGAATTTTGGTTGAACTTGGATTTAAGGTATTCAACTAGAATTAAGTCTCTGAATACTATTTAAAGGGACAAGGGCTAGCAACCAAATCATCCTTCTTCCTCTTCTTGAAGATTTCGACAACACCCCTAAGGATTCCCCACTGGAATTCGACATATCCCAGAAAGCTCTCTGAGAAGCTGTTCGATATTTTTCTGGTGTTCTACTTGCCCACTGGCAAATCCCTGAAGGTTACCTTGCTCGATTGCAAGTCCCGGTTGAACTCCTGGTCGATTTCAGACTCCCTCGGGAATCCTTAGAGGGATTTTGACTTCTCCCTGGAAGGTGTTCAAACCTGTCAAAATTTATCCCTAAGTGTTAGGGAGGCGGAAACTTTGTTCGTTTTGTTCGGGTGGACTCCGTGGAGGTCGTTGCGAACCTGTGACGATTCCGGTTTTACTTGACGTGGTTATTCTGACATACCGTCGATTTTCCAGTTTCTAGAGTTTCAAAAAGGTAACTCTTCATCTTTTCACCCCGGATTCGTTCCTGTACTTTCTCCAATCACTCGAACGTGGCTTGGACTTGGGCGACTTGTTTCGATCAACACTATGATCCTTTAAAGATTCGACATTCGCTATTGCCTTAGAGAGTTCCTTCACGTCTCTCTTCTCTAGCTCGATGTTTACCCACGGCTTTAACCCATCCATGAAATGGAACAAGGCATCTTTCTCGCTCAAGTCAAAAATTTGGAGTTGTAGCTCGCTAAATTCTCGAACGTAGTCTCGGATTGATCCCTCTTGCTTGAGATGTCTAAGCTTGGATCACGCCTCTTTCTCGGCATCTCTGGGGTAGAATTGTTATTTGAATTCCGTTTGGAAATCGTCCCACGTTTGGACGCTAGTGCCTCCACGTTTCTCATCGGAGCACCTGCATCGCCACCAAAGTAAAGCATGATCAATTAAATATACTGACGCGGTACTTACCTTGTCAGCATCCTCAAGGATGCACAATGCTTTGAAGTACTGCTCGAGCCCCCAAAAGAAGTTCTCAACTTGTTGGGCTGATCTCGTCCCCTCGAAGTGCTTCGGCTTTGGGACATCGAATAGCACTCTTGCTGGGCTAGATGCTACACCATTCCTCACGGTGGCTTTGTAAATAAGCACCTCACTCATGAGATCTTCAATCTCCTTTCTGAGCACGGCTACCTCGACTTGTTTAGCAAGATCTTCCACGATCTTCTTGAGTGCTTTTACCTCTTCCTTGAGGGAAACGTCTTGCTCGTCGGCATGTTACACGACACTAATAAGAGATGCTTGGAATTCATCCTAGAGACCATCGCCCCACGTGTCGAACTTCTCTAATTGGAACTCAACCATGTCGAGTCTTCCTCGCAACTCGTTCATGGCACTCTCAAGTCGGGCAACTTTGTCCTCAAGCGACGTGATTCGATCCTTGGAGCTAGCTCTTTTTTCCTTCTCGGTATGACAAGTTACACCGCGACCCTCGTGCTCGTTCTCGGATCCGCTGCCTGCCATCTCGACTCATACGGATGCGGAAAATGGCTCTGATACCATTTGTCACAGGGCTAGAGTCTGAAAAGTTGGTATGTGTGGCCTTAGTCGTCGAGCTAAGTCGATGACTAAGTCAGCCTTCGAATTTGCTAAGCAAGGGTGCTTAGAAATTAGATCGGCAGAAGCTTTGTTGGGAAAATAAGGAAGGTGAGGCAACAAGAAAATAGAAAGACAAGAGATGAAGAGAAAAGCTTAAAACTCTTTACTCAAAGAATGGAAGATGAATACAATGGTGAAGGAAGGGCTCTATTTATAGCCTTGGCCCTCTTGATCTAACGGTCTAAAACGATTCGATCCAAGGGCTATGGATGAATCCTATCTCCTATACATGGCAAGACTATCATTCAAATACAGAGATGCCTAAAATACAAAGGCTATGACATCATTGTTGGGGTGGCAAAGGATCTTTCCCCAAATATGGCTCCATGGAAGATATCTTTCTATGTGTGTTGGTCAAAGGATGACAACTCACAATGGGTCTTGGTCTCTTGAGCGGATTGAGCATTGATAGGCCTAGTTGGCTCGTCCAAACCCCCCTCGGTGGCATGCTAGGTGCTGAATCGGGCCCTAGGCATGTTGGCAACTCGGATGGGGCATGTCTCGACCCCTTGGGGTGCACGTTGGGTGCTGACTCGTGCTGTAGGTAGGTGGGCAACTCGAATAGGGCGTTTCTCGACCCCTTTGGGGTGCACGTCGGGTTCTGAGTCTCGCCCTAGGCAGGTGGGCAACTTGGATGGGGCATGTCTCGGCCCCTTGGGGTGCACGTCGGGTGCGAACTCGGGCTCTATGGCTTAGGCGGCATGAAGGGTGCTCGGCTGGGCCCCCTCGGGTGCGTGTAAGGTGCTCCCTCGGGTCCCTCTCTCTCAGGCAGCACATGGAGTGCTTGTATCGGCCCCATAGTGCGTGTGGCATGTACTAGCTCGGCTCCTTCGGATGTGCATGCCCCATGGGGTGTTGGTCATGGCCCCATGGTGTGCGACGTTGGTATAGTCTCGGGTCCCCCGGTCAGGTGAAACACGTGGTGTGCTAAGGCAAACCCCTTGGTGTGCGGCTTGCTCGGTCACTGAGTGGTGGACTGTGACACTATGCTTTCAGACGAATGCCCTTTGGACTCTGCAATGCCCCATCAACTTTTCAGAGGTGTATGCTGGCTATTTTATCAGATATGGTTGAGGAATTTTTGAAAGTCTTCATGGACGATTTTTCAATCTTCGGGGAAGATTTTGATTCATGCCTGGGAAATTTGGCCAAAGTGTTAAAGCGATGTGAAGAAGCTGATTTGGTGCTCAATTGGGAAAAATGTCAGTTTATGGTGACCGAAGGAACAGTTTTGGGTCACAAGATATCGAAGAATGGCATTAAGGTGGATAGAGCAAAGATTGATGTAATTGAGAAGCTACCTCCTCCTACTAATGTGAAAAGCATCAGGAGTTTCTTGGGCCATGCTGACTTCTACAGAAGGTTAATCAAGGACTTCTCCAAGATCTCTAAGCCACTGTGTTATTTGCTACAACAAAATTAGCCCTTCATATTCGATGAAAAATGCCTCAGCGCTTTCGAAGAACTAAAGGAGAAACTTACCTCAGCACCTATTGTTGTTCCACCTGATTAGAGCTCACCTTTTGAGTTGATGTGTGACGCAAGTGACTACGCAATAGGAGCAGCTCTTGGACAACGCCGAGGTAAATTCTTTCATGTTATTTATTATGCTAGCCGCACATTGAATGATGCACAAATTAACTACACCACAACTGAAAAAGAATTGTTGGCTGTTGTATTTGCCTTTGATAAGTTTAGGTCGTATCTAATAGGCACTAAAGTTATTGTTCACACCGATCACTCGGCTATTAAATACTTAGTGACAAAAAGCGATGCTAAACCTAGACTTATTAGGTGGATACTACTCTTACAAGAATTCGATTTGGAAGTTAGGGATAGAAAGGGGTGTGAAAACCAAGTGGTTGGCCATCTTTCTAGGCTAGAAAAAATAAAGAAAAACAAGATGAAATGGAAATTAAGGAGGAATTCCCTGATGAGAAAATATTATATGCTGCAGCAATTCTGTGGTATGCTGATATTGTTAACTTTCTCGTTAGTGGTATTTTGCTTCCTGATTTGAATAGACAAGGACAAAGAAAATTTAGGCATGACGCAAGATCCTATTTTTGGGACGAGCCATATTTGTTCAAGCAAGGTGTTGACCATATCATTAGACAGTGTGCCCCCGAAGAAGAGCACAATGAGATACTTTTCCATTGTCATTCATCTCCTTGTGGCAGACATTTTGGAGGAACTAGGACTGCTACAAAGGTCCTACAATCGGGATTCTATTAGCCCACTCTCTTCAAGGATGCACATGCATTTTTTCAATCATGTGATTGTTGCCAAAGGACGAGTAACATTTCAAAGAGGTATGAAATGCCATTGCAAGGAATCTTGGAGGTCGAACTTTTTGATGTATGGGGAATAGACTTCATGGGACCATTTCCTTCATCTTATGGGGACTTATACATTCCTTTGGCTGTGGACTACCTATCTAAATGGGTTGAAGCAGTTGCCACTCCAAGGAATGACTCCAAGACCGTCATGAAGTTCCTTCACAAGAATATCTTCATAAGATTTGGGACACCAAGAGCAATTATCAGTGATGAAGGAACCCAATTTGACAACAAGATGATTTCTAAAGCATTACAAAGGTATGATGTGAGGCATAGGATTGCTACAGCATATCATCCTCAGACTAACAGTCAGGCTGAAGTCTCAAATAGAGAAATCAAGCAGATACTTGAGAAAGTGGTCAACCCAAAAAGGAAGGATTGGTCTCCCAAGCTTGATGAAGCTCTTTGGTCTTACCGTACAACTTACAAGACACCTTTGGGAATGTCACCATTCAAGCTAGTCTATGGGAAAACTTGTCATCTACCCGTGGAACTCGAGCACAAGGCTTATTGGGCCATTAAGAAGCTTAACATGGATGCACAACTGGCTGCAGAAAGAAGGCTTTTAGAGTTGAATGAAATGGAAGAATTCAGATCGCAAGCCTATGAGAATGCACGCTTATACAAGGACAAAACAAAGAAGTGGCATGACAAACATCTTTTGTCGCGGCATTTCTCGGAAGGGCAACAAGTGCTCCTTTATAAATCCAGACTTAAGCTCTTTCCAGGCAAGGTGAAGTCACGATGGTCAGGTCCTTTCCTAGTCGACAAGGTCTATGCACATGGTGCGGTGGACATTAAGAAGCTTGATGATTATACAATATTCAAGGTCAATGGACAGCGTTTGAAGCTTTACAATGGAGCCCCAGTCTTGCGTGATAAGTCCTCCTTCATCCTCCATGATGCCTAAGAGTTTGAACCCTCCCCCTTTCTTTTTCTTTTCTATTTTGCTACAACATTTTTATATTTTTATGTTCATAAATAATGTAGTTTAATATTTATCTTTATTTCGTACTCTAGGTTTTAATCCCTTTTGTCCTTTTGCTTTATTATGTTTTAAGGTCAGGTTTGTTTGTTTTCATCTGAGCAACCCCAGGGATGCATGTGGTAGGTCAGGGTGCAACGACGTATCAGGCTTTTGTTTTTATAAGGATATAAGGAATGGAAAGTTAAGCTTTTCCAACATGAGAGGAAGCCGGCTCAAAAAAGGCAAAAAGAGGGGGGATTAATTAACCCTTTCACCTTTTCATTTAAAGAAAACCCTAGCAATTATTACCTAGGTATTTTCTCTTTCTTCCTTTTCACCTTTTCAATTAATAACCCTTTGTCCTTATCTTACACGCACGCCGCCCAAACACCTCCAACACTCTCTCTTTCACATCGTGTCAGTTACCTCCCTTTAACTCCCATCACCCTCATTATCAACTCCCACTAACTCTCTCCCTCATCACATCGACACAAAGAAAACAAAAAGACCCCTCACCTTCATCTTCTCTAACCAGCAAAAACTCAAAACCCTAACCAAATTTTTTCTCTCATCTCATCCATATTCACCCTCTTTTTGCTTAAGAATGGTGCGATGCAAACAAGTCGAAGGCGCGTCTGGCAGTAGCCAACCCAAGCCCGTGCTTATAAAGAAGTTTTTAGACGACAAGGCAAATGAGCGCTTCTAAAATCTTCAAGACCAGAAGTTGCTACCGGAACAAGGGTTCAAGTTTCCCACTGAATGGGAACCAGGGTTCGATAAGGATATCTTGATGTCGTCACAAACCATAGAGGGGCCACTTTCATTCCCCACCCTGAGAACTTTTGCATACCGACCATCCAGAAGTTCTATGTGCATCTCACCAGCCCTACACAATCCGACGTGTATGTGTGTGGCGACCAAATCAAATTCACTGCGGCCAAGATCAACAAGTTCTTTGGCCTTAAAAACTCAGAAGACCACCACACACCTTTCGCCAAAAATGCTGACTCGCAAACTGTCAAGGAAGTGTTGGAAGACTTATGCTTTGAAGGCACCAACCTGGATGCATCCAACAAGGCAGTGGAGCGTGCGCGTCTCAATCCGAAGGCCAAGCTTTGGATTCATTTTGTCAAGAATAGACTCATGCCAACTTCTCATACGACAACTGTTAACATTCCAAGGCTCCTCCTCCTTCATTCGATTTTAAATGGCATGTCCATTAATGTGGGGAAAATTATTATGGATGAGGTATGCGCATTCTTGAAGGGGAAGTCTATCCCGCAAATCTTCCCAAACCTCATCACAGCCCTATGTCACGAAAAAAGAGTATTTGAAGACCCCATTTATAATGCAAAGAACTTAGAGAAAGGTCCTATTACACCGGAGATGGTCCCCTCTATCAAAGGATTCGATGAGGATGCTCCAGCAGAGACACTGGCTGGAAGAGCAAAAACATTTGCTGCAACAAGAATTGTTGCATTGGTTGCCTCTACTAATCATCTCCGAGAGGACATGGACAAGATGCGCGAGGACCATAATCCTTTCTATGGGTATGTCAAGGAGAGAGATGTTGTCATGAGCAACTATTTCAAGGAAATCCTACCGCACATCAGCATCGACTTCCCAGCCTTCCCGGAATATCTGAAGGCACACGTGAAGGGCCTTCCTCCCACGACCCAGAAGACACCAGTCTCTAACAAGAGCCCTACTCAAGCCCAACCTTCCTTACAGAACCAGGACACAGATGCTACAGCAAGCCCCCTGCCCAAGAAGAGAAAGAGAACAACAAAACCGATCAAAGATGCCCCAGCAAAGGAGCCGTCTGTTGAACCTTTCAACATTGTCACAGTTGAATCAGAAGAAGACGAGCCCACGCACTCCGTCCCAGCACAATCACTTGCATAGACCCCAAGCACTGCCCCGTCAACAAGGACGTGAAGCAAACGCATCGCTGGCAGAGTTTTGAGCACACCGGCTGAGGAGAATGAATTAGACACCAGCTCCACCAATCAAGAAACTCTAGCCGAGCCAGAATCTACCCCTCCACTAGAACAGGACGAGGTTGACCCTCCTATCACCTCATTCAAGTCCTCCAACATCAAGCACAAAGCCACGAAGTCGGCCACCACCAAGAAGTAAGGTACTTCTTCATCTTGCATTGCATTTAAATTAGTTGCATTTCATTTCAACTTTGTTGCATTGAGGACACTGCACTCTTTAAGTTTAGGGGTGTTAGTCCCTTTTTGTTAGTCATTTGCATTGCATCAGTAGGTAGAAACAGAAATTATGATATGGCATTTTATTTAGCACTATGATAGTTTTATGAATAAATTAATGATGCCCGATGGTGAACAATATTTTTTGTGGCTATGGATTGACATGTATGACTATTGAGATTAGTAGAATTAACTCTAGGGTTTGATGCTTGATTTTTGTATTGTTACACGATTGTATGCTCTTTAGGTTTAAGATTGTTAGAGAATTTTTTTTTGAACTTATGCTTATCCTTGTGAAATTGAATTTAATGATCTCATATTAAAAATGAAGCAGTAAAGGCTTAGTTAATCTCCCTGTTGCTTATTGAATATATCAAACTGTGAATAAATGCTACGACATATTTTTAGAGGGACACTCCGCTTTGTGTTGCATTGACTGGGAATCAAGCTTAAATAAATGGCAGCAACATCAAATGAGTGAATGAAAGTTATCACGGGATGACTCTACCTACTAGCTCGGGAATGAGAGGTATGGTCCCTGCTCATCCAATGTGAGGGATGGTAGGTGTGATGAGATGACACCCCTCTAAAAAACACAGTTTACTTATGGGAGTAAAATCTTGTGCTAAAATAGTTCAAACACAAGGATGAACTTGAATTCTATTATGAAATTTTTCTAGCTCTGTTAAGCCTAAGTTGTATGCAATCACGTACACACTAACAAAGGATCTTACCCAAGGGAATCATTCTTAAAATCTCAATTGTGTCAAAGTATTAAAGCCTTCCTTTTCTGAGGGCTGAAATTTTGCCATAACATCTACCTTGAGCTAAATTTTTGCCATAACATTTTCTCTGTTTCTCTCTAATCATTGCTTGAGGACAAGCAATAGCTTAAGTTTGGGGGTGTGATAACTTGCCGAAATGCTTATATTTTACACCTTTTTACTTAGGTATTTGTTTGTTCTCAAAGTTATTAGATAGCATATAGGTGCATTTAGAGCATATAGTTGCATACATCTTTGCTTGTTGGTGGTTTGGTTTAATTTCACAAGATTAGATGTTGCTTGAAGGGTATGTGCTGGTGCTGTGATGTGCAGGTTGAAGCAGGTGTGAAGCTGGATAAGGAAGAAAAATGCTACAACAATTTGGACAGCAATTCTGGGCGCAGAAAAGGACAAAGTAACGCACACATTCTAAGAGCCCACATGTGCGAGCCCCCTTTTTTGTCTGCTTGTACCCCACATGCATAAGGAATATTCCCAGGACTTCAAAGAATATTAGGGCAAAAAACCCTAGGAGCCCCCACTATATAAAGGACATGAGACCCTCATTAAAGGGAGAGCGCGAAAAAGGTGACAAAAGGCTAGGGAGAGAAAGAAAAGATGACTCTTTTCCTTTCTTCTTCTTCCTCCACTTGGTGTCCTCCATCTTTGAAGCTCCAAGGGTTTGACCTTGAGAGAGGCAGCAAGCCTAGGGTGGGTTGTAGCATTGCAGTCCATCGCGGAATGGGAGTTTCTTCTTCCCTTTTTTGTTGCTTTAGCATTTCTTTTATATCTTGGAAATGGGTTGTACAAAGGAAGATACTTTGGATGTTTATTGCCCAGCCATTAACTAATTTTAGGTGGCTTAGGCTGTTTGGATGATCTATATTTTAGTTTCTTTAATGCATGCTTATTTATCTCTTGTTTCTATCTATGCATTGTCTATGTTGTTAAATGCATATGGTTATAAGAGCCTTCGAGAGTTGGCATTTCCTTAGGTGTGAGTTGAAGTTAGTGGTCGAGAGAGCTATCTTTAACCTTCATAGACAATGGAGTTGGCTGCTAAGAGGCACAACTCTAATCCACCTTAGAGATAAGTGATGGGTTTCAACGACTAAAAGGGATAGAAGTTTATGGGTATGGGGAGTGTTAGAGTTTACGCTGAGAGGTATTGTTGTAGTATTTCCTTGCTAGAGATAGTTGAGGAGAAACCTTAGTAAATCCTGCTGAGCATAGAGTAATCTAGAGAGGTAAGCCCTAGTTGAGAGCTAAAGCATAGGTTAACCAGACAACCCGGACAGTCATTCCCAAGTGAGTTTCGCATACGTAAGAGGACCTGTTAAGTCTACTGAGTTTAACACGCTATTTCTGTCTTTGTTGCTACAGCATTTATCCCGCTGTTCTGATTTGCTACAGCATTCTCTATTTACATTCCGTGACTTGTGTGCTTAAACTCAACTCGAAACACCTCCAATCCCTGTGGAGACGATACTCACTTATCATTGTATTATTTGTTCGACGTGTATACTAGCACCATATTTGCGTATCATTTATAGCACATCACACGCGCAAACACATGCCATGTAGGTCATGTCGATAGCTTACCGAACCATTACAAAAGAAAAAGAAAATTTTGCCTCAATTAAATTTTGAAGGATGTTAACATTTGTTAGGAAAGTTTAATTTGATCTAGGTCTTTGTCCAATAAGGAAATATTAATCTTAGTTGTCATGTCATGCCAGCAGGATAGTATGCCAGGATTGCTTGGCAACTGATCTCTAGTTTAGGAAATTGAATTTACACTTAACACTTGATATGGTTCCTTACCAAACTTAGACTGTTTGAAGCTATGCTCAGATTGAAAAAAAAAAGGAGAAAAAAAAGAGACTAAGGCAACAATGTCTTCCAAGGCAATAAAATTCTCCTCTACCTTGGGATAATAAGTACTTAGGGCTTCGTGGTTTTCTCCTTTTTAGTTCTTAAGTCCAAAACCTTAGAGTATGAGTTAAAGAGAAAGACTAGTGATGTCTGGATTAAGGTAGGGATTTGTGGTATGCTCCCTCTTATCACTCACGCTAAACAGTGTCACGAAGCAAGCCTAAGTAAATGCCAAAGACCCTTGGCAAAGAAAAGAAAAAAAGAGCTTACACTAGAGCTAAGGGAGTGAAAGGATACTTGATGCATATTGCCCACACATCATGCACTTTTCATGAGCTTAGACTAGAGCTATATTGCTGCACTTGAGTTGTTATCTGTTTAGCATAATTGCACTAAGATACTGAGGACATAAATAGAGCTAGATTCTGCTTGCCAGCATTTGTTGGCGTCCCAACCAAAATTTTGCCGAGGTAACTTTTTCACAGTTTTTATTTATCTTTCTTTGCATTACTTGAGGACAAGCAATAAGTTAAGTTTGGGGGTGTGTTACATCTCCAAAATTACAGTTTTTAGTGCCAGTTTCATAACACTCTTTCTTGTTTTTAGGTACATTTAGTTGCATTAGGTTGTTAGAATCATGCATTTGCATAAGGAGTTTAGTGTTTTGTCTAAGCCATAATGAAGGGTTGTTTTGTGGCTATTTTGCAGGATTTGGCATAGGTTTCAGCACAGGAAAGCAACACAATTAGGTTTGCCAAAAAGAATGCTAAGTGATGTTGGCATAGAAATACCAGACATTTCCAAGCACTTGTTGGCAGAGAAGTGAACTTGATGCCACGCTAAGAGACTGTTGAACCCCAAAAAATAGGATAAGATCAAGCTCTTAAAAGATCTAAATAGAACAATTTTCGGAAAAAATAGCGGATAAGGTGATGCCAAGCTATGTTGGCAAAGACATGCCAAGCTTGTGTGCCAAGGCAACATCGGCATGATGACATAAACCCTAGCTTGATAAGCTATCACACCGATCTGATAAGACGCTATCTCTTATCCTTGGAGCATTTAAAATTCAAATGAGGAAGTTGTCCTATTCCCTCTCTTGCACGCCTATTTAAACACCAATCGATCAAGCATTTGGGTGAGATCGTGAAGGCTTAGAGTGATCAAAGTGAGGTGTTGGAAAGCTCGACGAGTGACAATCGGCTGCACCAAGGAAGGGTGGTTCAACCACTTGGCAGAGAGCCTGGATTTAAGAGCTGCATCGAGAGACCCCTTGTGCCCATTCTTTTGGTTTTAAGTTCTTTTACTTTATTTTTATGATGATATATTTGAAAATGGTTATAGTTTTGTTGGTTTACTCCCTCACCTTGAACTAATTTCATAGTTGGTGGGGGGATGTTTGGTTGAAACGTTGATAGTATGCTTTATTTTTTGGTAATAAATATGTTTTGGAAAAGTTTTTCTATTCGGCATACTTGAATTTTTCCTAAGTACCTTGCCAAGCGAGAGCTGGCACAGTTACCCTATTTCCCTTCAATATCTTAACAGACTTGGGGTGGCAACGATTAAGTTGTTGAATACTAGGGAGAGAAGCTTCAAGAGAAATCGTTCAAGTAGATGAACTTACTTGGGAAGTGATATCTATCCCCTAGGAGTATAGAGTGGTTATTAATCAACTCGGTTCATTTAAAAACAATCACTATAGAGATATAATGGTTTTCACATAATCGACTTCGGGCAATGACCATCAAGAGAGTCATTGCTAATGTTGAATCTACTCGGCAAACAATGCTAAGACAGTTGCCAACAACGACTGGCATGAACAACGTTAAAACCAAGCATTCCTTGCCAACACTCATCATTCATTACGAGCACCTTCCTTGCCAACGTTTTACTTCATTATTTTCTTTTCTTTTTAGCAACTCCAAAACAATCTTCAAAACAAACATATTTTCTTCCAAAGCAAGCAATAATCAAACAGTCGAATTCCAAGTCAATCTTTGTGGGATCGATACTCAGCTTAATTGTTGTATTACTTGTAGACCGTGTATACTTGTAGGAAAAAGACTCTTGGCATTGATTTATATTTACCCATAATCTATAAATTGTCATTTTGCAAGCATTGCTTTACACATCTTCTACAGAGTCTACATCGGCCAATAAAATTCTTGCTGGAGGACCTTTCGTTCCAAGCATCGGCTTCTCATGTAGTGCCTGCAGATGCCTTTGTGAATATCTCGGAGTATGTAGTTTGCCTCCGCGAGGCTTAAGCAGCCGAGGAAAGGTCGAGTGAAGCTTCTTATGTACAAGGTGTTGTCAATTAACGTGTACCTTGGTGCCTTTCTTCGTAGTTTGGCCTAGCTTTTGGGATCCTCTAGGTCTTCCTCGTTGGCGATGAATTTCGTAATTGGGGTCGTCCAATCATGACTTTCTCTGATGCTCATGACAAAGTTATGGGTATGATAAGTCTAATATTTGCATATTTTTCACATGTATATACCTATATTTTAGTGTTCTAATCCAACTATAAATCCATGTTTTAATAAGTATTTGAGTTTTGTAGGGATTTTTACAACTAAAGGATAATACATGTTTAAAAGATAAGTTTCAGTTGGATTTTGATTTTAAGTAGCACTTAACCTAAAAAGAGGAATTATACTTCAAGTTGAACTTTCACTTTTATATTATATTTAGAGTATGATAGACTTTTAAATTAAATTATTCTTATTGCAATTCCAACTCCTAGTTGATGTAAATGATCTCTATTAAAAATAGGGTCACGAGGAGAAGAGAAATAATTCATCCTCGCAATTCCCATTATTCTCTTTTCTTCTCCATGAGTAGCTAAACTCTTTATTTCTAGTTAAGGTTTGATTCAAGGTTATTAATACAAGTTCTTAGTGAGGTTTTCTTATTCTTCATCATCTTGATCTATTTCAAGTATTTTTATATATTCCGGGAATACTCAGTAAGTATATATCAATTTATAAGCTTCACGTGTTTTTCTTTGGTTTATTCATCTTTATATGCGACAACCAATCAAGACATTCTTGATAAGTGGTAAGTAACTTAAGTGGCGAATTTTGAAGGATAAATTCATATTCTTATTAAGTTAACAGATTAGTGCTTAATAATTTATGTGCTTGAGTCTCTTAAATCAATAAAACTATTTGATAGGTTTTATTTCTTATATGCAATTCTCAAATGATTTTAATCTTGATAATAAGAGTAAAAATTATTTATGTAGTTCTTAGTGATTATCTACTAATTAAGAGAGATTAGGTTATACATGTGCTTTTCTCTAATAACCTATAACTAAGCTATTTAAAATTGATGTAAAATTATCTTATGTGAAAATCGATGAACTAATTCTTAAATTAATACGTGGAGATTAACCTTGACTAGGATTCATCTTATTATTGAATTCTTGCTTATTTTAATAATTTTCTTATTTTCTCAATTCTACTTAACCACAAACCCTTTTATTTTAATTATTTATTTCATATAAAATCGATCTCTTACCATTCCATATGAATTCAACCCTGCTTACCGCTTCTACAAGTTATTTTGAGCATGTTTATTTTTGACGGCTTTGACAACCGCTATCAGGGTATAAATGGTGTGTGCTTTCTATTCGAGGAGGATTTTTCCCCTTTCCTTGACTTCGACGGAGGCAACTAAAATTTTATTTTTGTTCAATTTAGTCCTAAAAATATTTATTTAACCCGAAACTGACCTAATTTTATTTCTTATACTTATAATTTTATTTTTGTTCAATTTAGTCCTTAAAATCTTTATTTAACACGAAATTGATCCTTATTTCTTTATAATTTCTATAATTTAGTCAAAGAGTATCGGTTACATGTTACCTCAGTGGATGAGAGAACATCGTTCTCCAAAGAATGAGTTGAGGTCATTATATTAAAAATATTAGACTAAATTATAAAAATAAGAAAGAAATTAGGGTTAATTTCAGGTTAAATAAATATTTTAGGACTAAATTGAAAATATATAATTATATTTTGGACTAAATTATAAATACTATAAAAAAATTGGGGTTAATTTCGAGATAAATAAATATATTTAGGACTAAAATGAACAAAAAAATATAATTATATTTAAAATATTAGACTAAATTAGAAAGAGTAGAAAGGAATTAAGGTTAATTTCCGATTAAATAAAGATTTCTATGACTAAAATGAACACAAGTATATTTATATTTGAAAATAGTAGAGAGAAGCAGCCGGTACCTTTGAAGTTGGGAACATCTTAGGGGTAACTTTCAATGCTTCAGAAAAGGTGGTGCTGGATCGATTGAAGGAGCTAGAGGCGAACTGGTTTTCAGGGTATAGTTCCTATCCATCTTCGTGTTCTGTTATTTAAAGTATAATAAATTGTTCTGTGAGAGGTTTGGGCAAAGCCGAAAAGGTGAGGGCAGGCTCATGTGGATTTGTTGCAAGAATCGAAGCTGGATAGTATGAACCAAGGGGTTGTGAAGCGGTTGAAGATATAGCTATTTCTCCCGCAATTGGGTTTTGATGTCCCTATGGGACACGACTTTTTTTGGTGTTGAAGGCAGGAGTATTGTACTAAGGGAAAATACAATCTGAAAGTTGGATTGATAAACATCTATGCTCCTAATGATCAGAGGGATTTCTTTGAAAACCTTAAAGAGGTGATTGCATCTATGGGGGATCCTATTATCATCGGTGGTGATCTCAACACTGTGAAGATCAGTGACTGGAATATCGAAATGCGAAGGAGGTTGTTTGACTGGGAATGTAATGTTTGGGAGGAGTTTCTTAATACCCTAAACAGGGCTGGAAATAGTGGACACTGTAATGACTCTCTAAAAAGGAGTGGCACTTCAAAAGGAGTATACGCTCCTAAGGATTTCTGTGAAGCTCTAGTTTCGGGGTCTTCAGAGGCCGAAGGGGTTTGGAAGTGTGTTTGGTCTAAGATTGCTCCTCCGAAAGTTGAAGCTTTTGTGTGGGAGATAGTTCATGGAAGAATTCCTACTTTGGTGGAGTTAGCAAAGCGAGGTGTTAGGAGAATTGTTTCATGTCGTTGTGTCTTTTGTTCCAAAGAGGATGAGACTGTCAACCATATATTCTGTCGTTTCACTACAAAAAAAAAATGTGTAATTTCTGATGGAAATTTTGAGGGAATTTGTGACAGAAATTAAATTTATTAACGGAATTTCTGAGGGAAGTGAGGGGTCAGTAAAAAGCTGGTCGAAACTTACATTTCCGACGAAATAAGATAATTCGTCAGAAATTTACCGACGGATATCCGTCAGAAAATTACTGAGGGAAAATCTTAAATCCGTCAGAAAATTACTGAGGGAAAATCTTCACTCCATCGGAAACTTATAAATAAAAAATACTTTATGTTTCTGACGACATACATCATCCGTCGGAATATTAAAAATAATAAAAAAATAAATTTTTTAAATTTTCGATGGATTAATCTATTCCGTCGGGAAATAAAATATTAATTTAAAAAAAAGGAGGGAAATTTTCTCGGGATTCAACCCGAAAAAATTTACATTCCCTCCAAAATTTTAATTAGGGTAAACTACACAGTTGACCACCGAACTATGGGGTTGGTGTCGATCCTACCACTATTTTTTTTTCGTCTCAAATACACCACACAACTATTTAAATGGTGTCACGTTTGCCACACACCGTTAAAAAAAACGGAAAAAATTGACGGAACTGTTAAAAAAATTGGTATAATTACACATTTGGTCCTCTATATTTATACAATATATCAATTTAGTCCTAAATTTAATCTAATAAAATAAATTAATTATTCAATAAGATGGTGACACGTGTCACCACCTTATTGGAAGTCTTTAATTATTTTTATTTAATTAATTTTCCACCTCCAATCAGGTGGTGACATGTGTCACCCAATTGGAGATGGAAAATTGAAAGGAACAAAATCACCCCTACCAGGATTCAAACTCAAGACCTCTAGGTAGAGAGGCTGTGTGCTTGCCACTAAACCAAACACACTTTCGTGTTATAGGGTCATTAATATATATATTTAATGATTGTTAATGCCCAGAAAATTAAAGAGAAGAAAATGCAATTGCAAGGATTCGAACCAAGGACCTCATGGTTGAAAGGACATGTGTTTGCCACTGCACCAAGTGAATTCCTTATGATACAAAGTACAACATTTAATATATGTCTTATATAGATTTTAATGCTTGAATTGAGAAATTCGAATGAAATGAAATGTAGTTTTAAGAAATTCGAATGTAATATTTTTATGATCCATAAAAAAATCTAACCCAATTAAATAAATCTAATAACTAAATTAATATTATTTTAAAATTTTTATATTTTAAACTAAATTTAATATATTTTTCAATTTTAGATTTATTTTTATAATTCCACGTATATAATTGTTGAATTGAGTTTTTTTTACTTAATTAATAATTTTAATATTTATTAAAATTTTAATCGTGAAAATAATATTAACCGAATTCGAGGGCAAGCACATCGTGAAAATAATAATTTTAATATTAATTTAGTTATTAGTTATTAGTTATTAGAGTTATTAGATTTTTTTAATTGGGTTAGATTTATTTTAATATTAACCGAATTCGAGGGCAAGCACGTCGTGAAAATAATAATTTTCTCAAGCATTAAAATCTATATAAGACATATATTAAATGTTATACTTTATATCACAAAAAATGCACTTGGTTTAGTGGCAAGCACATGTCCTTTTAACCATGAGGTCCTTGGTTCGAATCCTTGCAATTGCATTTTCTACTCTTTAATTTTCTGGGCATTAACAATCATTAAATACATATATTAATAACTCTATAGCATGAAAGTGTGCTTGGTTCAGTGGCAAGCACACAACCTCTCTACCCAGAGGTCTTGAGTTCGAATCTTGGTAGGGGCGATTTTGTTCCTTTCAATTTTCCATCTCCAATTGGGTGACACGTGTCACCACCTGATTGGAGGTGGAAAATTAATTAAATTAATTAAATAAAAATAATTAAAGACTTCCAATAAGGTGGTGACACGTGTCACCATCTTATTGAATAATTAATTTATTTTATTAGATTAAATTTAGGACTAAATTGATATATTGTATAAATATAGAGGACCAAATGTGTAATTATACCAATTTTTTAACAGTTCCGTCAATTTTTTCGTTTTTTTAAGGCGTGTGGCAAACGTGGCACCATTTAAATAGTTGTGTGGTGTATTTGAGACGAAAAAAAAATAGTGGTAAGATCGACACCAACCCCATAGTTCGGTGGTCAACTATGTAGTTTACCCTTTTAATTAATCTACCAAAATTTAATAATTAATATAATTCAAATTATTTCTTTAATTTAAAAAATTAAATAATAATAATAATAATAATAGTAACAAGTTTATATTGTATTTTGGTAATACTTTAAAAAGAAAATAATAACATACAATGAAAAATAAAATTCACCTTAGCAAATATTAAATATGGATTTACTACATATATTTTACAATTCAATATTTCTAAAAAAACATGAATATATGATAAAAAGAGTAAAAAATACTATCATCCTTTACATACTATGGAGTTTACAAGATATAATAAACATGAAAAATATAATATTCAATAATAAAAAAGAATAAAATACAAAATTTACATACTAAAATGTTGTTATCATTTAAAAATTTCCAAGCAACCTACAAAATATAATAAAAGATGTTAGTGATTAATTGGAAAGAGGTATAATAGGCAAAGTAATTATTAAACAAAGTTATATTGAATAAAAATGAAAACTTACATCAATATTGATAAATGATAATAAAAGAAAAGATGAAATTAAGAGAAGATTTTTTATGAGAAAAAATGAGTTAACATGAATAGATGAAATGAAAAGAAACAATTGAGAAAAAAATGGGTTTAGAATGGTTTAAATAGGAGAAAAAAATTAGGGTAAAAAGTGAGTGAGTTTAAAATTTCATGTGTGAGTGGAGGGAAAAGTAGAGACGGGGTGGGAAAAAATTCTAAAATTTGTGACGGAAAATGTGGGCCCGTCACAAATTAGAGTAAAAAGTGAGTGGGTTTAAAATTTTATGTGTGAGTGGAGGGAAAGTAGAGACGGGGGAGAAAAAAAGATTCTAAAATTTGTGACGGAAAATGTGGGTCCGTCACAAATTTGTGACGGAATACATGAATCTCTCGGAAATTTGTGACGGATTCACATATTCCGTCACAAAATTGTGATGGATTCACATATTCTATCACAAATGTAAAATATTATTTTAAAAAAATAATTTTTTAAGTTATCAAATAAAATCCAAATATGCATATCTTTTAATATTCACTTATAATATCTATTGAAATTATTAAGATATTTCAATAAAATGTTTAAATATGCACATAAAATTCTATGCAGGATTTTCATATTTGAATTACAAAATCGAAACTTCGCTTTTGAGAATAAATAAATGAAATCTGGTTAGAGAAATAGTAAGGGTCGGGCATAGTTTCTAAGCAGTCACTACTCGACGACTGCTACATAATTAATTCATATGATGCACTAATGTTTATAAAAATAGTGTTTATTAGAATAATGAGCCATGACTAAAAATAGTTTCTATGCTTGGCATTCTATTTTTTGTCATTACCGAGTTTTCTTTTGAAATCACTTGAAATAAGAAAAGCCATGACTAAAAATAGAAAAAAAACTAGTATTATTAAATAAAAAAGCAGACCACATTTCACATTCCACATTTTTTAACAATCAAAAGTAAAATTTAGAATTTTAAATTATCAAATAAAAAATAGAAAATAATGTCTTTGTTTATTGTTTAAATTTGTAGTAAAATCGGTAGTAATAAATTGTAGTTTTAACCAATATTATCTAAGTTTTTGTATATTCTATATTTAAAGTAAGATATTAATTTTAGATTTTTTTTTTGTAATAAACAAGGTAGCCGTCTCTAAAAACCTCCCTCTAAATCCTAAGGGAGGAAAAGCGCACTAACCTTGTTATCTTTTCATTGATAAGCATATAAAAGTATAAAAGTATTACAGTTGAAGAGAACATTAGATAATATGCATTCTTAATGATAAAGACAAACTGATGTAGCCGAACTCTGAATCAAATCTTCAACGACCTATAAATAAAAGTAAAAATGATTCATCAATAAACACTAAATTGCAGCTCACAATTAACATAAGTAGCCCATTAACTAACAATCAATTAACAAATTAAAACTAACAAGGCAAGAAAAATCATTTATCTTAACAGAAAATTCATACATATATCAATATATATATATATATATATATATATATATATATATATATATATATCATTTCTTACAACCATTATCAATAAAAAATCTCAAAATCAAATCTTGATACACATTTAAGATTGTTGAAAGCGAAGAATAATGAGCATAAGATCATATAACAATTTTTCATGATTTAGATAAATTAGTATTTTCAAGATTATATATTCTAAACTCTAAAGAAAAATTAAAGTAACCAAATATTGAGCTAAAATCTTCTAAACAACCTACAATTTAAAACAAACAGGTTTCAAATCATTACACAATTAATTGCATGTTAAAATTGTATAACTCATAACTAATAACAAGCTCTATTGGCAAACGACACGAGTTCTTCAGAAGAACAAAGTAATAGCTCATTCCGACCGTAAGCATTAACATACAATCAACCTAAGGCAAGGCTTACAAGTTGAACATTAATCAAAAGCATAAAAATCTCACTAAAACAGGAGTGGGCAAATCTAAGAAAGTAGCTTGATAGTTGAAAGTCTAACTATTCAACAGAGACACAACAAACACTGCCTTTAAAGCATACACTAGGAAGAAAAAAGACCATTGTTACAGCTAAAATTGTTTCAACTCATTCGTCTAAATGAATACTTAAGTTCAACCCAAATTGCAGAAGCATAACAAAAACATGATCAGAATCTAAAATTACATATAGTCACCAAAAAGGAAGGAATATAGAAATATAGAAATATGACCCAACAATCTTTTCTTACTCTTTCTCTTTCGCTGCCAATATTAAAGCATTTGGTTACTGTGAGAGTAGGAGAAAAGAAAAAAATTGTAAGTGTGACTACTCATAAATCAACTATAATACTTCAAACTCCTAAAACCAGAACAAGTAGCATGTTTACTCTATATTCTATGTTTATAGTAAAGTGTTAATTTAAAAAAAAATTCTAGTAAACAAAGTAGTCGTCTCTAAAAACCTCCCTCTAAATCCTAAGGGAAGAAAAGCACACTAACTTTGTTGTCTTTCCATTGATAAGCAAATAAAAGTATAAAAGTATCATAGTTCAAGTAAACACCATATAATATTCAAAAACTTGAAGTAAAATTAGAAAGGTAAAAGTAAATACCATCTGAAATTCAAGATGCATTTTCCCTATTGCATTGCTGTGATGATGGAGGAATCGGATAATAAGCTTCGTCTTGACTGGTGGGTGGTTGGACAAAAGGTGCCAAAGGCGTGCTACCTCTCGGTGGATAAGTCATTTGTGGGTGCAAAGGCATCGATGTGGTTGGACGCATAGGAGGTTGCAGGCCACTAAACCCTGGATAAAATGGAGGAGGAGGATACACCGGACGGTTGAAACCTAAAAACAAATAATTAGTTGAAAACAAACCTGTAATTGATAATAATTATAATGATATATATTTAATTGAAATAGCGTTTTAAGACCTGTTTGTCCATTAGAGTTTGCTTCAAAAAGCATCTGGGAGTATCCTTGTTGTTGTTGCTGTTGTGACAATAGCAAAGCCATCATTGCGTCTTGGCGTTCTGTGACTTGCCTCAATTGTTCCTTCAATGCATCAATCTCTTGTTGTTGCTCGGGATTTCGTGGTATAGACCTTTTTGAAGAACCAGAAGCTTGAGACGTGTTATAGTATATGGGAGCTGCAGACCCAACACCAAACACTCGACCCTTTGAACTTACTCCACCAGAAAGCTCTAAAAATATTTTATTTGGGTCAACTGATGCTGAAGATGACTCATCCGCACTTGCAGCCTCCTGGGCTGCTGCTAGTGTCTGCAAATACTTGTTCTACAAAAAAGATAATTTATTATATTAAATAAGAATGATAATTTATTGAATTAAATAAAAATAAGTTACATTAATTAATGAAAAACTTTTGATTAGAATTTTAAGAATAACGTACAGCAAATTCCTGATGATTTTCATTGAACCAACCATTATCTTTGTCACCCTTACTCGTATGAGTAAACTTGTAAAGAGGGAATGCACCTACTGTCTCACCGGTATGATGTTCCTAAAACAAATTCGTTTACATAAGTGAATTAAATATATTGATAGTATATTAATCATATAAAAAATATATATTACGAGAAACATACCAGTCGTTCCTTCCACTCTATCGTGGAAATGGAACCTCCCGTATGAGAGCCTAATGGTTTTGCCTCAATATCACCACGGCGACGATTTTTCATTGGTTGGTTTGGACACTGCACTTTCTATTATAACTTCATTTATTATCTCTTTATTTTCCAATAAAATCAATTAGTTAACTTTGAAAAAAATGATAAAACATATTGGTGAAATTCAAGCCTAACCTCAAAATCCTTCATGATTTCTAATTTGACCCAAAACTATAAGAGATCATAAAAAGACCTAAATTTTCATAAATCACAAAATGACCCTAAAATATATTATATTTTTTTAAGCTTTCAAATAATAATTTATATAATAATTACATTGTTTTTAACTTGTGGTGTGCTCCAAGGGGGGCTCGTACAACTCCAAACAACTAAATTTGAGGTGTTGAGAAATGTTGGTAGAGAGAAAGTGTAGCGAGGGAGGTGAAGAATGGATACATGGTGATGAAAAATTGTATGAGAGAATGGTAAAAAAATTGTTAAAACATTTTAACAATTTTTTTACCATTCTCTCATACAATTTTTTCATCAATGTGTATCCATTCTTCACCTCCCTCGCTACACTTTCTCTCTACCAACATTTCTCAACACCTCAAATTTAGTTGTTTGGAGTTGCACGAGCCCCCTTAGACCACACCACAAGTATTGTTTGAAGATATGGTATGAGACCCTTGGACCACACCACACTTTAAAAACAATGTAATTAAAATATAAATTATTATTTGAAAGCTTAGAAAAATATAATATATTTTAGGGTCATTCTGTGATTTATGTAAAGTTTAGGTCTTTTTATGATCTCTTATAGTTTTGGGTCAAATTAGAAATCATGAAGGATTTTGAGGCTAGGCTCAAATTTCACCAATATGTTTTATTTTTTTTCAAAGTTAACTAGTTGATTTTATTAGAAAATAAAGAGATAATAAATGAAGTTATAATAGAAAGTGCATTGTCCAAACCAACCAATGAAAAATGACATTTGTACAGTAAAAGATCAAATAATAAAAGTATCTTAATTGCATGTAACATGACTTAATAATTTTTAAGTTCTACTTCTTGTATTATCTAAAAATAAAAAAATAGTAATATATATTAAGAGTAAATAAAACATTTTTCATATAATTTGCGAAAACTTATAACCCTAGTTAAAAGACTCAAAAATCAAACTCGGAAACTTTCAAAGTAAATTTATTTCTAAAATTCATGTTACATGCAAATATTTTTTTTTACGTTTTGATCTATTTTGCACTTTTTTAATTAAAAGTCTAATACTAATAAATTGATAGTATTATATTTAAAAAAATAAAATTCAACTTACCTCAACTCACAAATTCCGTAGAAAATTTCAGAGTTCTGCAAAAAATATAATAAAAACATCAAAAATAAAATTTTAATTAATCAGAAGCAATTTGCACTACTTAGGTAATCTAAGACATGGCTAGTTAAAATAATAAATATTATAATATACGAAACATATTAACTTTACTATAATAAACATATATAAATCATATATTTAAACATTAAACTTGTAGTCGGTTATATCATATATTTAAACATTAAACATATTTAAACACATTAACTTTACTGTAATAAACATATAAAATAATTTAAGATGACTAAAAATTCATACTGCCCCTAAACATATAAAATAATTTAAGATGGCTAAAAATCCCCACTGCCCCTAAACATATAAAATAATTTAAGATGGCTAAAAATCCCTACTGCCCCAAAACATATAAAATAAACATATTTAGTAATTAGCCAATAATCTCTACATAAACAATCTGCCCTAATTTTTTATAAACAATCAAATTTTTTATAAACATATAAATACTTACATGAACCGATAAGCCTTGCTCTTCCAATGGAGTGCTTTTGGTCTACTTACTCACACAAACTTCCACCTTGTTGTTTCTACAACATTGTATTCGTAACTTAAAATCAAAATCTAAAGAAATATAAGAAAAATATTAAAAACATGCCTACACAAAAAAATATAAGAAAAATATTTTATAAAAATATATAATAAAAAATATTAGAAAGGTACTTACACCAGTCTCTAATTAAACTTTGTGGTCCATGCATGCGAGAATAATGTTGCAACAAAGTGAAGAATTGAAAGTGAAGAAATGTGATTGCTGCAGCAAAGTGTTGGGACCATGAGAATGTTTGCTGGGAAAGTGAAGAAACAGAGATTTTGGGTGAGAAAAGTTAAAGAATTGAGAAGTTGCCGTGGGGATTGGGGGTAAAAAATTGAAAGGGAGTTGGGATAATAAATATGGGTAGATATGAATTAAATGAAGTAATTATTTTTTATTTTTTTTTCCGACCGAATAAGTATTCCATCACAATTTAAATCAGAGTGAATAAAATTTCCGACGGAATACATGTTCCGTCATAAATGGAATTAATATTATTTTAATCAAAACGAATAAAATTTCTGACGGAAAGTATTATTCGGTCGAAAATTACAATCTTCCACAACTTTGTGACGGAAAAACTTATTTCTGTCGGTAAATTGTGACGGATTTTAAATCCGTTAGAATTTTTCCCTCGGTAATTTAAAATTTTTTTGTAGTGTTTGGAGAATCTGGCAAAAATGGTGCCACTGTTGGAATATTCATTGTGTTTTTCCTGCTGATGTTAAGGTTCTGGTAAAGATTTGGGAGTTTCAACCAATAAATCCCGCGTCTAAAGGGATATGGAGTATGACTTTTTTTGGGATTATATGGACTATCTGGTTATGTCGGGATGATATCATTTTCAAGAATAAAGTGTGCAATGAAGATTAGATTTTCGATATCGCTATTCTAAGGATTGGACACCGGTGCAAATGTATGTGGCCAGAATCTATTCCATCTTTGGTGGATTTCACTAGATATCCTAATCTCGCATGTATTCGAAGGCCTCAGAGATTAAGACCAGCTCTTGGGTCCTGGATTGCGCCAGGTAAGGATACTTTAAAGTTTAATGTGGAAGGAAGCTATGGTTGAAGCTATGGTTGTGCTGGAATTGGGGGTATTCTCAAGGACCATTCTGGTAAGGTCTTTATTCGTTTTGCCAAATCGATAGTCGTTTCCGACCCAACAAACGCTGAATTGCAAGGTATTTATCATGCATGCTTAATTTATTCATCTTCAGTTTGGTGCAATGCATACTCTCTTAAAATCGAAACAGATAGTGCCTTGGCTGCCAAGTGGACTGAGAGGCCGGACATGGCCCCGCCATCATTCGGTGGCATTAGTAAAAAATGCAACGAACTGGTTTCATTGCTCAAATGTAAAGCTGCTTTTGAGTATAGAGAAAGAAACTGCGAAGCTCATGAGTTAGCTAAGCAAGGTCTTGTGAATGACACAGTTTATGTCTGGCTTTTCCCAAGGAGTAAAAGAGAGCATAAGTTGGTTACCTTGGTCCCACTTTGCTGGGCATTTTGGTTTAAGCTTCATTACTTGGAATATGGATTTGATTTTATTAAGAATGTGAAAAACGTGTAGTTGGAGGCATAGATCTTTCTGACTCATGGATCTGTGACGGAGAGATTCTTAGATGTGGGTAGTACGATCACGATACTAGATTGTTTAGGAGAAAGTCAATGTATTCTAATCGTGTATTGGTGAGGATACAATGCACTCTTTTTCTTCAAATTAGGTTTAGAGAGGTTTTTTTAATGATGCTTATATCTTTGTTTTATTGTACGATTTCCCTCAATAAAATCGTACAATTATATTTTTCAAAACAAAATTGAAATATTAGTCTAAAATATAAAAATTAGACAAAAAAACTGGGGTTAATTTTGGGTTAACTAAATATTTTTGTACTAATTTAAACAAAAATATGATTATATTTAAAATATTATAAAAATTATAAAGAGATAGGGGTCAATTTCGGGTCAAATATAGATTTTTAGGACTAAATTGAACAAAAATATAATTATATTTAAAATATTAGACTAAATTATAAATATATATAGAGAGGTCAATTTCGTGTTAAGTAAAGATTTTAAGGATTAAATTAAACAAAAATATCATCATATTAAAAATATTAGACTAAATTATAAAAATTAGAAAGAAATTGGGTCAATTTCGGGTTAAATAAAAAATTTTAAAACTAAATTGAATAAAAAAAAATTGACAGGCTTAACGTGTAATTTACTCCTTTTATTAAAGGCAGATGATTTTCTTATTAATAAAGTGACACATTGCGTGTTCTGATTGACCCGTGAATTTTTTCCTTAACGGGAGTTAACGATCAGAGACAACTAAGGCCACGATTTAAAGTTTAAGGGGGAAAAGTGTCGCCGTCCTGATAAAATCTTTAGGGGACAAGTCGGTAAAAAATGTATACTTGCCCTCGTCTACCACCGAAAACTACTTGTAAAATCCATAGACTAAAACAATAAAAAATTTCTGTGGTTTTTAGTTGTTTTTAAACCTAGAAGGTTTACTCCCTATTTATAAGAGTATCACAAGATTATAAGTGAAAATTTGGACCTAATGGAGCATTTAATATTGAGAATCAATTGATTCTCCTATAAAGCAATTTCCAAAATTATTATCTGAATTAAAGGTAACTTCCAATATTTATTCTTTTAATTCCAAGATAAAATTTGGCAAATTTATGCTTTTATTTGAGGAAAATTCATTTCAAATTTGGGTCAAAATATCTGCAAGCCCACAAAGGACCAGACCGGTTCAGACATTTGCGTTACCCACGTCGTGCACGTCTGCACATTTACGAACCAACAATTGGTTCCATATTTTCCTCAATAACATTTGAATCAATTTTTTATTCAAAGCTCCAAAATTATCGAATTTTTCCAACAATCCTCCACATGAATGAAATTGATTTAATCAAAAACATTTTGACTCGATGTAGTGATAGATTCTACGATCGATAGCTGCATAGGATAGGTAGGTGTCCACCCTTGAACCTTCCCTTGTGAAAGTATATTTACTTTACTAGCTGACTAGTAGACGTAATGTCCTTGAACTGTTCTGTCGTTTGTGTAAACGATGATATACTTCACACAACTACCTCTCTGACAAGAGTATTGGTTCTCATGGGTATTTCTATATGGCTGTGGACATCGCCTGGTTCCGCAAGAGTTTGAAAGAACTATGCCCAATAGTCTCATTGAAGCGGCCCCACTTCACTCTCACATAGGTGACTTATGTTGCTTGATTCACCAAAGCACACAATGGTCATTAAAAGCGTTGCTTAGCCTAAACCACTTTGATCATTGTTTACATCATATGAATGGACTTGGGGATAAGAGCCCCTGCAGTGACCGCATAGGTCTATGTAATTAGGTTGTCCCTTTGAACCTAGATCTTGGGATCTCTAGTCAACTAGGTAGGGTTTTCCTTCACATAGCACCTTAAATTTACATGGGCTTTAGTCTCACTCCTTTCGATTTTTTTGAACTTGATCTCGATTTAACCCTTTGGTTAGTGGATCTACAACGTTATCCATTGATTTCAAAAAATCAATAGAGATAACTTCATTTGAGGGCAGTTGTCTAACGGTATTATGTCGATGACGCATATGTCTCGACTTACCATCATACACAAAGCTCTATGCTCTACCAATTTTCGCTTGGTCATCACAATGTATGCACATTGTGGGCATTGGATTTGGCCATTCATGAATATGCTCTAAGAAATTTCTGAAGCCATTTGACTTCTTCTCCAGACTTGTTTAGAGCTATAAACTCAGATTTCATTGTGGATTTGGTTATAACCGTTTTTCTTGAGGATTTTCATGACACGGTTCTTCCTCTTAAAGTGAAGACATATCCACTTGTGTCTTTGATATCTTGAATATCAAATATCCAATCGCATCGGAATATCCTTCCAAATAGTATGATCTTTGGAATAATGTCATTCATAATTCTGAGTATATCTAAGATATCTTAGTACCCTCACAATCTCTTTCCAGTGGTTTTCACTCGGATTGCTTGTGAATCTTCTTAAACTGCTCACAGTAAAAGTAATATTTCATCTAGTGCAATTCATGAGTTACATTAAACTGCTTATGACCCTTGCATATTCCACTTGGTCAACACTTTTGTCTTTGTTCTTGGACAAACGTTGGCATGTATTTATTGGAGTTCTAACTATGCCAGAAACATCCTTGCAAAACTTCTCTTGTCCACGTAGTGTGACTACATCAATATGAGACCTTCAAGTAACCATTTGATTTGGATGCCCAAAGTCAAATATGTCAATCTCATATTTTTCATGTCAATCTTGAATTTGACAAGTCTTTGGTACGTTTACCATTTCATTGTTACTTCCAACATAGAATAATATATAAAATATTAGTGGTTTTGACATATACACATTTGTCACACTCATTTGAAGTCGTTTATCATCATGACATTATCGAACTTCTCATGTCTTTACTTTGGTGTTTGTTTAAGTTTGTACAAAGACTTCACCAATCTACAGACTTTCCTCTATTGACTTGAAACTACAAGACCCTCAGGTTGTTCCATATATATTTCTTCATCAAGATCTCCATTTAGAAAAGTTGTTTTAACATCTATTTGATGTACTTCTAGATTCCGCAAAGCGACAATTGTAAGTATCATCCTTATGGAGGTTATCCTTGATACAAGAGAGTTTCTATCGGAATAGTCAATGTCTTCCCTTTATCGGTAACCTTTTATTATCAATATGGCTTTGTACTTATCAATTGTTTCATCTGCTTTCATTTTCCGTTTGAAAATTCATTTAGAACTCAGTGGTTTAATTCTCGGAGGAAAATTCACTAACTCCAACATATAGTTTTGCATAATGGAATCGATTTCACTCTTAATGGCATCCTTCCATAAGGTACATTCAGATGAACGTATAACATCATTATACGTTTGAGATTCAACCTCTAGCATAAAGTTTAGAAAAACTGATCCAAAATTTTTTTCTACCTTTTCTCATTTACTTCTTTGTGGCTTTATTTCAAGCTCAACCCCTTATTGATCATTTGAGACATCTTTATCGATAGTCTCCGAAGTTCGTTTGATTGAACTTTGACCAACTTCCCTAGATTTACAAGGGATTACATTTTCAAAGAAAAGACTCATTTGCTTCCATTATCGTATGCTTGTGAATCTCAGGGTTCTTCGATTCATACACAAGAAATCGATATACATTTTTATGTTATGTATAGCCAATGAAAATACAATCCACCATTTTTGGGATCTATTCTCATTTGCTTCAGTAATGAGGTCATTACCTTTGCAAGACACCCCACATTTTCAAGTAGTTGTAGGAAGGTTTAATTACCTTCCATAACTTATATGGTGTCTTGTCTCTTTAATTATGAGGAATTTTATTTAAAAGGTAATTAGCTTATAGAACAACTTCTCCCACATGTTAGACACATTATAGTACCAACGTTACTCATATAGAGCTTCTCCTTATCTTAAACCTTTAATTAAGTTTGGGATTCAACATCATGCTCATAGAGAACAATTTTCACTATAGCTTAATCTTTACTTTTAATTAAATGCATATAACATTTTTTTGTGCTATCATCAATGAATGTAATAAACATATCCCTTCAACCAATATGTTGCCATGTCAATTGTTATAGCAATAGCATTGCCCTCTTTTGGAAGTCTATAGTCCGAAGACTTGTTCCCCATCTTATGGCAATTGAAGCATTTTTTTCATGAAATTTTACTTGTTGAACAGTTCGTCTAATTTACGGTTTGAAGTTGTTTTTGACTTCTATTACGTTTGCCATGGTAATACTTGTCTTAACAATATTTACCTTAGTAACTTGAAGGCGATAACAATATTTACCTTACCCTTTCTAATAATAGGAGGATGATCCTTCAGATATTTGACTAGGTTTATCATGGTCAAATATGCAACATTTTTTTTGTCATGTTTGAAATTCTTTCCAATGAATTTCACTGATTTTTCCATTGTGTCATGTAGACACAATCCAAAACCAATCATTATGAATCTGTTAAACGTCAGGAATTTAGTCAAAGACTAAAACCATAAACAGAAACATAATTTCTAACTTTTTTAGACGACGGAGATTTAGTAAACTAAACCCCAAACGAAAGTTCACACGATATTAATAAAAAGAACAATAATAAACAATGTGCTAGGTATGTAACTTATGAAAGAGAGGTGGTGCACTAGGCACGCTTAAATACCAAGTCTCTCAAAGAACCAATCCTAGACATGAACTTTTAAATTTTCTTTCAATCACCGTTTATGGATTCTATTCTTGAAATCATTCCAAGAATGAGTGATCAATCGAAATCACTACCTTTGATTCACAACAATTTGGAATCTTTCATTTATGGTCCAACGACCCTCACGATTCTTTAGCCATTTTTAAACATTGTGCACTTCATAGCATGCATCAGAATAGGCTTTAAGAATTTAATTGACATAGAGAACCAAATTCTTCTATGCTTTGATTCGAGACCTCAGTCGGAATTTAGTAACCAATGTTATTTCCATAATAAATTCACCGATTTATTTCTAAAATAAAATTATACATGATTCTTTAAGAAATAATAACTTTAAGTTATTTCTCTTTCCAAAATAAATTCAGCAATTTATTTCAAGGTTGAATCATTCTAGATTCTCACGAAATTAAATCCAACGATTTATTTCCCTTAACAAGTTAGAATCAACACATGATTCTAGTACATAAATAAATTTAATGATTTATTTCCTTTTACACAAATTGAATCATATTTGATTCTTACGAGAATAAATTCAATGATTTATTTTTCTTAACAAGTTAGAATCAACACATGATTCTAGCATAGAAATAAATTTAATGATTTATTTCCTTTTACAAAAATTGAATCATACTTGATTCTTATAGAAATAAATTCAATGATTTAATTTTTCCCGCAACCTTATAATCATACAAGATTCTCTTGAAAATAAATCCAATAATTTATCTTCTTTTCCAAAATTAGAATCAATACAAGATTCTAACGAAGAAATAAATTCAGTGATTTATTTCCCTTTATATCTTTTGTTAAATATTGTGATTGGTAGCACTAAAACCCAAACCAAAGATATCAAGGCAACAAAATCAAAGGAATTGATCCTTTAATTTTTTTTATTCTTGTTTTGGAAAATATCACGTAAATCCGTTAAAACGACAGAAATTAATTCCTGAAACGAATTATTTATGAGATATTTGTTTCCAAAACAAATCACGATTTCGCATGAATATTTTGTTCGTCTCTATAAAATTTCTCAAAAGGAAATTATTAGTTCGAAAGAAATAATAATTATCACATATAAATATGACATCAAATATTCCTTTTTCATGTCAAATGTATTAAAGGCCAAAATTATTTAAGGAATAAATATCTTAAAATAAAAGAATCACATTGATTCTTACTAACTGAACAAGACAATTTCTTTTTTCATATTTAAGGCCAAAAACAATATTAGGTAATAATACCATAATAATAAAGTTTTACCTTAAAATTACCATTGAAGAGCGCACCACTCTTGCTTGGGACTCGTGATTTCCTTGGTTCAATTTTGGTAATTTTCATCTAATAACGCACCAAACTTAGAAAAGATTACATGTTTAAATTTCATATTCAACTTTTAATGAAATTTAATAAAAACCTTTAACCTCGCGAAATTCACGTCAAATCTTATGTTGAATTCATATGAAATTTCATGTACCATTTCGATAGGTAAATCCTTGCAATTCGCCGCGGAAATAAACTCACGATTTTGAGATGAATACTCTGTTGCGGTAAGTTGTTCGTCTTGGATTAAAATTCGAGAATATGTCTTAAAATTATTAGAAAATAAGCGTTAATCCAAGAATAAATAAAAAAATAAAATAATATTATTTAAACGAACAGTACAAAATTAAGAACAATACAACAATATATAAATCAAACCAATTTAGAACCAAAAGAAACGTGTTGAGGCCTGCACGAACGCAGTTTCCTTGAGACAGATTTTCGGCCACTCCTATGGTGTCGAGCTCATTGGTTGTCTGTCTCCCAAGATACAACAACAAATGATCAACCACAGTTGCACTACTGTGCAGATCACGAACTAACTCTTGCCTTCGTCTACCACCGAAAATTACTTGTAAAATCCACGGACTAAAACAATAAAAAAATTTATGTGGTTTTTAGTTGTGTTTAAACCTAGAAGGTTTACTCCCTATTTATAAGAGTATCATGAGAGTATAAGTGAAAATTTTGACCTAATGGAGCATTTAATATTGAGAATCAATTGATTCTCCTATAAAGTAATTTCCAAAATTATTATCTGAATTAAACTAACATCCAATATTTGGGTCAAAATATCTACAAGCCCACGAAGGACCAGACCGGTTCAGACATTTGCGTTACCCACGTCGTGCACGTCTGCACATTTACGAACCAACAATTGGTTCCACATTTTCCTCAACAACATTTGAATCAATTTCTTATTCAAAGCTCCAAAATTATCGAATTTTTCCAACACTGTTCTTCGAAAAAGAAGATGCACATAACCTACTAGGATGATGCTTAATAATTTCATCAAACTGTATCTTAGCACTAAAAATATGACCTACACTACACCTACTTGAACATGGCTATGGGTATGTTCATATAACCGTTTTTGACACATATCCATATCGAACACTGACGACAGTACCGGATGATTTATGTAGGGCCACCAGAGCAGAGTTCAATGAGAAGTAGCAGAAACAGAATTTGACCTAGGCAAAGAAGCAGAAGAGTTAATAAATTGGATGCAGTCCTCAATGGCAGCGTTTCTCTGAGAATCAACAGCAGGAGTCACAAATGGCTTTGATCTTCTTGAAGAAGAAGAAGAGGTAACCTTAGGAGGAGAAGGCCTGAAAATTCTCAATAAACCGTTTGCTACTTTAAGACCAAAACTCTTGAGAAACCTTACCAGCGAAAATTCACATCTCAAGAACCCACAATTCATGGAATTAGCTTTCTCCTGACGGACCATGTTGCTCTCTTTAGTCAACATCTTTTTTGAGACATAAAAGATGCAGAGTCTGATACATATAAAAGGAGAGAAGATTGCAGAAATAGTTGAGTTGAGCTCAAAAGAAGATTAAGATGACCCCACATTTCATTACTGAAAAATGAATATAGATTTTTTTAACCAAACCCAAATTTTGAAGGACTAAATCAGTAATTTTAAGCATTTTGATTCCAAACCTGATTGAATTGTTTTGATATTAAGTGATTTAAGGGTAATGTCAACACTGGCAGCTGGTTGCAATTTGCAAATGCCTGTCTCCATCTCCACAAACCTTTAGCCAATGAATCTACTTTCATGTCCATTTCTTCCCAACACCTTAAAAACCCACACCATTTTGCATCATAGATGTATGAATCAAGAGTTTATACAATCACGAGAAAATTACAAGGAGAATAGTCGGTTCGATCGAATTTAACAAACCGACTTTTGGTCGTCCTAATAACAATAGTCATGACTGTTTTCCCTATGTCGCCATCTGTTTGATAAAAAGAATTGCAGGAATGGGTCTGATTTTGTTTTGAAAACGATGATAGAATGATGCCCCCAGCCCCACTCCACAGAGCTACAAGGGAAAGACGAAATGGTATGATTGTGTGAAATATTTGGAGGGACCTGAGAGTCTTATGCACACACACGAGGGGCTAAAAAGCTAAAAATAGTACCAATATCAAATCATCAACATCTATCAACAAATGACAACAAATTGCTAAAAAAAAGGTGGGTTGATTTGGCTCCTTGCTCGGGAGAGAGTTTGGAGGTTGGTATTTTCCATCACTAGGATTGATCCAAACTAAAATAAAATAAATCTTGAGCAAAACTCGGCTGGATTCGAAAAAAGAACTTCAAATAAAATTTAAGTTATAAAATGAGGTTTAAATAACACAAAATTTTAATAATTAGTGAATCGATTTTTAAGTTTAAATCGACTTTTTCAACCTTGCCTGATATGTATATTGCAAATTGAAAAAATATATTAGCACATAATAAATAAATATATTATTAGACATGACAAAAGATAATAGTTTGTAAAATCCAAAAGGAAGATTACAAATACAACTGAACTTGAACTCTCTCAGTTGATTGCCAATAATGTGTTTTGTTTTGTGCCTCAAAATTCAAAATCACAATCAACGTATCAGAAAGTAGAACAAGTTTTCATTTTTCAGTCCAAATTTATGTGCACAAAATGGGCAATGGACGCATTGAGCTCGTGGAAGTGGGGACTTAATATGATAATCTAACTGATGGTTAAATGTTGTACAGAAAGCTGGACTCATATAAGATTTTTTTAACTTAGTCCCTTAACTTTGTATTTTATTCAATTTGTTCTTGTAATTTATTTGTAAATTCTTTCTTCTCATCAATTTTATGACTCCTTTATACTCACATCAATAATTTATCCTTAAAAATTCATTCTTTAAAAATAACATTAGAAATATATTTTTATTATGAATATTTATCTATGTGGATGTCTACCATGATAAGAACTTTATCAAGGATATTTGACTTACTTTATCATTAGGAATATTATCTACATTAATTAGAGTTTAATATATTATGTACTTCTTATGCCTATAAATAGATGATTTACTGAAGGTATTGTACATAAGTCAATATTGAGAATAATACTAATCTCCTTCTTTTCCCTCATCTCCTTCTTCTTTTATTATTGTTCTTTGTTTTTTGTTATTTTATTCACAAACACGTTATGAGCACGAGACTTTAATCAACTGAGATCTTCATCGTTCGAATTCAAAAGAAGTTACCGGAAAGAATTTGATTATAGAATGAACCAAAGATAAGTTTTTTTCTCCTTCTTTTTTTAGTTACCGATTATCTTTCTCTTTATATTTTAACTTGGTTTTAATTTTTGAAAGACCTGAAAGCATGTTTGATTGTCTTTCTCACCCGATTTGAGTTGACGAAAAATCTCATCCATGTTGTGGATAAGCAAATTCAAAGACCACATCTTGTTAGAAGACGTAAAATGCATCAAAGTTAATGGTTCTTGCATTATCTCAACATAATGGTTCCAAAGCCTTATTATATTCCAACACTCTTCGTCAATGCTTCTTGCATTCTCTTCCGATCCTCACTGCAAATGCTTTGCATTAAAGGCGAGAGAGGTTAGCAAGTTTTGTATGCGGATGTTTCATTGTTTCTAACATATTATATTTCACAGGTTGATTTTATTGTTTGACTTTAATTATGGGTAAGCAAATTATCGATATAGACCAAGTTTTTTAATTAAAAATTAAAATTTATTTATGTTATTATATCGATGAGAGCAAATGTTTTTAACCGTGTTTTGATTTTTTGCATGATATAATGACTTGGAAAGAGACATGACATTATGAGAAGCTGTCTTGGTCATTTGCTACGCCTACATTGTCCTCGAGAGGAAAACCAATATCGGTAAATTCTGGTTTTATTTTTATTCTTTAAATTATGATTTTAAAGTGCAATAAATCATGGTGATTTTGCTCAAAAGAAATAATTTTATGTGTCAAAAAACTCGACTATTTCTCCCAAGTTCAAGTTATGAAAATCCGTCTTGATCCAAAACGTTTTATGGGAGGCATTCCTTGAAGTGAATGCAAGCATGATGTTTATTCCATGCAATTATTGGATTTGTCCGTGATTATGCTAGCACATTCATGAGTCCAAACTATTTCATCAAGTCTGTGATTATGCTGGCACATTCATGAGTCCAAACTATTTCACAACTTTTTCCTTAGATCCCAACCATCACATAGAACACAATTTTTATCACAACTTCTCTATAACCTTCATCTCATGATACTCGAACATTAAACCATCACGCTAAATCCTTGAAACTCATCGACCAAAGGTAGGGTCACCTACCTCAAAGGAAGGGTAGCGGTCCTTAACTAATACTCATTGGCTCACAACATTCAACGTCAGCACTCTTCACCATACCACTACGAAAATGACACAGGGCGTCCCAAGGTGAAACACTTGGCGACGACAACCGTGTTCACTCACTTGTACAAGTGAGCCCCTACTCAAGAAGTTCGATCGATGCCATACTACAAGGTGATGGACACAAACACCGAACTTGACATTACCTCTATCGCGGGTTCTAACCTATGATCAAGAGTTAAGCTCGCTCATTCTTGAAGAATGTTCCAACGATCCCTTAGTCTTCCACAAGTTCTAAAGCTTTAGACTATCAACCCATGCATCCATTGTGGGGGTTAGGAATGTCTCACTACTTACAAAACTGCTCTTGAATTAACATCCTTGAAACATAACGATCACACTAAGGAGGAAACGGTACCTCACGCCTATTACCAACAAATGGGTTTACCTAGAACCACGAAGCTTTGAGACTTCACTCGAAAACCAAAGCGTGCGTCGTGCTCAACAACTAACCCAAACATAAGGTAACATCTACTAACTAGGGAGAGAGTAAATCTAACAAGTCCACATGGATTGTTACTCTCAATCCTCACTCATCAACCACGGTCGAAACCTTACCTACAAGCACTTACAAATCTGATGAGCTAATAAACCTGACATCCACTTCTAGATCTTAACACAACACTTATTCGGCGAGAATCAACACATTGTATAAACAAGAAATTAGGTCTCCATCAATGCAACAATTGAAACCAAAACAAAACATAAATACTCGTTATATCATTAGTGAAAAAGCTATCATCTTTGTCCTGAATGGTAGGCTGTTTAACAACGGCTCGAGCATCAACTATGACGATGGATCTTATAGTACCTCCACCATGATATCCAAACGACACCCTAACACCGCCTCTAGAAAAAAATATGGCTAAGCCGAGAAGGTGTTAACCTCTAAAACTTTACTAGATTAGTATCATCTGTGATAGACAATTTCTCGCCATGTGACCCGATGCTCGATACATGTAGCACACCTTTAATGAAAAAAAGTATACTCTAAGACGATTTTGGCTATAATGCTCACAAACCAGTAGAAGCGACACTCTGAATGAACCCTCAGTACTCTCATTGGGAGCAAAAATCAAGAAACTTTTACGAACCTCAGCCTAGATCCTTGACCGGCTCTCAGTAGTTGATTTGAAACAACTCGCTTTGTACCTCTCGAAGCACAAAACCTCATAGACAGAGCATGAGAATGACCTATGATGTCCCGAATTCCCAAAGTCTGATTTCTTGAGTGTAACACCCCAAAAACCGATCTAGTAGAAATTAGGTTTGAAACCTAGTTATTCGGTTATTATTATTATTATTATTATTATTATTATTATTATTATTATTAAAAGAGGAGGAACACATGGCAGCCAAAAGAATTGGCCACCACAAAGGCCATTCGGCCAAAGGAAATTTAATGTGGCAAATTGCCACTATACGTGGCAACAATGGAAACCAAAGCATGAAAACTCCACTCCCATGTGGAGATTGGAGAAGAATTTGAAGAAGAATGTATGGGGCAGCAAGTTGGGTATAAATAGGGGAAATAGGTTCGAAGAAAAAACAAGAGAAAGAAAATTATTAAAGGAAAATGGTGAGAAATAATTAGGTGGGTTCAGTATTAGATTGGTGGTTTGATATTTTCGATATAGTAATATCGAATCTCTACCGACGTCGGAGTAAGCTCAAATCCTTGGTTGATCTAAGTTTTGGTATCGAGTCTGATTAATATTTTCATATTTATTCGATATTGTTTTGTCAGTCCTAACCGATTCCTATTTAAACTAGTTCAAGAAGTCGATAAAGGAAAACCGTCAACCAAGGAAAAGGCGTCATCATACAGGAACCCTAATATCGAGGTGAGTGTAGTCAAAGTCTCGAAATTAGGCGAGGAGCCTTTCTGAATTCATCGTTACTAATTTCGTTTGATTTACTAACCATCAAACTAAAGAGATTGCATAAAGTATTGTTGAAAGCTATATTGGTAAGTCTTGGTAAGTATTGCATCGAATTATTGTCTGAGGTATTGTTAGTGTTGTCATAGAAACCATTGAAGCATTGACATGTAGAATCATTGACATGTATTTATTGCTATTGCCTATTTCTATGACTATATGATTATTGAGATGTTGTCATTGAATCATTGATATCGAATTATTATTGTTGGACTTGGGGATCGAAGTATTGGATACAATTGACATGCTATAGAATTCATGAGCTCAGTGTACGGGTGTACTACGGTCCTAGGGCTACAACCTATATTGATTTGGCGATGTCGACGAGATGTATTATGTATTGGTCTTATTGGCGATGTCGGCGGGTTGACCATTCATTGATTTGGTGAGAAGGTGGAATTCGTGTATCCATATACCGTGAATCGATCCAAGGAAAATTATTGGTTATTGGTATTGCTTTGTTATGATATTGCCATTGATGATATGATGTTTGATACTATGCTTTTATTATGAATAAAGAGCATGCCATGTTTATTGCATAATTGATATTATGATTCTCATCAAAGCATGATAAATGGCATATCATGTTCATACATTATTTATGGCTACCTCACTTAGACTATATAAGCCTAATGCATTCATTGTCTATACATTTTAGGTTAAGGAATGTAATGGATCGAGATCGGGATTAGTTGGAAGATCGGCAAGTCACTACAAGAGTAAAGTATTTTGTCTTTATGAACTCCTAGAATGGTGGTAAAGTGGTTAAACTAGTTAATCTTTATGTTTTATTTTATGTGTATAAACTATGTGTTATATATGGTTCATGTAATGATTGGTTATTGTTTCTAATGAATAAATTGGACTAAAATATTTATCCGGTAATGTTTTGTTTGTATAATTATTTGTCGGTTATGGAACAAAATTATTGCACCGTTCATCGTATTGTTCGTTGGTAGTACTCCCCGACCCGATTCTCGACCAGGCCGGGTAGGGGGTGTTACATCGAGTCTCTAATTTTACTCGGTGTCAAACTCTGAAGTCACTCGAGTGTCTTTTCACTATAAGCCAACCCCGAGAATATCCCAAGTGGAACATGTTGTCATAGGTATCTGAAGGTCAACCTTTAACCCATGTATAACACCTCAACTTCTGAGTGGCAACAAACTCCAAGGCATATCGGCTCAACCGTAGAAAATGGTGCTCATATCTGTAACACCCCTTTCCGGCCTGGTTGAGAATTGGGTCGAAAGGTGCTACTGATGAACAATACGATGATCGATGCGATAAATTTCAATCCAAAAACAACATATAATCAGTGTTATACTTATAAACACTACCAGATATAAGTCTTAAACCAAATTATCCATTATGAAACAATAATTAATCATATAGGACCAATTCATAACTATTATAAGTTTTAAGGACTAGACCGTAAATCTGATAATTTAGTGGTCCTTCAATGCAATTGATTATACCACAATGAAATTCAATACAACAACAACAAGTCTGTAATTTTCATATTATTCAGAGTTCATTTACCCATCCTATTGAGTCATCCTAAATCTAGGGATCAATCTGTGAACAATGTAGACCTTCAATCTATGTCTTTTAACCAACTAAACTAACCCTGTATCGAAATACTCTAATGTCTTTTCGTAACGGGTGTACGATAATTAACCCAAGTTGATTTTTCCCACACCACATATCGATACAAGTAAGCCATGTTTCAGTACGGGTTGACTTTCGTTGACTTTGACTATTGACACATTTCGATAAAGGTTAGATCTGTATCGAAACGATGAATTACAGTAGCAAAACATATCGAAACAGTCCTAAGTTGTACCAATAGACCCTGTTTCTTAGGTTCATTTATGCTTAACTGTATCGATACGCGATTACCCCGTATCGATACGGTCTGACCTGTAATGGCAGATTTTTGTTGGTTTTTAATCAAATTGAACTATCAAACAGTGTTCAAATGCAATGAAAATTTACACACAACATTCAATGCTATAAACTACTGGCATGTCAAATTTTATGATCATTTGAATACGTTTACTAGGTTTTCACCAATGTGAGCCTTATATGCCATTTTTGCCAACTTTTAACATCTCCAAAAGTCATTTTTATGCTTTCAACATTATTTCATTCCTTACACATTATAAGCATCACAAAATGGACACAAAAGACTAGTTCAACTACTTTACCGCTTCTTAGGAGTTCATAAGGACAAAATACATTACTCTTGGCTTGTAGTGACTTGTCTTACTACGACTTATCCGATCTTCGCAATGGTCGATTCCTTAACCTGAAATGTATGAGATGAAACACATTAGGAATGCTTTGCCTAGTGAGGTAGTCATATACAATGTAAATATCAATGAGTGATACATGTACATATACTCATGCTTAACAATATCAATGTTATGCTCCAATATGCAATGTTTAACATATCATATTCATTATTTACCCTTGGATTGAATCAAGATAGTGGATACGCAAATTCCTATGCCTCGCCAAATTAATAAATGGTCTATTCCCTCCTCCTCGCCAATGACCAAGTACAATACACATCCCACTGCCTCGCCAAATCAATATAGGTCGTAGTCTTAGGACCCTAGTCCACCTGTACACCGAGCTCATGAATTCTATGGCATGATGTAAAGTGTCTAAAAGTCTTATTTTATTTACCCTTTTTACTCATATTATTGTTAGACTTAAGCACATTTTAGTTACATAATTAGGCATTAATGCATATTCTCATAATTTCCTTCACCATTAAGCTTGATTACACATTTTAGTGTATTTTGTGGAAAAGATGCTGTTTTTGGTATGTATTTCGGTGCATGCAGGAAAATTGCCTGCCAGAACCCGTCGCGACAGCAAGGTGCCGCCGGAACCCACCGCGAAAGCAAGAGTTGATGCTGAGGCAGCAGACTAGGGAGCTGTATTGATGCAGTTCCAGACAGAGACATCAGCTATCGAGTAGTTGCCGCCACCATACCTACCGCCCAAGACAGCAAACTAATGAATTGGAGAACTGGAGTGCGATCTGTAGAGCAGAAAATCCTCATCTTAACGACGCTGTCCACTCAATTTTCCGATGACTTTAGCAGCAAGCAGAGCCGCCGAAGGAGGAATGCGAGATTACTTGCAGAGCAAGGCAACATGAAGAAGTCCACATTCAACTCAAAGAAGTCAGAATTAAAGGTTGCATTTAATGCAAAAGCTACTTTGAAGACTTCTACTCGAAGGAGGACTTGACCTAGCTATTGCCTATATATACTCAATTTATTTTGTACTTCAAGAAACAACCTAGGTTTTCCCTTAGGCATAGTGTAGGTTTTCTTGCCGCCATTATGTTCTAAAATTCTCTTTGGGTTTGGGTTATGTTGTAATTAGTGTGAGAACGGTTGTTTAAGATTTTAAGTTTGTTTTTGCAATAAAGCTTCAAGGTTTTCTTATTCCATGTTCTTCATAGTTTTCAATTAAGGCAAAATATTAGTTGATTACTATCCATTTGTTCGGTATCGAAAGATTCGAACTCACGAAAGGAGTAAGTACAATCTCATCTACAGACGATGTTGATCAATCCAGCCTAGACATAGGTTAGGGTTTAAGGTGGCTAAAAGATGACGATTTAACATTTCTGTCTTTGCACGATTCACGATGCGACTGGTATTATCTGTAGTAGGCATCAACAACATTCTGAATTAGACATAAGCGGGATCACTTTCGAAGCATTCTGCCAAGCCTTGTAGTTCTGCCGAGTTTACCAACGAGACACAAGTTAAATCCCCTGCCAAGGCAGCGAGAGCGTCTCAGCAGCCTATCTGCCATCCCCCGCCGAGGCAGAAGAGTCTGGCAGTGCAAAGTAACTTGTCCTATTCGATTCAGTTTCACACTAAGCAGCAGTATAACCCTGCTCATTCTATCAATCTGATTTCTTCCCTTTTATTTACTTGTGTTTTATTTTATTTTCCTCTTAAACAAACCAACTTATTTGTGCATTTACTTTTCTTGTGCATGAACAACAAATCGAGTTAAGCTGTCTAATCCCTGTGGGAGACGATATCTTTTATACTATTACATGACAGGAGTGTGCACTTGCGCTCATATTTAGAGAACACTAAAACGCTATACAAGTTTTTGGTGCCGTTTCCGGGGATTGGTAACAGCGAAATTCGTTTTAATTTTTCTGCACTCTTAATTCTATTTGCATTTAATTTCAGTTGAAAAAAAAAACTTTGTGAGAAAGTTCTTATTCAGGTGCAGTTCAAGTCAAGGGCATCAACACATGGGAATATTCTTGCGAATTTTGTGAAGGCAATCATGCATTCAAAAATTGCCCTCATCTGTTTGCAATAGGCGCGTCGAGAAAAACCTTTTGGGAGTGGATGACTAAATATGAACAACAGATGCCACCGCAGCATCAACAGGGAGATCTGATGCCGCGACTGTAGTTGCCGTCGCAGCAGCAAGATTTTTTTTGGTATGATAAAAAATCTCAATTTTTTTATCATAACAGTTTTGCTGCAGAAATCGACATGCCCTGGCAATGTAATCATCCTCAAGAGCAATCAACATCCTTGGAGGACACACTTCAAACTTTCCCTACACTAACCCAAAAGGTATCAGCTGCTATGGACGCTAGAATCGCTAAGATGGATGCACGTATGAGCAATTCAGTCCTTTTCAATGCGATGGATGAACCTAAACAATTAAGCCGGAGGGATACTGATGTCCCAGGACAAGAGGACGAATAATTAAGTGAGGGAGGATCTCCAAAGTGTGAGGAGCAATTGGAAACTCCAAGCCAGTAGGATGGAGAACACTGCCCGGGCAACAAGATTGACAACTACCTAGAACCTTGCCCTGAAGACGAACTGACAACACCTGAACAAAGCAATGCCACATCAATACCTAGTGAGGTCGACAAAGGAATTGATGATGCCACGACAACATCACATGCTTCGGCAAATAGTCCTGCCACGACAGAAGCCTCAACAACGATGCCTGTCTCGATAGAAGTCGCGACAACTATGGACTATATATATCGAGAGGAGTCGATGCTAGCAGATTTAAAGCCATCAAAATCTCTACTAATGGAGATTTTGGAAGGGCATAAAGAAAACGGTGTTGGGACTCATGAAGCTTTTCTGAAAATTGAGGTTTTCTCTTGACATCATCATGATAGAAGACTGTCGCAACAGTTGGTTGTCGCGGCAGATGCCGCGACAGCAAAAGCAACTTTCCACCATAATGAACTTTGACAAAAATGAGGTAAGTACATGGTTAGATAGTGATATAATTTTTCCTAATCACATGTTCATGCCTTCAGGAATAGAAACAAGGAGGAAGGTTCACAAGGACTACAAGGGAATGAGGAAGAAGGACTCCTCCACCAAGAGAATAATAACTCGATGGAGGGTGCGAGTGGATTACAAGAAGTATCGGAAACGACCCTCTCGACAAGGGAGTAGCTAGTTTAGGAGATGAATACCAATACGCTCTTAGAGTAACATAATTTTTATTTTTATCTTCCACATTTTTATGCTTTCATAGACTTAGAATTTTTAAATTTTTAGTTTTATTTCTTTCTGCATTTTATTATTATTATTATTATTATTATTATTATTATTATTATTATTATTATTATTATTATTATTATTATTATTATTATTATTATTATTATTATTATTATTATTATTATTATTATTATTATTATTATTATTATTATTATTATTATTATTATTATACGTCTTGCAAATAAAATTCAACCGTCTCACAACCTATCAATGGCCACAACCATCAACCAACCAACCTTCCAGAGAATTCCGACAGAGGCAGTCGAGAAACATCATCGATGACAGTTTTCCACCCGACAGTACTAATGTTTCCGCCCAGCTCCCGCCGCTCCGCGGTACTGAAGCTGCCAAACAGACCCCAATACTAGCAGTACTCCTTCTTCATCTCCGGAACCAGCTCAATAGGATAGAAAGGCAGCAGCTTCGATTTATGCAATACACCAGGGATGTTCCCTGACAGTGCAGTATGATTCCACATATTTCCTGCTGAAATACTTACCCGCCATCACCCACCCTGGCAACCCAGATCGACGCCACGGCAACTGCAACTACAACTGCCCAGGGTTACCAAGGTAACAACTGCACATGGTTTGACTAGCAGATACACACATTCGATAACCACACAAGCAAACATGGCTCGATGAAATTCATCATGCAAGGTGACGACCTTTCTTACTAACTCATGTATTTTTCTCATGCATTGAGGACAATGCTCCTCTCAAGTTTGGGGGGGATTAACACTCATCATTTTTTAGGCATAATTAGAGCATATAGGTTGGATAATGTATTTGCCTCTAAAATTAATGAAGAAAGAATTTTTTTGTTAGAACTTGTGCCTATGATAGGATAGTCGATCTTAATTTTTTCGCACCATAATAAAAAGAACTTAATTTTGGGGGAAAGCATGAAGTAAACTTTGAATTTTTCTATAAATGCCAAAAATTAAAAACACTACTGTTAGTTGCTAAATTGTTAAGAAATTCTGGTAAACATTGCCTGCTTGAATTATTTGCAAAATTCTAACAATAGTTACAGGAAGCTGCCGCGCCAGGCAACAAATAGAAAAAAGAAAAGCACTGCCACGACAGGAAAGAAATTTTTATGTTGTTTTTCCATGGAGGTTCCCAAAACCGGCTCTAGGAAGAATCATGTGCAAGGACACTCCGCTGCTATCAAAGTCCATGAATCTGAAAAACTTTGAAGTGACAGACAAATTAGCATGAGTGAATGAAAGTCTTCACGTGATGACTCTACTCAATGGGTTCGAGGTTTTGTAGTTTGCTCCTATCTTAATTTCAGACCTAAAGAGTAGTTGTGATGAGATAAAGCCCTTATTGCTATAATTATAAACTGGGCTTGATTATGCTTCCTCGGCAGCAACCTTACATTACCTTGACAACATCTTTGTTTACTTAGAATATTCTTCAGATTCAGCTTATACACATTTTCTGCATACACTGCCCTGCATTATAGTCTACTTCTGAGGTAATTCATGTTATTCTCCTCTCACTAATCTAATGATAGGTGCCACGACCTTGAGGTGCTAAATCAAGTTTAAAACAGGTTCCTCTATCTGATTAGTGCAAGGGCAAGTATGTTTAGGATTGCATTGCTTGTGGACAAGCAATAGTTCGAGTTTGGGGGTGTGTAAAGTGTCTAAAAGTCTTATTTTATTTACCCTTTTTACTCATATTATTGTTAGACTTAGGCACATTTTAGTTACATAATTAGGCATTAATGCATATTCTCATAATTTCCTTCACCATTAAGCTTGATTGCATATTTTAGTGTATTTTGTGGAAAAGGTGTTGTTTTGGTATGTATTTCAGTGCATGCAGCAAAATTGCCCGCCGAAACCCATCGCGACAACAAGGTGCCGTCAGAACCCGCCACAACAGGAGCTCATGCTGAGGCAGCAAACCAAGGAGTTGTACTGATGCAGTTCCAGACAGAAACATCAGCTGCTGAGTAGCTGTCGCCGCCATACCTGTCGCCCAAGACAGCAAACTGCGGAATTGGAGAACTGGAGTGTGATCTGTAGAGCAGAAAATCCTAATCTAACGACGATGTCCACTCAATTTTCCGATGACTGTACCAGCGGCAGAGCCGCCGAAGGAGGAATGCGAGATTACTTACGGAGCAAGGCAACGTGATGACATCCACATTGAACTCAAAGAAGTCAAAATTAAATGTTGCATTTAATGCAAAAGCTACTTTGAAGACTTCTACTCCAAGGAGGACTTGACCTATCTAATGCATATATATATTCATTGTATTTTGTACTTCAAGAAACAACCTAGGTTTTCCCTTAGGCATAGTTTAAGTTTTCTTGTCGCTATTATGTTCTAAAATTCTCTTTGGGTTTGGGTTACGTTGTAATTAGTGTGAGAATGATTTTTTAGGATTTTAAGTTTGTTTTTACAATAAAGCTTCAAGGTTTTCTTATTCCATGTTCTTTATAGTTTTCAATTAAGGTGAAAGATTAGTTGAGTACTATCCATTTGTTTGGTATCGAGAGAGTTGAACTCACAAAAGGAGTAAGTACGATCTCATCTATAGACGATGTTGATCAATCTAGCCTAGACATAGGTTAGGGTTTAAGGTGGCTAAAAGAGGACGATTTAACATTGTTGTCTTTGCATGATTCACGCCGTGACTGGTATTATCTGCAGTGGGCATCAATAGCATTCTGACTTAGACATAAACGAGATCACTTTCGAAGCCTTATGCCGAGCCTTGTAGTTCTGTCGAGTTTGCCGCCGAGACACAAGTCCATTCCTCTGCCGAGGCAGCGAGAGCGTCTCAGCAGCTTATCTACCATCCCCCGCCGAGGCAGTAGAGTCTGGCAGCGCAAAGCAGCTTGTCCTATTCAACGCAGTTTCACACTAAGCAGCAGCATAACCCTGTCCATTCTCTCAATCTGATTTCTTCCCTTTTATTTACTTGTGTTTTTATTTTATTTTCCTCTTAAACAAACCAACTTATTTGTGCATTTACTTTTCTTGTGCATGAACAACGAATCGAGTTAAGCTATCCAATCCCTATGGGAGACAATATCTTTTATACTATTACTTGAACGAAGTGTGCACTTGCCCTCATATTTAGAGAACACTAAAGCGCTCTACACATGCCAATTGTATCCAAGGTCCGTTCAAATTGAAGGTTTCAATGACAATATCATACTCAATATTCAATGATAATTCCATTGACTAATGTCTTCAATGTTATTAATAGTAACCATGCTTCAATATCAATATTTCATGATTTCAATGCCAATGTCAATTTCCGATGATTCATTTGCAATGTTTCAATAACAATGGTTATGTCGATAACAATGTGCGATGATGATGTCAATAACTATGTCCGATGTTCAATACCAAACTTACCGCTACTTACCAATAGATCTGTTTAACAATCTGATGCAACTTCCTTAAAGAAAAGTTAGATATAAGACCGAAATCAACAATCATGGATTCGGGAAGGCTCCTCGCCTAGTCCCGAGACTCCGACTACACATACTTTGACAATCCGATGATTTCATGGCTCTCGGATAACAACTCTCGTGTTCCTAGCTTTCGGTGAAGTTGATGGATGTTCCCTATCAATGTCTTAAGCTAGGAACTCATAAAGAGAGTATTAGAAATGCGATTACGATATCGTAATCACAATAACGATATCAAAATCGATATCTAAACTAGTAATAACCATTATCTATCAATATAACCATGGATAGGCAAAACCCTAACTTAATATTAAGCTTGATACATCTATGGAATTCGATGATTGATGGAGGAATATAACTTACCTAAATGATAGCGATGATTTGATAACAATTAAACAAAGAAAAATAAAACCTGAGGCCAACTCCAATGAAGGTGCTTGCTTAGGTAGAAGATGAAGGTTGAGGTGCTTGTTTTAGTTTGTGTCGGGTAAGTCTTTCTCTATATCTCTTTTCCTTTATTATTAAAGCTTACGAGCTTTCCTTAGGATGAAGTAGTTTCACCAGATCTTCTCACGTATGGGAGATTTTAATTTAGGAGGGGCTAATCGCAAGGTTAGTCCCTCAACTCTTAATTCCCTATAGTTTTGCTCTCGATCTTTTCAACAGCTATAATTTAGTCACTAAAAAGCTTTTTAATGAATTCGATAAGACCCGTACTCATTAGTTTAACTGAATTAGAGTCCAATATCAATTAATTAACAAGCTGATACAATATTTAGATCGCATCGATATAAGATTTCTTGGCACCGAAATCCAATTCTGACTAGACCAGATTTTGCGGTGTTACAACTCTCCCCCTTAAGAAAATTCATCCTCGAGTTTTACCTGAACCGAAGAGATGTGGATATTGCTTCCTCATGATCTCCTCTGATTCCCAGGTAGCCTTTTCAATGGCGTAGTTCCTTCAAAGCACTTTAACTAACGACACAGATTTGTTGCAAAGTCTCTTGACTTCTTTTGCAAGAATCTAGACCGGTTCTTCTTCGTAGGAAAAATTTGGTTGAATTTCCATAGATTCGGGTTTGATAATGTGTGAGGGATCAGAAAAGTAATTCCGAAGCATCGATACATGGAAAACATCTTGGATTTTACTGAGTTTTGAGGGCAACTGTAATCGATATTCCACGGGGACAACTCTTCCGTTGACTTCAAAGGGTCCAATGAATCGAGGACTCAATTTTCCCTTCTTGCCAAACCTCAAAACCTTCTTCCACGGTGAAACTTTAAGAAAGGCTTTATCCCTCACTTCATACTCAATGTCTCATCTCTCGAGATCAGCATAGGCCTTCTGTCAGTCAAAGGAAACTTTCAAGCGATTATGAATGATGGTAACTTGTTCTTCAGTTTCTCAAAGTAAGTTAGTGCCCAACATTTTGCCTTCACCAAGTTCTGACCAACACAATAGAGTTCGACATTGTTTGCCATACAATGCCTCATACGGAGCCATTTGGATTAAAGCATGGTAGCTATTATTGTAGGCAAACTCTACAGGGGGTGGGGATTTCTCCCAAGTTCCACCAAAGTCGATGATGCATGCTTGCATCATATCTTCCAAGATCTGAATTATCCTTTCTGACTGCCGTCAGTTTGAGGGTGAAAGGCAGTACTAAGATTAACCCTGGTACCCATAGCCACTTGTAAGGTTCTCTAGAACCGAGATGCAAAACGAGGATATCGATCGGAGATAATAGACTTGGGTATTCCATAGAGTTGGATCACTTCCTTGATGCACATGTTAGCTAATTTTGGGAGACTGTAGTCCATTCTTACCGGTATGAAATGGGTTGACTTGGTGAAACGATCTACAATGACCCATATGGCATCATGTTTCGCAGGGGTTACAGGTAGATCACTAACAAAATCCATAATGATCTTCTCCCACCTCCATTTTGGTGGATCAATAGGTTGCAACAATCCGGTAGGAACACGGTGTTCCGCTTTAACATGTTGGCACGTGAGGCACTTAGATATGTAATCGACTATGGCCTACTTCATGCCCGACCACCAATAGAGTTCACAGAGGTCCTTATACATCTTCACGAATCTAGGGTGAACATAAAAAGAACATGAATGAGCTTCAGAAAGAATGTCAATACGAAGAGATTCATCATTAGGTATACAAATCCGGTTACAGAAACACACGAGCCCTTCAGTATTAATTCAGTAGTCTGGATTTTATGATAACTTAGAGACAATGGATTGGAGCTCATGGTCTTGCTCTTGCAAAACCTTGATTTGTGAAATAATGGTAGACTGAACTTGAAGTTTAGCTATAAGACAATGATGCTTCCGATGTTGGAATTGGGCATTAATTGCCCGAGGGGCTATAAAATAACGACATTACAACGAGTCAATGTGTCATCCAAATCATATAACTCTATATTCATTGCCAATACTTACCAGACAAAGGTTTGCGGTTGAGTGCATCAGCTACAACATTGGCCTTGCATGGATGATAATCGATGACAAGATCGTAATCTTTAAGAAGTTCCATCCACTTTCGTTGTCGAAGATTCAACTCATTTTGGGTCAACAGATACTTAAGGCTTTTATGGTTAGTGAAGAGATAACATTCTTCTCCATAGAGATAATGTCTCCAGATTTTCAATTCAAAGACAACTCCAACCAACTCAAGGTCATGTGTAGGGTAATTCATTCGGTGCAGTTTAAGTTGTCTCGAAGCATAAGCAATGACTTTGCCCTCTTGCATCAATACACATTTTAATCTGAGATGCGATGCATCGCTATAAACTGTGTAGTCTTTTTCAGACTTGGGTTGGGTCAGGACTGGTGCATGAGTCAAGACTTGTTTTAACTGATCGAAACTCCATTGTTGATCTTCAGTCCAAATAAAATGAGCTTCTTTCCTCAATAGCTTAGTCAAAGGAGCGGCTATCATAGAGAACCCTTTTACGAATCTTAAATAGCCAACAAGACCAAGGAAGCTTCTGACTTCACCAATATTCTTCGGTGGATGCCAATCAATGATAGCTTGAATTTTCTTCGGGTCCACCTGAATACCCGAAGCCGACACAATGTGTCCAAGGAATGCAACTTCGGTGAGCCAAAACTGACACTTAAAGAATTTTGTGTACAACTGCTTCTCTCGTAAGGTTTGAAGCACGATGCAAATATGATCTCGGTGTCATGCAACATTCTTGGAATAGATTAATATGTCATCTATGAACACCACTACAAATTTATCAAGATAGTATCTAAAACCTCGATTCATTAAATCCATAAAAGCCATCGGTGCATTGGTTAACCCAACGGGCATCACCAAGAATTCATAGTGTCCATATCTTGTACGGAAGGCAGTTTTAGGTACGTCACATTCCTTCACTCTCATTTGATAATAGCCCGACCTTAAATCGAACTTGGAAAACACAGAGGCATCTTTTAGTTGATCGAACAGATCGTCTATTCTAGGCAATGGATACTTGTTCTTAATGGTTACTTTGTTCAGCTGTAGGTAATCAATACACAATCCCATAAAACCATCTTTCTTCTTTACAAAGAGAACCGGTGCTCCCCAAGGTAAAGAGCTCGTTTGAATAAAACCTTTACTTAAGAATTCTTGAATTTGAGCTTTCAACTCTTTTAATTCAACATCTGTCATACGATATGGTGCAATGGAAACTAGAGCAGTCCCAGGTTACACCTCAATGGCAAACTCCACTTCATGGAGTGGGGGTAATCCCGTAAGTTCTTCAGGAAAGAAATCATGGAATTCACATACAATGTCAATGTCCCGTAAATGAGATTCGTCTTTGGCTTCTAACGTCAAGGCACAATGAAAGATTCCTCGCGTTCATCAAAATAATGCTTTCCTTACCAAGACCCCGAAGATACAACTTCCTCTTACAACAATCTACCCAGACTTGATGCTCACTAAGCCAATCTAAACCTAGGATAACATTGAACTCGTAGATCGGTAAAGCCAACAAATTAGCCAGAAAAGGAATCCATTGGATCAATAAAGGGCAGTTCTTGCATACTACCCTTACGGTGATAGAATCTCCTAAGGGATTCGTTATAGAGATTCTTAATGCTATTGGCTTAGAAGACATACTATACGTCTTGACTATTGTGGTACTTATAAAAAAGTGATTAAAACCAGGATCAATCAATGCATATAAAGGATGTGAATATAACTCAATGGTACCTTCAATGACATCCGGCTCATCCTCCATTCTCTGCTCCTCACATGATACATCTGGGTCGGGGCTTTAGTATCTTGCTTGTTAAATGGTTTCCTCGAACCACTTGATCTCCCAAAAGTTCCCGATGATCCTTGCTTTGATCCTTTTACCTCGAAAGGATTGACCATAAGAGGTAGCTGTAGAATTGGTTGCATTCAGTGGACAACTACGAATGAAGTGACCTTGCTCACCACAATAATAACAAGCTCCAGTCTACTTACAACATTGACCCGCTGGATGCTTATTTTGGCAGTAATTGCAAACTGGATGTTGGTTGCTGCGATTCGATCCTCCGGTGCTATCAATAGATGATGCCTTAGCAAAGGATTGAGTCACAGATTGAGACCTATCAATATTTCCAGAACGGGAGGGCTGCGGATACACATTCTGCTTAGGGCCTTGATATTTTCCTTTCTTATTCCACTTGAGAGGTCAAAAATCATCCCTAAACCTCTTCTCAGATTTATCAGACCCACTGGTCCATTGAGCTCTTTGCGCAGCTTTAGTGGCCTTAACTCGGTTCACTAGATCTTGAAAATCAACAATGCTCAGTGCAGTAAACATAGGGCATAACTCATCATTGAGCCCTGTAATGAACATTCGGCACTTCTCCTCCTTCTTCTTGATATATTCATCACCATATCAACATTACTTATATAAGTCATGGATGTACTGCTCGATCGGTCGTCTGCCTTGCTTGAGGTGGAGGAAAGTACTTTGCCATTCAGCGAGATAGAACTCACTGATGTACTTTTTACGAAATTCTTGAAGAAAGAACTCTCAGGTTACAACATTCTCAGAAACCATCAAAGTAGTAGTCTCCCACCAATGAAGTGCCTCGTCAGCCAGCAACGCAAGGGCACACTCAAGTTTGCGCTCGTCTGAGCACTGCAACTATTTGTCTAGGATCTGAAGGGTGTTATCCAACCAATACTCAGCAATTTCAGGGTTATCATCATCCTGACCGATAAAGGTGTAAGCTCGATACTGAGATAGCTTATCGATAGGAGCTCGAGTATGTTGGACAATGGGAGCGATAGGTTGGATAACTTGCTCAACCCTCACTGCAGTCATAAAATGCTTGAACATATCAGTCGTGTTCTTATAACATTCAGCCTGAGCGATAGGTGTTGCAGGCTCAATATTCTGAACATAAGGGTCCTGAGGATTCGGTGGATTCAGAGGATTTCCTCCTCTTATCTCCTCCCCATGAGTCGAAGAGACGGTGGCAAGCTCGTCAATATGAGCTTCATTAGTTTCAGACATATCTATATTAAAAAGATCGGATTAGTTGACAAGTCACAATATACACAATATATAACTCCTAGGGGGAAAAGTAACACAATAAAAATGCAATGAACTTTGGTTTAGTCCTAGAATCGTCTAAACTCTATCTCTGATACCACAAATGTAACACCCCCTTTCCAGCCTGGTTGAGAACATGGTCGAAAGGTGCTACCGATGAACAATACGATGATCGCTGCGATAAATTTCGATCCAAAACCAACATATAATCAGTGTTATACTTATAAACATTACCGGATATAAGTCTTAGACCAAATTATCCATTAAGAAACAATAATTAATCATAGGACCAATTCATAACTATTATAAGTTTTAGGGACTAGACAGTAAATTCGATAATTTAGAGGTCCTTCGATGCAACTGATTATACCACAATGAAATTCAATACAACAATAGCAAGTCTTTAAATTTTCATATTTTTCAGAGTTCATTTACCCATCCAATTGAATCATCCTAAATTTAGTGATCAATATGTGAACAATGTAGACCTTCAATCTAGGTCTTTTAACCAACTTAACTAATCATGTATCGAAACACTCTGATGCCGTTTATAAACGGGTGTAAGATAATTAACCAGAGTTGATTTTCCCACACCCCGTATTGATACAGGTAAGCCATGTTTTGGTACGGGTTGACTTTCGTTGAGTTTGACTTTTGACCCATTCCGATACAGGTTAGACCCTTATCGAAACAATGAATTACAACAATAAAATGTATCGAAACAACCCTAAGTTGTACCGATACACCCTGTTTCTTAGGTTCATTTATGCTTAACCGTATCGATACGCCATTACCACGTATCGATACGGTCTGACTTGTAATGGCTGATTTTTGTTGGTTTTTAATCAAATTGACCTATTGAACGGTTTTCAAATGCAACGAAAATTTACACACAACATTTCAATGCTATAAACTACTGGAATGCCAAATTTCATGATCATTCGAATACGTTTACTAGGTTTTCACCTATGTGAACCTTATATGCTATTTTTGCCAACTTTTAACATCTCTAAAAGTCATTTTAGGCCTTTAACATTATTTCAACCCTTACACAATTTAAGCATCACAAACTGGACACGAAAAACTAGTTCAACTACTTTGCCACCTTCCTAGGAGTTCATAAGGACAAAATACATTACTCTTGGCTTGTAGGGACTTATCTTACTACGACTTATCCGATCTTCTGCAACGGTCAATTCCTTAACCTGAAATGTATGAGATGAAACACATTAGTCATACTTTGCCTAGTGAGGTAGTCATATACATTGTAAATATCAATGAGTGATACATGTACATATACTCATGCTTAACAATATTATTGTTATGCTCCAATATGCATTGTTTAACATATCATATTCATTATTAACCCTTGGATTGAATCAAGATAGTGGATACGCGAATTCTTACGCCTCGCTGTAATCACCTATTTTGTTCGGGGTGTTAACCCGTCTTTATGTTTTGCAATAATGGGCTTTGTTTATATGATTAAAATTAAAACAAAATATCATTAGTATTATTTACTATATTATTATTATCAACTATCATTATTATTATATTACCATATAGTAATTATTATAGTTATTATTATTATCTATATCTATTATTATTATTAGCGTTATCATTATTATTATTATTATTATTATTATTATTATTATTATTATTTATTAGTATTATTATTAATATATTAAAACAAATCTGGAAAACTAAAAAATAATATATATATATATGAATAAAGTTTGCCCAAATTAAATAAATAAAAACCCAATTTATAATAAAAGCCCAAACCATTTATTTATATTAAAGAGTCCATTAAAGAAAAAGAAAAGCCCATTTTTTATTACATATTAAACATAAGGCCCGTTTGGCCCAGAAATAAGCCATAATCTGATAACAAGATAGAAACCCTAATAAATTTTTGTTGCTTGCGCAACCAGTTCCCCACCGTCAGATCTAATCCAGATTTGACGGTCCAGATCGAGGCTCGAGCGGAAACCCTAGAGAGGCCCCTTCTCAGCTCGCGTCGCACTCACCACAACCGTCAAATCTGAGTGTATCTAACGGCTCAGATCAGGCCTGTGGGAGTAGCCCTAATCCCCGTATGCCTTTATCCTAGCGCCACATCCCTCTCAACCGTCAGATCGGGCTTGGGACATCGAACGGCCAAGATCGATTCCCCAAGCGCGTGTGATCCATGCGCGACTCTCCACTACCCAGACGCGTGCGTGCAATCCACCGCGTGCCCCTCCAGATCCCCATCGACGACACAGATTGGCTCAACGTCTACCAAGCTCTCCTCTGGTCCCCTCCTATCAACCGTCACATGCAACAAACAACCAAGGTGTCAGAGAAATGCGCAACAACAAAATACCAGAAATTTTAGAGAGAAAAACCCAACAATTTCAGAGGTGAATACGAACAAAGAATATGCAACCAATAGTAGATTTTACGAGAGAATTACATGTAATGAAAAATGTAAATTTCGGGCTATAAAAGCCGAAATCAAAACACTATAACCCCAAGTGGCATTCGAGGAAAATTTCAAAGTAATACAAAGCAAAATCAGCCTTAATTTTACAGAGGTATCACCATCGTCCCACTTTTCATTTCAAAGCATAAAATAAAAAAAGAGGGGTAAAGGCTCGTTTTTACCTTTGTCGGTTCGCCTTCTTCGCGTCCATTTGCTCCCCCTTCGCCAGCAATAATCCTTTCGATTGCATCAGTCGTGCTGGGTGAGCCAACGACAAGGGTAAGTAGTAGATTTAGGTTTTTTTTTGGGGTTTTTGATTTCTCGAAAACAAAAGATGAAAAAGGGATTTTCTGGTTTGGGATTTCGAAAGATAACAAAAAAGAGGCTGTTTTGGTCTCGGTTTTTAAAATGGGAAAGGATTTCGGTTTTGGGTTTCGAAAGGTTTCAAAAAGGGGGATTTTCGAGTTTTAGGGTTTCTGGTTCGCCGACGGTCAAATAAAGACGACCAACACAGTGTCGCGAGAGGGATGAGGAGAGTCTGAGAAGGTTTATGTTTAACAAAAAGGGTCAAAAATGTTTTTTACTCGGTTTTTATAGTGTTTTATGTTTTAAAGATTGGTCTAATTGCGTTTTAAGGGCCTTCGTGTCGTTTTAATTACGCGAGCAAGGGCTTCCGTCTTTTTAAACCATGCCTGCAATCCCTCTATATTTTCAAGTTCTTTCAATTTCGTCTTTATTTTCGTTTTAATATGTTTTTGAGTGGCTTAATCGCCATTTAGGTCCCTTTAGATTTTAAATGCTTTCAATCTCATCCCCAATTCGATTTTAATTAGACTTTGGATGGGAAAATTACCATTTTAGCCCTTTTAAGTTTCTGCGTCTTTTTAATTTGGCCCTTTGATTTGCAATTAAATCAGTTTTTGAATGGTCCATTCACTGTTTTAGTCCCTCAAATTTTTGTTCTTATTTTATTTTAGTCCATTTTTCAGTGGTTTCCTTTTAATTATGCATCTTAATTTTTGTCTTGCATTTTGCATTTCATTAATTTTAGACCTTGTTTTATTTTATTTGCTTTATTTATGTTTGGTTGATATTGTAAAGTTGGTATGGTACTTGACATATTATATTTTTATGATCTTATGCTTTTACATAATCTTGTTTAATATGTATGGTTCTTGCAAAATAAGTTCTTATAATATATAGTTTCATTATGTATACAATACATGGTTTTTAATATATGTGCATAGCTAGTTTTTATGTCATTCGAATATGTATTTTTGACATGTGTTTTAAATTGCCATTCATGTGACCCTTTAATGTTTAAAGTTGTATAATAATTAATTTTAATTATTAAAAATGAGGTACTTATTAATTCACGTATTCGGGTCAAAATATCCTAGCTTATTGGATATTCCTCGAATATTCGGATTAATTCGCATCGTCTAAAGGTAAAATTCGTAATTAAAATGAACTAGACCATGACACCATATTTTATCTGCTTGCATCATGCATAAAGGTGACGTACGAGATCCAAACCCTAAACTAACACAGCAGTCAGACTTATATGATGTCGGTTTAGTCTTTGGTCCGGTGTACTGTCATCCTTTTTAATTAAATGACTAATTAATTCAAAACCACCGATTTGATAAAGCTCGTACAATTAAAGTTTGATTTTCGATTAAGAACCCCTAATTAAAATCTTTTTAAATTTTAAACAATTTCCATCAATTAAAAGCAACAATTGTTTTGGTATCGATTTTTGGGCGTGATGGGGGTGCTAACCCTTCCCCACATGTAACCAATACCCGAACCCTTTTAAACGAATCTCTGGTTCTAGTTTTATGGTGTCTGGCCTACCTCAGTGGCCGGCGGCGACTCCAAAAAAGATAGATTTTTAACTTTTTTTTTTCGAAACTTGAAATTTTCAAAACCTTATCACACTCGCCAAATCAATAAATGGTCTAGTCTCTCTGCCTCGTCAATGACCAAGTACAATACACATCCCTCCGCCTCGCTAAATCAATATATGCCGTAGCCTTATGATCGCAGTCCACCTGCACACTGAGCTCGTGAATTCTATGGCATGTCAACTGTATCCAAAGTCCGTTCAAATCCAAGGTTTCAATGACAATATCATACTCAATATTCAATGATAATTCCATTGACTATTGTCTTCAATGTTATTAATAGTAACCATGCTTCAATATCAATATTTCATGATTTCAATGCCAATGTCAATGTATGATGATTCATTTGCAATGTTTCAATAACAATGGCTATGTCGATAACAATGTGCGATGATGATGTTAATAACTATGTCCGATTTTCAATACCAAACTTACCGCTACTTACAATTAGATCCATTTAACAACCCGATGATTCTTCCTTAAAGAAAAGTTAGCTATATAATTGAAATCAACAATAATGGATTCGGGAAGGCTCCTCGCTTAGTCCCGAGACTCATACTACACTCACCTTGACTATCTGATGTTTTCACGGTTGTTAGATAACAACTCCCTTGTTCCTAGCTTTCAGTGAAGATGATGGATGTTCCCTATCAACATCTTGAGTTAGGAATTCATAAGAAGAGTATTAGAAACGAGATTACGATATCGTAATCACAATAACGATATCAAAATTGATATATAAACCAGTAATAACCATTAGCTATTAATATAACCATGGATAGGCAAAACCCTAACTTAAGATTAAGCTTGATACATCCATGGAATTCGATGATCGATGGAGGAATATAGCTCACTCGAACAATAGCGATGACTCGATAACAATAAAACGAAGAAAAAAACTTGAAGCCAACTCCAATGGAGATGCTTGCTTAGGTAGAAGATGAAGATTGAGGTGCTTGTTTTAGTTTGTGTCGGGTAAGTCTTTCTCTATATCTCTTTTCTTTTATTACTAAAGCTTATGAGCTTTCCTTAGGATGAAGTAGTTTCACCAGATCTTCCCACGTATGGGAAATTTAATTTAGGAGAGGCTAATCGCAAGGTTAGTCCCTCAACTCTTAATTCCCTATAGTTTTTCTCTCGAACTATCCAACAGCTATAATTTAGTCAATAAAAAGCTTTTTAATGAATTCGATAAGACTCGTACTCAATTAGAGTCCAATATCAATTAATTAACAAGCCGAGACAATATTTACACCATATTGATATAAGATTTCTGGGCACCGGAACCCAATTCCGACTAGACTAGATTTTGGGGTGTTACGATATTCAAACAATTATTGGTCTCCCAGAACTAGGTATAAGAACCGATCTCTCATCTCTTCCATGTGAACTTCACTGATGTACTTCTTCTTGAACTCATCAAAGAGGATATACAAAGTTGGAAGTGCAGGCAACTTTCCTAACTCAATAGTTCCCCACCATCATGGGCATTGCTCTTTTAGAAAGTGATAATACAATCGAGGTCATCCTCCGGTCTACTCTTAATTTGTCTTAGAATCCTCTGAGTGTTTTTCAACCACTGGTCAGCTTTGATCGGGTCATCCTCACCCGAACCTTTAATATTCTTCGCCCTATAACGATGAAGTCTTTCTCGTTTGAGATATACGGCCCTCCTCACGACTTTGTTGGTCGTGTCGAGTGCCATCCGCCATATCATATTTGAAATGGTGTTAAAAAGATGGTAGTTCGTCATTCTCATTACTAAAGGTTTGGTTCCCTCGGGACCCTGAAGCTAGCTTTGTGTCTGAACAACCAACCAATGTCCACAAACATATCAATTTCTTAAAAAGACAACTCCACCATGTTCGTCAAAAATACCCATCCTCAAGCCTCACTCTAGTATCCCCAATAAATCTTGTCCATAGGCACATTAAATTCTGAGGGGTTTTCCACTTAAACCCCAACTCTAAGACTTCAACTAGAATACTTTGTTCTCAAGTGATCTCCCTATGGACGTATGAATAGGTGGGTCCCCATATTTACCAATTTCGAGTATTGCCTTTCACATATTCAACGATGTTTTTCCAACCACCAACATAATCAATTCACAACAAGCGTATGTTACTCGAAATCTCAAAGAATTTGGCTTACTAAAAGTGTACTTGGAATCTCATGGCCATCAAGTACCTCACAACATTAAATGGAATCATACATCTGTCAACTATACTACATCACCAACACATGGTACCGTATCATCGGAGATCCCTCACTACGAATGAATGGACTCTTGATTGATACTCAACCACTCGTTGATAGAAATCAAGTCTTACCACTGAAAATTCTCACAATGAAACCGAAGGCTTCAAGGTAGCTTATGTCACACAACTACTAGTATTACTCAAGTGATGAGAGGAGGGAACAACCTCAATTCTTACATTCTTTTGTTATTGTAGAGCGATTAGGTGTTCAATATTTATGAGCGCAAGTTTACACTCCTGTCAAGTTATAGTATATAAGATATCATCTCCCAAAGGGATTGGACAACTTGCTTCAAATTGTTGTTCATGCACAAGAAAAGTAAATGCACAAGTAAGGTGGTTGTTTGAGAAGAAATGTAAAATAAAAACACAAGTAATAATAAAGGAACAGATCAGATTGATAGAGAAGGCATGGTTATGTTGATGCTTAGTGTGAAACTGCATTGAATAGGTCAAGTTGTTTTGCGCTGCCATAATCTACTACCTTGGCGGGTAATTGCGGATTGAGGCGGCGGCAACTTTCGCTGCCACGGTGGAACTCTGCTCTTGGAACTTTCGTTGTCCCAGTAGGTGAGATGGAGAGAAGTCCAGGCGGCAAATCTGGCAGATACTCCAAGTTCGGTGAAGCAATTCTAAAGTGATCCTACCTATGTCTAGGCTAGGATTCTGTTGCTGCGTGATGTAGGCAATGCCTAGCAATCTCAGCGTAAAACTAACACATGTAATCAACGTTTGGTTGCTCATTTTAGCCGTTGAAATTCTAACTTATGTCTAAGCTGAATTAGTCAACACCTCGTCATGATGAGACTGTGCTTAATTCTTTCGTGAGTTTGACACTTTCGTACCCGACAAATGGATTCTTCAACTGGACTTTTGCAACTAATTGAAGGAATCAAAGCACATGAATTACGCAAATTAAGAGTATTTTATTGAAAAAACAAACTTGAAAACCTAAACAACCGTTCTCACAACTAATTACAACATAACCCAAACCCAAAGGGAGAATTAGAACATGTCGGCGGTAAGAAAACCTAAACTATGCCTAAGGAAAACCTCAGTTATTTTGAATTAGAATTACAATGAGTATATATAGGCATTAGCTAGGTCTAGTCCTTCTTGAAGTAGAAGTCTTCAAAGTAGCTTTCCGTATTAAATGTGACTTTAAACTCTAACTTCTTTGAGTTGAATGTGGACTTTATCACGTTGCCTGGTTCAGCAAGGAATCTCGAGATTTAACTTCGGCGGCTCTGCATGCTGCTACAGACGTTATAAAATTGAGTGGATAGCATCGGTAGAATCATGATTTTCTACTCTACAAATCGCACTTTGATCCTCCAAGTCCGCAGTTTGTTGTCTTGGGTGGCAAGGTGGGCGGCGGCAGCTACTCGACAGTTATTGTCTCTATCTGGAACTGTATCAGTACAACTCCCTAGTTCACTGCCTTAGCATCACATCCTCAGCTCCTCTTTCTCTCTGTCAGCCTCTAGTACTTAAAACCAAAAGTACACTAAAACAATACCTTTCTTCACCAAATAAAAGATAATCTATAAAAACATGGAAAAGCTAAGAGATACTGTAAAATGCAAAGCATGGTCCTAATTATGCCTAAGATATACTCAAAAACAACAATAATATGAGATGGAATGTGCATGAAATATAGAACTTGTGGACACTTTACACACCCCCAAACTCGAACTATTGCTTGTCCTCAAGCAATGCAACCTAAACATACTTTCCCTTATAATAACTAGAAAGAAAAACATATTTTTTAACTTGATTCCATACCTTAAGGTTGTGGCAACTATATTAGAGTTGTGAAGGGAATTTAGCAAGAAAATAACTCAGAATTAATTTCTAATGCCAGTGCAGTGTGTGTAGAACTGTATACAGGCTGAATATGCAGAATAACTAAATAAACAAAGCTGTTGTTACGATATATAAGGTTGCTGCGGAGACAACACAGTTTAACACAATATTTTAATCATGGCAATGAGGGCTTCAGCTTATCACAACTACTCTTCTAGGTCTGAAATTAAGATAGGAGCAAACTACAAAACCTTAAACTCATGGAGTAGAGTCATCACGTGAAGACTTTCATTCACTCGTGCTAATTTGTCCGACACTTCAAAACTTTCAGATTCATGGACTTTGATAGCAGCAGAGTGTCCTCGCACATGATTCTTCCTAGAGCCTGTTGCGGGCACCTCTAGGGTAAACAACAATGTTCTTTGTTTTTACTTCTGCTGCTGTGGCAGTGCTGTAATTTTCTATTCCTCTTTTCTGCCTCGGCGGCTACCTGCAATCATTGTTAGAACTTTGCAAAGAATTCTAAAAACAAGCAGGCAGTGTTCATTAGATATTCTAACAAATCCAGCAAGTAACAGTAGTGTTTGACAGTTTTGGCAATTCTAAAAAAAATTCTAAGTCATTTTCATGCTTTTCCCACATTAAGTTCAATTTATTATTGGTGCAAAAATAAGTAATCAGCTAACTATCATAGGCACAAGTTATATAACAAATGTTTATGTTCCGATTATTATTAAGGCAAGTACAATGCAACCTATATGCTACTAAGTATGCATAGACAAAAGATGTGAGAGCTATCCCCGCCCCCAAAACTCGAGATGGGCATTTCCCTCAATGCACTAAATACAACAGAAAAAAGAAATAAAAAGAAAAAATATTAAAGGCAAGAAAAGGGGAAGAAAACTTAGGCTTAGTCAAATGGTGTAGAGGAATTCGAGGGGTTGTCTACTGTCATCTACAGGTTATGGTAGCGGGCTTAGCATTGCTGCCCTTTTCTGTGCTTAGCGGTCTTGATTTTTAAGGGTTTGGACCTGCATGATTAATTGTGAGACGGGAATAAATAATAAAGAAAATGAAAAAATAAAACCTAATCCTAAAATTACTATTCCTACTAAAGCGATAAAGATATGGAAATGATAAAATTATATCACATTGGGGTGGGCATTCCCCAATGTGAATTTGTCCTGTTCTTTGAGGACAGAATCTCATGTATATTGGTTTAATCGCTGCCCGTTAACTTTGAATTTTCCCCCCCATTTATTGGTTTATCAGTCACGGCACCATGTGGGAAGGCTTGGACTACTTCGAATGGTCCTGACCATATGGATTTTAACTTCCCAGGAAATATCTTGAGGCAGGAATTGAATAGCAGCACTTGTTGCCTGAGCATGAACTACCGCCGTTGAATCTTGTTGTCGTTCCATTTTTTGACTTTTTTCATTGTAAAGCTTGGCGTTCTCGTATGCCTCCCGCAAGAATTCCTCCATTTCTATCAGATTCAGGAGTCTCTTTTCGCCAGCCTATTTCCTGTCCATGTTCACTGCCTTTACTTCCCAATATGCCTTGTGTTCTATTTCGACAGGGAGGTGGCAGGCCCTTCCATATACTAGACGATATGGGGACATCCCGAGTGGTGTTTTGTATGTTGTCTGGTATGCCCAAAGAGCATCGTCTAATTTCAACGACCAATGTTTCCTACTTGGGTTCACAACTTTCTCCATGATGGTCTTAACTTCCCTGTTCAAAATTTCTGCCTGCCCATTTGTTTGTGAATGATATGCCGCAGCAATCTTGTGATTGACACCAACTTTTTGGAGTGCCTTGGCAATCAGTTTGTTATCGAAATGGGTGCCCTTGTCACTAATGATTGCTCTTAGAACTCCAAACCTTGTGAATATGTTCTTCTGTAAGAACCTATGGACGGTCTTGGCATCATTGTGAGTGGTGGCAAAGACTTCTACCCTCTTGGAAACATAGTCCACTGCTAGAAGGATGTACGTATTACCACACAAAGATGGGAATGGTCCCATAAAATGTATCCCCCAAACATCGAATAACTCAACTTCCAAGATTGTTTGTAGGGGCATTTCGTTCCTTCTCGATATGTTTCTTGTTCGTTGGCAGTTGTCACACTGTTTGTAGAATGTTTGGGCGTCTTTATGCAATGCTGGCCAGAAGAAACCTGATTGGAGCACTTTTGCTGCCGTGCGCTGCCCTCCAAAATGGACTTCATATGTTGCTATGTGGCACTGTAATAGTATGGCTTGCTGTTCATCCTCTGGGATGCACCGTCTGATAACCTGGTCTGTACAGATTTTAAACAAGAAAGGCTCCTCCCAAAATTAATGCTTAGCCTCATGCTGGAATCGTTTTTTTCCTTGAAAGTTAATTTCATAGGGTAAAACACCAGATACTAAATAATTCACAATATCTGCGTACCAAGGTGTGTCTGTCGATGTTGCTGCCGCGGCCTTTTCGTGGGCAGCAAGTGAGATGCCTTCAGCTTCTAGGGCGGCTACCAGAGCATAGGGTAGTAGCAACTGTTCATCAGGGAATGCATCCTGAATTTCGCTATTGGAGGTCTTTTCTTGTCTATTCTCAAGCCGAGAGAGATGGTCCGCCACTTGATTTTTTGTGCCCTTCTTGTCTTGAATTTCCAGGTAAACTCTTGCAGTAGCAGGATCCAACGAATCATGTGAGGCTTTGCATCCTTCTTTGCAAACAGGTACCTCAAGGCAGAATGATCGGTGTGAACTATCACCTTTGTACCAATAAGGTAGGGCCGAAACTTATCGAAAGCGAACACTACTGCCAGTAAGTCTTTCTCTATAGTGGTGTAGTTGGTTTGGGCAGGATTTAGTGTTTTGCTAGCGTAGTAGATTACATGAAAGATTTTATCTTTGCGATGTCCTAGGGCAGCGCCGACGGCAGTATCACTGGCATCACACATGAGCTCAAAGGGTTGACTCCAATCGAGGGGGACTACCACAGGCGTTGTCACTAGCTTTTCCTTTAAGGTTTTGAATGCCTTCTGGCATGCCTCATCGAAGTTGAACAGTTTGTCCTGTTCCAGCAAAGTACACAACGGTTTAGAGATTTTAGAAAAATTCTCAATGAATCAGCGATAAAATCCTGAGTGTCCCAGGAAACTCCGAATGCCCTTGACAGCGGTCGGCGGCGGCAAGTTGGCAATTACTTTAATCTTGGCTTTGTCTACCTCTATTCCCCGTGCATAAATTTTATGCCCTAGGAGTATACCTTCGTCGACCATAAAGTGGCATTTTTCCCAATTAAGTACCAGGTCCGTTTCCTCGCACCTGGTGAGTACCTTTTTAAGGTTGTCGAAGCAGCTGTCGAAGATGCTTCCGAAGACAAAGAAGTCGTCCATAAATATTTCCATGAACTCTTCTATCATGTCGGAGAAAATAACCATCATGCATCGCTGGAATGTGGCAGGGCGTTGCATAAACTGAACGACATTCTTCAAAAAGCATAGATGCCATATGGGCAGGTGAATGTTGTTTTGGCCTGGTCCTCCGGTGCGATGGCGATCTGGTTTTAACCTGAATATCCATCCAAAAAGCAATAGAAAGGTTTTCCAGTAAGGCGGTCAAGCATTTGATCAATAAAAGGTAATTGAAAATGATCTTTTTTGTTGTTTTATTTAACTTGCGATAATCCATGCATATTCTCCAACCAATTATTTTTCTAGTTGGTATTAACTCGTTATTGTCATTGCTTACCACAGTTATGCCACCTTTCTTTGGCACACATTGTATCGGGCTTACCCATTCGCTGTTCGAGATAGGATATATGATTTCAGCATCTAACCATTTGATGATATCCTTTTTGACAATTTCTCTCATGGCATCGTTTAATCTCCTCTGGGCATCTACATTTGGCTTTTGGTCCTGCTCGAGCTGGACTTTATGCATGCAAATGGTCGAGCTTATTCCCTTTATATCTGCAATGGTCCAGCCTATTCCCCTCTAACCATTTGCTGCCTTGGTGGTTCTCGATGTTCTCTAGGCGGCAAATCTTGCTGCCCTTCCTTGCTGTTCGCGGCATTGTTGGGACGGTCCATGTTTACCTTTACTTTGTCTTTTTCCTCTTTGGTTTTCCCTAGGGTTACTATGATCTCCTTCTTGAGCTCTCTTGCTCTACGTTCGATATCCTCGTAGAAGAGAATTTCTCCTTTTGGATTCGCCATGATCATACACTAGCAAAGGAAAGTGTAAAAATTGATTAAAAATAAAATAAAATAAAAAGTAAAGAAGTAAGAGTGCAGAAATTAAAGACGAATTTCGATGTTACCAATCCCCGGCAACAGCGCCAAAAACTTGTAGAGCGATTAGGTGTTCTCTATTTTATGAGCGCAACTGCACACTCCTGTCAAGTTACAGTATATAAAATATCGTCTCCCACAGGGATTGGACATCTTGCTTCGAATTGTTGTTCCTACACAAGAAAAGTAAATGCACAATTAAGGTGGTTGTTTGAGAAGAAAAGTAAAATAAAAACACTAAAGGAAGTGATCAGATTGATAGAGAGGGCAGGGTTATGCTGCTGCTTAGTGTGAAACTACGTTGAATAGGTCAAGTTGTTTTGCGCTGCCATGATCTGCTGCTTTGGCGAGTAATGGTGGATTGAGGCGACGACAACTTTCGCTGCCACCGCGGAACTCTGCTCTTGCAACTTTCGCTATCCCGGCATGTGAGATGGAGAGAAGTCCATGCGGCAAATCTGGCAGATACTCCAAGTTCGGCGAAGCAATTCTGAAGTGATCCTACCTATGTCTAGGCTAGGATTCTGTTGTTGTGCGATGTAGGCAATACCTAGCAATCTCAGCGTAAACCTAACACAGGCAGTCAACGTTTGGTTGCTCCTTTTAGTCGTTGAAATTCTAACTTATTTCTACTCCGAATTAGTCAACACCTCGTCATGATGAGACCGTTCTTAATTCTTTCACGAGTTTAACACTTTCGTACCCGAAAAATGGATTCTTCAACTGGACTTTTGGAACTAATTGAAGGAAACAAAGCACATGAATTAAGCAAACTAAGAGTATTTTATTGCAAAATCAAACTTGAAAACCTAAATAACCGTTCTCACAACTAATTACAACATAACCCAAACCCAAAGGGAGAATTAGAACATGTCGGCGGTAAGAAAACCTAAACTATGCATAAGGAAAACCTCAGTTATTTTGAATTAGAATTACAATGAGTATATATAGGCATTAGCTAGGTCTAGTCCTTCTTGAACTAGAAGTCTTGAAAATAGCTTTCCGCATTAAATGTGACTTTAAACTCTGACTTCTTTAAGTTGAATGTGGACTTTATCACGTTGCCTTGTTCAGCAAACAATCTCGAGATTTAACTTTGGCGGCTTTGTACGCTGCTACAGGTGTCGGAAAATTAAATGGACAACATCAATAGAATCAGGATTTTCTGCTCTACAAATCGAACTCCGATTCTCCAAGTCCATAGTTTGTTGTCTTGGGCGGCAAGGTGCGCGGCAGCAGCTACTGTCTCTGTCTAGAACTGCATCAGTACAGCTCCTTAGTTCGCTGCCTCAGCATCACATCCTCAGCTCCTCTTTCCCTCTATCAGCCTCTAGTACCTAAAACCAAAAGTACACAAAAATAATACCTTTCTTCACCAAATAAAAGATAATCTATAAAAACATGGCAAATCAAAGAGATAGTGAAAAATGTAATGCATGGTCCTAATTATGCCTAAGATATATTCAAAAACAACAATAATATGAGATGGAATATGCATGAAATATAGAACTTGCGAACACTTTACATTTATCAATTTCTCAAATCATCATCTTAAAGAGTTTAGCCTTCATATCGACCCTCGCAACCGCGATTGTAACTATCTCAATGTCGCAACCGGTGACACACAAGAATACAGGGCACACCATCCAGATTTCAGCCTTGAAAGAGTACAAACTTAGACTCGACGTCTCCTATTCACTAGACACCTATCCACGATTCTATTCCACCCTGGGGCTTTTCTAAAACCAGCTAAACCTAAGTTGTAATACCTCTAAATGTAACACCCTAAACACATATGTTACTTGGGCCTCTATCCCAACTCGCAACCATAAAATTACGAGCTAGTTTGGCATAATCCACAATCAATTTCCAATTCCATTAGATTTTTCATCGTTTTAAACATAGATAAATATTTGAAAGCATTTATAATGGATCTCCTTTTTATATTACATTATAAAAGCATTCAACTCACATTTAAAATCCAAAATACGAGCTATAATACAAAACCATAGGGTCCTATGAATACATAGCCCAACAATTCTAAGTACTGTTCTACAATGAGGCGATGTTGGAATCCTTCTCCGATGGTGCTCCTCCAAGCAATGTGCCAACCTACTAACCTGCGAACCAGAACAACGATTCTCAACGCTGAGCTAACAAGCTTAGTGGACACACTTCGACTCAACCTTCATGCAAATCAATAATATGATCATGTAGCTAAAGATGATATCATCGCAATACAACAACATTGGCGTTACCCCTTGCCGACAAAACACATAGCAACAACAAAAGATGCATTAATCTAAAAAAGAACATACACATCATACCAAACAAACCTGGAGTTAGGCTTGGTGTCACATAGCCTTGGGAACATACACTTTCTCTCTAGGTGAGGCTCGGTGTCACACAACCTTGGAAACGTACACCTACACTCGGCATTTCTCTTCGAGTGTCTTCGAATAAGGCACGGTGCCACATAGCCTCAAGAGCATACATTCAATGTCTCACCTCTTGGTGTTGCAACACTCTCACTGAGTAAACGGATCCCACCAATCAAGGCGAATGTAAAGTGCTCATTAGTCCTATATTTTATATGCATTCCATCTCATATTATTGATGTTCTTAAGTACATTTTAGGCATATTTAGGTGCATGCATGCATTATTTACGGTATTCTTTGCTCTGCCTTGTTTATGTTGAATATCTTTGATTTGGTGAGAAAAGATACTATTTTAGTTTAGTTTTAGCTTTAGGTGCTAGAAGCTGTATGAAAGAGAGAGGAGCTGAGGAGATGATGTTGAGGCAGCAAGCCAAGGAGTTGTACTGAAGCAGCTCAACACAGAGATAGACGTTGCCGCCGCCATATCTGCTGCCCAGGGCAGCAACCAGAGGAATTTGTGAATTGGAGTGCGTTTGGAAGAGCCTAATTTCCTGAGTCCAATGAGCCCATCCACGCAATTTATCGATGCCAGAAACAGCGGACTGAGCCACCCAAGAGAGAATGTCTAAGGCGGCTTAAGGTTACTTGTGCCACAAGGAGTCCAACTTCAAGTCAAAGAAGTCAGATTTAAAGGATGCATTCAATGCAAAAGCTACTTTATCATAAAGAATATTTCTACTCTAAGAAGGACTTACCCTAGGCCATGCTCTATATATATCCGATCATACCTTGTATTTAGACAACTCATAGTCGACATAGCTTAGGTTTCTCTTGTGTTTTCTTGCCGCCACTATGTTCTACATTCTCTAGGGTTTAGGTTATGTTGTCAAGTAGTTGTGAGAACAATTGTTTTAGGTTCAAGTTTGTTTTTGCAATAAATTCAAGGTTTGCTGATTTCATGTTCTTCATTGTTTTCAATTGATTCGAGAGATCGATTGGGAGCAATCCATTTGTTTGGTATCGAGAGAGTCAAACTCATGAAAGAAGTAAGCACGATCTCATCAATACTAGATGTTGATCAATCTAACCTAGACATAGGTTAGGGTTTAAGGTGGCTAAAAGAGGACGACCAAAAGTTTTTGTTCATTGCAAGATTCACGCCGACGGGTATCATATGCAGCAGGTAACAACAGTATTCTGACTTAGACATAAGTTGAATCATTATCGAAGCATTCTACCGAACCTTGAAGGACTGGCGAGTTTGCCGCCGAGCCAATCGTCCGTTCCACCTACCGAGGTCGAAGCATTAATCTGCCATCTCCCGCCGAGGCACCAAAGTCTGGCAGCGCAAAGCAACTTAACCTATTCTATCACCCTGATCTCTTCTATCAATTACTTGTGTTTATTTACTTTTTATTCTTTTACAAAAAACTAAAATTTACTTGTGCATTTATTTTCTGTGCAGAAATTGCAATATGAATAAGTTGTCCAATCCTCGTGGGACACGATATCTTTTATACTATAACTGGACAAGAGTGTGCACTTGTGCTCATATTTAGAGAACACCCCAATGCTCTATAGCGAGTTAACCACATAAGTTCCCTTACTTGGCACATAACAATACACTATCCACCAAAGATCCCTATGGTTGCTATTACAAACAACTCACCAAGCATTTACCAAGTTACTACAAATTATGCACATATACAAGGTTTAAATCTCGGGTTCTCAATTTTACTATTCATTATACCACATTAGAATCCAATCGGGCCTTAGTCCTCGAACTATAGGTCTCTCAAACTAAAAACGTAATTTTTGGGTTGATTACCCAGCGAGTATCGATACCCACTTACGAGTATCGATACGTTCCTCTAGGTACTGATATTGCCTACGCGTACCAATACTTGGCTTTGCACGCATAAGGGGTTTAACCAAAACCTTGTACCAACACGGGGTCATATATCAAACCCCATAGGTATTAATACGCCCCCAAGCATACTGATACCTGATTTTTCTACTGGAATTCTCGGGGAGCATGGGGTATCGATACAACCTATGCCAGTACTGATACACCCTTCAAAATTTTCCTGAGTTAGCCACTCAAAAGCAAGGGGTACCAATATCGTTTCATCTAGTACCGGTACATGAGTCTAACATTCAAATTATAGAGCTCGCAAATCATCCCCAACACCCCTAAAACTTCATGGTAAAACCCTAATTCGAGTATACATGGTAAAAAAATCTGACTATGCCGAGAATGTGTCAACCTCTAAAACTAAACTAGATTAGTATCATCTGTGATAGACAATTTCTTGTCATGTGACCTGATGCTCGGTACATGTACTAAACATTTCATAACAAAAAGCATACTCTAAGATGATTTTGGCCATAATGCTCATAAACCAGTAGAAGCGACACTCCGACTGAACCCTCAGTACTCCCACTGGGATCAGAAATCAAGGAACTCTTACAAACCTCAGCCTACATCCCTGACCAGCTCTCAGTAGCTGATTTGAAACAACTCGCTTTGCACCCCTCAAAGAAAAAAACCTCCTAGATAGAGCATGAGAATGACCTATGATGTCTCGAATTCCCAAACTTTGATTCCTTGAGTCTCCAATTTGACTCGGTGTCGAACTCTGAAGTCACTCTAGTGTCTTTGCACTATAAGCCAACCCCGAGAATATCCCAAGTGGAACCCGTTGTCATATGTATCTGAAGGTCAACCTTTAACATATGTCTAACACCTCAACTCCTCGGTGGCAATCAACTTCAAGGCATATTGGCTCAACCGTAGAAAATGTTTCACATATCCAAACACTGATTGGTCTCCCACAACTAGGTACAAGAACTGGCTCTCATCTCTTCTATGTGAACTTCACTGGTGTACTTGTTCTTGAACTAGTCCAAAGGATATACAAGGTTGGAAGTGCAGGCTACAGTCCCAACACAAAAGTCCCCCACCATTCATGGGAAATGCTCTTTTGGAAAGTGATAATACTATCGAGGTCATCCTTCGCTCTACCCTTAATTTGTCTTAGAATCCTTGAGTGTTTTTCAACCACTGGTCAGCTTTGATCGAGCCATCCTCACCTGAACCTTTAATATTCTTCAGTCTATAACGATGAACTCTTTCTCGTTTGAGATATACGACCCTCCTATGGACTTTGCTGGTCATGTCTGGTGCCATCCGCCATATCAAATCTGAAATTGCGTTAAGAAGGTGGTAGTTCATCATTCTCATTACTAAAGGTTTTGGTTCTCTCAGAACCCTGAAGCTTCAAGCACTAGCTTGACATCTCAAGCTAGCTTTGTGACTGAACCAAGTTTGTCAAAAATACCCATCCTCAAGCCTCACTCTAGTATCCCTGATAAATCTCGTCCATAGTAACATTAAATTCTGAAGGGTTTGCACATGAACCCAAACTCTAAGACTTCAATTAGAATACTTCGTTCTCAGGTGATCTCCCTATGGACGTATGAATAGATGGGTCCCCATATACACCAATCTCAAGTATTTCCTTTCGCATATTTAATGATGTCTTTCCAACCACCACCATAATCAATTCACAACAAGCGTATGTTACTCGAAATCTCAAAGCATTCGGCTTACTAAAAGTTTACTTGGAATCTCATAGTCATCAAGTACCTCGCAACATTAAATGGAAACACTCTTCTGTCAACTATACTACATCACCAACACATGGTACCGTATCATTGGGGATCCCTCACTACTAATGAATGGACTCTAGATTGATGCTCAACCACTAGTTGGTAGAAAGAAAATATCATTAACTGTACCATAAAGGTCGTCCACTGAACACTGAAGTCTTACCACTAAAAATTCTCACGATGAAACCAAAGGTTTCAGGGTAGCTTATGCCACGAGTATTACTCAAGTGATGAGAGGAGGGAACAACCTCAATTCTTACATCCTTTTAAGATCCATTCCTTAACGTTTGGGACAATCTCAGTCCCAAAATCATTATCTTAAAGGGTTCAGCTTCATATCGACCCTCTCAACTGCAATTGTATCTATCTCAATGTCACAATCGGTGACACAAAAGAATACAGGGCACACCATCTAGATTCTAGCTTTGAAAGAGTACAAACTTAGAATCGAGGGCTCCTATTCACTAGACACATATCCACGATTCTAAACCACCCTGGGGATTTCCTAGAACTAGCTAAACCTATGATGTGATACCTCTAAATGTAACACCCTAAACCCATATGTCACTTGGGCCTCCATCCCAACTCGCAACCATAAAATATTGAGCTAGTTTGGCCTAATCCACAATCAATTTCCAATTCCATTAGATTTTCAATCGTTTAAAACATAGATAAATATTTGACATCATTTAAAATTGAGCTCCTTTTTAAATTACATTATAAAAGCGTTCAACTCACATTTAAAATCCAAAATACGAGTTATAATACAAAACCATTGGGTCCTATGAATACATAGCCCAACAATTCTAAGTATTGTTCTACAATGAGGCGATGTTGGAATCCTTCTCCGATGGTGCTCCTCCAAGCAATGTGCCAACCTACTAACCTGCGAACCGGAACAACGATTCTCAACGCTGAGCTAACAAGCTCAGTGGACAAACTTCGACTCAACCTTCATGCAAATCAATAATATGAGCATGTAGCTAAAGACGATATTATCGCAATGTAACAATATTGGTGCTACCTCTATCCGCATAAACACATAGTAACAACAAAGGATGCATTAATCTCACAAAGCTAATACATATCATACCAAACAAACTTGGAGTGAGGCTTGGTGTTACATAGCCTTGGGAACATACACTTTCTTTCTAGGTGAGGCCTGATGTCACACAACTTTGGGAACGTAAACCTACACTCAGCATCTCTCTTCGAGTGTCTTCGAATAAGGCCTTGTGTCACACAGCCTCAAGAGCATACATTCGGTGTCTCATCTCTTGGTGTTGCAACACTTTCACTGGGTATCCAAATCCCACCAATCAAGACGAGTCAACCATACAAGTTCCCTTACTTGGCACGTAACAAAACACGATCCACCAAAGATCCCTATGGTTGCTATTACAAACAACTCACCCAATATTTACCAAGTTACTACAAATTATGCTCGTATACAAGGTTTAAATCTCGAGTTCTCAGTTTTACTATTCATTATACCATATTAGAATCTCATCGGGCCTTAGTCCTCGAACTAAAAACGTAATTTTCAGGCAGATTGCCTAGCAGGTACCGATACCCACTTACGAGTATTCATATGTTCCTCTAGGTACCGATACCACGTACGCGTACCAATACTCGGCTTTGCACGCAGAAGGGGTTTAACCAAAACCTTGTACCAATACATGAGGCCGTGCATCATTACCCATAGGTATTAATACATCCCAAGCATACCGATACCCGATTTTGCTACTAGAATTCTCGGAGAGCATGGGGTATCGATACATCCTATGCTTGTACCGATACACCCTTCAAAATTTGCCTGAGTTAGCCACTAAAAAGCAAGGGGTACCAATTTGTTTCATCTATTACCGGTACACGAGTCTAACATTCAAATTATAGAGCTTGCAAATCATCCCCAACACCCCTAAAACTTCATGGTAAAACCCTAATTCGAGCCTACATGTTATGAAAGATCATTTAAGTGATTTTATACCAGTTTTACACCATTTAAACACCAAATTAGAATTTAGCCAATAAAAGGGTCTCAAGCATTCAAGAAACCAACACATCAACCAAGTAATAATGCAATCAAATTTATGATTACTCGGAACATAAATGAGTTAGTAGTGTACTAATCTTAAGCAAGAATCTCGAACCCAAGCTTCAACTCAAGCTTTCTCACACTTTCTTCAAACTCCAAGCTCTCAACGGTCCTCCAACCTCTTCCACTTTCCACTCAAACGTTGAAATCTGAAATAAAACTTGGATTAGAGCCCATGAAGGAATTTGCCACAAACTACAACCTTAGGATCAAGAGACATCCTTTTTAATGCCTTAAACTTCTCAAAAACCTATTCATTAAAACCTTACCATTCTCCACGAGAAAACACTTTTCTTGAATCTTTTGTAATAGAGATTATGGGTCCAAAAATCTTAAATCTTAGATGATGACTTGGGGAGAGAAGCTTGGATTTTTAAAAGCTAGAGCAAGGCTTGAAAAGAGAAAGATATGGAGATGTGTAAGAGAAGAAAAAATGAGGAAGATGATCTAACAATGCTTTTTCCTTTATCCCCCAAACCCACATGACAAAACAATTAAAAAAGAATGGCAAACCTTTAATTCGAAAAAGGGTAAAATGGCAACATAAATCCTCCACTTCATAACCTTATTATAAAAAGGTCACTACTCAAACCCAAATAACCAATTTCACCCAAAAGGCCCAAACTTGGCTCAATGGCTCCAATGGTCCAAACCAATGCTTAGGTCCATAACCCGAGTCAACACTCAATCATTGACTCAAAAATTCGGGTCGTTACATTGTGCTAACAACTATCATTGGGCTTGCTTGCTTCTGGCATGCTCTCACATATAGCAGCCCTTAACCCCAAACTATCTTGACTCCAAAAATTATCGTTTTGATAGGCATCCTTAATATCCTTTTGAGCAAGCTCAAAACTCATCCCTTCCTTCGTTTTCCTCAAATTGAACGCAATCTCTAATTTCTTATTTGAAATTCCCAATCCATTAGTCAGGCTCATAACATTACCCCTCCCTGCTAATGGTGAGCCTTGTCCCAAGGATCGAAGCCAGGAAATTGTACTTTAAGCAATGAAAAATCCTCTCACATCGCATGTTCGCTTCCCAGATTCGACCACTATGTCATGGCAGATGGTGAGAGTGTGAATCAAAAGTTAGGGTTCGAAAGAGGGAAGAATTGGGGCTCAGGCAATTGAAGAGAAATTAAACATATAATACCAAATGGCAGCGTTTCGACTATTGCCAATACTACAATAAATGACCGCGTTTTAGTTAAAGACAAGCTGGATGCGCACGTGACTGAATGAGCTGGCAGACCGTTAGAAAAATATGTTTTTATTGACACTTGTCTCTAAATAATACAGTGTCTCGAGTTTTGGTATATACAACTATTGAATGTACTAAAATTCCATATCGAGATATTAATGAAATCAGTTTTCTCTCATTCTCTCTTTCTTTCCTGAAACCCTACTATATTTTCTTCGATTTTCTTAACAAATCACAGCTGAGCTGTGACAACTTGGCATCAGATCCTTTTGCGATCCTTCCCCACAAATCTGCGAAAGCTAAAGAAGAGTCAGTAGATGGCAGAAAGCTCAGACCTTGCCTCTATGTAGAAACAACTCAATGAACTCCAAGATCAACTAAAAAAGCTAGATGATGAAAATATCACTCCTAATTGGTGGGATAAGCAAAGGAGTGAATGGGAAGGAAGATTTAGTGCATTGGAAACAAGGATGAGTACAACACAAGACTAGTTTGAGAAGATTTTCAACATTTTGTCTGCCAAAACTGAAGGATTAAGCCCAAGAAGCACTGTAACTTCCACTCCTAAACCCATCCCTGAAAAAAGATAGAGAGGTAAACAACATATCACTGTTACAATCATTGATGAGCATGAAAGATATACGTATAAGCACGGTGAACATGGGATTTTAAACCAAAAACCACCACAGAACCCAAACACCTCATACACACCCCTGAATACAATCAAACAGAAGATGGGAGAGGAGAAAAAAGAGGAACCTTACCTGTTTGAAAAAAATACCCACCCAAATACTTCTACTAGATTTAAAGGAGTAACCTTTAGACCAAAACTGGAGTTACAGATGTTTGATGGAACTAACTCTAGAAGTTGGGTTAAAAAATGTGAGAAATTATTTTCTTTACTTGAAATACCCGAAGAATAGAGGCTGGATGTGGCTTCTATGCACCTTGTGGGCAGAGCTGAGGTTTGGTTCGATGGATACATCACTCAAAAATATCAACTTTCATGGAGAGATTTTGTAGCTGATCTGTGCCACATGTTCTATGATAAGACCTACACTAACATCATAGAGGAGTTTAATAAGTTATTTCAAAGAACCTCAGTTGAAGACTACCAATAGAAGTTTGATGAGTTAAGGCCTTACATGATGCATCTTAACCCCTCCCTGGATGAACAATACTTTATGTCTAGTTTCATCAGTGGCCTCAAAGAAGAAATCAAACACAGGGTGAAGATCCACCTACCCCAGACACTAGCAGAAGCATATAGACAAGTCAAATTATATGAACTCTCCCTGGAGTTTGAAACTAATAAGCTCAAACATGCCTACAAATACCCAACCTACCCTAGACAAATAACCTCTCAAAAACCCCATACCCTACCCATCACACCTCAAAAAACCACCAACCAAACCACCAAACAATCCTTGATGGAATATAGGAAACTTAATAACCTATGTTTCAAATGTGGAGATAAATTCTCTACTAGGCATCAATGCAAACTCAAGCAACTAAATTCTATGGAGGAGGAAGAAATTCCATTGGAATTAGAAATAGAGGTTGAACATGAAACAGAACCTATTGGGGACAAGAATGCAAGGATGGATTGGAAAAATCCATTAATGCACTGACTGAGAGTGTTGGACACGGTACACTAAGAATCCAAGGCACCATTAAGGGCAGGCCATTAAGCATTCTTATTGATAGTGGCAGCACACACAGTTTTGTTAATCCTGGCTGGGCAAAAAAAAGGGCTTGAAGTTATACCAATTGCTCCACTAATCATTACAGTTGCTAATGGTGAAAAGTTGTATAGTGAAGCTAAGTCCAAACAACTGGTGTGGAAAATGCAAGGACACCTATTTGTTCATGATTTTAGGGTTTTGGTCATGGGAGGCAGTGACATGGTTTTGGGTGTTTATTGGATGAAAAGATGTAGCCCTATCAGCCTTGACTTCAACCAGATGACACTAAGCTTCCTTAAGGAAAATGAGCTAATTGTCTTGACAGGTAGCCACAAAAAACCCTCTATTAAAGTCATTATTGGTGAGAAGCTTCAAATGCTCACTGAGAAAGATTTAGACCTCATGGGAGAAGTCTACCTCCTAAGCATTGAAGGAGAGGAACATGAGCACCATCCTGAAATAAAGGAAGTTTTAGATTCTTTTGAAGATATTTTCAAGCTCCTCAAGTGATGCCCCCTGCTAGAACACATGATCATGCTATCACTCTTAAACCTGGGGCTCAACCTGTAAACTCTAGACCTTACAGAATTCCACATCACCAGAAGTTGGAAGTGGAGAAACATATTTAGGAAATGCTAGCTGCTTCTATAATTAAGACCAGCAAAAGTCCCTTTGCTTCTCCTTGTTTGCTAGTCAAAAAGAAGGATGGCTCTTGGCGTTTATGTGTGGATTACAGACAATTGAACTCCTTGACTATTAAAGACAAGTTTCCTATTCCTGTTGTAAAAGAGGAGGACACCTTCAAAATTGTTTTTCACACTCATCAAGAGCATTATGAATTCAAGGTCATGTCATTTGGTTTGAACAATGCCCCTGCTACATTCTAGTCACTCATGAACACAGTCTTTCAACCTTATCTAAGGAGGTTTGTGTTGGAAAAATGTGAGAAATTGGAAACTTTGAGCCATATTTTCTAGTGGTAAAGGTGGAGGCTCGAATGATGAATTTAGTAATTAATATTCTACTCCATGAGACCTTTACAACGATATCTCATGTGCTCAAAACGGTTGAGTAATGAATAAGAAATTGATGCTCAAAGTGAGGATGTTGTGAATTGTGTAAGGAAAATAAAAACCCCATGTCCCACATGGGTGGGATAACAAGCTTGGGAATGGTTTAAATACACCAACCCACTTGGAAGTCATTGAACGACTTGAATGAAAACTATGCCTTGCACGCAGGCGCAGGGGGGTGTAAATCGAAGCTCGTCGAACCCATTCGGGTTGGGGCGCGCTCGCACATCGTGGGCGACGCGAATGTCCGGACCGGTCGGGTCTTTGCTTGGACCTGTGGATATTTTACCCACTTTGAATTAATTTTTTTCCTTACATATGGCATATCTTTTGAATATTCTAGATTTAATAGGATAATATTTGACTTTCCATTAAATTCAGATATTAAAAGGTAATTAAGCAATTCACAGAAAACATATATGTTTAACAAGGCATTAAATTGATTATTTCCGAATTAAATCAGATGTAAACCATGCATCTCCTCAGTTTTCAACACACTCAAAATTGTTTTCCTTCTCTCGTTCTCCTTATCTCGGTGATAGGCTAAAGCAAGAGTTCAAGTTCGAGATCTATTTAGTTCGTGCTTCTATAGAAGATCTTCTTGTTGTTGTATCCTGGGAGACGAACGACAAACCAAACTCAAGCACCACGGAGTGGTCAAAATTTGTCTTAAGGAAACTGCTTCTCGCAGGCCTCAACACTTTCTCTACTCAACTTTAATCTGGTTTTGTATTTTCTACTCTTTTCAATTATTTGATTAAAGTTATTATTTTATTTTATTTTATCGTATTGGATTGATTACTTTGTAACAGTTTGTTCGAGTTTTCTTTGATGATATATTGGTCTACAATAAAACCTTGCCTGACCATTGTGAACATTTGAAATTGGTTTTGGATCTTTTGAGGACTAACCAATTGTATGCAAAGAAATCAAATTGTTTCTTTGGGCAGGATCAAGTAGAGTACTTGGGACATATTATTTCTTCCAAAGGGGTGGCTACTGATCAGTCTAAAGTGGAAGTTATGAGCCAATGGCCCTTACCAAAGACTCTAAAGGCATTGAGAGGATTTCTGGGGCTCACAAGCTACTACAAGAGATTTATAAAGAACTATGGCAGTATTAGCAAGCCCTTAACTGACGTGCTCAAGAAAAATAACTTCTTCTGGACCACTGCAGCCGAAACAACTTTCTTAGAATTGAAAGATGCAATGTATAGAGCTCCTGTTTTGGCACTCCCTGGTTTTTCTAAGACATTTTGTTTGGAGACAGATGCATGTTCAAGGGGCATTGGAGTTGTTCTTTCACATGATGGTAGTCTTATAGCATTCCTCAGCAGGGATCTAGGTCCTAAGCACAGAGATACTTCAGTCTATGAAAGGGAGTGCCTAGCAATCCTTCTAGCAGTTACTAAGTGGCAACATTACCTTGAATGTGGTTCGTTTATCATAAAGACTGGCCACGAGGCTCTTAAACATCTTCTTAAGCAGAATCTCACTACTTCCATTCAGAAGAAAAATGCTTACAAAGTTATTGCGTTTGGACTATGTAATTCACTACAGGAAAGGGAAACACAATGTGGTTGCTGATGCATTGTCTAGACAGGACCCAGAACTCTTCCAACTGGCCACCACAATTATTATCCCAGCTTGGGTTACAGAGATTGAAAAGAGCTATCACAGGGATGAATTTGCTCAAAAGAAGATTATAGAACTTATTGTCTCTACAACACCAGACCAGCATTGGACTTATTCTAAAGGCATTTTGAAGTATAAAAAGAGGGTCTATGTGGGTCAGCATGGCAATTTGCGAAAGTAACTTCTTTTTCAGTTGCATGATTCTCCCCTAGGGGGTCACTCTGGTATCAAGAGCACCTATTATAGACTTAAACCCTATTTTTACTAGCTGGGAATGAAGAGAATGGTTCAAGACTATGTTAGACGGTGTGACACTTGTCAGAGAATTAAGGATGAACATGTTCCTAAGCTTGGACTCATACAACCCTTATCGATTCCTAAACAGGCATGGCAAGTCATAACTATGGATTTTATTGAAAGTCTCCATCTTCGAGATTCAATAGCATTTTGGTCATAGTAGACAAATACACCAAATATGGTCACTTTATTCCCCTGGCACACCCCCTTTACAACAACTGATGTGGCTAAATTATGCCTAGATCATGTCTATAAATTGCATGGCAGTCACAAACTTGCAATTTCTAACAGGGATAAGGTTTTTACTAGCATATTTTGGAAGGAGCTTTTGAAGAAGCTGGGCACTAACCCATTGTTCAGCACAACCTACCACCCAGAGACTGATGGTCAGACTGAAAGGCTTAATCAGTGCCTTGAACAATATTTGAGAGGATTTTGTTTCTTGAACCCTAAGGGTTGGGCTCAAATTTTATCCCAGGCAGAGTGTTGGTACAACACCAATTTTCACACTGCCTTAGGCCTCACTCCATTTGAATCATTTACGGTTATAAGCCCCAAGAAATGGAGTGGCTTATTGACTCGCCTGTCCAGGGAGTACAAGATATCCTATCTTCTAGAGCTATGATTGCTAAGCAACTACAAGATAACCTATTCATGATAACCTATTCAAGGCTCAGGCACGAATGAAACAGAATGCAAACAAAAAGAGATCTAAAAGAGAATATTCAGCGGGTGATGAAGTCTACCTCAAACTCCAGCCTTATCGCCAATCATCTGTTGCACTTCGAAAGCATCTGAAACTCACAGCTCGCTTCTATGGACCCTACAAGATCGTCAAACGAATTGGTCAAGTTGCCTATCAACTGCAACTTCCTTCCTCAGCTAAAATTCACCCAATTTTTCACATCAGCCAGTTAAAGAAAAGATCGAGGATAAAGTTTGTACCTTTTTCGATCTTCTAACAGTCAATGACGGCGGTCAGCTCAAAGTGTATCCCCTGAAGGTTTTGGACAAGCGAATGGTGAAGCGAGATAATCGTGCCGTAACCCAACTCCTTGTGCAATGGGTCAATATGGGTGCTGAGAACGCCACTTGGGAGGATTTCACGGTACTTGAATCGCAATTTCCGAATTTTGATCCTTGGGGACACGGATCGATTGGAGAAGGGGGTATTGTCATGGCAGAGGGTGAGAGTGTGAATTAGAAGTTAGGGTTCGAAAGAGGGTAGAATTGGGGCTCAGGCAATCGAAGAGGAATTAAATAGATAGTACCAAACAACAACATTTCGACTATTGCCAATACTACAGTAAACAACCGTGTTTTAGTTAAAGACAAGCTGGATGCGCACGTGACTGAATGAGCTGGCAGACGTTAGAAAAATATGTTTTTATCGACACATGTCTCTAAATAATACAGTGTCCTGAGTTTTGGTATATACAGCTATTGAATGTACTAAAATTCCATATCGAGATATTAATGAAATCAATTTTCTCTCATTCTCTCTTTCTTTCATGAAATACTACTACCTTTTCTTCGATTTTCTTAACAAATCACAGCTGAGCTGTGACACACTGAATCATGAGTTGGGCAACAAGCTTGTTATTGTGCTTCACCGTCCTCTTGCTAAGTACTAGGGCATGAAGACCTTCAGTTGGCCATCATTTGTGATCTCAGAGCGTAGTCCCATTTCCAATTTTCTTCTTTAATAGACTAATGTGGAAGACCGAGTGAATCTTGGATGATAGGGTGAATCCAATTTGTAAGCCACTGAACCTATCTTACTGATGATTTTGTAGGGTCCAGCGAAACTTGCTGAAAGTTTCAAATTTTAGTGAAGGGATATTAAAGTATGTCGATATGACTGTTGCTTAAGGTAAACTTCTTTATCCACTAGAAATTCATTGTATGTTTGCTTTTTGCCTGCGTATTGCTTCATGGGATTCTAAGCTTTTTGAAGTTGTTCTTGTATTAGGGTATTCATGTGTTGTCTTTGGTCACTTATGTCTTGCACATTGACTACCTAGGAATCAGGGACCCATGTCATAGTAGGGGATTTATACTCATATAATGCCTTAAATGGTATTGTGTTAACTGCGGTGTGAAAAGTGGTATTGTACCACCACTCAGCATGAGACAATCATTTAACTCAATCAGTAGGTTTACTATACAAGCATTTGGTTGAGATGTTCATTTTGGCCATATTTTTACGGATGATAGACAATACTAAATAAATTCCCTCCAAAACAAACTAGTGAACGATCGATATTTTTCTAAAATGATTATCTTGGATTAGCCATGATGTTTATAGACTTGATCTAGGTAGCTTTTTGCAACCTACATCACAGTGTACGGATGACATAACCCAATAAAATGTGCATCTTTAGTGAACTTTTCAATTACAACTAAAATGCAATTAAACTTTAAAAGAATTGGGTAAGCCTTTAATAAAGTCCATGGTGATTATTTGCCATGCTTGTTGGGGCACTAGTAGGGGCTGGAGGAGACCAAGTTGAGTTATATTTTCATCATTAGTCCTTTGGCATATATCACAGTTCTGGACATGTGTCTTAACTACTAATTTCATATCTGGACAGTAAAAAAGCCTCTTAATCTCTAGTAAGTTTCCTGAATGCTAGAGTGACCACCTTGGCGTGAGTCATGTAGAGTTTGTAGTAGTTGATCCTTGAGGTGACCAGTTTTTTTCACATAAACTCTATTCTAAAACCTGAGAATGCCTTTAGTGTAGGTCCAACTAGTTTCTGAACCAGGTGAAATGGTGAAGGGAGTAATGGATTTTTTGCCAACTCATCAGACCCATAGCTCTGTATCAAAGCTTTTAGAAAAAGCATCAACTACCAAATTTGTCTTCTCCTTCCCGTATTTGATTACATAATCCAGCCCAAGTAACTTTGTGAAGCCTTTCTTCTGAATTGTAGTAGTCTATTTTTGCTTTGAGAGATTCTTCAATGGCTTGTGATTAGTTTTAATATAAATACCTTCCCTCTAGATAATCTCTTCACTTAGTTATTGCCATTAGGATAGGAAGATGTTTTTTTCTCATATATAGAAAGGTCACATTGTTTAAAATCAAGTACCTTGCTGAGATATGCAATTTGTCCCCCTTCTAGAGAGAGGACTACCCAAATCCCTCAGTTAAGGCTAATACATGGGCTTGTACATGTCTTTATTTTGGTCAAGAATAATTAAAAAGGAAATAAAAGAAGAAGATGGGTGAATTGTTGTCATCTTCCCCACGTCTAGCTTAGGAAAGAAAGAGAATTTTTTCTCATTTTTTCCAAAACAATCTCCCCCGTTGAATGCTTAGAATGACCCCTAGTTCTCCAAATTTAAATTACTTCTAAACTGGCCATCAAGTCTCTTATCCAAATACGTATTTGGTAAGATATGCTCCTAGCTCTCAATTAGTTTTGATTTCACTCAAATTGAATTTATATGGTTATGAACCCTAATTCCTAAATTAAGGATTTTGTAAAATTAAGGATTCATATATAAAATTAAGACAACCATAAGTTTCATGGTAATTTTCCATGAATTTTAGGGCTTTGGAAAATTAAAAACCTAATCCTTTTGAATTTTTCCATGAACTTTAGGGCTTTGGAACACAAAATATGTCCATGTGTTTTCTATAGCCTAATCCTTTGAATTTATACTTCTATGTTAAATACATAATTAGATCAAGCTTTGGTCATGGAATTCTCATTTTGCCAATGGGAATTATGGAGAATTAAACTCGGTTTAGTGTTTCGGATCAACTCTAGCTTCAGACTATGTCGGTGGGTGTAGTTTATGTTCCGGGATGATAAGGTGCCATCTCGTTGTGTTATTTCATTGCATTTGTCTATGATCTCATACTATACATGGTAATGTGATGATTAGGCTCATTTAGAGCATATTTGGTGGCAACTTTTGGTAATGGTAAGCATGTTTATAAGCTTTTTCCTTTGACTTATGCTTGTATGTATTGGTTATGCTTAATATGTACTACGAAATGAACTATTTTATGACTTCTGAAATTATGAAATGCTTTGGAATCTCAAGATCAATTTATGGTATATATGACACTTTGGAGCTTCTTGCTCAATATGATACTATGTTATGGCACTATGGAGCTTCATGCTCATTATGAATCAATGATATGATAAGCTTTAGAATTTATTGAAATGGCTACCTTGGACACAAGTTGACTTTGGGTACAATTGGAATGCCATAGAATTTATTGAGCTCTTGTGTAGGATGGGTTACAACCCAATGGATTACGGTCCTTATTGGCGACAATAGGAAGGATGTTGTGTTTTTGTCATTGGTGGCAGTTGGAGGGTTGACCATTCTTTGCGAAAGGATTACAATCTTAATCTTAGATTCTCAATATTTGACAACAGTTGGTTGGGAATTCGTGTACCCTATGTGTAATTTTGATCCAAGGGAAAACAAAAGAATAATATTGATAATGAAATTGAATAGAGAGAATCGTGAATCCTTTGATTGGTTATGGCATACGTATGTATATGAATATGTTTTAACTAGAAGAATATATTGTTGCTATAAATGCTTCGTTGCCACCTTTGATTGAAATTTATTTTGGATACATTGATTAAAGCATGGTGTATTATATATATTATGTTTAACTACCTTACTAAGCCATATAGGCTTAATTTGTTTCTTTGTATACATTTCAAGTGTTAAATCTTCGTAAATGCCCAAGATCGTATTAGGGGTTGCAAGTCACTCTTAAGGTATTGAGTAAGTTCCTTTGTCAAACTCCTAGTTGGTGCATATGAACTAAGCATATAAGATTTTCATTTTAAAGTATGTGACTTTGGATTGATATTATGTTTTGGTTTAGTGATTTGTGATAAAATTGGCATTATGCTATGACATTAATTACTTGGTTATAATATCATGCTAAACAAGGCATATTAATGACTTTTAAAAGGAAAGAGACTAAGATGAACCATCATGTTATGAAATGGTTATGTTTATATTACGGTGCTAGGTCTATATCATGCTTGACTTGTGCAATAGTTGTTAAGTATGTTATGCTTAAGGGAATTTGAAAATTCAAGTAAAAGTTGATAGGTCATGTTATACTTAAAAAGTATATGTTGTGTTTGTACGTCAGTAGGTTGGAATTATGAATTAGGAAGAAAACAATAAGTTTGATAGGTATGTACTATATGAAATATTCATATTGGTATGAAATTTGGACCTTTGAGTTAAAGGTTTAGTAAGTAAGGGTATAAGAACCTGAAACCTGTTAAGCGTATGGATAATGAGTTATGGTATGGTGTCTTTTATGCTTAAGAATATGTATCACTGTTGCTTACTGAAAATGTTGACCTTTAGGGGTTAGAAATGACTCAAAACGTCATGTTTTGGTGAAATAGGAGAAAAGTTTCAGGACCGTACTAAGAGGTATCGAAACCTTCAGTCTAGAATGTCAAATTTTTTAATATGTGACAATGGTTTTGAAACCACCCCTAAAAGTTTGAGTTTTTTACATTTTGGCCATTATTTCGTAACTTCTTTAATTGAACTTTGATTCAATCGCCGTTGTTTTAAATTAAAGTTTTAGGATAAATATGAGATTAATAATAATACCTATTAATAAAATGAACATTCTTTTGGTCCTTGAAACTTTTAAAAATTTATAAATAGGCTCGTAAAGTTTTAAAACTTCATTATTTAGTCCCTAAATGATAAGAACTGATATGTGTGATGAAAATATTTCTTCATGTTAATCCATAACAGTGCCCAAACATATAATAGTATGAATTGTTAAAAGTTTATAGTTAAGTTCCTAAACTTTGGTAAATTCACACTTTAATCCCTAAATTTTGAAAACTTGCAATCCAATCCCAATGGCTTGAAATTAGAAATTATTTAAATTATGATCTCTGATGATGTATAATTTTATTTGGTGTTATGTATGTTTTGTATTTGTTTGACCTTGGTTTGAATGTTGATTATTCTGATTTGCTTTCCAGTGACATTTTCGACCTGGTTTTCTTCCAGACTGGATAAGGGGTGTTACACCTTAATTCTAAATCCTAAACCTAATTTTTTGATGAAGGGATATAAGTAGGGGAATGTAGGTTAATACTAGTTAGAATGGAAATATTCTATGTACTAAAGTCTGTATCTGTTAGTTATGGCATGTAGACCTTTATAGATATTCCTTAGAATAACATCTCTATAGTTATTAGAGAATATTTAGTTTCCTTTATTAGAGAGTCAACTATGTGTATATATTCTAAGTTTTCATGTGAATAATTATGAGAGAATTTCATACATTTCTACATGGTATCAGATTAGGTCGATCCTCTCTATTTTTTTCTGATCAAATCTCTAAATCTCCATGGAATCTGATTCTGAAGTTAGTTTTCTCCCCAACCATGGTTCTTTTGATATTCCAATGTCAGAACATTCTTATTCTGCGGTAACATCCTACAAACTAAATGGAAATAATTACCTTCCTTGGTCCCAATGGAAAATCCTAAATCTCGACCTTTGAAAGAAGCTTATGTTGCAACTTCTGACACACTGCCCAACAATTTTAGTCCTGAACAGATTGCTGAACTTCAACACCTCTTTAGTCGCCTCTCTGCTCCTCCTACCACTATTGCTTTGACAACAACTGAAGGTAGTCTTCCATCCCTGTCTTCATTATCCTCTTCTAGTTGGATAGTCGATTTTGGTGCTTCTGACCATATGACAGGAAATTTTAGTCTGTTTCATTCTTTTTCGAGCTCCAACTCTAATTCCTCCATTAAGATTGATGATGGTTCTTTCTCAACAGTGCTTGGCAAGGGTTCCATTCGATTGAGTGATAAAATTCTACTTACTTCAGTTCTTTATGTCCCTAATCTCACATGCAATTTGTTATCGGTTGGACAGTTGATTAATGATCGAATCTGTGATGTTCACTTTGGTCTTACTGGTTGTGTTTTTCAGGAGCAGGGTTCAAAAATGGTGATTGGCAATGCTAGGTTGCCTAATGGCTTATATGTCCTTGATGTTTTGTCCTCCTCACCTTCTTCTTGTTCCAGTGGTCTTCATACCTCTGTTTTCCCTTCAAATTTACTTTCCAATGAGATAATTATGTGGCATTTTCGATTGGGACATCCCAATTTTTCTTATCTTAAGAGATTGTTACCTACATTATTTATCAATAAAGATCCTTCTTCTTTTACATGTGAAATCTGTCAAATGGCTAAACACACTCGACAATCTTATGTGCCTTCCCACTTTAAGCCTACTTCTCCTTTTTCGATTATACACAGTGACATTTGGGGCCCTTCTAAGGTTCAGAGTATTGCTGGTTCTAGGTGGTTTGTGTCCTTCATAGATGATTTTTCTAGGATAACTTGGACATTCTTGATGAAAGATAAATATGACATTGAGCACATCTTTAAAGATTTTTATCAAATGGTCCACACTCAATTTGCTACCCCTATTAAAATTTTGAAGAGTGACAATGGGAGTGAGTATCTTAGCAAATCTCTTGGGAGTTTTTTCCGGGAAAAGGGAATTTTTCATCTCACTTCTTGTGTTAACACACCTCAGTAGAACGATGTGGCTGAGAGAAAAAATCGTCATCTCCTTGAAGTCACCCGCTCTCTTTTGTTTTCAGCCAATGCTCCTAAGTATCTTTGGGGGGATTCCCTTCTAACTGCCACCTACCTCATTAATCGGATGCCTAGCAAAACTCTTGGTTTTAAGGTTCCTACTGAAACTCTTTTCCAACATTTTCCTCACTTTAAACCCCTCTCTTCTGCTCTTCCTTTTCGTGTCTTTGGCTGTACATCCTTTGTTCATGTGCAAGCCCCTAATGGAGGTAAACTTGATGCTAGGTCCTTAAAATGTGTTTTTATTGGGTACTCCTCGAGTCAGAAGGGTTACAAATGTTACTCTCCCACAACCAGAAAAACCTATATCTCGTTTGACGTTACTTTCTTTGAGCATCAGCCTTATTTTTCAGGGACTGCTATTCAGGGGGAGACATACAGAGAATTTCAGTCCCCATCAGTTTCACAAACCTTTCTTATGTTGCCAACTCTCGATGCTGAAATTACTAGTTCTGATTCTTCCCAACAACTTGTTCCTTCAAATGAAGCTGAGATTACTAACACTAGTAATCCAGCGGACATACCTTCTCCTTTGTCAAAAATGTCAAGCCCTTATACTACACCTCCTCCAACTCTTAAATTTGTCCCACACACCTTTCCAGACCTTATAACTCCTCAACTTACAGAAAAACAATTCAGCGTTTATACAAGAAAGAAAAGAACACTTCCTGAAGTTGTTAGTCAGCCTAACACTTGCCAAGAGCTAGCTTTGAGCCCTACTGCCGTGGAAACAGGAGGTAATAGTATCCCTCAAGAATCTATTATTGCTGATTTGGATGATTTTCCTATTGCTATTCGAAAGGGGGTAAGGAAATGTACTGCTCATCCAATTAATAGATTTGTGGCCTATGTAAAATTGTTATCTGGTTTGAAAGCTTTTACATCCAGCATTGACAATGTGCAAATTCCAAGGACAGTGGAAGAAGCTTTCAAAAGTCCTGAGTGGAGGAAAACAGTTGAGGATGAAGTTACAGCACTGCAGAAGAATAATACCTGGAGTCTAACCAGTCAACCAGAAGGAAAAAAGGTGGTTGGGTGTAAGTGGGTTTTCACAGTCAAGTATCATTCCAATAGAGATATTGAAAGATATAAGGCGAGGCTTGTAGCGAAAGGATTCACTCAGTCATATGGAGTGGATTATCAAGAAACGTTTGCACCAGTTGCTAAGTTAAACACCATCAGAGTGTTACTCTCAGTGGCTGTAAACAATGACTGAGAGTTGCATCAGTTGGACATCAAAAATTCTTTTCTCAATGGGAACCTCGAGGAGGAAGTATACATGGAAATTCCACCAGGTTTAAAAGAAAGCACAACAAGAGGGACCATATGCAAAATGAATAAATCCTTGTACGAATTGAAACAATCTCCAAGAGCATGGTTTGACAGATTTACTAGAGCCATGGTTCAAAATGATTTCAAACAAAGCCAAGTAGATCATACCTTGTTCAGAAAGATTACGCCAAATGGTAAAATGACTCTCCTAATTGTGTATGTCGATGATATGGTTATCACAGGAAATGATACATAGGAGATAGAAAGACTAAAGATTGCTCTAGCAAAGGAGTGTGAGACAAAGGATTTGGGGAATCTTAGATACTTCTTGGGAATGGAGGTAGCTAGATCTAAAGAAGGGTTAGTCATTAACCAAAGAAAATATATTTTAGATCTACTTGCAGAGACCAAGATGCTTGAGTGTAGACCAGCTGACACTCCAATGGAACCAGGTCTGAAATTCAGTAAAGATAGACTTGGGAATCCAGTGAAAAAAGAATCTTACCAGCGTTTGGTAGGGAAATTAATTTATCTATCACTCACAAGACCTGATCTTGCCTATTCAGTGAGCATAGTAAGTCAATACATGAGTGATCCTCGAGAAGAACACATGGAAGCGGTAAATAAGATCTTGAGGTATTTAAAATTCACACCAGGCTTTGACTCATTTTTAGAAAAAACCAGGACAGAACAGTAAAGGTTTACACAGATTCAAGTTGGGCAGGTGAATTAACAGATAAAAGGTCAGTAAGTGGCTATTGTACATTTGTATGGGGCAATTTGGTCACATGGAGAAGCAAGAAGCAGTCTGTGATATCTAGAAGCAGCGTAGAGGCAGAGTTTAGAGCAATGGCCCTTGGAATTTGTGAAGGGATGTGGATTAAAAAACTCATCACTGAGTTAGAACTGGGTGAAAAATCAAAACTGGATATTTACAGTGACAGTCAATCAGCAATAAGTATTGCTAAGAATTTGGTGCATCATGATAGAACCAAACATATCAAAATAGATAGACATTTCATCTTTGAGAAGGCTAATAATGGGACTGTGAAGCTTAACTACATTCCTAATACTAATCAGATTGCTGATATCTTCACCAAAGCACTTCCAAGAGTAATTTTTGATGGTTTTGCATCCAAACTAGGTGTATACAACATATACACACCAGTTTGAGGGGGAGTGTAGGTTAATACTAGTTAGAATGGAAATATTCTATGTACTAAAGTCTGTATCTATTAGTTATGGCATGTATACCTTTATAGATATTCCTTAGAATAAAATCTCTATAGTTATTAGAGAATATTTAGTTTCCTTTATCAGAGAGTCAACTATGTGTATATATTCTAAGTTTTCTTGTGAATAATTATGAGAGAATTTCATACATTTCTACAGGGAATCAAAAAAGGTGCAGATAATTTCTACTCGTTGTTGTAGTAGTTCACTAAATTACATTATAAATATTACAAAATTATCTTTAATTTAATTTTCTCTATAATTTATCATATATGTTAAGTTTTTAATGTGTGATGAGTTCTTAGGTTGGCCTAGTGGTTTAATTATAGCTTTTCTTATTAGAAGTTTTTGTTTCAATCCTTATTAGGAGCATTTAGTTTTTTTTTCAATTTTTTCATTAAAACGACATCGTTTTGTTGTAAATCTATGTCCGCATTCGTCATCGCGACGTTATCAAGTTAACAATCTAATGGTACAATTGAAGAAAATATAAAGTGTAGTGTTATGGTTGACCAAATTAAAAGTTTGGTGGTATAAACAAACAACGTTCAAAGTTGAGTGGTATCTAGTGTAGTTTATCCTATTTTTAATTAGAACGACACTTATCCTCCGTAAGGGTGAGGACAAGACTAGAAGCAGTGTAATCAACGTTTTCAATGTTTGAGATCAAGGATAGAGTCAGAATTGGATTACGAGTGGGTAAAGTTGACTAATTTTGAAATGTATAGGATCTAAAAATATAATAATATCCTAAAAATTAAGAGAGTTAGGATTTACTTTTGGAAGAAGTAAAGACTTAATTGTAATAATTTTAAAACTAGTGATCTTCTCCTTACTTATAAATCTGAGGATATTGAGTGCTTAAGCATATTTGATCTCACATTCTCCTATATATTGTACAAACGACAATATAATCAAACTATACTCGGTCGGTCATATATAATTATTTAATTTTATAAATTCACCCGAGTTTGCTACCTATTTAATTTAAGCACAATTCGGTATAAAATGTTATGTATTACTCAATGTTGTCGTATTTATTGTTTGTACAAAGTATTTTATACAAAATATAATTTTTTAAAAATATTTAATAAGGGAAAACTACCCAAATCATCACTCAACTTTGGTCATTAGACCTATTTTAGTCACTCAACTTTAAAAACGCTCATTTTCATCACTCAACTTTCAACATCATGACGTTTTCATCATTCCACCGTTAACTCAGTTAACACCACAATGACATGGCTTATTTTAATAATTTTTTATGCCATGTTCATTTGGGGAGCCTACTGACATGCTTTTTTCATGGTTTCCAAATGTTAATAATATATTTTAATAATTTCTCCGCTATCATCGCCATTAAACCTTCTTGTTCATCCTTTTTTACTGTCTTTCAAACCCAGAATTCAAGCTCAAAATCACACCTTTTAAACTTCCATGGAATACCCAGATTCCATCCAAACACTTTCTTCAAGTCCCTCAAATGCATTCAATCTCACCACATTTGACCATTTCAGCACAGTCCAAAGACTCCCATATACGAAGGAATACCCAGATTCCATAACTTGAATAAACCACAGCCTTTTCCTTACCCTATCGCCACCAAAAAGATTATGGCTTCCTGGATGACCAACATTCCCGTAGGTTTCCGATTCAATCCAACCGAAGTTCAGCTGATTGAATGCTACTTAACGAAGAAGGTGAAAGGCGAACCATTACCCTGCGATGTCATATGCGACTGCGAAATCTACGGCGGTGAAGACAAAGATCCCTGGAATATTTTCGGCGAGACATCATCTAAAACGTTCTACATCTTCAGCAAGCTGAAGAAGAAGGGCAAGGGTCGTAGAATCGATAGGACAGCGGGTTGCGGCACGTGGAAGGGACAGAGAACCGATGATGTTAAAGATTCTAAGAACAATCTTATAGGGTTTAAGAAACTTTTCGTTTTTAAGGTTAAAGGTTCCAAGTCCAACAATGGTGGAAAGGGGCATTGGCTGATGCATGAGTTTTCACTTCGCCATGACGATCATGTAAGTTCCCTATTCACTTTCCTTAATACACGTTCTTTCTTTCCATGTATAATATGTTAGACGTATACTTTATTGTTTTATAAAATATTAAACCCTAAATCAATAACATTCATCGTTCAAATATATTCATATAAACTATGGTATTGTCTGCAGCCATGGAGTGCTTGCAATGTGTTTTACATATATCAGTTTGATTCTTCAGTATAAAAGTGGTGCAGCAAAACTTATAGCTTTTGTTTTCAATATTGCAGAGAGATTATGTACTGTGTGCCATCTACAACAAAAACATAATCAACGTTGATGAGCGACCACAAAAAAGGGAGAGGATTAGCAGTTTAGAAACAAAACTAACAACGAAATCCCAATGAAAATTCCAAATTCTTAAACTTCCATGGAATACCCAGATTCCATCCAAACTTTATTGAACAATTACACCCCATATTAACAAAAACCCATCAAGAATTAACCTGCCAAGAACCCAGAAAACGAAGGAAAATTCACCTTTGATAAAGTTTCTACAATGGTGTCAAGTATATGCCTTGATTGCCTCTCGTAATACTCTTCCACGGTGAATTTCCACCCTGGATCATTATGAGAATGTGGAACCACAAAAACCTTCAACTTTTTACTATCCCATTCACGTCCTTTGTAAGAAACTTTCCACCCTTGTGTCCAAGCCCCTCCAGGCTTATCCAAGAACTCAATTTTATCATACAATTATTTAGTTGTTATATCAACCACGGCACCATTCTGGTTCGGATTCCACCCGGCTTTTTTCCGGGCTGCAGCCCTCCGGGTCGAGAGCCTTCGGGTCAGGGATCGGGAGTTGAAGTGTGAGAAAATGGGTTTGGGGATTCCGAAGAGGAAAAGGGTTAGAAGGAAGAAGAGGAGCGAAATGGAGAGAGCTATGGTGAAGAAGTTGGTGAAGAGGAAGTTGATCAGAGCCGTCCGTTTGCGTAACTTCCGAGTTTGATGGACACATCACAATGTTGAAAGTTGACGGTGTAATTTTATAAGCCATGTCATAACGGTGTTAACTGAGTTAACGGTGGAATGATGAAAACATCACAATGTTGAAAGTTGAGTGATGAAAATGAGCGTTTTTAAAGTTGAGTGACTAAAATAGGTCTAATGACCAAAGTTGAGTGATGATTTAGGTAGTTTTCCCATTTAATAATGATTAAAGGTTGAGTTGTAAAGCATAGGCATAAAGCTAAAAATATATCTAACGTTTGATTGAATAGTCATTTTGGTTTGTTTCTCTTTTTTTAGAGCAATTCAACCCTCAACGTTTCATTTTGGTTCAAAATGACCCCTACGCTAATGAAAATTGTCACTCAACTGATGTTAAATGGTATGGAATGATGAAACAAACCTATATGGCAGTGCACGATGACATGACAATATCATATAGACAAATGAGTAGACTTGAAAAAATGTTACCTCAGTCAAATAATTTTATAAAATTATATAAAATATAAAATAATTTTGTATGCTGACTTATCATTCTGTCAAGTCATTTCAAACTCTTTATCGTCAGTTTTCTAACAATTTTCATTTGCAAATGGGTCATTTTGGCCCAAAATGAAACGTTGAGGGTTAAATCACTCTAATAAAAGAATAGGTGTCAAAGTGACTATTCAGTTAAATATTAGGGGTATTTTTGACTTTAAGCCTAACAGATATATATATATATATATATATGTGTGTGTGTGTGTGTGTGTATTGTAACACTCTAAAAATAGTATGTATATATATATATATATGGATTTGAGCAAAAAATTGAGTGAAAAAAATGAATGTATAGTTAGTTATGAATGAAAAATGAAAAAAATTGAGGTCAACTCATTGAGTCAACTCGTACGAGTTAACCCAATGATGTCAACGTTGACTTTGACTACTGCCATCAATGTTGACTTTAAATGATGATGCCAGCGTTGACTTTGACTGTTGGCGTCATCGTTGACTTTGACCACAAAGTTAAAATTTTCCAAAAATCTTATTTTATATTTTTTGACTTCCTGAGTTCAATTTTGAAGCTCGTTTCGTGAAATTCTAACATGAAAGCCTCTAAATTTGATTTTGGACCCCAACATGATTTTGAGCTTCATTATTCAAGTTTAAAGGCAATGTGATTAAGGATTAATTATGGATTATGTTTAATTGAAGGTATTCACATATCTTCGTATCTGAGATATTGAGGGACATCGAATCTAAGTTCAAGAAGTGATCGAATGTCATTTCAAGGGTCGAATGAAATAGTGAGAATTCAAGGTAATACTTTACTACCTCTTGTATGCATTATGATACAAGTTGATATTCGGTTAAGGAATGCATGATTATAAAGTGTACTTTAAACTATGCCTGAGACAAATCGAATACGCAATAAAAGAATATCAATCCCGATAAGATCAAATTGTTCGATAGAGAAGTTTAATAGACCGATAGGACCCTGAGTTCAATAAGTGCTGAGTAAGGCAGTTAATTTCCAAACTCAATTAATAGTGTTGAAGGATTCAATGTCATAAATATTTGGATACGAAATTACAAAAATACCCTTCAGGTACGTGAATGACTAAAATACTCTTGACGATTAAAACGATCTAGAATCTACACTAGATTTGGTGAAAATAACTAATTTATCGAAGAACCCCGAACTACTTAGATAGTTACGAAAATAGGATTCAACCTCTCGAAAATGTAAATACTTAGATTTTTCCTAAATCTCGAATAAGATTACGACGATAAACTTTTGAAAAGTTTTGTCGCATATCCAAATTAATGAAATGGCAGTAGAGAATTAATTGATCGGAATGACAGAATGATCAAAATAACCTCAGATACTGAATTAATTGGAAATGATAAATATACTCTCGAGTTCTAGAAGGAATAAATTATTTGGAAATACCGAAAGTACTTGAAGGACTGAAACACCAACAAATACTTAAAGGATTGAAATACATACGTGACTTGAGATATGTAAAAGCTTGGAAGTTTTGAAATGTTTGATAAACCATAAATAACCGTAATACCCATATATAAATTAGTCATTCTTAAATTTGTTAGATAATGAAAGAATACCACTTGAATATATGCTTGACTGCTCGGGGTAAGTCCAGTGATATCTCATGAAAGTGACTTGTTCAATTACACAATGTAACTAGTATTGAGAAATACATACATGTGAGGTACATATGTTTGAAATATTGGTATTTGTAAGTTGGACGCAAATTGGAACCCTGATAAACTGTAGAGATCTTCATGTACACAAATTACCAATTTTCCCTTGTAGGGTGGAGTTACGAAATCACCCCTGATAGTCAAATGACTAAAATACCTTTGTTGGCCAAAATGATCAGAACATCCCTGAATGTAACTGATAACTTGAAAGATCTTGATATAAAAATTCTTGAATGCATGGTTAGAAAACCTGATAAGCAAATGGAATTCTTGAGTTCTGCGAACCACTGTTTATACATCATCGGTATAAATTTCCAAAATGCCCCTAAATTTCGAAATTACCATAATGCCTTGTAGGCCTAAATGATTGAATTGTTCATGATATATCTAAATTTCAAAGATCCTAATGTATTAACTCCTGAAATGTCTGATTTGAGCCGAAAGTACGAATCCTATTTAATAGGGATCTCACCTATGGAATTCGTTCAATGTGTCTCTTTCCGTAAATATCAAGTATCTTCGAGAAATAAATTGTTCCATCTAGTGTGTTCCATGTGTGCTACACGACTGTTTTGCATGTTGTTTTACATGTTTTATTAAACTGATCATGTGCACATGACTGACAGGCTTGAATTCGCATAAACATAACATGTTTTATGAAATTAAACATGATTATTATTGTATAATTTAATATATGCCCTAGTACCTGATATGATAAGCATGAATATAGTTACTGGAATACAACCTGAAATGATTCATTGGGGTACTTGGGTTATGATATGAAGTCATTATTAGCTCAGCTCTGATCCACATGGTAAGTACGCCCGTATTCGGTTCTTATGCTTTGGCTAGGTACGCCCGTATTCGATTCCTACGCTTTGGTTAGGTCCGCCCGTTTTCGATTTCTATGCTTCGACTAGGGTCGCCCGTATTCTAAGATATTCCCTTAGGATTGTACCTACGCCCAATAGGCTCTGGTTAATACATGTACATGATACTATATTGTGGAACTATATAATGGAGTATGGTGGAGGGTAAATGAAGAATTAAAATGAACCTTACTTCTACATGAATCATATGTTCTTGAAATAAAATAGTTATTGCATTGTTACATATCATGCATTAATGTTGCACTATTGGAACACACTAGGCTCCTTGATTCAATTTCCTCAGTCCACCACCCTATTGATTCTCTGAACGATAGGCTCTCACCTGATACTCAGTGATTGAATAAAGAACAAATCCTATTATCCTCAAGTATAAACGCTACACTGAAATAGCGAATCATAAATGGAGACTGTTGTTGCATGGAATATCATGACAATGTTATGCCTGCTATATACTTGCATGTTCTTATATCATCATTTGGTAGTTCTATATTACTGAGCTTTTCCAAGCTCATGTTGTTTTTACCATTGCAGGTTAGAAAAATCTGTCATTGTATAGTGACCGTCATCAGTGTTTGGAGTTCCCTCGACATTGCTTTTGGAGTATGGTACTGGTACAATTAGTGGGCATGTATGTCTTGTGTTGTTTTATGAAGAGTCTGTAATAAACTTTTCGAAATTTCTATTATATGTTTAAATGATTTCCTGAAAGGGTATTTTAAATAGAAGTTGATTTTACAGTTTAATAAATATTTTAAAGAAAAATATTTTTAAGTGAATTTTTACCGTGGGTCACTCTTGTGACCCTAATGTGACCTCCTAAATTTAGGTGTGTCACATAGTCGGGTCTAGGGGTTACATATATATAAATTATATTGAATGTAAGTTTGATGTTTAGATGAGTGATCTTTATTTTTTTATTTAAAAGTTATATAAAAGTGTGGAAAGGAAAAGATGTCACTAAAATAATATTAATTATAGATTAAGAAAAATATTTTAATCATTTCATAATTGAGCTTGCACATAATTGACTAATAATACCAATTTAGTCATAAATTTAATAATAGTATATATTTAAAAACTTAGGGTAAACCTCACCATTGGTTACTAGACTATTCTTGCTTTCTTATTTTGGTCATCAAACTATTATTTTTGGCAAAATAGTCACTAATGTTACGCTTTTTACTATTTTGGTCTTATGCCGTTAAAAAACTCATGGAAAATCAAGAAAGCGAGAATAGTTTAGTAACAAAAATAGGAAAGAAGCAATAGATTGGTGACCAAGACACGAAAAGAAAAGTAACATTAGTGAAAAAAATAGGAAAAATAAAACACTATATTAGTGACGATTTTGCACAAATAATAGTTTGGTAACCAAATAAGAAAGTGAAAATGCTTGAGTAACCAATGATGATGTTTAGCCCAAAAAAATTATTTAAATAATCACATGTGGAGTGATAAAAGAATTTATGTATAAATCATATTGAATGTAAATTTGATTCTTATATAAGTGATTTTTAATTATTTTATTTAACGATTATTTTAAAGTGTGGAAACACAAAAATATCATTATAATAATGTTTAGTCTTTTGGAAATTTTGGGATTTCCTTCTTCAAAACTTAGTAGCCCTTTTTCATTTAGGTCTTTAACTTTATTCTTCAAGGTCTCGCATTTCTCAGTAGTATTACATGTACCTCCTTGATGATAGTTACATATGGCCTTGACGTCGTAACCTTTAGTATAAGGGGGCTGCTTCGGCTTAGGCTGAACTGGAGTCACCAGTCTTTCCTTGGTCAGTACCATAAGCAAATATGTATACTTTATTAGAATATGAAACGGGGTCTTCTTTCTAGCTTCATTTTTTCGGACATTTCTTTTATTCGTCTTCACTCTATTTGATGTTGCCACCTTTGCATCTCTTGGTGTTTTATTGATGTCGATCGTGACAGTGCATGTTCCCTTGGACATACTAGATTCAGCGTGTTCAGGAGTAGAATTGTGGCTTCCATTCGGTTTATCTTTCTTTCCTTGCATATCTGACTCTTTTCCCTTCACAATGGGGGCCATCATACTCATCATCTCGTCCATCTGTCTCTTCAGCTCTTCTATCATTCGTCTTGGAATCGGTGTGAGCTCTAGCACGTATGTTTAACGTGTAACCTTTGAAAGCACGACCTCTCGCTTCTTTTGGTGTCACTTCAGGGCACTGCCTCATATCTGTATTACTCTTTATGTGATCATGTGACCCTTTATTCATTATGAAAGTTTCTTAGATTGAAGATCGCTCGTGAATCAACACTTTTTATTTATGTCATTAATATGCAATGCAAAGAGGAAGAAAAACATAAAATAGAAAATCAGTTAGTACGCATGAAAATAATCAGACTAAAAATAGACATGTAATTACTAAAAAGTAAATTTGTACAACCTACACGAGCATACTTTTCTACCCGAACATGTTTTTTTAGAAAAAATGAATCCTACCCAAACATGCTTTTTACTCCCATACTTTGTTGAAAAAATAAGGCATGGTATATAGCATATGCATTATTGCAAAAAAAAAAAAAAATACTAAAATTAAAGAGCATAATTGAAAGAAATTAAAGAACTCTACATCTCTCTACTATGCACCTATTGAGTGACTCTCTAAATGGGCAGAGGTTTAGTATGGCTCTAACAAGATAGGCTCTTATGTCTCACTAGATGTGGTTCGATTCTAAAGTGACGGTACCCAAACTGCCGCTAAGACATCGATTCGGGAGGATACATTTCCCTAGGTCTACACGAAGATGAAGATCTCACGAAGATAAAGGGACCTATCATATCCCGGAAACGGTCCACTATCCTGCACGAAGGGGGTACCTCACGAAGGAGTAGCTTCTCGCTCCCACTTAAAAGGAATGGAGCTCGGGTGCAAAGCTCGTGATATGAAAACTTAGCAGATTTAATAAAAATAGTTGTAAGAAAATCAGAAATAAAAAATCAGGGATCACAATATTAATTTAAACCGAAGCCATAATTTCCATCTATTAAAATAAAAAGTAACTGACTTGTGGATTGACTCTCTAAAAGAAAAAAGGTCCCTAGTGGAGTCGCCAAGCTGTAATAACAGTCCCGCGACGAGCTTGACGTATTTTATAATAAAATTATTTTTTGATTTTAATGGGAGTCGCCACCAATATTTTAATTTAGGTGAGATTGGATCACCTGAAACCCAGTTTTTTTAATAAAAAACTTGTTTTGTCATTTTTACTAAAATAACGAGTTTTGGTCTGCGAAAACCAGAACACAAGTTCGGGAGTCAATTACATGTGGGGAATGGTGAGACACCTCACAACGCCCAAAATTGGTACCTAGTCGATTACATATTGTTTTAACGATAAAAATTATGAATTCGAATTTAATTTAGAAATTGTGATCCCTAAACGCATAAATCTATTGCAAAAAGTCTATAAAATAATAATCCTTTATATTAGGCTAACGAGAAACTTACACCCCTTTAAGTTCGGGACATAATTTTCGCGAGACCACCGATTAAAGGAATACTATTTGAAAATATTTTTGTATTAGAGATTAACGAGAAAGCGACACCCCTTTAAATTCGAGACACATTTTTTTCACGAGAATCTCTAATAAAAAGTTTTAAAATTCAAAATTTGATTTCAAACTAATGAATAAATAATATATATATATATATATATGCATACCTACGAACATATAATAGTACATAAATAATAATATTAGTAATATAATAATATTATTAACAATAATAATACTAATTAGTAATATGATTGTAATATCAATATAGTAGTAGTATTAGTACAACGTTATAATAGAATTATAATAATAGTAGTAACAATAATGATAAGAATAAGAATGAACTAACTTGTCTTAGTGGTTAACAGAACAGTTGTTATTCCTAGAGGTTACTGGTTCGAGCACCAGCAGCTGCAGCAGGGTGATTAAGCATGCATTTGTCTAATGGTTGAGAGTATATTCAGAACAGATACTACTTGTAATCACCTTAGCTTTTAAAAAATAATAAGAATAATAATAATATAATATAAAACGTAACGACGTTAATTATAATAATAATAATCGCCGCGAGCGGTGGCCGGAAAACATGCAAATGAGCGTGTTTTATATTTATTTTTTTACCTTGTTTCGATTTATTTTCCTTCTATTTTTTTGTCCTTTCGGTTTCTATTCCCTCTATTACTCCTTTTATGGTCTCCGCTTTTCCCTTCTTCTCCCTCTATTTTTTGGTTCGACCCTCACTAGTGGTCTCTAATCCTTTTTTATTTTTGTTGTTGCAAGGGCCGATTCATGGGGGATTTAATGGATCTCATGTTTTCCACGTCAAAGGGGTGACGAGGATGGTAATGGGTGGTCGTGGCAGAAGAATGAGGACGAGGGGTGACGTTTTGGGCGGTGGTGGCAGGCAAAATAATATATTGGCGGTGATGGTGTCAGCTATCAGGTTTTAAGGGTTATTTAGGGATTCTAGATTGAAATTTTAAGGTTCATTTGTGGTTAGATTAAGGGTCTGGCTTATGGTGGTCGGACGAAAGACGGAAGTGTCATAGCTTTGGGAGAAAGTAAATTAGGGATTGAAGAAGAAGATGGAAATTGGGAATGAATCGGGTCAACTAGTGTCGTATTCTGGACGAGCAGCAAATGATATCGTTTTGATTAATGAGAGGAGTGGATTGGGTTAGAAAGTGGGAAATGAGGAGAAGCCCGTTAAGCACACAACAACCCAACAACTAGAGAAAGCCAATTCATGTCGCAACCAAGAGAATTGAAGTCGTTACACTAGCTGTTAGCCAGAATTGTTATTTGTACTATTACATGACACATGTAAACAAATAATATGAATGTTCTGACAGGCTATATGAGCCATGAGCTATAGTTGGAATCAATTATGCAAATTTCTAATGAAAATTCTCTCTATTCTCTCAATCTTATCTTCTTCTCTTCTTGTATCCCCATTCTCTTCTCAAATCTATACTTTTCTTCATTGAATTCGTGACAAATTGGCATCAGAGCTTAAAAAAGATCCAACCTTTAAAGCTGGGGAAAACTAGGAAAGCGCAGCAAATGGAAGAGAAAACTGACTTGGCCGAAATCCAAAAACAATTGGATGAACTAAAGAATGACACCAAGGTTCCAAGATGGTGGGAAACTCAGAGGGTCGCCTAAGAAAATAGAATGTTGCTGATGGAGGCTAATAACGCTGAAACTCAAGGATACATGAAGCATATTGTCATCTTACTCAGGGTGAAGCAAGAGACTCCGAATCAAACACACCTGAGAAAACAGATCTACAGTCAGCTAAGGTATTATTACAGAAAATGGAAAAGAAGCCAGTCCAGGTAACTGTCATTGATGAAAATGAGAAATATTCCTACAAGTTAGATGAACCTGGCCTATTGTCTGGTAGACCTAAATCACAAACAGATAGCAAGCCTCTAAATGCTGAAAAGTTAAAGTTTGGTGATAATGTCATTGAAATAGGTGGAACATCAATGCTAAAAGAAACACAGACAGGAGATATAAATTATTCTGGTACTAGTCCTAATAACCAGAGTATTTTTACTCCTAGGCCTAAGGTAGAGCTGCAAGTTTTGATGGCGAGAATCCTAGAAGCTAGCTCAGGAAATGTCACAAATATTTTGCAATCTTTGATTTCCCTCAAATTCAAAAATTGGAAATTGTTGTTGGATATATCATGCAGAAGCATAAGGTGACATGGCATGAATTTGAAGCTGACATGTGCCAAAGACTATGCATATGTAATTCAGGAATTCAATAAACTTGTTCAGAAATCTACTGTGGAAGAATATCAAGACATGTTTGAGGAATTGAAGCCCTATATTTTGATTTATAATTCTACTTTGGGAGAGGAATACTTTTTTTCAAGCTTCTTCAGTGGTCTCAGAGAAGATATTAGAAGTAGAATCATGGTGCATGATCCCACTACACTGGCAGATGATTCCAAAAAAGCTAGAAGACAAGAGTTAGTTCTTGAAATGGAAAACAGAAAGTTCAGGCATCCACCAAAGCAGATAACATCAGCTTACATCCCTTACCAGAAACCCACATGGACCTCCACTACACCTTAAAAACCTTTCCAAAACATCAAAAATCAGAAACAGACTTTACTAGACTACATAAGGGCCAACAATCTATGCTTCAAGTGTGGAGAAAAATTTGTCCAAGGCCATCAGTGTAAGCCCAAACAACTGAATTTAATAGAAGAAGATGATGATCATAATGAAGAAAGGGAGGAACAAGAGACAGGGAGTGAAGCCATTACTGGAAATGCAGTGGAAGAGGAATTGGAGATACCCATTAATGCCTTATCAGGGAGTGTGGGGCACAGCACACTAAGGATTCAAGGTACCATTAAAGGCAGACCCTTGAATATCTTTGCTGACTGTGGAAGTACTCATAGTTTTGCAACAAATGGATGGGCCAAGGAAGGGTTAGAGGTGATTGACACTAATCCTCTGACTATAACTGTGGCAAATAGAGAAAAGTTGTACAACACTGCCATGAGTAAGCACCTCAATTGGAAAATGCAAGGGCGTCAGTTTGAACATGATTTCAGAGTCCTAGCCATGGGAGGAAGTGACATGGTGTTGGGAGTTGACTGGATGAGAAAATACAATCCAATCATGATAGATTTTAATGCCATGACTCTTAGATTCCAGAAGGATAAAAAAGAAGTGGTATTGCATGGAGGAAGAAGAGCTCCAAAGGTTAAGGTGATCTCAGGGGATAAGCTGCAGAGATTAACTGAAAAAGACTCAAAGTTTATGGGAGAGATGTATTTGCTGACTTGTGAAGAAGGGGAGGTAACAGTTCTACCAGGGTGCAAGAATTGTTAGATCAATATGTGTTGAGTGTGTAAAAGTTCTATAATTTACCCCATATTTAACCCATATTTCTGCTGCATTCAAGCATAATTCATTGCATTTAGGTTAGATTTCAGTTATACATCACAAATATATTAAATGGCACAATTTCTACTTGTGAAGCAGGCGCTGGGCAGTGATGCAACAGAGCTGGAACTGGAGGTGCAGACGAGGAGGACGATGCTGCCATGGCCGCTACCGTGGCAGCCAAGGACGATAGCAATGTTGAGGAGAATAAGCAAAGTGGGCCTCGACAGAAAGAGAAAATTAAGCCCGTTTGTCGTGGAGCGCCCTTATATTTTTCCAAGCCCTAGATCAGAATGAAGGCCAAGCCCAAAGTTCAAGGAAGAAGCTCCAAGCAAGAAGGAAGGACGAATTAAAGACTTATGCTCTGAAGATTTAGTCTTTAATAGAGTTGTACTTTAATTTAAACTTGTATTCTTTCCATAATAGAAAACTTGAACCCAAGGCCTATATAAAGGCATGTAATTCGACCTAGGAGAGGACATCATCTTTACCTCTAGACTTCTTCCCAAAACACTAGCCGTTTTCCCCTTCACAACATGTTCTAAACTTCTCCTAGGGCCACGGGTTGATTTGTAAAGTAGTTGCAAGGATTGCTTTTGTTTTAGGAATTTTTTGTTTAATAAAATAAACTTCAAGTTCGCTTATTCTGGTTTTCAACATCTTGCAAAAGTATCGGGAGAGCATTGTGAGATTATCTATTTACTTAATATCGGGAGAGTTAAGTATACAAAAGGAATAAGTGCGGGTTCTCTAGTTTATAGTTGAACTATCTCGAACCTAGGGATAGGCCAAGGCACAGCAGGGATTCTTGCCAAGCTTGAAGTACAAAGTTGTGTGATCGCTGTCGCGAGTAACAACAGACCGCTGTCGCGACAGGGACGACGACAGAACAGATTTTCCCAAACTTTGCAACACCTACACTACTGAGCAATTCAATACTGGCCCATTCTCTCTATCTTGATTTCGTTACTCTTTTATTTAAGTATTCTTTATTATCTCGTGACAACAACTTAAATAAATCTCTTCTCTTTCGTGTAGTAATCCAAGGTGAAGCTATTAGCCCAGTCCCTGTGGAGACGATATCCGATACTTCTGTATCACTTTACTACTTGCGTCATGTACACTTGCACTACATTGCAATAGACACCTTTACACGCAACAAGTTTTTGGCGCCGTTGCCGGGGACTGGCAACATAACTTTACCCTATCTTTTACTACACTTCTTTTACTTTTCTATTTTTACTTGGATTGTTCAACCTATACCTTTCACAAGGTCTTTTGTTTGCGTATGCGCAGATCTCAACGGGGGAAGGAACCTGAGTACCAGTTATATCCTGAACCCGAACGAACGTTCAATCTCAAGAAAAGAGTCTGTTACCTCGTTGAAAGGAACGAATACCTGGAGGAACAACTCGAAGCAATGGTGAACGAAAGACGCAAAGAAAGAAGGAACGACCAAAGGAATCCCCATGATAATAACAATCCTGCTGGAGATGGAGGGAACGATCCACCTGTCGACCCTCCTACCGCTGCCGCACGCCGGTCATGCCGAGACTACATGCTCAATGATCATGTAGAACTAGAAACCACCCTGCCAGACGTGGATGTTGACAACTTTGAGCTGAAACCTGTTATGTTCAGCATGATCAACAACGCTGGGCAATTTAGTGGTGCTGCTACAGAGGATGCTAGGGAGCATTTGAAAACGTTCCAGGAAATCTGTGGTTCGTTTAGACTACCAGGAGTTAATCCTGAGATATTGAGGCTTCGGTTATTTCATCATTCATTGAGGGACAGGGCAAAGACTTGGTGGAATAAACTAACGTCGGGTTCAATTCGAACTTGGGCAGATTTAACTCATGAATTTTTGTCTCGTTTTAATCCTTCACACTTATTTGAGCGATTACGTAACGAAATTGCTACTTTTCAACAGGAAGATGACGAGCCAATGCACGAAGCCTGGGACAGATTTACCACTCTTCTAAGGAACTGCCCGATGCATGGATTCCCTGTTTGGAACCGGGTAACTAAATTCTATAATGCTGCCAATTTACAAACTCGTATCAGAATTGATTCAGCAGCAAATGGATTACTGCTGGACAAAGACCCAGATGAGGCAATGGCAATATTGAAAAATCTGGCGAAGGATGAGGAACAGTTTCCTACAGCAAGAAAAGGGGGTAAACGAGTTCTAGCTGTAAAAGATTATGAGGCCGACAGTTCGTTAAAATCACAGGTGGCATATCTCACTAAGGAAATGAAAAAGCTCTTGAAAGAAGATTCACATGCTGTCTATTCTGCTGAAGAGGTATACGAAACTTGCGATGGAAATCACAGTTCGGAGGAATGTCCATTACAGTTAGAAGAAGGGATGTATGTTGGGAACTGCAATAAGCAGAATTATAACTCCAACAACTACAATCCCAACTGGAAGAAGGATCCCAAGTTCTCTTGGAGCAATCCTAATAAGGCCATGAATCCTCAAGCACAGAATAATCAGAACTAGGGAGGACCTAGATTACTGACTCGGCAGCAACCGCAGCAGCAGCAGCAACAGCCACCAGCTGCCACAACTAGTATACTGGAACAGACTATGGCTACGTTTATGTCTCAAACGGGAACCTACATTGAGAACATGAATCACTTTGTCAAGAAGACGGAAACATTCATAGATAAAACAGAGATGTGGATGGCCAATCATGAAGCTACTCTGAAATCATTGGAGACACAAATGGGTCAGGTTTCCCAGCATATTAAACCGAGGCAGAATGGAGGATTTCCTAGCGATACTGAAAACGCTAGATAGCCCACACATGAGCAATGCAAAGCCATCACTACTAGGAGTGGGAAGAAATTACCAGGGCCAGAGAAGAAAGTTGAATCAGTTAAGAAACCAGCCTTGGAGTCGGCTCTCGAGGAAGCTGCCCCGACAGGAAACAAACAGCCTACTGCTGATGAGCCTATCACGACAGCAGAAGGGACAGAGGAGAAAGATAAGGAACCAAAACCTCCTCAGATCCGCATGCAGTGGGAAGGACGTATTGCTGATTATCGTCCTCCACCTTCTTTTCCTCAGCGGCTACAGAAATTGAAACATGAATCACAACTTAAAAAGATTTATGATATTTTTAAGCAGGTCCATATCAACATTCCGCTGTTAGACGCTATAAAGGAGATGTGTGGTTATGCCAAATTTCTCAAGGATGTCATGTCGAAGAAATCCAGACTTGGGGAATTTGAAACGGTTAAAAAGACAGAAGGATGCATGAGTATTCTGCACAAGCATCCACCCCAGAAGAAAAAGGATCTTGGGAGCTTCATCATACGATGCATAATCGGAGAAAAATTTGTGGGTAAGGCACTTTCTGATCTTGGTGCTAGTATAAATTTAATGCCCAAATCTGTTTTTCAGAAATTAGGTATTGGAAAAGCTCGGCTCACAACAGTATTGCTGCAGCTGGCAGGCCGCTCTTACGTTAATCCAGAAGGAAAAATTGAAGATATTCTGGTAAGGGTGGATAAATTTATTTTTCCTGCTGACTTTCTTGTCTTAGATTGTGAAGTAGATGAAAATGCACTAATCATCCTGGGGCGACCCTTCTTAGCCACAAGAAGATCACTGATTGATGTGGAAAAAGGAGAACTCGCCATGAGAGTGAACGATCAAGAGATCAAGCTGAATGTTCTCCAAGCAATGAAACATGCTGATGCAGAAGAAGAATGCAAGGCTATCACTGAAGTTACCCTTGACCAACCCTGCATCAGGTCGGGTTGCCATGACATCAAAATTGGCCACTGCCTCAGCAGCCATTTAGAAGACTGTTACGACAGCACCGATGACAGCAGCTCCTCAGAATCTGATACATCTGATACTGAAGATCAAGAGGATGTAAATTGGATAGGCAATTGTCCAGGTAATTTGTTCGAGCCCTTAAACTATACCTCGGATAACCATATAATCCAAAAGCCATCAACTGTTGAGCCTTCTATTCTAGATCTTAAGCCCCTGCCAGGGCAGCTAAAATATGTTTTTCTTGGTTTAAATGATACGTTGCCCGTAATCATCTCTTCCAAGTTGATGCAGGAAAAGGAACATCAGCTAATAGGGATGTTGCAGCAGCACAAGAAGGCTATTGGATGGACGATAGCTGATATCCAATGCATCAGTCCAGCATTATGCATGCATAAAATCCTCTTAGAGGATGATCATAAGCCGACCATTGATGCACAAAGACGACTGAATGATGCTATGCGAGAGGTGGTGCGTAAGGAGATCATAAAATGGCTAGATGCTAGAATAATCTATGCCATCTCGGATAGCAAGTGGGTGAGCCCGGTGCAGTGCGTTCCCAAGAAAGGAGGAATAAATGTGGTAATTGACGAAGAAAACGAGTTAATCCCAACCAGGACTGTGACTGGTTGGAGGGTTTGTATGGACTACAGGAAGCTTAACAAAGCTACCCGGAAGGACCACTTCCCCTTGCCCTTTATTGATCAAATGCTTGATAGATTAGCAGGTAAGCCTTACTATTGTTTTCTTGATGGTTACTCAGGTTATAATCAAATAGTCATCGCACCGGAAGATCAAGAAAAGACGACGTTCACATGCCCATACGGTACTTATGCTTTTCGGAGGATGCCATTTGGATTATGCAATGCACCGACAACTTTACAAAGGTGCATGATGGCAATATTCTCCGATATGGTGGAGGATTTCCTAGAAATATTTATGGATGAATTTTCAGTCTTTGGAGACAACTTTGAAAGCTGCCTAGGCAACCTACAAAAGGTGCTCGAAAGATGTGAAAAGGCAAACTTGGTATTAAACTGGGAAAAGTGTCACTTCATGGTGGGTGAAGGGATAGTCCTTGGAAATAAAATTAGTTGTCGTGGCATAGAAGTCGACAGAGCTAAGATCGAGGTAATCAAAAAGCTGTCACCACCCACCACATTCAAGGGAATCAGAAGTTTCTTAGGACATGCTGGTTTTTATCAGAGGTTTATCACAAACTTTTCGAAGATCACCAAGCCCTTATGACATCTTCTGGAGCAGAACCGTCCCTTTGACTTCAAAGCTGAATGTACTGAGGCATTCAAGGTTCTGAAAGAAAAGCTGGTAACAGCCCCAATAGTACAGCCACCAGATTGGAAACTGCCGTTTGAGATCATGTGCGATGCTAGTGACTATGCTGTCGGGGCAGCACTTGGGCAGAGGAAAGACAAGCTCTTCCATGTCATATACTACGCCAGCAAAACACTGAATGACGCCCAAGTGAACTACACTACCATAGAGAAGGAACTATTAGCTGTGGTATTCTCTATTGACAATTTTCGTTCTTATATACTTGGAACGAAGGTCATAGTCCATACAGACCATTTTGCATCGAACTATTTGTTCACCAAAAAGGATGCAAAGCCTCGACTGATACGTTGGATTCTGCTACTGCAAGAGTTCGACCTTGAAATCAAAGACAAAAAAGGAACAGAGAATCAAGTTGCAGATCACTTGTCAAGGTTGGAGAAGGGAAAGAGTCTACCGGCAGACGAGACACACATATTGGAGACCTTCCCCGACGAGCAGTTGTTTGCTGCCACAAGCACTGCCGCGACAGCCATGGCGGCAGGTAAGTTTTTTGAACTCCCATGGTATGCTGATTTTGTTAATTATTTAGTTAGCGGAATAACTCCTCCTGACCTTAATTATCAAGCTAAGAAGAGGTTCCAAAATGATGTTAAGCATTATTATTGGGACGAACCTCTTCTTTTCAAAATTTGTGCAGATCAGGTTATAAGGAGATGTGTACCACAGGATGAATAGGAAGCTATACTACATCACTTTCATGCTTCACAGTATGGAGGACACTTAGGAGGTAACAAAACTGCTGCCAAGGTTTTGCAGTCGGGATTTTATTGGTCGTCATTGTACAAGGATGCCCAAACTTTCTACAAGAACTGTGACAAGTGTCAACGGACTGGAAACATCTTAGGAGACACGAGATGTCGCTGCAAAATATTCTTGAAGTCGAGATCTTCGATGTTTGGGGATAGATTTTATGGGACCATTCCCAACTTCATGTGGGAACTTATATATCCTCCTGGCAGTGGACTATGTGTCCAAGTGGGTTGAAGCGATCGCCACTCAGAAAAATGATGCCAAGACGGTTCAAAGGTTTTTGCATAAGAACATTTTTTCTAGATTCGGCATCTCTAAGGCGATCATCAGTGATGAAGGGAGGCATTTTGACAATAGGGTTATAGCTGCTGCCTTGAAAAAGCATGGTGTCAAACATCGGATTGCAACAGCATACCACCCTCAGACCAATGGACATGCTAAAATATCCAACAGAGAGGTTAAGAACATTCTTGAAAAGATGGTTAAGCCAACTCGGAAGGACTGGTCTCTACACCTCAATGATGCATTATGGGCCTATAGGACAACATTCAAAACTCCATTGGGAATGTCACCCTATCGGCTGATTTATGGGAAAACGTGCCATTTACCTATCAAAGATTGAGCACAGAGCATACTGGGCCATCAAGGCAGTTAATATGGACTTGGAAAAAGCAGGGCAGAAAAGGCTACTTGATCTGAACGAAATTCAAGAAATTCGAACAATGGCCTATGACAACGCAAGAATATACAAGGACAAGACCAAGAAGTGGCATGACAAGAAGTTGCTGCCACGACAGTTCTGCCCAGGGCAGCTTGTGTTGTTAATTAATTCTAGGTTGAAACTCTTCCTAGGGAAGCTGAAATCTAGATGGTCTGGCCCATTCCAAGTGGTACAAGTTTTTCCCCATGGTGCCATCACGATCAGATCTTTAAAAGACGAGCACCAATTCAAAGTCAATCGACAAAGATTGAAGCATTATCAGGAGACTGAAGCCCCAAGAATGCAGGAAGTGGTTACCTTAGGAGATTCCTCTCTCGGCATCCCTGATTTAACCTAAGTTTTATTTTTATTTATTTTTTATTTTTTATTTATATATTAGGAAATTAGAATTATTTTATTTTTAGGAAATAACTTCTTTATTTTTATTATTTTTAGGGAATAAAGGAGACAAGGAGAAGAGGAGAAGTGAATTCAGCCCACCATTTTTCCATCAACCCAAAAAAAGCCCAACTTTGGAGCCTGTCGTTAAAGCTGTCGCGACAGACGCGGAAAATACAGCCTGTCGACACGTTGTCGCGACAGACACGCAAACGCGTAACAGACGCGCAGCAGACATAGAAACGCGTGACAGACGCGTCAAAAACCGCGTAACAGCTGGCCCCGTTATTCGCGCCTGTCGTTACAGCTCCAACGGGCAGCAAACTCTCCCTATATAAACCATGTTTTACTATTCATTTTTCACTCACTTCTAATCCTTCTACTTGTTTTCTCTAGAGTTTTTACTTGTTTTCATTTTCTTACACAATCCTTGCAACATGTCTTCTAGAAATACTCGCCGAAGTGCTGCCTCAGGATCTGCCCCGACAGCATCAATTCCACGATCCTTCCAGATTCGCAATATGTGGGAGGAGATGCGTTTTATTTACACTTAAAAAACGGGGAACTTGGGACTGCAGCCCTTCATAGCTAGGAAAATCAGAGCCCTGCAGTGGCAGATATTCGCAGAACAGCCAGAGGAGATGAACGTGTCTCTTGTCCGAGATTTCTATGCTGCCATCGGCAGCAGGAACGCGACAGCAGTCACAATAAGAGGGAGAGAGGTGCCCTTCAAGCCCGAGTACATCAACACTCTCTACGGATTCTATGTGGGCAGAAATGAAGATGGCCACCAGCAATTTCTCAAGAGTCTAGAGCCTGCCGCCTACGACGCTGTGATGGCAGAACTCATGGACGAAGGTACACAGTGGAACACTGATCCGAAAAACCCAAGGACGATAAAGAGAGTCCAACTCACCCCGAAGGCCAAACTGTGGAACGCCTTCATCAAAAAGTGAATTACGCCCTCCTCGCACAACACAATCGTAGACCAACCCAGGTTAGCCCTCATTCATTCTATATTAAATGAGAGGCCAATTAGCGTTGGCAGATACATCCGGGAGAGTATATTGGAATGTGCATATCGGCCGACAGGACCACTCTTCTTCTCGTATCTCATCACCGCCCTCTGTCGCAGCCACCAAGTACCAGAAGCTGCCACAAATTTATGAGTCCAAGAGAAGGGCTGGACAGAGAGAAATATACTCAGCCAGATAGAACTCACTGCTGCCACCCCGATGTCGTCTTTCGACCCTACTGCCACAGCAGCAGAGGCGACAGAACCCACCGAAAACGATCCAGCTGCCACAGAACCCAGGCAGCCTATAGCAGCAGCACCTCCGATCTCCTCCCAGATCCTTACTGCCATACAAAAACTGGTGGAACGACAGCTCGACCACATGAGTTTCATCTGAGACTTCACCACTGCCACGGTACATTTCATCCATACTTCTTTAAATTTCCCTGATGATGTATTCCCTACCTTCCCCAATCAATACTTTGTTGCCCCCACCCCTGCCTATACCCCCACACCTGCTGCTACGCTCAAGACGCCATCTGCAGCATCCACACCGACCCCTGCCACAACAGCTACAGGCGGCAGCCGCACAGCCGACACATCTGCCAGGGGAATCAAGAGAAGGATGCCTTCAGCTGAACTCGACGCCTATATAGCAGGTTTCTCCTCTTCCTCAATTTGGGAGGAATCCGACGGTGAACCCTCTGTCAAGAGGAATTTGTCCAAGGAGTTCACACCAGTAAAGTGGCAGAAAACAGTAGCGAACAAAGGAGAGGAAGATAGCGACAGTGACAGTAGCAGCAGCAGCAACAGCTCCGAGGTTCAGGTAGTGGAGAAACCTCCTCACGTCTCCCATTTTCGTATTCAACCTCCAACGGAGGCCAAAACGAAGAATACCTCTGCCTCCCCCATCCGCCAACCAGCACCAGCCAAGAAGGTCCCTACCCGTCGGTAGATCCAGCTCAGCAGCGGCGACGACAGCGCCTAAATTTTAAGTTTCTCATCTTATATTGTTGTATGCCTTTTGATATTTTGTTATGTACTTTTTATTTTCTTTTAACTGTCATTTGCATTGAGGGCAATGCAACCCTCGAGTTTGGGGGTGGCATCCCTCCATTAATGGAGTCTTTAAAGTTTAAAAATTGTGTCTTTTACTTAGTTTATTTTTGTCAAAAAAAATTGGCTTAAGTCTTTGAGCTGAACTTACCTGCCGTGACAGCCTCTGTCGTGGCAGTGCCTTTAAGATAGTTTTAGGAGCAGTTTAGAGCCTTACTATAGTTCTGAAACTTAAACACCATTTGTGACTTCTATATTGCCTAGAACTCTACAAGTAAACTAGAATAGGAAGCTTAGCACTTGAGTTGCCCCTAGAGGTGCCTAACACTGGCTTTAGGAAAAGAAGTCAAGAAAAATAGACTCAATACACCTAGAGGTTCCAGAAACCGGCTCTAGGAAGTTAGCTAGAGGTGCCCGAAACTGGCTCTAGTCAAACTTAAGCTTGAGAAAATAAAATCGAGTCTGAATAAAAACTAAATGAGCCTGAGAATTGCCTCCAAAAAGATGAAATTGGCATAAAAATTCAAGTTAGAGGCTTAACTATTCTAGTGAAACTAAGGGAGTCTTGGCATATAATTGTTCACAAGCATGCACACACTACACGAGAATTATAGCAAGGTTTCGAATGAATCCTGAATTATCCGGCAAGGTGTTGCTCACAATAGGGAATGAATGGTAGGTAAGGAAAAGTTCACTGTTTTAAGCCAAACAAAAATATTTTTCTTTTAGGTCTGAATTGCTTGAGGGCAAGCAAAAACTTGAGTTTGGGGGTGTGTTGAGTGTGTAAAAGTTCTATAATTTACCCCCTATTTAACCCATATTTCTGCTACATTCAAGAATAATTCATTGCATTTAGGTTAGATTTCAGTTATAAATCACAAATATATTAAATGGCACAGTTTCTACTGAAATTGGTTGCTTTTGCAGGTAGTTGTTGTAGCAGATGGAGAAGAAGGCGCTGGGCAGTGACGCAACAGAGCTGGAACTAGAGGTGCAGACGAGGAGGACGATGCTGCCATGGTTGCTACCGTGGCAGCTAAGGACGACAGCAATGTTGAGGAGAAGAAGAAAAGTGGGCATCGACAGAAAGAGAAAATTAAGCTCGTCTGTCGTGGAGCACCCTTATATTTTTCCAAGCCCTAGATTAGAATGAAGGCCAAGCCCAAAGTTCAAGGAAGAAACTCCAAGCAAGAAGGAAGGATGAATTAAAGACTTATGCTCTGAAGATTTAGTCTTTAATAGAGTTGTACTTTAATTTAAACTTGTATTCTTGCCATATTAGAAAACTTGAATCCAAGGCCTATATAAAGGCATGTAATTCGACCTAGGAGAGGACATCATCTTCACCTCTAGCCTTCTTCCCAACACCCTAGCCGTTTTCCCCTTCTCAACATGTTCCAAACTTCTCCTAGGGCCACAGGTTGATTTGTAAAGTGGTTGCAAGGATTGCTTTTGTTTTAGGAATTTTCTGTTCAATAAAATAAACTTCAAGTTCGCTTATTATGGTTTTCAACATCTTGCAAGAGTATCGGGAGAGCATTGTGAGATCATCTATTTACTTAATATCGGGAGAGTTAAGTTTACGAAGGGAATAAGTGTGGGTTATCTAGTTTAGAGTTGAACTATCTCGGACCTAGGGATAGGACGAGGTTAAGTGACTAAGGAAGAATTCAACAACATCGGTGTTCATCCTTCGATTCACGCCGGGAGGTATCATCAAAGACGTGTTCATCGACAGACTTGGACCTAGGGATAGGCCAAGGCACAACAGGGATTCTTGCCAAGCTTGAAGTACAGAGTTGTGTGATTGATGCCGCGACTAACAACAGATCGCTGCCGCGATAGGGACGACGACAGAACAGATTTTCCCAGACTTTGCAACACCTACACTACTGAGCAATTCAATACCGGACCATTCTCTCTATCTTGATTTCGTTACTCTTTTATTTAAGTATTCTTTATTATCTCGTGACAACAACTTAAATAAATCTCTTCTCTTTCGTGCAGTAATCCAAGGTGAAGCTATTAGCCAGTCCCTGTGGAGACGATATTCGATACTTCCGTATCACTTTACTACTTGCGTCGTGTACACATGCACTACATTGCAATAGACACCTTTACACGCAACAATATGCAGGAGTGTTTTCTGAACCTCAAGGGTTGCCCCCAGTCAGAACTCAAGATCATGCTATAACACTGAAAACTGATGCTCAGCCAGTGAACCTAAGGCCTTACAGGTTCCCGTATCATCAAAAACATAAGTGGAGAGGCAAATTTCAGAGATGTTGGCATCATCTATCATTCAAACAAGTAAGAGCCCCTTTGCATCACCCTGTTTACTGGTCAAGAAAAAAGATGGCGCATGGAGATTGTGTGTTGACTACAGGCAGTTAAATGCTATGACAATAAAAAACAAATTTCATATGCCTATAGTGGAAGATCTATTGGATGAATTGGCAGGTGCTAAGTATTTTTCTAAAGTTGACCTAAGACTTGGATACTGGCATATCAGAATTAAGGCTGAAGATGTTGAAAAGACATCCTTTAGAACTCATCATGGGCATTTTGAGTTTAAAGTCGTGCCTTTTGGCTTAACAAATGCCCCTGCTACATTTCAGTCACTTATGAATGAACTTTTTGCACCTTATTTGAGGAAATTTGTCCTGGTTTTCTTTGATGACATATTGGTGTACAATAAATAATGGAATGAGCACCTCCAACATTTAAAAGTGGTGCTAGAATTATTACAGGCAAATCAATTGTTTTCTAAGAAAAGCAAATGCTTCTTTGGGCAAGGACAAGTGGAATATCTGGGGCATATTATATCTGAAAAAGGGGTATCAACAGATCCTGCCAAAGTAGAAGCTATGAGAGACTGGCCAATACCTAAAAATCTCAAGTCACTTAGGGGATTCTTGGGTCTCACAGGCTATTACAGAAAGTTTGTAAGAGGCTATGGCACCATCAGTAGACCTCTAACCAATATGCCCAAGAAGGAAAAGTTTTGTTGGACTAAGGAAGCAAAAGAGGCATTTGAATGTTTGAAGGAGGCTATGTGCAAGGCCCTTGTATTAGCCTTACCAGATTTTCACAAGACATTCTTCCTAGAAATAGATGATAGTTCTAAAGGCATTGGGCAGTCCTCACTCAAGAAGGGAGGCCAGTAGCTTATTTGAGTAAGGCTCACAGTTAAAAAATTAGTGACATGTTAGTTTATGAGAGGGAGTATTTAGCCATACTAATGGTTGTTACTAAGTGGAGCCGTTATTTTGAGGGAGTTCTTTTCATAATCAAAACTGATCATGAGCCCTTGAAGCATCTCTTAGAACAGAAGTTAACAACTACCATTCAGAAGAAAGGGTTGACTAAACTCCTAGGATTGGACTATGTCATCCAATATAGGAAGGGCAAGAGCAATCTGGTGGCTGATGCTTTATCTAGAAAAATGGAGTTCACTACATAATTGAATGCTATCTCTGCTGCTCAGATTACTCCTAATTGGGTTATAGAAGTGAAGAACACCTATGAAATGGACAAGTATGCTGAAGAGAAGATAGTAGCACTCACAGTTCAAAAAGGAAGTATAGTGGACTGGACATACACTAAAGAAGTGTTGAGGCATAAGGGCAAGGTTTACATTGGGAGCCATGGAGATTTGCGTAAACAACTCCTTCAAAGTCTACATGATTCACCACGAGGAAACTCTGGCATACAAGCTACTTACTACAGATTACAGTTGTACTTCTTTTGGCCTAAGATGAAATTAGATGTGAAAGAGTATGTTAGGCAGTGTGATGTTTGTCAAAGAACTAAATTTGAGCACAATGCAAAGCCTGGACTTTTGCAACCTATACATATTCCATAGAGGGCATGGGAAGTTAGTTGCATGGACTTTGTTGAAGGGTTGCCCACTTCATCAAAATAGACTTACACACTAGTCATCATTGACAAGTATACAAAATATGGTCATTTTCTAGCATTGGCTCATCCCTACACAGCTATTGAGGTTGCAAGACTCTATTTGGATCGGATTTATAGGCTACACGGTCAACCTAAGGTAGCCATATCTGATAGAGACAAAACTTTTACCAGCATCTTTTGGAAAGAATTCATGAAACAACTGGGAACCTCAACTCATTTCAGCACTACCTATCATCTGGAGACAGACGGACAGATTGAGAGGCTTAGCCAGTGTCTTGAGCAATACCTAAGAAGCCTGTGTTTTCTCAAACCTACAGGCTGGGCTAAACTTCTACCTCAAGTAGAGTGGTGGTATAACACCAGCTATCATTCTGCCCTAGGAATGACCCCTTTCGAGGCTATGTATGGGTACCCACCCCAAGAAATGACATGGGGAAGGGATTCAGTGGTTAATAGTGTGCAGAAATTATTACAAAGCAGAGAACAGACAAGTAAGCTACTGCAGGAACAATTACTCAAGGCACAAGAGAGAATGAAGTACTATGCTGACAGAAACAGAACTGAACGAGAATTTCAAGTAGGGGACTGGGTTTACCTCAAGCTTCAACCGTACCGGCAGAGTTCTGTATCATTGCGGAGGAATCTAAAATTGGCCGCTCGATTTTATAGACCCTACAAAATCATTGCAAAGATGGGATTAATGGCTTATAAATTACTACTTTCTGCAACAGCTAAGATACATCTCGTGTTTCATGTGAGCCTTCTGAAGAAAAATAGGAGATGGAGTGGTTACCTCGATGGATCCCCCATAGTTGACTGATGACGGGCAATTGAAGGTTTTCTCTGCCATGGTTCTGGACAAGAGGATGGTAAAGCGAAATAATCAGGCAATCACACAACTTTTGATTTAGTGGACCAATTTTGGACCGGAAAATGTAACATAGGAAGATTATACAAGTCTGAAGTTGCAATTTCTGGAATTTGACCTTTGGGGACAAGGATCAATTGAAGGAAGGGGTATTGTCATGGCTTTGGGAGAAAGAAAATTAGGGATTGAAAAGGAATTGAAGAAGAAGATGGAAATTGGGAATGAATCGGGTCAATTGGTGCCTTATTCTGGACGAGCGGAAAACGATATCGTTTTGATTAATGAGGGGAGTGGATTGGGTCAGAAAGTGGGAAATGAGGTGAAGCTCGTTAAGCGCACAACAACCTAAAAACTCGAGAAAGCCAATTCATGTCGCAGCCAAGAGAATTGAAGTCGTTACACTAGCTGTTAGCCAAAATTGTTATTTGTACTATTACAGGACACGTGTAAACAAATAATACGAGTGTACTGACAGATTATATGAGCCATGAGTTGTAGTTGAAATCGTTTATACAAATTTCTAATGAAAATTCTCTCTATTCTCTCATTCTTATCTTCTTCTCTTCTTGTATCCCCATTCTCTTCTCAAATCTATACTTTTCTTCATTAAATTCATGACAGAAAGATGGCTCGGCATCGGGCAGCGGTGGTGGCAGATTAGGGTTAGGGTTAGCTAGGGTTTGGGTTTGGTTATTTGGGCCTTGGTTATAATGGGTTAATAAAAATGGGTTATATATTTGGATATTAATTGTAAATGAGGTTGTTGGGTTAAATGGATAGGCCAGGACAAAATGGGCATCTATAATGACTAACTAAACTTATAACAAACAATCATCTCGGGACAAAATTAATTTGTTTTTAGAATCACAGAACACTATGAAACTGCCAAAACTAATGTATTATGCAGAAATCCAAAACCGCGTTCAACCTATATATCAATACAGTTTTTTTGGTAATTTAGTAAACAAAATCATGTTACTCACCATACATCAATTCCATCTATATGGATTCAAGAAATATTCTGCCACTTTTTGTGCTGGTTGAAGTTTCTATATCTTCATTTTTTACCAAAACATTCATTCTACTTGATATGTCCACATTGTTTCTCAATTGAGCTCCATGTTCCCCATTATACCAGTGTACCAGCCCTTAAATGGTTGAGAGCATTCTGAACGTCTTCCATTTCAATATACAACCTCCTTTTACTGTCAGATTTTCACTATGAATTAAAACCTCATTGAAATCCCCTCTTAATGAGCCAAGGTAACTAAGATGCATTTTTAATCATGTCCCACATTTCCTATTTTCGTTGTCTGTTACTAAATCCATGTATGCCCGTAAACCTAAATTTTTCTTTTTAGTCAACTAACGATAAATAATTTGAAATGACTTGTCAAAATAATATGTCAGTAAAAAAATAATTAGGTAAAATTCACAAATGGTCACTAAACTTTGTTAAAAAAATAAAACGGTAACCATACTTTCAAATGTTACAAAATGTCAATTAAACTTTATGTTTTGTAACAAAATGGTAATTGGGCCGTTAAATACTTAGTGACGTGGTTGTTATAAAAAATTTTATAATAGCACATTTAATCCTTTATATTTACATAATCAATCAATTTAGTCCTAATTCAAAAAAAATTACGAAATTAAACCCACATTATTTACATATTCTTTCAATTTGGTCCTTAAAGCAGGTATATTCGCTTCCACAAGTACCCTCTTCAATTTGAAAGAATGTGTAAATAATTAGGTTACATACCAGATTGAAAGAGCGTGAGTCAAACCTTCATTCTGCAGACTAACTTTGATTTGTAGAGTTTTTTTTCAAGTTTCAAGATTGAAATGGATGATTCTTGTAGTGGATATTGTTAGATCCAAAATATATTCATATGAATAATAAACTCAAGATCCATACATGCCAAATCATTAAGAATAAAGTCTAGATTTGCGGAAGCGTACCTGAATCCATTGATAGAGATTTTTTCAGAGAGGGTTTGATCTTCCAAGATAATAGGTTATCTCTTGCCACACAACTCTCCGACGGGGAAGGAGATATATGCAAGTTAACGTATATCTCGAGGACCACTACCTTTTATATAAAGTGAATTAAAACAGTTTATTATTATTTACAACTCTGCCCCTCATTGAGTTATAAATATAACTTACGGCATCTACACTTTTAATTCCATAACAATTTAATACCTATAACACGTGTAACATAATTGGTCACTTAATTTAGTGTTAAACTTTATAATATAGACATACATTATACATATGTGCCCATTATTATTGGATTTTAACCCAAAAATCTCCCACTTGGGCAACATATGTTTCCTGACAAATGTATTACCTTATGAGCTCCAAAAATCTGTTATCAAACAATAGGTATTTTTTAACAATCTCGTCCATCAACTGTATCTATATAGGATCAAAGTGGTCTTCGTCATATCAATCATGATTGGACCCATCAATGGTCACGTATACAAACACAATCAAATTACATAGATCAATCATGGATGCGTACAACATAACCCTCTTTGTTGTTATCCAATGGTCCATACCTAGCAAAATCAGAATCCCAATACCCTACGATCTCCAAATGATCTAATTTCCTATAAGTGAGCATGTAATCTTTTGTTCTCTGAAGATACCTCATAACCCTCTTTGTTGTTATCCAATGGTCCATACCAGGGTTGCTTGAATATCCGCCTAACATCCTAACAATGTACGCAATATCTGGACGCGTACAAACCTGAGCATACATTAGACTCCCAATAGTTGATGTATAGGGAATCTTCTACATTTCTTGAATTTCAAGGTTACTTTTAGGGCATTGAGCAAGACAAAATTTGTCTCCTTTAGCAACAGGGGTGTCTATTGGTTTACTATTTTGCATGCCAAACCTTTTAAGTACTTTATCGATATAGTTCTTTTGTGACAATCCAAGAATACCCCAAGATCGATCTCAATGTATTTGAATTCCTAAAACAAAAGAAGCGTCCCCAAGATCTTTCATTTAAAAATGCTTAGATAGAAATCTCTTGGTTTCGTGCAATAAGCCTATATCATTTGTGGGAAGCAAAATGTCATCACCATATAAAACTAAAAATATATGCGTACTCCCACTGAACTTGTGATACACACAATCATCAACAATATTCATCTCAAAACCAAACGAGACAATTACTTGATGAAATTTGTGGTACCATTGACGAGAAGCTTGCTTGAGTCCATAGATGGATTTTGTTAATTTGCAAACTATATTCGTTGGGTCTCCTGACTCAAAGTTTTCTAGTTGCACCATATAAATTGTTTCTTCAATGTCTCCATTGAGAAACACAGTCTTAACATCCATCTGATGTAACTCAAGATCAAAATGAGTTACAAGTGTCATGATTGTCCTAAAAGAGTCTTTCGATGAAACCGGGGAGAAAGTCTCTGTAAAGTCAATGTCTTCGTTTTGAGTATATCCTTTAGCTACAAGATGTGCCTTATACCTCTCTACATTACCATTTGCATCCCTCTTGGTTTTAAATATTCATTTACAACCAATCAGTTTTGCACCTTCAGGTAATGAGACAAGTTCCCAAACTTTATTATCTTGCATGGATTTATATTCTTCTTACATGGCATCAATTCACTTTTGAGAGTTAATACTTTTCATGGTCTGATGAAAGTTGATTAAATCATCTTCCATTATTCCATTGCCATCCTCATTTTCTTGGAGAAATACAATATAATCATCCAGAATAGCATATCTTCTTTCTCTCGTGGATCTCCTTAATGGCACTTGTTGTTGAGGTTGTTGAATTTGTTCTTCTGGAACAATTACCTCATCTTGAATAAGAGAAAATTATTCAACATTGCCTTGTTGAGGTTTCGGATTCACTTCTGGAACAATTACCTCAAAAGCAATGTCTCTAACCTTATTTCTCCCTTCAAATTTAATATCCTCAAAAAATGTTTCACTTTTCGTCTCAAAAATATTCTTAATCATGGGATCATAAAATTTATAGCCCCTAGATCGCTCAGAATAACCAATAAAGTAGTTGATCACTGTTTTGGAGTCCAATTTCTTTTTGTGTGGCCTATAAGGCCTTGCCTCAACTGGACATCCCCAAATGTGAAAGTGCTTTAGAGTAGGCTTTGACCTGTCCAAAACTCATAAGGTGTCTTTTCAGCTACTTTAGTTGGCACTCTATTCAGAATGTACGTTGATGCCTTTAATGCTTCTCCCCAGAGGGACTCAGGTAAGGTAGAATGAGCAATCATAATCCTTACCATATCCTTAAGAGTCCTATTACGTCTCTGAGCTACACCATTCGTACTAGGTGATCCTGGCATTGTGTACTGTGGGACAATACCACATTCCTCTAGTAATTTTGCAAATGGTCCTGGACGTTGTTCACCTGAGCCATTATATCTACCGTAGTACTCAACCACCACGATCAGATCTAACCTTTTTAATTCTTTTGTTGAGTTGATTCTCAACTTCAGCCTTATAAGATTTGAGCATGTCCAAAGACTGAGATTTATCATGAATGAGATATAAGTACCCATAACGTGAGTAATCGTCTATGAATGTTATGAAATATTATTGACCATTCCAAGATGTTGTAGGGAATGGCCCACAAATATTAGTATGAATTAATTCTAAGATGTCTGTAGATCTATTGGCACTTAACCTCTTAGTTTTGGTCTGCTTTCCCTTGATGCAATCAACACAAACGTTAAAGTATGTAAAGTCAAGGGATTCCAAAATACCATTAGACACAAGACGCTCAATCCTACCTTTTCAGATATGACCTAAGCATTTATGCCATAACGATGCTGAATTTTCTTTATTTAATTTTCGTTTAGTACCACATGATTCCACATGCAAGGTTTCATTATATGAAGTAATTGTATCTAGAAAATAAAGGTTGACATAAGCATTTAAATAACCAGTTCTGACAATACTTGAATTTAAAGACAAAGTAAATTGATTGTTTCCAAATGAACAATAATATCCAATTTTTTCCAACAAAGAAACTGAAACTAAATTTCACCTAAAAGATTGAACAAAAAAGGTGTCTTCAAATCCAAATAAAAACCAGTTCCTAATAACAACCTAAAATGCCCAATTGCTTCAACCTCCACCGATTTTGCATCGCCCACAAAGATGTTTCTTTCACCATCACTTGGATTTCGATAGCTCAGGCAACCCTGCATAAAATCACTTATGTGAGTAGTAGCACCAGAATCTAACCACCAAGTGTTTCTAGGTACTGAAGCTAAATTAACCTCAAAATAGACCAAAGTAAGATTCATACCTTTCTTTGCATGCCATGTGTGATATTTGGCACAATCTTTCTTCATGTGTCATGGCTTGTCACAAAAGAAACAATTGTTTGGAATTTGCTCTTGTTTCTTTTGAGTTGGACCCTTAGCAGCTTCATTCTGATATTTTCTTTTCTTACCCTTGTTCTTAGAGGCACTGGCCAAATGAGCACTTTTAGTATTTTCACGCTTCAACCTATCTTCCTCTTGAACACAATGAGAAATGAGCTCATTTAGAGTCCATTTCTCCTTTTGGTTGTTATAACTAATTTTAAATTGGCTAAACTGCGCAGGAAGCGATACCAGAACCATAAGAACGAGCAAGTCTTCAGAAAGCTCAATCTTAAGTGCCTTAAGTTTTGAAGCGATATGGAACATCTCCATAATGTACTTCATTACATTTCCTTGACCCGTATACTTCATAGACATCAAAGAAGTCAGAAGTGATGTCATTTCAACCTTATCGTTTTTAGCAAAACGTTGCTCAAGATCGTCAAGGAATGACTTGGCATGAGTAATTTCTTCAGATTTTGTGCCCCTAAAGGCTTCCGAAATGTTGTGTTTCATGATCATCAGACTTATGCGATTAGAACGATCCCACGTCTCAAAATTCATTTTTGTATCAGGGGTGCTATCCACAGTGAGAGGTGCAAGTTGTTCTTGTCTTAATGCAAGGTCTATGTCCATATAGCCAAGCACTATGAGTAAGTGCCTTTTCCATTCCTTGAAATTTGTCCCATTAAGCATGGGTATAGAACTGATATTAAGAGATATTATAGCAGCAAAAGAACTGGCTGAATATATAACAAAATAAAAATTAACATGCTCACATCAATATTTCATAAGTAAACAGATAAACTCAAAAAAATGACTAATTCCCCTCAATATACCAAACACAACATTAATATCAAGTCTTTGGACAGTAATATTAACAGTAAGCGGTACTCTTGTTGTAGTAATCAAACATTGACAATAAACTATGTCGAACAACAGATTAATCTTTGGACTAATGTATTGCACACATAAAATACCTTATAATTGTCACACATTTATTGCCACATGTGTTGTTGAAATTCGGCCAAATATTAATTTTCTTTGGGCCAATTAATAAACGCATGAATTACAAAAAAAATACAAAGATCTTGATATTTTAAATAAGTTAATCTACGCATAACCAGTCACTTTGGTGACATTGTGTTTCAATTAACCGACTAAAATATTAGACATAGCCAAAACATAAATTTATATGTTTCTAAATATTTATCTTTATACCTAAGGATCAAAAATAAAATTTTAATCCAACCGAATTAAATACATATTTTAAATTAAATATATATTTTATAACAACAAACTAACTATGCATAAAAGCCATACAAAAATAAGGGCAGATTCATATCTAAGAGACAAAAAAAGTTCAATGTTAATGTATCCTTTTACCAAAACATAATATACACACATTTGTTTATGAGTATTCAAACCCTAAATTCAATAAAATAATAATAATTTGAATTGGTTTTCGATCTTACAATCTTAATTCATTAAAAAAACAATTATGTACTGCCGATTAATATTGCAAGACAAAAAACTCATAACAGATTTTTTCAGAGAGGGAAGTTACCTCTTGCCACACAACTCTCTGACGAGGAAGGTAAAATATGCAAGTTAACCTATATTTCGGGAACCACTACGCTTTATATAAATTGAATTAAAATAGTTTATTAATATTTACAACTCTACCCCTCATTGAGTTATAAATATAACTTACGGTATCTATACTGTTAATTCTATGACAATTTAATAACTATAACATGTGTAACATAATTGGTCACTTAATTTAATGTTAAATTTTATAATAGCAACATACATTATACATATGTGCCCATTATTATTGAATTTTAAGCCAACAGATATCTCCCCGAAATGAATCCAGATGGAGTTAGTATAATACTGATTTTCTTTCTTCGTCAGGTTTTATAGAATTTCACTCAAGTTGGATTCAAATCTTTCTTTATATGTATATTTTGTTGTTGTAGAAATTTGATCCAAATATCAAAATGGTGATGAAAGAGATGAAATCTGGGGCTCAAGTGGGTATTCAAAATTTTGAAGGAGCAAACCAATTGGGTTGATCTAACTTTCTGCATCCTCAACAACCTGAATCGAATCAAACAGATGAAAGTCAAACTATTCAACTGAACAGAACACGATGTTGTCTGCAAGTACTGGTGTTATGAACCTAAAGTAGTTAGTTGTTATACTGTTGTAAATGAGTTAGTTGTGGTGAGTCAGCAAGAGTGGTTAGGAGTCTGTTAGGATACCGTTTCTAGACTGACTCACCCCAGCTTTGTATAAATTCATTCGGTCTCGTTTTGAGATATTACGAGTTTTTAATAAAAGCCTCCAGAGAGTGTTGTCTCTCTTTCCATTCATTTCCTTTTCTATTGTTCAATCCTAATATGGTATCAGTCGCTAATATCCTGGGTTTTCTCTGCTGCGTTCTTTCTTCGTTTGCTGGTTGTCTTGCGCGCTGAAAGCTACGAGTGTGGATTGAGTGGGTGACTCAACAATCAACCTCTAACATGATTTTCCTCTGCGAACTACTCAGGTTAGGTGAGATTTATGTACTCACTTATCTCAATTTCAACATCAGTTTCCTGATTTAATAGAAAGATTGTCGTTTCTGAAATCGTTAGAAAGTCTGTTTCATGTTGATTGAATGAGAACAGATGACTGCTTTGTGGACAGATCTTTGAATCAGGATTCTGTGCTTTTTAGGTTTTTATTCTACCTTTAAGCATCGTAGCTTTCTCGCGTTTGTTTTGATTTCTTGTTCAGTGCTCTTTTGTTTTGCTATTGAATCGGTTCTCTTCGTCTGTTGGATCTCTGCATTTGTGTTGATCTCTTGTTCTTCGTTTGTGTGATTCTTTCAAGTTTGGTGTGATCAGTAGCGGTTTGTTCTCTTGATTCTGTTCAGCTGTGTGATGAGTTTTGTTTGCACGGAAACTGTTTGATTAATTGCCTCTGTGAGTTGTCTTGGTTTCTCTGAAGAATAAGTTTGTCATGGTGCTTGAATCCTCAACCGCGTCTGATCCGATAGGATCCAATTCTATTCATGCTTCACTTACAGTTTCTTCAACAGAGTATAATATTCAGCAGTTACCAAAACTAGACACGGTAAAATTGACTGAAAATAATTATGTTTTGTGGAAGCATCAAGTGCTTTTGATTGTTGTAGGCTATGGACTTATGTCCTTTCTTGCGGATCATAAGGTCCCTGAGAAGGTTGTTACTAACTCGTCTGGTCATGTTGTTGTCAATTCCATATATCTTGCTTACTTAAAACAGGATAAACTCTTGGCTTCGTGGCTACTCTCGACCATTAGTGCTGAGGTACTTCCACACCTTACGGGTCTCACCACTGCCTTGACGATTTGGAACACCCTATCCAGACGCTATGCTGCCAAGTCCACATTTCGTATTTCTTCTCTACGACACAGCCTTCACTCTCAGCGAAAGTGAGGCATGTCGGTTAGTGACTATCTCGCGAAGATTAAACTAATTTGTGACTCACTAAATGCGTCTGGGAGTACTGTAACTGAACAAGAACAGGTCAGTGTAATTCTTTCTGGGTTGACTGCTGAATTTGAGTCGGTGATAGCTGTTGCTTCTAGAGAAGTTCTTACTCTTGAATCACTGTCTGAAATGCTTTTTGATTGTGAAGCTCGTCAGAAGGACTTCTTAGCTGATAACTTTTCTTTGCAAGCTAATGATGCTACACATGTTAGTCCTAAAACTAGTATTGTTGATATGTCTGATGATAAAGAGAATTTCTCGAAAGATTTTCAGTCTCAGGATCAGTTTCAGAATCAAACTCCTTCGTTCTTCAGGGGTCAGCGTGGGAATAATTCCTTTCGAGGAAGGGGACGAGGATGGTTTGGCTCCAACCGTCCCCAGTGTCAGTTGTGCGGGCGATATGGTCGTCTAGTTTAAAAATGCTATTATAGGTTTGATCGAAACTTTCAAGGTTCTTTTCAAGGTTCTTCTTCGGATTATAATACTGGAAGGGGTGGCTTCTACAATTCTGGTTCCAGACCTGAGTTCAATCAATCCTCAGCTCAAGTGTATTCTCATGGGTTGTCTTCGGGTTCCTCTGCTGGGTTTCTCGTTGCCTATAATCAGTCTCCTCCCACTGTTACTCCTGTGCAGGCTTACTATCCTTCTGCACCTGTGAGTGTTAATGTTGCTACCATCAGCACCAGTCCTGTGTTTTCTCAGCAGAACTCCTTGGGATCGAGCTTTCAACATCTCGTTCAGCCTGTTGTTGCATCTGCTCCTAATCATGTGATGTTTTCTGGAGTAAGTACACCCAGTTCTGCTGGTCCTAGAGACGTGGTGTGGTACCCCGATTCTGGGGCGACTCATCATATCACAAATGAACGATCCAACCTTCAGGCTGATGTCATATATTCAGGTATAGATTCTCTTCATATGGGCAATGGTTGTGCAGTAGGTATTTCTCGTGTGGGTTCTGGTATTTTACACAGTTTTGACCGGTCTTTATACTTGAATAATTTGTTGTTAGTTCCCGATATTAAAAAGAATTTGTTATTCGTTTCTCAATTTGCTCGTGACAATAACGTCTTCTTTGAGTTTCATCCTTACATGTGTTTGGTGAAGGATGTACAGACCAAGGCAATTCTTCTGCAGGGGAGGCTCACTCCTGAAGGACTTTACGAAATTTAGTTTGCTGGTGCTGGTTCGAATTCAGTTTTAATTTCCTCTTCTGCGAATAAATCGTCTGCGTTGATGTGTAGCTCTTCCAAGCTTCGGTTGCCTTTAGAAGTATGGCATCAACGACTTGGCCATCCGTCTTTATCTGTTCTTAGATCTGTTTTACATTCTTGTAATATTCATACTTGTGATGACAAACTGCCGAATGTGTGTGTACCATGTTTGAAAGGGAAGGCACACAAGCTTCCATTTGACTTGTCTACAACACAGTATGCTTCAAGTTTTCAATTGATTGTTTCCGATGTTTGGGGCCCTGCCCATATTGAATCTGATGGTTTTTCGTATTACGTGACTTTTATTGATGTTCACAGTCGTTTCACGTGGTTGTATTTGATTAAACGTAAATCTGATGTCGATCAGTGTTTTATGAATTTTTATAACTTGATTGAAGTTCAATTTGGATGTAAAATTCAGGCCTTGCAAACTGATGGTGGCACTGAATATAAGCCTTTGTCTGAATGGTTAAGTCAACGTGGGGTTCAACATCGTCTCACTTGTCCTAGCATGTCTGAACAAAATGGTAAAGCTGAACGGAAACACCGGCATATTGTTGAGATGGGGTTAGTCTTATTATCTCAGGCAGGATTGAGTCTTGATTTTTGGAGTCATGCGTTCATTACATCGGTGTTTTTAATCAATCGTCTTCCTACTTCGGTTCTACATGGCAAGTCGCCTTTTGAAGTGTTGTACAAAGTTAAACCAGACTATGGGTTCTTACGTGCTTTTGGGTGTGCGTGTTTTCCCTTAACACGACCTTTCAATCGTCACAAGCTCGATTTCCGTTCTACTCAGTGCATTTTTCTTGGCTATAGTCCTCGTCATAAGGGATACGAATGTCTCACTGGTGATGGAAAGATTATTTTATCTCGTCATGTCATTTTCGATGAAACAATATTTCCCAAATTGAATTCTTCAGTGGCCATGGAACACACATCATCTCAACCAGTGTCTGATTCTGGTGGCAATAGTTTTCCAATTTTTGTTGTCTCTTCTACACCAGCAGGCCCTTCTCTGAATGGTAATGGATCTACGTCCAAGCCGGGCCCAGAATTTCCGTCTACGACTCAGCCCACTGTGCCTAGCTCCACTCCACCTATAGTGCCCACGGCTACAAATGGGCCTTCGTCAGCACAGCCATCTATTCCTCATATAATTCTTGAGGTTTCTTCACATGGGCAGGATATATCTCCTCTCGCCTCTCCGTCCCAGTCTCGGGCTTCTCTGCGAATGGGCCACTTGGACGGGCTTTCTCTTCAACCGGTTCAAGATGGGTCTGATAATTTCTCAACGTCCAACCCAGTTGATGTTGGGGCTCCTACGACGGATTCTAGTTGTGATATGGGTTTGGCACCGGTTGTTTTGGGTCCTCATCAGAATGAGGGTTTACCAGACCTAGGTCTGGTTCTGCCGTCTAATGGTGACAATTTTGGTGAAGCTGCTTCTCTGGGTCCTGCGGCTGTCAATGAAGGTCTGGATTTGCCGTCTAATGGTGACGATTTTGGTGAAGCTGCTTCTCTAGGTCCTGCGGCTGTTAATGAAGGTCTTTCTCCGTCGATCGGTACAGAGGTCATTAGGGCTCCTTCTCATTTTGAGGCTCCGTCTTCTCCAATTTCACTTCTTCCTGCTTCGTCCGTCAATCCCGTCTCTGGTGTTGGAATTTCAGTCCCTAGTGTGGATAATATCCACCCGATGGTTACAAGGGCAAAGGCAGGTATTCGTAAACCCAAGTTGTTTAGTGGCGTTGTGTCTCCTTCTCTTCCGTCTGAGAGTGCTTCTGACAATGTTGAGCCTCAGAATACTCGTGAGGCTATGAAGAGTCCTGAATGGCGGGCTGCGGCTCAGGCGGAATTTGACGATCTGCTGAAGAATAATACTTGGTCCATTGTTGAACTCCCTCCGGATCGGCATGCAGTAAGCTGTAAATGGATCTTTAAGGTCAAACGGAACGCTGACGGTTCTGTCTCTCGGTACAATGCGCGCTTGGTCGCTAAGGGGTATCTTCAACAAGCAGGCTCGGATTTTCACGAGACTTTCAGTCCCGTTGTCAAACCGACAACAGTTCGTACGATACTTTCCGTAGCAGTAGCAAAACACTGGAACCTGCGTCAAGTTGACATCAACAACGCGTTCCTAAACGGTGACTTAGCCGAGGAGGTCTACATGACTCAGCCTCCAGGCTATGAACAGGGTGATAAACGCAGGTTTGTCTGTAAACTCCACAAAGCTATTTATGGCCTTAAACAGGCTTCGAGAGCCTGGTTTGAGAAATTATGTGCTTATTTGTTATCTGTTGGCTTCTGCGCATCTAAGTCTGATTCTTCATTATTTGTGCGAAAGTCCGATCATACTATCGTATATTTGCTTGTGTATGTCGACGACATAATAATAACTGGTTGTGATGATGCTGAAATTCAAGTAGTGATAGATGAATTGAATAGAAATTTTTATTTGAAAGATTTGGGTCTCTTGAACTATTTTTTGGGTATTGATGTTCGTTATGCTAATGGAGGTATGTTTTTTAGCCAAAAGAAGTATGTGTATGAGCTGTTACAAAAATCTGGACTAGAGAATGCTAAGGAACTGTCCACACCTATGGTAACTAATTTACATCTTTCTACTACCAGTGGCACTCCTATTGAGAATATTTCAGAATATCGGAGTATAGTAGGGGCGCTACAGTATATAGTGATAACTAGGCCTGAAATTGCTTTTACAGTCAACCGTGTTTGTCAGTTTATGCAGGCACCTCTCGATACACATTTTCAAGCTGTAAAACGCATCTTACGGTACTTACGAGGGACTATTGACTATGGGTTGAGATTCAGTCCTGGTTCTCGTATGAATATAACAGCATTTTCTGATGCTAATTGGGGGTCTGACACTGATGATCGTCGCTCCACAACAGGCTTTTGTTTGTTTTTTTCTGGGAATCCTGTGTCTTGGGGTCGAAAAAGCAACCTGTGGTGTCTCGTTCAACGGCAGAAGCTGAGTATCGTGCGGTTGCGTGCGCAACTACTGAAATTCTATGGCTTCAGTCTCTCCTTCGAGAGTTGCGTATTACTTTGGATGATATTCCGGTATTGTGGTGTGATAGCTCCAGTGCCTTTGTTGTCTCTACTAATCCGGTTCTTCATTCAAAGTTTAAACACGTGGAACTCGATCTTTACTTTGTACGCGAAAAGGTGGCTGCCGAAAAGTTATTAGTTAATGAAATTCCTGCTTGTGAACAGGTGGCTGATGTGATGACAAAACCACTCTCCTCACCTATGTTTTCTCGTTTTCGGTCTAAACTTGCGGTGTTACCGATGTCAGATATGTCTCTGGGTCACTGAGGTATTTTCTTTATATTTCTTTTGCTTATCACTGTTTTTTCTTTTGGTTGTGTGCTGCTTGTGTCTACAGGGCCTTTTTCGATCTTTTCCTCTTGCTAAGAAGATCCTTCAGGGCAAGGAAAGCAGGGTGAATGTTATGAACCTAAAGTAGTTAGTTGTTAAACTATTGTAAATGAGTTAGTTGTGGTGAGTCAGCAAGAGTGGTTAGGAGTCTGTTAGGATACCGTTTCTAGACTGACTTACCCCAGCTTTGTATAAATTCACTCGGTCTCGTTTTGAGATATTACGAGTTTTTAATAAAAGCCTCCAGAGAGTGCTGTCTCTCTTTCCATTCATTTCCTTTTCTATTGTTCAATCCTAATAACTAGATTGATGTATCATTAACTGAACAACTCACTTCCAAGTGATGCAAGGATGAGCTCTAATCAACCATATGTATATCAATCAGATGGGTATCATGTTTCTGGTAACATGAATGCATCATCATCATCATCATACAAGTCAACCCCTAGTAAATGAAACATGTCCGAATGAGAGTCGGATCGATCGATCTCAACCGAATCGAGTAGCTCGTAATCAATTTGACGGATCCTTTTCAATTGAATCAAAGACAAGCAGTGCAAACAACTGGAAATCCAAGAATCGCTGCAGCTATTCGTTCTAAGCGTAACAGAGATAAAAACAAGGAAATGATAGTAAAGAAGAATAAATCTCTTTCAATCTTACATAAATAAAAGTAGATAAGCATTAAACAAGGTCTTATCCATGGATATTCCATCGTTGACATCTCTATTGAAGTCGGATATCGAAATTGATATCGTTATATTGATTTTGACATTGAAACATCGATCCTAATAAGTTTTCTATTAATTTTCTAGCTCAAGAAGTGGAGAAAGAGGTTTCACCATCTCCATCACAAGCTAGGAACAAAGGAATTGCTATCCGAGAGCCTTGAAGCTTCGGATTCTTAAGGTGAGTGTAGTCGGAGTCTCGAGTTAGGCGAAAGGCCTTCCCGGATCATTATTTGTTATTTTAGATTACTTCACTAACATTTTTATTGAAGCAATTGCATTGGATGGTTAATCGGACACTTTGGTAAGTGTCGGTAAGTTGCCATTGAGCATTGATTATTGCCATTGTACATTGCCATCGATATAAGCATTGTCATTGGATTATTGCATTGAAATCATCGGACATTGATATTGATATCAATCTATGAGTTATTGATGTTGAGACACATATATTGATCACCGACAACATTGAATTTATTGGACATTGGTATATCATTGACTATTGAAATGAATATGTATATTGCAACATTGGATTGGAATGGACTCAGGATACGATTAGCATGCCATAGAATTCATGAGCTCAATGTACGGGTGGACTACGGTCCTAAGGCTACGGCCTATAATGATTTGGCGAGGCGGAGGGATGTGTATTGTTATTGGTCATATTGGTGAGGCGGAGGGATTAGACCATTCATTGATTTGGCGAGGCGTAGGAATTCGCGTATCCACGATCTTGATTCAATCCAAGGACTACGAATGAAAATGAAACATGTTTATACTTTGTGCATTGTTTCATAGCATTGATACTGTTGGCATGAAATTATGTATAAGTGTAACCATGGCATTACCATTACTTACATTGTTTGTGACTACCTCACTAGGCAAAGTATGCCTAATGTGTCTCATCTCATGCATTTTCAGGTTAAGAAGGTTTGTTCGTTGGAAGATCGGATCGACCGCCAAGACAAGTCACTACCAAGCCACAAGTAATGTAATTATGACTTTTGAACTCCTAGGAAGGTGGCAAAGTAGTTAAACTAGACATACATGCCCATTTTGTTGTGTTGGTGCATTGTCTATTTTGTAATTTGGTCATTGGCCCTTAATGGCCTTTTTGGTTCTTTGAAATAGCTTTAAAAATGCATGCTTAGCTCAAAAAGGTAAACACGTGGTAAACATATTCATATAGTTATGAAAATTGGCATGCTAGTAGTTCATACCATTTAAATGTTGCGTATAAAGTTTTGTTGCATTTGGACATCGTTCAACAGGGTAAATCGAATAAAAACCAGTAAAAATCTGTCATTAATGGCCAGACCGTATCGAAACGGGTGATGACGTTTCGGTACGGGTGTGCAATATTAAACCTGGGAGTTTGGGTGTACCGAAACGGAAAAGTGTCATTCCGGAACATTTTGCCACCGGAAACCAATGTTTCAATAGGGTTCATAGCCTACCGAAACGAGTCAAGGTCAAAGGAGGTCAATCTGTTCCGATACTGGTCAAGCCGTATCGAAGCGGTTTAAAAGGAAAGGTCAACAAGAGTTGACTCTCGTGCACCCGTTTCGAATTTGGTTAAGGGTGTTTGGTCAGATTGTTATTATTACAATTTAGTCATTGAATTCCTTAAAGATAAATTGATCATGGTATAGAGCTCCAAATTGTATGAAAAATTATATGCAAGTTATCCACGCATTGAATTACATTATTTTTCTGTCTTTTGCTTAAGGAGTCATGTTATTGTCACTATTTACAAATTAGTCCCTAAACTTATAAAAGTTATAAAACGATCCTAGATGGTTATTTGTGGACTTTTTATGGTTGAATTGGACTAATAAACATATTGATAACGTTTTGTATGTCTAATATTAATTAAGTAATGTGGTTAAAATGAAATTTTATAACACCGATCATCGTATCGTCCTCCGGTAACACGCTCCGACCCGGTTCTCTACCAGACCGGGAAGGGGGTGTTACAGTCATCCTTCTAACACTCCTGAAAATTTTGATCAAGAGCATCCAGCATTTTCGTATGAGACTCATAAAGTCAGGCTTGGGTTATGCACAAATGGTTTCACTACAAGAAATTTATAATATTGTAACAAAATTATTTGTTACTAAAAGTACTGAATTTGTCACAATATATTTATTTTGACAAATTTTGTTTGTTACCATGTTTGTTAGAACAACCTCGTCATGTAAAGTATATCGTAACGGAATTTTGTTTATTACTATTTTATATTATTTATCGTAGCAATGAAATTTCGTAACTATATTAACTTATCATGACAAAATATTTGTCACAATAAATTAATTATTTAATTGCGAGAAGTACGTTTGGTCACTACTAACTTATATTTTAACATCAAATATAAAGAGTTTTGGTGACAAAATACATATTGCAATAAAAAATAATTTCTCACTACTTCTATTTCGTCAGTAAATATAACTTAGAGAGATAAAATATTTATTAGAATAAAATATTTGTTTTATCACAATAAGTAAATTTATCACAGTTAACTTAAATTTTAACATCGAACAAAAAATCGTGATAAAAATATTTATTACAACAAAATTTAATTTTTAATACTTTTATTTCGTCACTATATGTTACTTATAATGAAAAAAAAAATATTTATTGAAACTTTTTGACCTAGTTTTTCCTCTCTACTCCAATTGTGCCGCAAGGGCTCTCACCTTTTTTTCTTTGATTAGCCGGCGGCGGTTCCAACTTTTATGTTGGTTACCGTCCGCCGGATTCATTAGTTACCTATTTTTTATTTTCTTGTTTTTTGATATTTTTAATAAAATCTCTGTCTTTGTGGCACGTGTTTTCTCTGTCCTTGTGGCACGTTTTTTCGTTATTTTTATGGTTCGTTTCATCTGTCGTTTTGGCATGATTTCAGCATACCTTAGCGTTCGTTTGGTGTTTTTACAATGATCTTCACGACGCTAGTTTCTGATTTTGATTCTGTCGGTGTTCATAGAAAAATAGATCCCCTCTCGGTTGATGGTTGTTTGCCGATGTAATCAGACCTGGGTAGCGAAGCAATCTGCCTGATAGTTTGATTCGCTCATCACTCCTTTTTCACATCGTAAAGCGTCTCGTTTGGATAGAGACAAGGAGATTCGGGAAAACTTCTGAATTTTATCGGTATGCTAATATCTATGAAAATATTTTTTTTGCATCTTTGGGTTGTTTGAGATTTTGATGTACTAGATCTCATTATTCCCCATTTTGAATGCTTTGGATTTGAGCTATATTCATGGTTATTAATAAAATTCCGTTGTTATTGTCAAAAAAAAATATTTATTAAAATAAAATATTTATTTCATTATTGTAAACATCAAATATATCCAAATTCAGTTACTTGGTCTAAACCGAAGTCGCTAAACCTATTACACAACCCATTACCGGGGTCAAATCTGTTCAAACCAACTTTTTTATAGTTAAACACCAACTCTCCCACTCATCTGAGTGTTGTACATCCTCACGCCACTTAAAGCCAACAAACCAAAAAACCAACACGACCCTTAACCCTACACTCAAGTTGAGTGACTCAACCATCGTCCATTCACTTGCTCCTCACTACCAACAACACTCACATGACATCGTTATCTTGATCAAGCCACTATGCAGTCGTTATTCATGCACACCTAAGCTGAATCTGTAGAGAAACAAAAAAAAAAATCCAAAGAAAAAAAATAAAATTGATTTTTAAGAAATTTATTTAAAACGAATCTGATAGGATTAACTTAAAAATAATTAAATAAGATATTCTACAACTATGGATCACTGCAAAATATCTATTCAATGTTGAATCAAAGAAAATACATCATTAATAATATTATCATTGGGATTTGAAAATATGATTTGTGTTCAAAGGAAAAGTGGGTCACGATCAAGTGACTAAAATAATGGGGTTTTTATTTATTGATTAAACGAATCTAAAACAAAGCTTGGAAATTGATATATAGTTTGTATATGGACTTGTACTCAATCAGTACATATATAATTACAAATAAAAAAGAGAATTAAAGAAATATTAATAAATAAATTAAGAAAATCCAGACCTGCAAATCTATAAAAAAAACATTCAACTTACTAAAGATTTACAAAGCATTGTTGCTCGCATTTAAAAGAAGGTAAATTGATAAAAGATGTACTCAACGTTTGCATATTTTGTCATTTGGCCCTTTATTCTTTTTTTGGTCTAAATATACTACCAACGTTTTAATTTAGCTAAAATATGCCCTTGTTGGATGTAAAATGTCAGTCAACCGACGGTCAATGGCAGATATTGACAGGACTTGTCACGTGTTAAGATTTGTTGACGTGTCAACATTAATTTGCCATGTATCGTCATCAGATTCGGCCACATGTCAACATGATAGTCGGCCACGTCTTAGCATAAAGAAGGGTATAACAAAAAAAATTAAAAATCTGACATGACATCAACATATCTTAACATGTGGCAAGTCCAGTAAACATCAGTCGTTGACCGTCAGTTAACTGACAGTTTCCATCCAACGAGAGCATATTTGGACCAAATTGAAACGTTAGTGACATATTTGGACTAAATTAAAACGTTTGGAGGCTTATTTGGACCAAAAAAATAGGAGTCAAATGAAAAAACAAGCAAACAATGGAGAATTTTTTGTATTTTGCCTTAAAAAATAGGAAGGGGAACGACTTCGATCGCCAAGATAGAAGTGTATATTCGCGAGGCGCAATTCTAATAATTTTGGTTGGTGGTGGAGATAAATTAGTAGGGTTTTTCATTCGAGATATAATATATACTATATGATTAGCATTATTAATTAGTTAATTAGCTAATAAATTTCATATTTAACCTAACTTAACCCTTAATAATTATTTTAGATTTTAATTCTTTTAATAGATTATTAATTTATTTAATTGGTTTATGAAACCTGAGTTTAGTTTTAAATTGGTCTTGTAATTTTGTAAATATACTCTATCTTACAAATGAATTTGGCAGAGAATTTGTTTAGTTTGTGATTGATTTTAATTTTACTCAAGTTAATATTCCTTATTAAAATTTTAATCTTTCATGTCTTTCAATGTTTAAACATATTTTGTATTTATTTATTTCAGTTTGCCATCAAAAAATATTTTTGTGACAACAAATTTTGCAACAAAGTTTATTTCCTCACAACTTTTTATATTGAAAATTTTAAATTTACACTTTTTTATTTGCAGTGATAATTTTTCTGTAATAATAATTATAACTTATAGTTATAAAATTTATCTTTATATGACTTATTTTTGCACCAAAAATTGAGGGAAATATTCATAACTATACATTTTTTCGTTATAATTAAAATATATATCTACATAATTTGTCACAAAAAACTTGAATCTCATTATTTGTTGCGACAATTATTTTCTATAAGAATTATTAAAACTTATAGTTACAAAATTTGTAACTATATAACTTTTTTTGCGCCAAGAAATGGAGAGAAATATTTGTGACAAAAAAACGGTAAGAAAATATATTTTTACCCTATGTTACACAAATTTGCTAATTATGATAAAATATTATGACGATTTTTGTTTATATCACAAATATATATGTTTTTTTAATTCCAAGTGAAGCTTATTTATTTTGTCACAATAAAGCTACTAATTATGACAAAAACAATTTTGTCAAAAATTAAATTTGTCACAACAATAAAAATTTCTTGTAGTGTTTTCAACTATTTGATCAATTCGGACAACAACATTCTTTGTAGCCAGTTATAGTAACACCATACAATTTGTCTTCTTCTATGTGCATCAAAGATAAGTTTATGTTTTTGAAAATAATTGTGCTTGGTCCTAAAAATCCAAAATATTATATTGATGTATTCTTGTAACCCTATGTGAGTTGTCAACCAAGTAAAATTTTTAGCTTTGTGCTGCCTTATTGTGAATTAATGACTTTTATGTGCGTATGATATGTTGTTAGGTTAGAGTATAATTGTAGAATAGCTTGTCCATATTCTATGGAGGAACCTAAAGCATTTACTCTTCAGTATTGTAACCTCTTAAACCCGATCCGGAAGAATTGGGTCGAATATAAGGAGTCAACTCAAAGCTTGTCTCTCAAACAAGAAACCTGATTCAAAACTTTAATTCCAAATAGATAATAATAATTTTTCATATAACATACTGATAAAATATTCTTGAATATATTAAGTATTCAAAATGTGCATGCATGATAAAACATAATAACCCCAAATAAAACATCCAGAATCTGAAAGTATATACAATCTGATAAAACATATAATATAAATAAGTCCAAGTCTCATACTGATAATATAATAATAATAATAATAATAATAATAATAATAAATAAAGCTGAAAAACGAGGTCCTCCAAGTACCGTAGCCTAGACCGGAGTATCTGAAAATAGAAACTAAGGGGGAGTCAACGAAAACGCTCAGTGTGTCTCTACAGTGCAACAGAACTATCAGTATCAACACATCAACAGAGTATATCAGACATTATCAGAATACTATTTTCCATCATAAATCAATTCAAGCACATAAACAAATACGAATGCATATGCAACACAATATGACATGCACCCAACTACATCACCATTCGAAGAGTAAGGTTCCCCAGAACCACTCTCTACCTCGTCACCATCCGAAGTGGAATCCAGCCCGTAGGGTGAAACCACTAATCCGAAGTAGTGTTGTTCCGAAGTACCTTCCGACCAAACCACTGATCCCCAGAACCACTCTCTCCTTGGAGGAAGGTACTTCAGTTTGGCCCAAACCGAAGTACCTTCCTCCAAGGAGATACTTTCAAGAAAACCTCATCACCCACCTCAAACTCAAGATCACGACGTCGCAAATCGGCATAAGACTTTTGTCTGTCAAAAGCAGCTTAAGCCGATCCCGAATCAATCTGACAGTCTGCTCAGCCTCGTGCACAATCTTCGGTCCCAACAATCTGTGCTCATTCAACTCAGTCCAACCAATAGGTGAACGACACCTACGCCCATACAGAGCCTCATACGGTGCCATCTTGATACTATCCTGATAACTGTTATTATAAGCAAACTCTGCAAGCGGCAGGAAATCCTCTCAATTGTCTCTAAAATTAAAAATACAGCCCCTCAACATATCTTCAAGAATCTAGATCACACGCTCAGACTGACCATCTGTCTACGGATGATAAGATGTACTGAAGTTCAACCGAGTACCCAAAGCAGAATGAAGAGACCCCCAGAATCTTGCAGTGAACCTTGGATCTCTGTCAGAAATAATAGATAATGGTACCCCGTGAAGTTGAACGATCTAAGAAATATAAAGTTGGGCTAACTTACTCAAAGAATAGTTAACTCGGACAGGAATGAAATGCGCGGACTTCGTCAGACGATCAACAATAACCCAGATGGAATCCTTCTTCGACGAAGTCAAAGGAAGTCCACTAACAAAGTCCATAGTCATGCGCTCCCACTTCCACTAAGGAATCTCAATATGTTGTAGTAACCCAGACAGACGCTAATGCTCTGCTTTGACTTTCTAACAAGTCAAGCACCTCGATACAAATCCGACGACGTCCCGCTTGAGACCTTTCCACCAGTACCTTTCACGAAGATTCTAATACATCTTGTCATCTCCAGGATGCATAGCATAAGGACTGTCATGGGCCTCACGAAGAATAACCTGTTTTAACCCAGATTTCCTCGGAATACAATACCGCCCACAGAAACATAATACCTCATCCTGATCAATAGAGAAATCTCGAGATGTACCCTCACGCACCTCTCTGATACGATGCATCAAAAACGGATCACTAGGCTGCTCAGCTCGAATATCAAAAATCAATGTAAGAATAACCCAAAGTTCTTCCAACAAACTGCCATCGCCGTACAAACTCATCCGAGCAAACAAAGCTCTCCGATCTGAAATGGCGTTACGACTCAATGCATCAGCAACGACATTAGCTTTACCCAGATGATACTCAATCTCACAATCATAATCCTTGAGAAGCTCTAACCAACGACGATGTCTCAGATTAAGCTCCTTCTGAGTGATGAGGTATTTCAGACTCTTATGGTCTGTATAGTTATAACACTTCTCTCCGTAGAGATAGTGTCTCCAGATCTTAAGTGCAAAAATAACAGCAGCAAGCTCTAGGTCGTGGGTAGGATAGTTACACTCATACGGTTTCAACTATCGAGACGCATAAGCCACTACCTTCTCGTCCTGCATCAGAACACACCATAATCCGGTGTACGAAGCATAACTAAAAACTGTATAAGCCTTACCAGGCTCAAGCTGAATCAAAACGGGTGCTTCAGTCAACACAGACTTAAGCTTCTCGAAACTAGACTGTTGAGCCTCAGTCCAAACGAAGGGAACATCCTTCCTCAGAAGCTTAGTCAACGGAGCTGCAATAGAAGAGAAACCCTCAACGAATCTCCGATTATAACCAGCTAAACCCAAGAAGCTTCGAACCTCAGGAACGTTCTTGGGCTGCTTCCAACTCATAATAGCCTTAACCTTCATCGGATCAACCTGAATACCCTGAGCAGAAACTCACACTTACTGAATTTTGCATGCAGATATTTCTCTCGCAGAGTCTGTAACACAATCCGAAGATGTTCGTCATATTCTGTCTCAGATCTAGAATATACCAATATATCATCAATAAATACCACAACAAACTAGTCAAGATAGGGTTGAAACACCCTAATCATCATGTCCATAAAAGCGATAGGGGCGTTAGTCAACCCAAAAGGCATCACAAGGAACTCATAATGACCATATCATGTCCAGAAAGCTGTTTTGAACACATCAGAATCCTTAACCTTGAGTTGGTAATAACCAGATCTCAGGTCTATCTTATAGAATATCGTAGCTCCTCGGAACTGGTCAAACAGATCATCAATACGAGGAAGAAGATATTTGTTCTTGATCGTCATCTTGTTCAGCTTCCGATAATCTATACAGAGTCGAAGTGTCCTATCCTTCTTTTTAACAAACAGAACAGGAGCTCCCCAAGGAGAAACACTGGGTCGAATGAAACCTCGATCCAACAGTTCTTACAACTGAATCTTCAACTCTTTAAGTTTCTTCGGTGCCATCCGATAAGGTTCCATAGACACAGGAGCTGTACTCGGATAAACCTTGATGCCAAACTCAACCTCATCCCGTTTCAGTGATACCTCAGATAATTCTTCCGGAAAAATGTCTGGAAAGTCTTTCACAACTTGAATCTTATCTAATCCGGAATCATACTGTCTCGAATCAAGGATATAGGCAAGATAAGCAATAGAACCTTTCCTGATCATTTTCTCAGCTTTGAGAGCTGAGACGATGTTATATAGGAACCCTCTGCGCTCACCAATCAGAATCACCTCACAATCATCAGGAGTTCTCAGTGTAGCCCTCTTCTTTTCACAGTCCAAAGTAACACGATGTGTAGACAACCAATCCATACAGAATAAGATCGAACTCTCGAAAGGGTAACTCCATCAAATCAGCTGAAAAGATCTCCCATTGAATCTCAAGAGGACAATTCATGTATACTTTAGTAACCTCAACTGGATTATCCACTGGGCTGTGTACAGTAACAACACTAACAGTATCCTCCACAGAAATCTCAAGACCCTCAAACACAGAACTCGCAACATATGAATGAGTCGAACCATTATCTAGTAGAGCAAAATATGGAATAGAGTGGATAGAGAATGTACCGGTAATAACATCTGGCTCATCACGGTCCTCATGCCTCCTAGTAGAATAAACTAACCTCAATTGTCTGGCCCCTGATCCTGCTAATCCTCTACTCAGAGCTGGTCTACCTCTACTAGTAGAGTTTGAAGTAACAGATCTGATCTGACCTCTTCCCCTGACGGGAGTCTGTACTGATGCTTGAGACTGCATAGTAGTAAAAGTTGAGGGAGGTGGAACCGGACAATCTCTGAAATGATGCTCGAATGAACCACATCTGAAACAAGCTCCAGTCTGCCTCCTACACTCGCCCGAATGCCACTTCTTGCAAAAAGAACATTGTGGCACCCCTCGAGTACCAGTCGAACCACCAACACTGACAGTCGGAACAGAAGGAGTCACTGGTCTAGCTCTCGAATAACTTTGACAATCTGACTCATCTCTGGCCTTCTTCTTAGACTAATTCCCCTGACTATGCTGAACTGGCATTGACACTGGTCTCTTCCCTCTATCAGATCCATGCAACTCAAGTTGTCTCAACTCTGTCTCATTACGCTCAAATGTCCTAGCTCGTCGAGTAATGTCTTTGTATTCCTAGCCCATATGTAAAGCAACACCGGCCTTTATCGTAGGACGCAATCCCTTCAGAAACCAATCACACTTATCTTTTTTTGTGGTCACTAACCCTGGGACGTGCTGAATCAATCTCATAAACTCGATCTCATAGTCATTAACAGTCATATCATTCTGTCTCAGATTCATGAAATCATCTCTGCACTTAGCTATATAATCAGCTCCGACATATCGATCACGGAAAGCCTGTCTGAAATGATCCCAAGTAACAGTACCAGCTAAAGTAACAAACTCCTCAGCCTCCCACCAATTCTGGGCTTCACCCTGCACCAGTGAAACGGTAGCCCTGAGTTTCCGGTCGGTAGGATAATCCATCTCAACAAATAATCGTTGAAGCTTCTTCAGCCAGTACTCTGCATCTGTCGGGTCTGTACCCGTTTCTCCATTGAACATAGTCATCCGGCAGCAAGAAACTCTTGGATATGGGTCTCCGAACACTCTCAGACTGACGAAGGCATCTCAATAACTTTCTCTGAACAGTCACAACATATATGCCCAATGTCTCGCTATCCCCTAAATCACGATGACCACTACTCTGAGCAGGCTGAACATGTGGGTCTCCTCCACCAGCCTGATGAGCTCCTGTCTACTGAGCTCATGTATGATCTACATGTTGTTCCTCCACATTCGCACCCTAAACCTCATCCTGATTTTGTATCGAACCCTCAAGAGGTGGGACGTCACTATCTGCAGTCGCAGTACGACCTCGACCTCAGCCACGACCTCGATCGGCCGCTACTCTAAAACTTCTCCGAGGTGGCATAGTAATATATCTACAAAAGACAGAATCCTAAGATTAAAATTGGTACTTGGAGACCTTATTCAGAATATGTATAAATATTATTCATAAAATATCATAACTTTTTCTGAAATTCCCGTTTTACCCGAAAACATTTGATAATGCATGCAAAAATTTATTTTCGTTTTAAAAATTGATTTAAATCACCCAGGCCGAGTGTTGAACCTGGCTCTGATACCACTAAATATAACCCCCTAAACTTGACCCAGAAGAATTGGGTCGAATATAATGAGTCAACTCAAAGCTTGTCCCTCAAACAAGTAACCTGATTCAAAACTTTAATTCCAAAATAGATAATAATAATAATAATATTTCATATAACATACTGATAAAATATTCCTGAAAATATTAAATATTCAAAATGTGCATGCATGATAAAACATAATAACCCCAAATAAAACATCTAGAATCTGAAAGTATATACAATATGATAAAACATATAATATAAATAAGTCCAAGTCTCATACTGATAATAATAATAAATAAATAAATAAATAAATAAATAAATAAAGCTGGAAAACGAGGTCCTTCAAGTACCGTAGCCTAGACCGGAGTATCTGAAAATAGAAACTAAGGGGGAGTCAGCGAAAACGCTCAGTGTGTCTCTATAATGCAACAGAACTATCAGTATCAACATATCAACAGAGTATATCAGACATTATCAGAATACTATTTTCTATCATAAATCAATTCAAGCACATACACAAATACGAATGCATGTGCAACACAATATGACATGCACCCAACTACATCACCATTTGAAGAGTAAGGTTCCCCAGAACCACTCTCTACCTCGTCACCATCCGAAGTGGAATCCAGCCCGTAGGGTGAAACCACTGATCCGAAGTAGACATCATCCCGAATGATGAAGCTGCTGAACTTCCCCGTACAGAATCCCAACCATAATGAGATGACATAAAATCCGAGTTCTGAATCTGAATGCATTGTTTATCAATAGAAATGCATAATCATATAACTCGATACAGAAATATCTGAATCTGAATGTATATACAAATATAGCATAGCGTAACAGAATGCTGAACAAGTCAAACATCACAAATCAACAAAATATTATCATCATACATCATCAGACCACATCATGTATACATTTTAGCCAATCAACACATATGCATATCGAGCACTATAAACAGACAGCACAAAAGAGAACACACCTCAAGTAGCTAACACTCAACGTCGACGGTGACGTCTCCCACGCTCAGCTCTATCTCTAGGTCGGTCAGAGTCAGCTCGAGCGGATCCTGATGTCTGAGCAACAGGAGGTCGTCCAGGTGGAGGAGGAGGAAGGATCTCAGTATCCGAGTCAATGTCGTCTGCAAATACGAATAATTCCAATTAATTTTTCCGATATTCAAATCTTTAAAAACAAGAATAATCAAATAATAGAGATCAAAACGGTCTTTCGGGTTCGAATTTGAGAAAATGGGCAGTAGAAACGAAACCAGGACGTCGAAAAACATAAAATATGCATTTTCTGAAATAGTCAATGGTCAAGGAGTCAACGGTCAACGGGTCAACGATGACGTCAGCCGGCTGTTTATAAGATGAACCGATTCAGTTTTGTCAACCCGGTTCAAAACTAAAATCCCCATTTCCCTTCGATTTGAAAAAATTAGGGTTTTCCTCTAATCAGAATTTATCGCCGGAAAACACATCTCAGTAACCTTTATGTACCGATTCCGACCAAACTAACCTAACCCACATAACCCAAACTAGTATTAACCCAAAAATCTGAGTCAACTCTTACCCCAAACACCCAAAACGACGAGAAAACACAAACGACACGAGCTCAAACGGTTTCCGAACAGTTTCTTAACAACGGTGGACGGAAAACAGAGATGGTGGCTAGGGTTTTGATCGCGCGGCCACGGAGAGGCGGTTGCCGGTTTTAGAACGAAAAATGGCTGGCGCTTGGCCCTTGGCCGGACTGTAAACGAAAAAACAATGGGTTGGAAAGCTTCCTTGATCGCACGAGAGAGAGAGATGAGGGAACAGTGAATTAGCGGCACAAAAACCTCAGAAATGAGAAAAAAAACATGCTTTTAAATCACGCAAAAAGGGTAAATCACAATGCGTGCCACCAAACTTTCTAGGGTTTATGAAACGGCACCCAAATTTTACAACCTTTGCAATTTGGTCACTGAAATTCTGAAAATTCTCATTTTAACCACTGAAATTTAATTAAAATTTCAATTAAAATTCCAAATTATTAGGGTTTTTAATTTAGGGCAAAAATTGGGGTGTTACAACTTATCGGAATAGGTAAGAAGGTTCTAAACAATCCCCTGTCAAAGTTTGAAAGTGAGATACTAAACGAGATTGATAAATGGGTTTTCTAAAAGTGACCAAGTTAGATGTAGTCGAAATTAATGGCCAATTATCTCAATTATGTGGTTGAAAAAATGTAGCATCTTTTGGGACTTGTTATATTGGTCTACAAATTTGATTCGTCATAAAATTGATATGATGCAAGTGGAGAAAAATGTTTTCGAGAATATATTCAACACAATGTAAAGTGGATCAATCGAATCAAAAATGGCTAAGAGGGGGTGAATTGACTTTTTAAAAGTGAAAGGAGCAAATTGAAAATGTAAAAATAAAGACATGGGAATTTATAGTGTGGTTCAAGCTTAGAACAAACTCTCCATCCACTACCTTAGCTCCCACTAAATATTTTCAACCAATTTCACTAGAAATTCGTCCCATTTTCTCGGATTATGAGGAAACCTTACAACCGGTTAATCTTTCTACCCAAAGATTAACCAAGACTCTCTCAAATACAAAGATTTTTGGCAAATGAAAGATAAACCTCACAAGGTGAAATATTTGCCCCAAATTACAAGTTCACTCAACCCAAATTGATAAAAGATGAATACAATTGAAAATCACTCTATTGGGTACAAGAGTTTGACTTTAATAGCTCAAAGGTTTGAATTTGTGCTTGGATTGTTGCAGTTAAGTTCAAAAATAGTTTTTGTGGCTTCGGAGGCTTTCTTTTATACCCTTGCATTGATTTCTAGTCGTTCTGGTAGTTGAGATCATCAACAGAGCTGTTGGGATTCTTTTTTCCCGCAATAAATGCACTTCTGCAACCTACCATATTGATACATGTCTCAAAACAGAAAAAGCCATTGTGCGTATTTAAGAGGGGCGTATCGATATGCGTATGGGCGTATCGGTACAAGTATAGTGCAAAACAAGGGGCATATCGATACTCATATATCGTATCGATACAAATTTTGCTCACTGAAATCCTGAGGAAAACTTTTGTAAAAAGTGTATCGATACGCAATGTGGGTGTATCGATATGGTCTAACGACCATTTGAATTTTGCTGAAATCATAACTGACAAGCAACGTTCAAAAACTTTAAATGCAAAGATTTATCGAATCATATCAAACCGTATCGATACGGGGATTACCGTATCGGTATGTTATGCCTTAAAGTTAAGCCCTAGGTAAAATACCGTATCGATACGGGTATATTTGTATCAGTACGCTTTTGTCGATTAAAATTTCAGAACCTAAAAATCGTATTGATACGCTATATACGCCTTGGCGTACAAGTTGGTTTAGGGTTGTAACACTTAGAAAAATTTTCTTGAACAATTTATTTTGACTTAGAAACATTTTGGTTCAAGTTTGCTTGTCAATTTGTGAGACTTTTGAAATACTTAAAAAATTATTTTCTTTTACAATTAAGTCTTTAGACACTTTGTTATATCAAAATCAAATTAGGTTTTACACACAATAATAAATGTTGAAGGGAATACAAGACAATGCGAAATCTATAATAGACTTACAGTTTTATTGTGATTGTCCTGAGTTGAAAAGTCATGATGGGTTTGGTAAATACCCCCAAAACAAGTTACACGCTAGATAAAGGCGGGATGTGTTATGTGAGTGGGTGAAAGACAATGTTAAAATTTCCTGATGACTTTGCATCCAATATAAGTCGATGCGCTGACATGAAAAAGCTAAAGTTATTTAGAATGAAAAACCACCATTGTCCTATTTTCATGCAAAGGTTAATTTCTATAGATTTTCAAGAGCTATTACTGGTAAATGTGTGGGAGGCATTGGCAAAGCTGAGTCTTTTTTTCTTCAAAGAATTAACATCAATTTTAATCAATGAGGTGGAAATGAGAAGACTAGAAAAGGATATCTCAATCATTTTGTGTAAACTTAAGCGCTTTTTCCTCTTAATTTTTTTTTTGATTTAATGGAGCATCTACCAATACACATGACATATGAAGCAAGAATTGGTGGACCAATACATTATCATTGGATGTATTCATTTGAAAGATAATTCTAAATCTAATCTATACAATTTTGTTTACAAAGTGAATAAGCATTTTTATTTACATTACAACATTTAGTTTTCTTTTAATTTAAGGTTTTTTGAAAATTAAAAAGTTTTGTTGGTAATAAATCTCATGTTGAAGGCTCAATTTGCAAAACATATGAGACAACAAAAGGATCCAAATTATTTTATTACTACTTTTCCAAGCTAGTAAATACTTCAAGCCTGCAACCCAATTCAAACAATAATGAAGAAAATTTACACATTCTTTCCATTTTACACAACATGAAGAGACAACTAGGAAAAGAAATAAAAGATATATTTCCGGTGAAAAAATTCAACAAATCACACATACATATTGTTGAATTGTACAAAGGTGGAGATATTCATTGAGTACGTATCATTACAACCATTAAACTCTAAAATTTCAATTTTGATGAATTTTTTATTAACCATGGTCCATCTTGTATTAAACAAAATTTATAGAACATATCAAAGATATTATCAACCTCATTTGGATAAAGCACAGATTGATGCTACACTTTATGTTGAATTCTCAAAATGGTTCAATGGATTTGTAAGTCAAATTATATTTTTTAATTGAATAAAACTGTGAAAATATGCCATAGAGGTTGCTTTTTATAGGTTCGAGAACTGATGAATAATATCACAAACATATTCTTAAAAGCACTTGTCACGGGTCTGCTTCGGTCGGTGAAATCATTCTCGAGTTACAAAGTAAATGGTTTTAAATTTTGCTCAATGCCCTATGGTTCAAATAAACTATCACCGAATTGTGGTGTTTGTGTTAAATGCTCCAACTATGTAAGCGGTGGAAGCGAATATTTTGGGAGACTTGTTGAGGTTATACAAATTCAAAATTCGGGTTGGCATGTGAAGAGTGTTGTTTTGTTCAAGTGCAAATGGTTTAGTCTGAGACCAAGTGCTTTTAAAAAAGTCCATCCAAAATACTCGTCTCTTGTTTAAGTAAACGATAAAAAGATTAAATGAAAATGATATGTTTGTTCTAGCGACTCAAGAAACTCAGGTTTATTACGTCAATTATCCTATTCTTAGACATGATCAGCGAGATTGGTTAGCGGTTATTAAAATTAAAGCTAGAGTAATTGTGGATATCCCAAATTCAAATAATGTTGAAACTAATTGACTTCAGATCCATACCAAAAGGCGAGCTTGAGTCTCGTCCAATACAAATAGTGGCAAATGATGAACCTGAACTATTAATTGATGACTCACCAACACAATTAAATATTGTGGATGTCGAAGTTGTAGATGATTTAGACGACGATGAAAAATGAGAATTAGTACTTTGACTTAACAAAAAGTAAAATGATGTTATTTTTGCTATTGACGATTCAAAACTGTGATCTCTTTATTTTTTCTTTCCTGCAATCTTTTTGTTGACATTCAAAACTGCGATTGTTTTATTGGCATTCATAAAGCTATCTTCATCAGGGTATCACCAAGTTCTAGCAAATGGTTCTAAAAGTAGAATCAAATTCCAATTTTTAACATCTACTAAAGAGGTAAAGCACACAAATCATTTTCGACTATTTAGTTTATTTATTTTTCATTTAATTTTGTCTGGACTATTTAGTTTTTATTTAATTTTTGTTTTAATAAATTTTTAACTGTAATTTTTGTTTATTTATTTATTTTTATTTTGTCTTAACTATTTAATTTTTAACATTTAGTGATGTCTGATTTCGACTTGAATAAACCACTAATGGAGGAAGAAAATGAGGAGAAAGATAATGGACCCTTTACTAGTCAAACCTTTGAAAGTAAAGAAGAAGCATTTAGTTTCTCTAACAATTATGCAAAACAACATGAATTTTTTGTTCGAAAAGATTGATCATATACAAATCATGAAAGCATTATTATGTGTAATATTTTATAACACCGTGCATGAAAAAAATTAAAGATAGCTAACCACTCCAAACCTCAAAGAAATAAGAATTCTTTAAATTGTGATTGCAAGGCTTATATATGTATTACTTTAAAAAGGAATTTTATTTTTTTTTCCGAAAGAGTGGCATGTTACAAAATTTGTCAAATTGCACAATCATGGTATGATTTCACCTGAAGCAATGCGTTTTTTTTCGACAAATCAAACTATCACATCTGAGGATAAAAAAAATCTTATTATACAAAGAAGTTGGACTTTAAGTTAGACAAATTATTAAAGTCATAGAGCTTAAAAAAATGTCAAGCATGGTGAGTTGTCATTTACTGCCAAAGATGTTTGTAACCTTTTATAGAGTTAAGCAAATGCTTGGAGCTGATGATGCAAAAAATCTTATGGAGTATACGAAATCTGCAAAGCAAGAAAATCAAATGTTTCAATGTGCATTTACCGTGGATAGAGATAAAAAGACTTAAACATTTATTTTGGTGTTAAGCTCAAAGTTTTAATTTGTACAAAAAGTATGGTGATATAATCATTTTTATACCACATACAAAGTTAATGCATACGACATGCCATGTGGACTTTTTGTTAGTCTGGATACTCATGAAAAAATTATTGTGTTCGGGCGTGCAATCATTCGCAATGAGACAACATATACTTTTAAATGGTTGATGAAGGTATGTCTTTAAACATCTTATTAACTCTAGTTTCTTATGCCATTTCGAATTAAATAAATTAAAAAATTAGACATGTTTTTTTACCAATTCTAGTTTCTCATGTCATATCGAACAATACAATTTTTGTTAGTATTATGAAAAAATCGCCAAACCTATCATAACTGACCAAGACCCTTGGATGACTCAAGCAATTTCATTTGAAATGCCAACTACAAAACATAACTTTTTTAATTTGACATATTACTTCCAAATTTAGTTGTTGGTTGCAGCTCCTTCACAATGACTACAAAAATTAGTGTGAAATTTTTTACTAGTTGTACAAGATGAGTGTGCCTGATGAGCTTGAACACAATTGGACTCTTATGGTTGCAAAATTTAAGTTGAAAGACAATAGACATATCAAAGGTTTATACAACATAAAATATTATTGGGCACCGATTTATCTTCGTGATAATTTTTTGGATGGATAATAAATGTCAGAAGACTATAGAGTATAAATGCATTTATAAGGAGATTTGTTTCTTCTCATACATGTTTGACAGATTTTGTTAGGCATGTTTGTATTTTTTATAAACTTCTATGGAAATTTTTTCTATTATTTTTTGCTTAACTTTTTGTTTTAAGCGTAAATTTTTCTAGTGGATTTTGGATTTCAAGAAATTAGTCGAGGACATGCATACATTATGGTTTCTACTTTTAGACCTGTTTTTTTGAAAACAAAGTCACCAATGGAAGAATAAGATTTCCTAGTCTTTACATCATTTGCTTTCAAAAAGTTTTAGAAAGAATTTACTAGAGCAAGTCGACATTCTATAATTCATATCGAAAGTAATGAACTTTTAGTGCAATATTTTTAAAGAGAAAATAATATATCTCATAGAGTATTTTGGGATGAAAATACAACTAAGTGTAGTTGTAAAAATTTTGAATTTTGGGTATACTTTGTCATCGTATATTACGAGTATTATTTCATAAAGATTGTTTCAAGGTCACGTCTTTCTATTTACCTATATGATGGTGTTGTGATGCATTGCAAGCTAGTAGTACGAGTTACAAAGCGATAGATGAAGACATTTTTCTAGAAGATAAATGTGTCCCTATAGGCACTTGGTGGTAGAGATGAAGTGTTTCCCCCTCTATAGACAAAAAAAGTAAGAGTGTTCGAAAAAGAAGCGTGATAAGGGTGAAAAAAATTAAGGAACAAGTTGACTAAGAGTTGTTCCATATGCACACAATTTAGTCACACTAAACCTACTTGTCCTAACAATGAAAATATTAGTGCCTTAAATAATATGGATGCATGTGCTTCTTTTATATCAGAAAATAGACAAAAGAAAACGACAGTCGATAAAGGATTAAATATTTTATCTTATTTGAAGTTTTAAGTAATACTTCATAATCATATATTATTATACCATATGTCTCTATCTTGTTTATTTATGTCTTGAATCATGATTTATATGTTTGTACATGTTTGTGTATGTAGCTCACTTTTATAACTTTCTACATTTTATTGTGCTTAAAAACCAAAAGATGGAGCGAGAGTTAAGATACATATCGGTCGTACATCTACTGGTGGATGAACTTCAACGTAGAAATCCTTTATGACCAATCTGTATCAAGTGATTGTCCTTTATGACCAATCTTCATGATTTTAGGCAACATTAATGAATCCTTCTTGTTCATATAATAGAATCAATCATTCTACTTCACACTAACTTTTCCTATCAAACAACTGCTTTTAATAAAATTATGTCCTTAATTTTTTATTTCTGAAAATTATGCCCTTCAGTTACTTTTAAAACTATTTGTTAGAACTTCTTGATGCGCTGCCTAAAATCGCAGTTTTGAATGCCAACAAAAAGATCGTATGGAATAAGATATATTGAGATCACAGTTTTAAATTTCAATAGCAAAAACGACCTTTTACTCTTTGTCAGTAAGCATTAATTACGTTAAATTCTATAAATGAATAGAATAGAATTTTTTAGGATGATAATTAATTATATTAAGTAGATTCCATTTGAAAAGTAGAATAAAAATTAATTGTAGGTGTAGATTATAAGCCATACAAAATATACTATAATATTTTAACTATTGTAAATAACTCAAGTAATTGAGTTAGTTTAGGAGTCCTACTTATCTAATCTACCTATAAGATAGAGTTAGAAGTTAACTTAGACTTTGTTGTATTCTAAAAAAGTCCTATAAATATGACTCTCTTTTCTGTAAATTATCAATCAATTGAATAGAAGAGAAATTACTTTTCTCTTTTATAAAACATATATTATTTACATGGTATCAGAGCAGGTTTCGATCCTCAACCTAGCTTATGGAAAATTCTTCTTCATCAGAAATACATTCTGTAACTGATGTTCATTCAGTTCTTACGCTTTAACCTCAATCAATGATTTGTTTTATGAGGTAATGTTACCTCCTCAAAAGTATTGTTTTTTTATGTCATTCTTACAATGCTTTTGCTTGCTTTATATTATATTTAGTTGCACTTAGATGTTAAATTCACGTATTTGCATAAAAAGTTTAGATTTTTGTCTATGCCGGTGTGAAGAGTTGTTTTGTTGGCAATTTTGCAAGATTGACATAGCTATTGGCAGAAAAGAGTAGCACATGAAAAAATGCCAAAGAGAATGTTGAGATGTTGTTGGCACAAATGGACCAAACAATGCCAAACACCGGTTGGCAGAGAAGAGGAAATTGATGCCAAGCCAAGTAGTTGTTGAACCCGAAAAAATAGAAACATGTTAGGCTGTAAGAAAATAGCAAATGGATCAATCTCCAAAAAATAGCGGATAAATTGTGTGAAGCTTGGTTGTCAAATGGCGACAAAAGATGATATCAGCCCTAGCACCTGATCAGCTTATCACCATATCAGCCTATCACTTCAAATCTGGATAAAGGTGATCACAAGCCTCAACCCTTGCGCATTCAAATTTCAAATACAAAGGCTTGTCTTAGTCTTCCTTGCACGCCTATTTAAAGACCGGTCAAGCAAGCAATGAACGAGAGGATGTTTTTAGAGAGAGAGATGATCGACAACCGACTGCACCAAGGAGACGTGGTTCGACCCACTTGACCGACAACCTGGATCTTGAAGTGTTGCATCGAGAGACCCCTTCTTACCCATTCTCTTTTTCTAGTTATTTTATTTTTAATGATGATGTGTTCTCAAAATGTTGAAGGTTTTTTGGTTGATACCCTCACCATTAACTAATTTAATAGTTGATGGGGGATGTTTGCGTTGAACGTTGATTTATGTTAAGTTTTTAATAATGAAGATGCTTCAACATTGTTTCTTCTATCTGACATACTTTATTGTTTCCTAAATACTATGCCATGCTAGAGCTGACACTGTTGGCCTATTGCACCTCAATATCTTTACAAACTTGGGTGGCAACGATCAAGTTGTTGGATACTAAGGCGAGATGCTTCGAGAGAAGATGTTAAAGTAGAAGAACTTACTTTAGAAGTGAAATATACCCCTTAGAAGTATATATTGGATCTTAATCAAATTGGTTTCTGAAAAAAAACATTCACTATATAGATATAGGGGTTTTTACACAATCAATTTAGGGCAATGACCATCGAGAGAGGCTTTATCAATTTGAATCTTCTAGGCAAACAATGCCAAGGCATGACATTATTAGAAGTTGGCATGACATGAATAGTGTGAAAACCAAGCATCCCTTGTCAATGCTCATCACTCATTTAAACACTCTCCTTGCCAACGTTATTTTATTTTCATTTCTTTTCTTTTAAACTGTTTTCAAAACCACTTTCAAAACAAATCAACTTTTTCTCAACAAGAAAACATTAAAAGCAATTAAACTCTTGACTAATCCTTGTGGGATCAATACTCAGCTTATTGATGTATTACTTGTCGACTGTGTATACTTGCACGCAAAAAAAACTCAATCTTTAACATTGTTTTTACTACATTTCCAATACATTTTCTACCCATTTTGCCAACACTCATGCGAGTCAACATGTAATAAGAGAGGAAAGAAAAAGAACCATAATGATGGTTAACTCTAGCCCTCTTGATGGCTCTCCTCTTGTGACTCATGTCTCCTCCAATAGTAAACCAAGGCCTAAAATGACCTGGTGTGATCATTGCCACAAGGTGGGCCACTTTAAAGAAACTTGCTGAAAATTTTATAGCAAGCCAGCAGACTGGAAGCCTCATAGAGTGAGGCGACATAAAGATTTGACAGCCCGTATAGCAACCACACAGAACTCGGCCAGCTTTAGTAAACAACAACTTGAATATTTACATATGTTGATCAGCCAAATGACCACTTCTGGTGATCTAAATACCACTTGTCCAACCTCAACTGGTAGTATTTCATTTCTTTCTGTAGTTATTGAAAATTGTTGGATAGTGGACTCCGGTGCTACTGACCATATGACAGGGAGCAAAGATTTATTTCTTGGCCTTACTCGATAGCCTCAACAAAGGAATATAAAAATTGCTGATGGATCCTTAACAATAGTAAAAGGGGTAGGCATTGTGGTTATAAATGTTGTTATTATGCTTCGTTCTATTTTCTATGTTCCTTACTTATAATGCAACCTCTTTTTAGTTATCAAATTATGTGGGGATTTTAATTTTGTTGCTAAATTTAGTTCCTATGGCTGTGTTTTTCAGGAAGTGGTTTCGAAGAAGAATATTGGCAGTGTTGAGCTGTGTAGTGGACTCTACATCATCAAGGATCAAACTCTTCCTAAGAAACAAGTTCAGCCAAGTTGCACTTTTTCATCAAATTTCTTTTATCTTCAGAAATTATTTCCCAAGTTATTTATTAATAAAAGTCCTACAAATATTACTTGTGATATATGTCAATTTGCAAAACATAAAAGGACTCCATACCCTCCATCTTCTTATACACCTTCTCAACCCTTTTCACTCATTCATAGGGACATATGAGGGCCTTCTAAAGTCAAGAATGTAAATAGGGCAAGGTGGTTTATATCTTTTATTGATGACCATTCAAGGACCACTTGGACCTTTTTAATGAAAGACAAGTCTGAAACTGAGGGTATATTTAAACAGTTTTTTATGATGGTTCAAATTCAATTTTGCAGCCAAATTAGGATTCTAAAAAGTGATAATGGAAGTGTTTTTTTTACAAATACCTAAGTTTCTTAAGGAAAAATGTGACATTCATATTATTTCATGTGTCGATACCCCTCAGCAAAATGGAGTGGCTGAGAGAAAAAAAAAACACCTTTTAGAAGTCACTCACTCTTTATTGTTTTCCTCTCATGTACCTAAATCCTTTTTGGGAGAAGCCTTACTTACAGCTACTTATCTTATCAATAGGTTACCAAGTTGGGTTTGGGGATTCAAGTCACCTAAAGAAGTCTTTCTTCAAGCATTTCCATTTTTTAAACATATGATGTGTACCTTACATGTAACACCCCTCACCCGGTTTAGTTATAAACCGACTAAGAAGTGTTACCTATAACAAGGAAAACATGAACCAATTAAAACTTTTTATAACTCACCCCTAATAGGTGAGTTATGCTTCTAATTAAACAACCAAACAGTATGAATCAATAGCATTCAATCTAGAACACAAGTGCACAAGCCTTTATAGGTTACTACTATTCAACCTAAACATCATGATCTAAATTCAAGAAGTGTAAACATTTTAATCACACTAGTAAAACATTCGAACCATGTAAGCATAACAAGATCAACCAAAGCATAGCATTCGAACCATGACATTTCATTTACTAACAAGCATATTATCATACCTTTAATTATATTCTAATCATGTGATTCAATACCTAAGATCAATTATACATAGAAAAGATAGGCATGCTTCATTCCATTCGAAGGGTTCAAACAACAAGGACCAATCAAGTTTCCTAGTTTCATTCGAATAGGGAATACTTGAAGAACAAGAAATCAAACATGAACATGGCCTTAATACTTGAATCTATAATACATCTTGATCAACCTAGTCAATAGCAACAAGAAACATGTCATACATGATCTCAAACTATTCGTTTTGCCTAGAGAAACCTAGCATATCATTCTCAATGGTAACGTGGCATTTCAAGACAAGATCTAGCAAGTAAACAACCATTAATCATCTCATGACAAGCATTCAAGACATGAATCAAACTATTTAACAATCTTCTAGGCTTTCAAGACATAAGTTCACACTCCATATGATCAACCATAATCATATATCAAAACATAACACCTAGATCAACTAGACCACAAGTTCCAATCCATAATAACATGTCTTTATGTCACCACATCATACCAAGTATATACAAGCCTTCCAAGTATCCAAAATGCATGATAAATAGACTATAAACATGTCTAAGGCCACCAACTAGAAGCTTACAAAAGTAACATGAATCGTGCATGAGCTTGAGCTTGTCTTGCCTTGCCTCAACTCTAGGATAGCTTTCAATCCACTTAACCTGTAGATTGGGGAGAATGGAAACAATAGTGATAAGTACAATTAAGTACTTAGTGAGGTAGCAACCTTATCTAGGCAAGTTCATTTCATTTTCAAGTGTGTTTTATTCAAGAGTATACCTAGCTAAGGTTCGAACATTTCAAGTCATTATCCATCTAAAGCATTCGAATGGTCTAGTCAATAACAAGTATCATGTCATGAATTAGCAAACAATTATACATAGCATTGCAAGATCATGTATAACATCATGTATCTTAATATCAAGCCAAGTAAAGCATGTGATAGCATCAAATCATTCTTTCAATTCAAGTAACATCACAATGACATGTAAATCAAGGATTCCAAACAACCAAATCAAGTTTCATAACATGTATCATGTTTTAAGCAAGCTTTACATAATTTTAAATCAATTTAACAAGATTCAAGATTCAGGTGATCAATTCAAGTTTCATAACAATTCAGGTTTCATTTCATGTAACATATGATATTCAAACTTTACAATAACAAGATTAGGCCTTGGTATTTAGCCAAGTCTAGGTAATCGAGTCACCAACCAAACTATCGCCAAAACAAGTAACCGGTTATATTCCTCCTACTATCGCCAGTGACCATATCACACATCCCACCTACTGTCGCCAATAAGGGCCTTAGCCCAAGACCTTAGTCCCCCATACACAATGAGCTCTAGACTCTATAGCATGCCATCCTACCTATGACTCACTAGCTACCGATGCATCATTTAGTTTAGTTAACATTTGATCAAGGTTTGTGTAACCAATCAAGTCAAGGATCAAGACATGTTCAAGACATGTTGCAAGCTTATTCAAGATGTCATTCATATAGACATTTAGCAAGATTAGGATATCACTTAGGCTTAGTGAACCTTGGTTCATTATAACAAGATTTTATAACCATTTAAACATGTATCATCAAGTAAGCCTTAGTAGGCATTTCTAAGCAACAAGCATACCATTTAAGCAAGTCATGGCAACCTATAATCAAGACAAAGCTTCATGTATATCAAGAGCATTCGAATAGCAACAATTCAAGCCAAGAACAAGATTCATTTGATCATACATTCGAATCACATAACTACTTATATCATCACATCCTTATCAAGTGTTGGTTTAAACCATCCTTCCCTTAGTTTACCAAATATAATTAGTCATGTTTCATGGTAAGCATTAAACAAGAATGTAGACATGCTCATTTTGGTTAGGACCTAAGTCATAACCCTATTAATAGCTACACCCACAATATTCCAAGCAAGCTTAATCTTGAAGAGCTATCCCCTTTATCTTATCTTTTGGATGTCCAACTCTAGTACCTTCACCAAGATCCTCTACTTCTTAGTCTAACAAGCCATACACAAAATCATGGAAATATTTTTAGAATTAATTCATCAAGATAAGTCATATATTCAAGCACATATTTACTCTACAATTACTACATTGTCTTTCTGCTTCTGGCAGTTTGCATACCTCTTACTAAATTACCTATATCTTTTAATCTATTCATCTGAATTCAAATTTGTTTACATCATTAGAAAGATAACTTAATTATCTTTTCAACCATATATGCCCCATATTTTTAGCCTATATATATTAATACAAATTTTAGTGTAAAGACATGTCAAATTACATTACTAGACAGTTTGCCCTGTCTAGGGGTTACCATTTACAGTTTCCAGTATACAACTCAGAATTCAGCTCTGTTTGTTCCTAACGAAAATATAAAAATCAAGGTTCGCTCCTTATAATTTTCACTTTTAAACTCAATTTATGTGATTTATGGTGATTTTTCAAAGTTACTTCCCAGAATAGAGTTTTCTAGGCAATTTACACTAGGTCATGTTTCTAGCTTTATAATTCATTTAAACAAGGTTCTAACATGAGAATTTAACTTTCATAAATTTTTCTTACATGCTTAATTCAGTTCATTTTACATTTCAGCCCTTAATTCTGTCCAGATTAGTCCCGAATTTACTGATTTTCTCAAAATAATCCTTATTAATCAATCAAGCCATCTAGGTGACTAGTTTCATTATTAGTTCAATTCCTTCAATCTCACTATCAACCTAGCTTAATCAAGGCCTCAATTATTCATTTTACATGATTTCTTCTAGGTGATTACTTGTTAATGTCTTCCATTATTCGATTGATACACCAATTATCACAATTGACACCAGCTACATTCGATTATCACTTTGAACATGCTAACTCAATATTTGCACAATTCTAACATGATACCTAGGGGTTCATTCCTTACTTTTACATAACTATAACATCAATTCAAGCATCATTCAACTATAAACAATGACTATCTTCAACTACAAACATCAAGTAACTCAATTCAACCAAACTCACTATCTATTTGAATGAAGAAGGATAGGAGCATGCTTACTTTACTTCTAGCTTTAATTCACATTCAAGATCATATACATGCAAGCTCAATTTCTAGCAACAATGGTGTTTTCTCTCAATTTCACTCTTTCTCTCTAACCCACTGTCCAATTCGACAGGTGAAGAAGGGTGAAGATGACAATCTATTTTAATGGATTTGGGAAAAGACTAAATTGCCCCTTAATTAGTCACTAATTAAGGATATAATCAAGGGTATTTGGGAATCAAGATAATTAGCATGCAATCCTTTATTTTTTGTTTAATTCAATTTGATCATCATAAATTGGTCACTAATCTTGCATGTTCTTTTGATTATGCCCTTAATTAACCTAATTAGGTTAGGTTCAAGTTCAATTGAGCTAACAGTTTAGGTGACAAGCTTCAATACTTCTAGACTAGGAATTAGGGCATTACATTACCTATCAAAGTTTTTAGATGCTTTGTCTTTGTTCACATCCATAAATAGCATCAAAGTAAGTTAGATCCTAGGGCGGTGAAATGCATCTTTCTTGGGTATTCTTCTCTTAAGAAGGGATATAAGTGTTATTCCCCTATTACTCGTAAATTTTATGCTTTTATGGATGTCACTTTTTTTCTAATCTAACACCTTTTTTTTCTCGGATTCTTAAATTCAAGGGGAGAGTTGGGATGAATTTCAGTCTCATCCTCAGCATGTTCACCTACCTCTTCTTCTTGATGACCTTATTTTGTCACCTCCCATTAAATTTGATGACCCTATTTCTTCACCTCACATTCAATCTTTTTCAAAAAAACCTACCTCAAGATCCACCTCAAACTCCACAAAACCTACCTACTTTAGAGATCCAACTTGGAACAAAGGGACTTAGTGTTTACACAAGGAAGAAAATGAGGTATGTTTTGTAGGAAACTACACAGCCCAGGACTATTCAAAATATGGAACCGATTCCACTATCCTGTGAAGTTAATGAAGGTATAGAACCTGTTAATAGTGGTGTTGTTACTTCAATTGAAAATTCTGATTTGGATATATACTTACCTATTGCTCAAAGGAAAGGTGTTAGGGCTTGCGCTAAACATCCAATACAAAGGTATGTAGCCTATGGGAAACTAATGCCTTCTTTCTAAGCTTTTACTGCCAATGTTGACTAAGAGCAGATTCTTGATTGTGTACAGGAAGCCTTAAAGAATCCTAAGTGGTGTAAGTCTCTAGAAGATGAACTTAAAGCTCTAGAGAAAAACAAAATTTGGGTGGTGACTGATTTACCACCAGGAAAAAGGGCAGTGAGCTGCAAATGGGTGTTTACAATCAAGTACAATGCAAATGGGAGCATAGAACGATACAAGGCCAGGTTAGTTGCAATGGGTTTACTCAATCTTATGGGATTGATTATCAAGAAACCTTTGCTTCGGTAGAAAAGCTTAACACAATCAGAATTTTATTGTGTCTTGCTGCCAATCAGGAGTGGCCTCTTCACTAACTTGATATCAAGAATGCCTTCCTAAATGGCACCTTGGAAGAAAAGGTATATATGCAAAAAACCTCATGGTTTGAATGGGAATTTTAAAAATGGTCAGGTCTGCAGGTTATTAAAATCTTTGTATGGGCTCAAACAATCTCCTAGAGCTTGGTTTGATAGGTTTACTAAGGCCATCTTGAAATGTGGCTATTATCAATGTCAAACTGGTCACACCATGTTTATTAAAACTTTCTCTTAAAACAAGAAAGATATCCTAATAGTTTTTGTCGATGATATAATCATCACAGGTGATGATTCTCGAGAAATAGACAGGTTGAAAGGTTTTTTGGCCACTCAATTTAAGAATAAAGACCTAGGACAATTTGAGAAATCAAAGGAAATATATTCTGGATTTTTCCATCTGAAATAGGGTTGTTACGGTGTAAACCTATCGAGACACCTATGGAGAGCAATCTAAAGTTTAGAATTGATAACAAGGGAGTTCCTGTTAACAAGGAACACTATCAAAGGTTGGTAGGTAAGTTGATTTACTTATCACTAACCAGACCATACATTGCTTACTCAGTTAGTATTGTAAGCCAGTTCATGAATGATCCTAGAGAAGAGCACCTAGAGGAAGTAACAAGGATCTTCAGATACTTGAAGATGACACTAGGACATGGACTGATTTTCACCAAAAATGAGAATCGAAAGGTGGAGATTTTCACAAATGCAAGCTGGGCAGGAGAGCTTACATCTAGACGATCCACTAGTGGGTATTGTACTCGAGTTTGGGGTAACTTGGTGACATGGAGAAGCAAGAAACAGGCGGTAGTATCAAGAAGTAGTGCAAAGGCGGAATTTAAAGCTTTGGCACAAGAAATTTGTGAGGGAATTTGGGTTCAAAGGCTGTTAACAGAATTGCAAATGAATTTTAGTGAATTTTTTGAACTCCAATGTCACAGTAAGTCTGCAATAAGTATTGCAAAGAACCTTGTACACCATGATATAACAAAGCATGTGGAATGTGACCGTCATTTTATTTTTGAGAAGGTTGCAAATAGGACAGTGAAGCTGAATTTTGTTCCAACTCATCAACAACTTGTTGATGTACTCACCAAGGCATTACCAAGAACTACCTTTGATGAGCTCACATCCAAGTTGGGACTCTACAATGTATACTCACCAGCATGAGGAAGAGTGTAGATTGTAAGTCATACAGAATATACTATAGTATTTTAACTGTTGTAAATAACTCAAGTAATTGAGTTGGTTTAGGAGTCCTACTTATCTAATCTACCTATAAGATAGAGTTAGAAGTTAACTTAACTTGAACTTTGTTGTATTCTAAAAGAGTCCTATAAATAAGACTTTCTTTCTGCAAATTATCAACCAATCTAATAGAAGAGAAACTACGTTTCTCTTTTATAAAATCTATATTATTTACAATAGGAATATTATTAATTCTTATTGACAGCCCTTATGGCTGTCAATGACGAAACCTTTAATTTATCAATGTAAAGTAGACCTACAATAACATGTTTTTATGCACATATTATGTCTAGGGCTAAAGGTAGAAGATTGTGTCCAACTACCCCATACTCACCCTTTACAAGGACTCCCACACCAGTTGATCTCAGATCAAAGATTCCTCAGGATATTGATACATATGATATTTGTTTTAAGTTTCCAAATTTACTTCAAGTGTTTGAATATTATCTGATGTATTGTTGAATTGTAACGTTTTTGCACTTTTATTTGATTATCAATGAAAAGACCACAAGGTTAGTGTGCTTTTTCTCTCTTAATATTTAGAGGGAGATTTTCTAGACACATCTAATTTGTTTATTTAAAAAAAATCTAATATCACACTTTAAACATAAAATATGCAAAAGAAAATTAATTTAGGGAACACTTTTTGAAATTAAGGGAACTTTAATATAGTCGAATTTAATTAGTTATATTAATAAAAAATAATGTGTTTATAAGATCTGCTCGGCTAGGGGAACTTCTTGGCAATAATGTACATTAGAAAAAATCTAAGTTAAATAAAAAAATTATTCCAAGAATTTTTTTATATCTTTATCTAATTCTTTATATATCATGTGACTATTACTTTTATTCAAATTTAATTTTAAAAAATATTTCAAATTTATAACGGGACACATGGATCTGTCACAAATTTCAAGTTTGACTTTGTACTATTGGGGTTGTCTATAAAATCCTATCCCCCCGTCAACCATGGAAGGGTGCTTGGTGGCTAGCACTAATAGAGGTTGTAGGGCTATTCATTTATCTTGTGGGGCTAAAAGTGTTCTACTGAAGGATGGGAACGTAATGTTTGGTACCACAAAAAAGGCATCTGAAATTGTCTTTTTGAGGATATTGAAAATTTCGACACTTTAGCTCTTGTTGATTTTTTAGATGATTGCAGATCCAATAAATTTGGCATGCTTCAAGGGATCAAATGTGTAATTTCTGAGAAGATTGTATATTTTAAATTCACTTGCAGTACTGATGATGCGATTGAACATGATTTCTACGAGTGTGCAAAACGTTTTGGATTTTCCTGACATCCATGTCATTGGCATCTATTGTGAGCATCATTTGCTTAGATTTCCTTTTTATTATCTTTGTCTTCAATTTTTGAACTAGATCGCTAAAGTATATGAATTTATGATGGCTATAAAAAATATGTTCGGACAAAACTGCAGTAAATTGGAATGATGAATGAGGCAAATCAGTTGTTTGCAAGGTCATCATTAAAAGTGATGTAGTGAGGAAGGTCTTAAAGAGTAGTGTTGAATATCTCGTGTGTTAACAATATGAGGCTGGAAATCTACAACAGCCCAGAAGTTTTCAGGCCTTGACAGTTGGCCCAGAAGTTTCTAGTCCTTGACCCAATAACAATATTTAGTTAGTCTGTTATTGAATAATGTTTAGGTGGTTATTTCCCTTATATAAATAGGTGAGTTGGGTCACAAGCCCAAGAATCCGATTTAAGCCTTGTAATCTGTATGGATTTTATTTACAAATTAATAAAACAAGTAGCCCCTTTTTTTCTCTCAAAATTTTAGGTCACGGTTTCTATTTTCTGTTATTCTCAAATTCTCACCGTGGTTCATTCTTCCGATCAATCTCTGATGTCGTCTTTTCCGGTGTAGTGTCAACATAGTATCAGAGCAGTACTAATATGTATTTGCCTGAGGCGAGTCAGATTGGAGAGAGTGTTGTGATGTAACACCTATGGTCGTATCACCAAAGCTGAGCAGATGTGATGGTGAGTTATTTCTTGATGTTACTAAATACCGCAACATAGTACGTGCATTATTATATATATGTCACACACGTCCCGACATTGCATATGCAGTAAATAAAGTTGCTCAGTCTATGCAAAATCTTACTTATCCTCATTGGAATGTTGTTAAAAGAATTTTACGGTATTTAAAAGGAACGATCAGCTATGGCTTATGGTTCTCTGCACAGCAAAGTTCTAGTCTTAAAATTGTTGGTTTTTTTATGCGGACTGGGGGAGTGATGAAGATGATAGGCGATCTGTTCCAAGCCATTGTGTGTATTATGGTAATCATCTTGTCTCTTGGAGTTCGAAAAAACAACGTTCTATTTTTCGGTCTACTGCGGAAGCGAAGTATAGAAGTCTTGCCGATGCAACTGTTGATCTTGTGTGGGTGCAAAATCTATTGAAGGACATGAATGTTAAGCTGAATCACTTGTCGATGGTGTGGTGTGATAACACCAGCACCATTGCAATTGAGGTAAATTCGGTGATGCATGTTAAGACGAAACATGTCGATTTAGACTTACATTTCGTCCGAGAAAATGTTTTGAGTGGTGTATTACAATTTTCTTATGTGCCTGCCAACTCTTAGATTGCAGACTTGATGACTAAGCCACTGTCAGCTCATCAATTTGCAGGGTTCAAGAAAAAATTGAATATGATTTCTTTTTCAAGTCTGGAAGAAGAAACAAGTGGGGGTGAATGTTAACAATATGAGGCTGGAAATCTACAACAACTTAGAAGTTTCCAGGCCTTGACAGCTGGCCCAGAAGTTTCTAGTCCTTGACCCAATAAAAATATTTAGTTAGTTTGTTATTGAATATTATTTAGGTGGTTATTTCCCTTGTATAAATAGGTGAGTTAGGTCACAAACCCAAAAATCCGATTTAAGCCTTGTAATATGTTTGAATTAATAAAAACAAGTAGCCCATTTTCTTCTCTCAAAATTCTATGGCACGTTTTTCATTTTCTGTTATTCCCAAATTCTCATTGTGATTTATTCTTCCGATAAATCTCTGGCGTCGTCTTCTCCAGTGTAGTGTCAACATCGTGGAGCTTAACATGCTCAAGAACCTTATTGGTTCAGCCATGACTGGAGTTGGATTTAATGCTCATGCTAGTAACACTGGGATTGCACTCTACATAGCTACTGGCCAAGATCCAACTCAAAATGTCGAGAGCACGATGATGGAAGCTTTTGATGATGGCGAAGACCTGCGCGTCTTTGTCACAATGCCTTCTATTGAGGTAGTTGATCGTGTTGCTGCCGAGGGTGTGGCTCAGCCTGGTGCTTCAATCACACTTTCGCCTACAAGCGAGGTTGCTACGCCTGAGATACAAAGGAATTCACATACATGTGATGCGGGCAATCTGGATGAGGAAGCCATTGACGTTATTGTTGTCATTTCTTTGCCTTTTTGCTTGGGTCACTTTTATTGTGATCTGTGATATGCATTAGCTAATATAGTGAATTTATATTTTTAGGATATGTAATTTTTTTCCTATTAAGTCATCATCGAAATACAATATATATTTGTTAGTAGTATTGTTATCTAATTTTTCAAACTAATGTATTTTTTTGAATTATATTAATTATTAATTTTTTGTACATCAACCAATAAAAAAAATATTTTGGAGGGAATGAAAAAATTAGAGTAGGAATCCCGGAAAATTTTTCTCTCTTTTTCTTAAAAAATTAAGATTTAAAATTTCGAGAGAATAGATGTAATCTCTCGAAAACTAAAAATCATATTTTAGAGGGAATGAAAAAAAATTAGGGTAGAAATATGTAGAACTGTTCCCCTCTTTTTTTTAATATTAAGATTTAAATATCCGAGCGAATAGATGTAATCTCTCACAAACTAAAAAATTCGAGGGAATAGATGTAATTCGTCAGAAACATAAAATATGATATTTTATATTATTATTTTTTGACGGGTTTTAAATGTTCTGTTAGTAATTTATTTTTTCGAAAGAATAAATGTAATCTGTCAAGAACATAAAATAAAATATAATATTATATATATATATATATCATTTTTGACGGATTTTAAATGTTCCACCAGTAATTCATTGACAAATTTTTTTCAGTAAATTTCTGACAGACTATTTCACTTCGCCGAAATTGTTGGTTTCGACTAGTGTTTTTTTTTTACCCTTCACTTCCATCAAAAAATTCATTACTAAAATCAAATTCCGTCAGAATTTTCATAAAAGTTTCCTCATAATTTACGCATTTTGTTTGTAGTAGAACGCACCAGCTTCTATCCTGTAAAACAAAAAAAAAGTACTTGAATAACTTCGTTGAGTTTTGCAGTTATTGTAATCAAAAGGCTTAAACGTCAAATAGGTGCCCAAACTATAATATTTTTTTCAGTTAGGTGCTTAATGTTTGTTTCGGGCCACTTAGGTGCCTAATGTTTCATTCTGTAACCCATTTAAGGTTTTAGCTGTGACGAACGTTAAAATTTTCTGTTATTCAATCATAAAGCGACATGTGGTAATTTTTTATTTTTCTAATATTAATCAAAATAAAAAACATAATAAATTAATTAAAAATAAAAATAATCATGGGTTAAATCCTCTTAAACTCATAAACTCATCTTCTTTCTTTTCTCTCGCTTCCCCATCAAATTGTCCCCCTCAGTTTCATTATTATAGAATAGTGTAGATGACTGTTGTTTGTTATGAGAGGCAGTTATAAGCTGGTGAAGGTGGTTAGGCTGTTATTTGTTAGTTACCACCAAGTAACCGGCTATAGACTGCCTCCCCTATATTGTATAAATAGTGGCTGGTCTCCATTGGAGATATTACAGTCCTTTGAATAAAGATAACGAGAGTACCGTCTCTCTTCCCCCAAAATTCTTCTGATTTCATTTCTTCAGTTAACCATAATCTTAGCATGGTATCTTTCGCCAATCTCTTCTGGGCGTTCTCTTCCGCTGTGTTCTTTCGGGTGAATCAAGCTGAGTGGCTATAATTGCGAATCTCTCTTTCGACTCAATAATCAAATCCTAGGTTGGTTTGGTTCTTGGTGAATCAGATCAGTTATGGTAAGATTTCTGTCCTTGATTGTTTGATTCATTGTGCATCGATTTCTAGATCTGTTAATTCTCTAAGGATTATCGCTGTGGTCATTAGCATTCCTGCTCAAGGTTGTGTTTGCTGATAGAGTAGGATAGTGATCTGTTGGTATCCTTTTAGATCGGAAGTCGTGTCTCATTGCGTCGTTTTGCTATGAGGTGTTATAGCTCTGGATCTCAGCTTGATTGATCTGCTGCTAGGTTTCGTGCTTCGTGTTGGTTTCGTTCTGTTTTTTGATTTGCTTCTGTGCCTGCAATCTGTTTGTGTTTTTGTCTGAGTGAGTTTTCTAGCTCTGTTTGTTGTTGCTATGGCTGGTGATACGGTTACTCGCGAAGATCAGTCTACTGCATCTCAGGTTAATGTTTCCTCTCCTACTTCTGGAATTTCTTCTTCGACAACTGTTCATCATCTTCCTAAACTTGATACGGTTAAGCTCACAGAGCATACTTATATTTTGTGGAAGCATCAAGTCATGTTAATCATTGATGGTTATGGTTTGTTGAATTTTATTTCTGATCAGTATAAGCCTCCTAGTCAGTTTGTAACTAGTGCAGATGGTGTTGTTGTCGAGAATCACGCCTATCTTGTCCATCGTCAACAAGATAAACTTCTAGCTTCGTGGCTTATGACGACTGTCACTCCAGATGTTCTTCCCTATCTTGTTGGATTGAACTCTACACTTGCTGTGTGGACCACTATTTCTCGTTTATTTGGAGCAAAATCTGGTGCGAAGGTTAGTTCTCTTCGTCATAGTTTACATTCTCAAAGGAAGAGGGATTCTACTATTCATGAATATTTGGCGAAGATTAAACTTCTTTGTGATACTCTTAATGCTGCTGGTAGCGCGGTGTCTGAACAGGAGCAGATTAGTGTTATTCTTTCTAGATTAACTGTTGAATTTGAGTCTGTTCTTGCCATTGCGTCTCGTGAACAGCTTTCGCTTGATGTCTTGACTGATATGCTCTTTGAGTGCGAGGTTCGACAGAAGTCTTTCATGTTTGATACGCTGACGGCTCAGGCCAATGTTGTTGTACAGCAGAACTCTTCTGTTCAACAGAATTTGCAACAACCTGTTGAAGATAAATCTCTTGTTTCTGGGAGTCAAGTCAGTGCTTCTCAGCAGACTTTCTTTCGTGGTCAACGAGGAGGCACTCGTGGTGGTCGTGGTGGTCGTGGTCGTTACTCTAATCATCGTCAGCAGTGTCAGTTGTGCGGCAAAGTTGGGCATGTTGTGCAGAAATGCTGGTATCGGTTTGATCAGGATTTCCTTGGTTATGCTGATCAGATGGAGGATCATGTTGAATCTTCTTCGAAGAAGGTTGATACTGGGACTGGTCTTACTGCTCATGTGTCTCAGTCTCCTCAGGCTTATTCGCATGTTTTGAGTCCAGTTTCTCCTATGGGCTCTATATCCACTCCTGTGTTTGCTCATGGATTTTCAACGCCGAGTTTTGGGCCTGCGTTGACTGGAGGTCATGTTTCCTATGTCTCTAATCCGGTTGCTGTTAGTGGGCCGGTTCCTGGGCTGGCTACTGGTGTTTCTGGAATGTTGCCATCGCAGGGTTCCAACCTTCAGCAGCCGCAGGTTTCTTCTCCCTCGAATCTTTCCGTGATACAGCCTTCTGTTTCGTTCTCCCATGCTGGTTCTATTCCGATGGCCAATGTTTCTGCTGCCTCTTTTTCTCCGACGGCCCTTGTGTCTTTTCCTCGTGAGACGTCTTGGTTTCCCGATTCGGGAGCCACTCACCATGTGACCAACGATCGTTCGACTTTGCAATCGGAGTCCGTTTATTCAGGTAATCAGTCTTTGCTGATGGGTAATGGTCAGGCGGTTCCAATAACACATATTGGTAACGGATCTTTATCTACTTTCTCTAAACCTTTACATTTACAGAGTTTATTACATGTTCCTAATATTCAGAAAAATTTGCTATCGGTCTCTAAGTTAACTCAAGATAATGGTGTCTTTCTTGAATTCCATCCTCATGGGTGTTTTGTGAAGGACTCTCAGACACAGGCTACGCTACTGGAAGGGAAGCGCACGCCTGAGGGGCTTTATGCGTTGCAGTCTCATGTGTTGCCGTCTCAGCCGGTTCTCTCTGCGCACGGTTCTCTGTTTAATGTGGTGGGCAGTTCTGATTCTCTGTTTCAGTGGCATCAGCGGCTTGGTCATCCCTCGTTGCCGGTCCTTAAGATGGCTCTAAATAATGGTAATATAGCCGTAAATGGTAATGATTTACCTAGTGTTTGTTCCTCCTGTTTGCAAGGGAAAGCTCATAAGCTCCCCTTTACCTTGTCTTCTACAACATATAATAAACCTTTTCAACTTGTTGTTTCGGATGTTTGGGGTCCTGCGTCTGTTGCTTCTGCTGGTTTTTTGTATTATGTTACTTTCATTGATGTCTTTAGTCGACATACATGGCTTTACTTACTAAAAAGAAAATCTGAGGTTTTTCAGTGTTTTACTGATTTTTATAAGATGGTTGAAGTGTCTTTTGGTTGTAAGATACAAATTCTTCAGACGGATGGTGGAGGTGAGTATCAAGTCCTTGATAGATGGTTAGCTTCTCATGGTGTGCAGCATCGTTTGTCTTGTCCGAGTACTTCGGAACAAAATGGCACTGCTGAGAGGAAACACCGCCATGTTGTAGAAATGGGACTGACCTTGCTTTCTCAAGCATCATTGCCACTACGGTTTTGGAGCTATGCTTTTGTAACTGCTGTGTTCTTGATTAACAAGTTGCCCACACCTGTCTTGCAGAACAAGTCACCTTATCAGGTTTTGTTTGGTCAAGTTCCTGATTACTCCTTTCTCCGGATTTTCGGTTGTGCTTGCTATCCTCTTTTGAGGCCTTTTAATGCACATAAATTGGATTTTCGGTCGAGACAATGCACATTCCTTGGTTATTCTACTTCTCACAAAGGCTATAAGTGCTTGGATGAGTGTGGTAAGGTTTTTATTTCTCGTCACGTTATCTTTGATGAGTCTATTTTCCCATTTGCTGTGAAAGGTGAAACTGCTCCTGTGGTTTCGGATGGTTCTTCTTCTTTTGGTATTCCTTTCGTTTCCTCCAACACTAACAGTGGTTGCTCAGATCAGGCTGCTTCCTTTCCTTCTGCTACTCGTGTTGGTTTGGGGTCTTCTGCTCAACAGACTCGGGGTGCTTCGGTTATGGCTGATCCTGAGGTTCCTAGGCCTTGTTCTGCAGTTCCAGTGAGTGCCGTTCCTGTGTCTCCTAGTTTGGTTTCACCCACTTCTGCTGGTTGTGTTCCACATCATTCTTCTTCCTCTGCTGGTGTTCATTCTGGGCCACCAAGCCCAGGTGTTCCTCCTGTGTCTTCGAGCCCTCTTCCGACAAGCCCTTTGCGTGCATCATCATCAGTGCCCCTTGCCAGTTCTCAGATGCCTTCTACTGAGTGTGCTGCTTCTGCTGAAGCTATTCTTACTTCAGCACCTGTCATTCCTTCAACTGATATCTCTTTCCTTGTGCCTTCAACATCAGGGGTTCTCCCTGATCAGTCTGATTTGCCTGTGCCTCCTCTTCCCGTGTCCTCTGTTTTACATGACACTGCTGGAGATGTTGTCTCATCTGGTAGTGTGTCAAGTTCTCGTGGAGCGTGTTCTCAGGATTTTTCTCCTTTTGTTGCTGATGGTTGTGTGCAATCTGGTTTGCCAGAGCCTGGTTGTGATAGTTCCTTGCTTCGTTCCGTTTCAGGAGGTACTCCCCTTGCCTCTTCTTTACCAGATTCTGTTGCTCCTGTTTTACCAGATTCTGATTTGCAACATGCTGTTGATAGTAGTTCTATTCTTTTGGATACTGTATCTTCTTTGCATAGTGTTGATAATATTCATCCTATGGTTACTAGGGCTAAAAATGGGATTCGTAAGCCTAAGGTGTATTTTGCTTCTAGTAAGTTAGTTGATGGTTTGCCTGTAGAACCTTTAACTATTGAGGAAGCTATGCTTAGTGATGAGTGGAAAGCAGCAGCTCAAGCTGAATTTGATGCTCTTGTTAGGAATAATACTTGGTCTTTGGTTGTGTTACCACCTAATAGGAGAGCTTTAGGGTGTAAGTGGATTTTTAAACTCAAGAAAAATGCTGATGGGACTGTTGCTAGGTACAAGGCTAGATTAGTAGCCAAGGGGTATTTGCAGCAAGCTGGTTGTGATTATAATGAGACTTTCAGCCCTGTTGTCAAGCCTACTACTATTCGTACTATTTTGTCTATAGTTGTAACCAAGAAATGGGTGTTGAGACAAATTGATATTAATAATGCGTTCTTAAATGGGGATTTAGTTGAAGAGGTTTATATGATTCAACCACCTGGGTATGAACAGGGTGATAAGAAGCAAGTTGTGTGTAGGTTAAATAAGGCTATTTATGGCCTTAAGCAGGCTCCACGGGCATGGTTTGAGAAGTTGAAGACTTATCTGCTTTCTGTTGGTTTTTCTGTGTCCAAATCTGATTCTTCCCTATTCATTCTTAAGGGTCCTAATAGTGTTGTCTATCTTTTAGTATATGTGGATGATATTGTTTTAACTGGGGATAATTCTGTTCAGATTCAGAATATAGTCACTGCTCTTCATAAGGTTTTTTCCCTCAAAGATCTTGGTTTGCTGAATTATTTTTTGGGAATTCAGGTCGATTATATTTCTAATGGTTTGTTTTTACATCAACGGAAGTATATTTGTGAGTTGTTACACAGAAGTGGTTTTGAGTCTGCTAAAGGTCTACCTACTCCAATGGTATCCAGTTGCAAACTGTCTTCTCGCACTGGCAGTCCCCTTGTGAATGCTACAGAATATCGTAGTATTGTAGGGGCCCTTCAGTATATTGTCATTACTCGTCCTGACATTGGTTTTGCCGTAAATCGCGTGTGTCAATTTATGCAAAATCCTACGGATGAACATTTTAATGCTGTCAAAAGAATTCTCTGGTATTTACAAGGCACTCTTGATTATGGATTGAGATTTCTTGGTTCTTCTCGTTTATCTATTACTATGTTTGCGGATGCTGATTGGGGGTCCGACATTGATGATAGACGTTCTACTACTGGTTTTTGTCTTTACTTTGGGGGAAATCTCATTTCTTGGTCTTCACGAAAGCAACAAGTTGTCTCTCGTTCGACCGCTGAAGCTGAGTATCGCAGTGTTGCTTCTGCAACCACAGAGGTTGTTTGGCTTCAATCTTTACTCAGTGAGCTTGGAGTTGAGTCTGCGGGTAAGCCCACGATGTGGTGTGACAATTCTAGTGCTGTGGCGGTTTCCTCTAATCCTGTTCTTCACTCCAAATTTAAACATGTTGAGTTGGATCTTTACTTTGTTCGGGAACGCGTAATGGCTGGACAATTGTGTGTTAATGAAGTTCCTGCATATGATCAAGTGGCTGACATTATGACGAAGCCTCTATCTGCTCTCTTTTTCAGTAGGCTTCGAGAGAAATTACTTGTTCTTCCTATGGTTGCTTCTTCTGCTTCAGCCGAGGGACAAGTGTCTTGATGGTATGTTTTTTCATTTTCTATTTGTATTGTTCTCATTCCTGTGTTTCTTTTTGCAGGTGTTTAAGAAAGTATGGTGAATATTATAGAATAGTGTAGATGACTGTTGTTTGTTATGAGAGGCAGTTATAAGCTGGTGAAGGTGGTTAGGCTGTTATTTGTTAGTTACCACCAAGTAACCGGCTATAGACTGCCTCCCCTGTATTGTATAAATAGTGGCTGGTCTCCATTGGAGATATTACAGTCTTTTGAATAAAGATAACGAGAGTACCGTCTCTCTTCCCCCAAAATTCTTCTGATTTCATTTCTTTAGTTAACCATAATCTTAGCATTCATTACATCAATTTTAATTCTAATAACTACTTTGAGAAGATAAAAATCTAATAACCAACAAATGGCAGATTATCCTTGTTTTAAGAACACCCCAAATTAAGTAAAGCTCCACAAATCTTTGGAAAAAAAGGAGAAAACTTACGCGTGATTGACTGTGTCGAGTTCCAAGAAATGATCTTCACAGCCATAGCCTGTGATTTCAAGCTCAGGTCCAAGCCTGATGACAGCACCAGCTTCTTTGGCCCTTGTTATTGACTCTTTAATGTGCTTCAAATTGCAATCAAAATCCATCGCCCATTGGTTTAAATTACAGGTGGCCACTTTCAAAAGCCTCATATTTGAAAGAAATCTCTTAAAAACAATTAAAACACCAAAAAAAATGTTCAGTTCACTCAAAATCAGTTGAAACACACACAATTCTAAAAGTAAAGAACAACAGACGGCGGTCACGAATACAAGGCGGGTGCTCTGATATGGGATGGTCATGAAGGGGGGGACAGTTTGATGGGGAAGCGAGAAAAGAAAGAAGATGGATTTATGGGTTTAAGGGATTTAACTCAAGGTTACTTTTATTTTTAATTAATTTATTTTGTTTTTTCTTATTTTGGTTAATATCAGAAAAATAAAAAATATGTCATGTGTCGCTTTATAATTGGATAATGGAAAATTTTAACGTCTCTCATGACTAAAATTTTAAATGGGTTACGGAATGAAACGTTAGGCACCTAAATGGCCCGAAACAAACGTTAGGCACCTAAATGAAAAAAAAAATATGGTTTAAAAAACTATCTGACGTTTAAGCCTAATCGAAACTCCAAACCTAATAGACGATACGACTTGACCCATGTCGTTCGAAAGATGAACGACGAAGCCCAAAAAGAAAAACTCAAAGTTTCTTTCTATATTTGTGGAGAAAAAACCGACACATAATTTTACAGTATAAAACTTAACAATAGGAAATAAAATTCATGTTGTAACTTTAGATTTCTAAAGTATGCAAAATTTAATTTATGTTGTTTATTAATAAAATTTTAAATAACTATGTAGATATGGTATTACTAATATGATACTTAATATATTAAAATACAACATTTGAAAAATATTATCTGAAAATAGTTGCAAAATGCTAAATATAATGCAACTATTTTATTCCCGTTGCATGTCAATATTTTAAGCGACAATGTTTTTAAACGTTGTCGGTCTATTGTTGACTACTTGACTAGATATTTTTTCGTTGTAATACGATTCAGCTAGCTTTTGCCTCGTTGAGGGAGGTTTTATTTTTGCTTTGTTAACTGCGAGTTGTGAGGAATGTAGAATCCTAATTTAAGAGGAATAAAGTATAATTGTTTAAATCAAAGGACAATTTATAATCTAATAAAATTTTCAAATTTCTTATATGAATGAGAGTTAAAATATATTTGGGGTGGGTGCAACTTCTCCTACCATAACTGTAATTTCGTACATGAATGTAATAAAATTTATGGGACCTTATGGAGTCTTTGGCCTTTTTGAAGTCAGATATTTTTGGGACCTTAAATAAAAACTCAAAAATAAATCCTATAAAAAAAATATGTTTTATTACTTTAAACAATTAATTTAATATTTTTATAAATAAATCATAAAAACATTATTAAAATTTATCAAAACATTATTTTTATTGTTTTGTTAAGAAAACATCATAATTACAACTAAAAAGAATAAAAGACAATCATTAAAGTACTAAATTGTTACTTGAAAATTTTGTAAAGTTATGAAAGTAAAAGGTGGAGTCTTGAGCGGTCGCTCATGTTGCTCCCCTTGTCAAATGTCACTATAATATATATTGAACGTTCCAAGCTAATAAAGACGTTCAATTCTCGATCTACATATGCATCGATGTTTAGCATGTTAATTCAGAATTATTTATTGAATACAAATAGTGGCCTTATCCCAAAATAAACAAAAATTTGTTTTAAAGTCCCTTCAAAATAATAAAATTATAAATGAATACAAAGGTGGAATTATAATTTAGCCCCCTTCAATAATAATAATAATAATTTTTAAATCAATAGAAAAGTAAAATTGCACTTTAGACCTCTAAAATTTTAGATTCACTCCGAGTGTATGGGATGAAGCCTGATGGCTTCGGGTTTAGTGCTGTTTGCCTTTTGAATCTGTTGTTTTGTTAATGAAGTCAGATCCTTCCTCCAAAAAAGTGGGCTTGTTTGGTTTTCAGAGACTGGAATACGTTTTTATTTTATTTTTTGGAAAATAAAAAACGGTGAAATATATATTTGATTGTAAAATTAAAAAACGAAACAAATATAGATGAAAATTTGAAAACATAAAAAAGATGTTATTATTGTTTGCATTGAAAATGTGTTATGAAAGGGGAAAATATGAAAAATAAAAAAAAAAAATTGGGTAAACTATACTAATGACCACCGAACTATGGGGTTGGTGTCGATTTGACCACTATACTTTTAATTGTGTTAAATATACCACATAACTATTTAATTGGTTCCAATGTAACCCACCTACCGTTAAAAAACGAAAAAGTTAATGGGACTGTTAAAATAATTGGTATAATTACACATTTAATCCCCTTTATTTATACAATCACTCAATTTAATCTTAATTTTAATGTAATAAAATAAATTAATTATTCAATTAGAGATTTATCTATTTTATTAAATTTGTTTTCTTTCCCCAATTAGGTGGTGACACAATTGGAGTAAGAAAAATAAAATAATGAAAGTTGACCCTAGGGGGAATTAAACCAAGGTCATTAAAGAAAGAAAGCAACGCTCTGTTTCTACTATATGAAATATCAAATATAATATATGTGGTATATGTGTTATCCGATTAGAGAAAGAAAAATAAAAGTAATGTAATTGGCAATGGTAGGATTTGAACCTAAAAATACTTGGTGGAAGTGGCAAAGATTTACCACTAGGCCAAACATGAATTTATGATATAAAATACTAACTATAATATATGAGTTATTCGATTATAATGGTTATAAAAGAGAAATAAATATGATTTTAAGGGACTCAAACATGACACACTTATGTGACAACTTTATGTTGTCTTGGAGTCCGTTGCCGATAGGGTGGAAGAATCTATTGAATCAAGTCTGAGTGAAAGTGATTTGGATAAAAGAGAAAACGGGGAGTTGTTTGAAATGAAGGTGGCGTTGCAATTGGGAAGAAGCTTATCACAGCTGAGAGAGATCCAGTTACTCTCGTACGGAAGGAAGCCCCATTCATGAATTCGCAAGCAAGCTGTTTTAATGTATAGATTCACCATCATCATCACAACTTGCTTCTGCATATGTACAAGAATAATTCTTTGATTCATTTAGTTTAACCACTGTTAATATTTTGTAAAGATGATGCAGACATGCAGTTGAAGTATGAAAATTTGAAATTAGATCCATGAAATCAATGTGTATCTTCTCTTTATTCCCTGTACTGGTTTCTAAGTTGAGTTCAATCACAGACCAAATACATGTAACCTCGGATAAAATCAGCAACATACATTTAGATTCTCGTAATGACAGCCGTTAAAGGGAGTAGACACATGTTGGATCAAAAAAGAAAGAAAAGGGAGTAGACACATGTGTGCCGAACACGACAGATATAGCTCCAATGTCATTTAAGCACCACTCGCTGAGGATGTGGTTTTGTTGGTTGGCTATTTCTTTTTCTGGATTTTGCAGACCCATCCACTACTTTACTACGTCCCAAACCATCTCTTCATTTTATTTTTATTTTTATTTTTCAACATTACCAACATTTTTATTTTAGTTTTTAGTTGTTTATATATAATAATATCATTCACCCATATATTAAAGGCTATCCTTATTTTTTATCTCTTAGCAGAGCAATGGTCTCTTGTGCTCTCTGGGAGTTTTGAAGAAGAATAACGCAACCAAGGGTTCTTTGTAAGCCTTCTCCATACTCTGTTTTCTCTTATTGCATTCATAGTTTTATGTCTTTAAAATCTTGGTACCATTATTTTCTGTTGGGTTGTAAACATTGAAATTGAACAGATTAATTGGATTGCTTGTGTGATTTTGAATTACACCATGTTTCCATTCTGTTTTCCTTGTATGTTAATCATATTTTTTTCACCTTTTTAGTTGAACATGGCACAATGCTGTAAAAATCAGTTTCCCGGTTCAATTAGAATGTTCCAAAATATATTTTAATTTTTCACTGCTTTTGCCTGTTGTTAGTTCTTCGATATTGTGCAACTTATCTTCAACTTGCGTTTCCTTACGCATGACTGAGCATTACTTATTCTTTCTTCAACTATCCAGTTCTTGAAGTGAGATGTGAATGCTATTCTTTTTTGAATAGATGTGAATGTTGTTCTTAGTATTACAAGATTGTGTTATTGTTTATTTCTGGAAGATTACTCCTCATCAGATATTTCAACTTTAGAAGATGAGGGGAAGTCTTTGGCATCTTGGGCAGTTGGTTACACGTCGTCTTCCTCAGGCTGACAAAAAGGCCGTAGCTCGTCGATTCTTTGCTTCGGAGGCTGATCTGAAAAAGACTGTACTTTATGACTTCCATGTTGCTAATGGTGGGAAGATGGTCCCATTTGCTGGATGGAGCATGCCGATTCAGTACAAGGACTCGATCATGGACTCTACGGTAAATTGCAGGCAGAATGGTGGACTCTTTGATGTATCCCATATGTGTGGGCTGAGCCTTAAGGGAAAGGATTGTGTTCCGTTCCTCGAAAAACTCGTCATTGCTGATGTTGCTGGACTTGCCCCAGGAACAGGAACGCTAACCGTCTTTACAAATGAGAAGGGAGGGGCAATTGATGATTCTGTGATCACCAAAGTGAAGGATGATCACATATACCTGGTTGTGAATGCAGGCTGTAGGGATAAAGATCTGGCACACATCGAAGAGCATATGAAGGCATTCAAGTCCAAAGGTGGCGATGTCTCGTGGCACATCCATGATGAGAGATCTCTTCTAGCTCTCCAGGTTAGTCATTAATCTCTTCTAACTCTATGTCGCCATGCTTGATTCTCTTTATAGATTCATTATTTTGCATTCTTTGCAAATGTAGTATTCTGTTACCAATGACAGTGGAAACATTCATCTTGGCTCTTGCAGGGTCCTCTTGCTGCCCCAGTTCTTCAACAACTGACAAAGGATGATCTGAGTAAGCTATATTTTGGGGAATTCCGCATATTGGATATCAATGGTGCAACATGCTTTCTCACTCGGACCGGGTAATCTTCCATTTTTGTTTTTTTTTCTCTTTATTCAAAGAGTAGTAATTTGATTGGCATGGTGATGTTACCGTTTGTTACGATGGCTATGGACGATAATTGATCGGTTGTCTCTTTAATCTATTACTCAGGTACACCGGTGAGGATGGATTTGAAATTTCAGTTCCTTTAGAAAATGCTGTGGGTCTTGCCAAAGCAATCTTGGAGAGATCGGAAGAGAAGATTAGGTTGACTGGTCTTGGAGCTCGAGACAGTCTCCGACTTGAAGCTGGACTGTGTTTATATGGTAATGACATGGAACAACATATAACACCAGTGGAAGCAGGATTGACCTGGGCCATTGGGAAGAGGAGGAGAGCAGAAGGTGGATTCCTAGGAGCCGAGGTCATCCTTAAACAACTGGAGGAGGGTCCCTCTATCAGGCGTGTCGGCTTCACTTCCTCCGGCCCACCTCCTCGATCACACAGTGAGATTCAGGACGATAAGGGAAACAACATAGGTGAAATCACCAGCGGAGGGTTTAGCCCCTGCCTTAAGAAGAACATAGCAATGGGATACGTAAAATCCGGATTACACAAAGCAGGCACTAAAGCTAAAATTTTGGTAAGAGGAAAGGCCTATGATGGAGTTGTCACCAAAATGCCTTTTGTACCATCAAAATATTACAAGCCATCCTAAGATCAATTTGAAACCTCAGGCTCAGGCTCAGGCTCAACTCCAACATATTTCGCATTGTTTTTTGTTATTGTGTTTGTTTTTTATATACTTCAACCACTGCAATTAATACTAATCACCCGATTATCTGTTATTAACAGACAGAGCATGCCGTAGTTTATCGAATGTTAAATTCCAACTTACTCAAATATCACTCAACAAACATCCTATAATCCATATTCGAGTCATATAACCATATCCAACATCAATCTGTCTACTGCAGTTATGATTCAAAAATGACTCAATTTCCTTTTGGAACTTATGATTACAACAGGGTTTCCTCTGTTTTCTTTTCAAAATTTTAAGATAAAGAAAGAAATTGGACACCGAAACTGAAGAAATTATAATTGATCAGGGGAATTAAAAACTACAGCAGAGTCCTTTAATGATTTCCGAGCACGCCAGTAGATAGCAGCAGCTGTTTCTGATGTCCCCAACTGCAAAAAGGGGTTGGAAGATAATGAGTGAGAGCACACGTTACAAGTCAAAACCAGAGATACTGGAATGAAAGAAATCATAAAAAAGCTCACCTCAGTCTCAAGCGAATGGTAATCTTTCCATAAGCTAGTGTCTTGGTCATAAGTTGCAAGTGCAGCTTCATACAACTTTCGGGCATTTACTAGAGAATCCTCATTGCCAAGAGAGGCGAGATTTGACTCTAATTCAATGCAATTTTTGTATAATGCAAGACCTGGATGAGGTAGAGCCAGGAATCTACAATTGGCAGAGGAACACAGTAAGAAATTTCTTGGCATCAAATGAATTGTTGGCAAACACTACTAAACATATAAATGCTAAAAGCACAGCAGCAGCCCTGAACTTCAAATTCCTGGGAAGATACAATTGAGGCAAAGTAAAAGGAACCAGAAATGTTGACTCAAGACATAATAACATACCGCTTATACACCACCCTTGCATGTTTAAGTCCATCCTTTTGAAGGATGAAATTAACTACAGCTGAAGAAAGAGAAAATCCATTCTCACTGTCACCATATTTCGCGACAGCATTGAGAGAGAGCTCAATCAGCTTCTCAAAATATTTCTTCTGATTTCCAAAGAATTTGAGAGCCTGCAGAAAGAGATGGCATTACACAAGCACTTCCATACCCATCAACTGTATTGGGTTGCTGTTTCTGATGTAGTAGATGAAACAAAAAAAAGTACAAAAAAATACTAATGATTTTTTATATATACATTGCAGATTATACAACACAACATGTTTAGGCAAATCATAACTTCAGTTGCAGCATGAGGGAATCCATGTTCATTCAGCAAGGGTGATGATCAACGAATAAACATCAACTAGGGAATTTAAGAGAGAAAAGAAAAGCAAAGAAGAAAATTAATGCTGATACATACCATTATCCACAAGCTCTCAGCTTTTGACATTGACATTTTTGTTAAAACAGTTCTAAAAAGCTCAAAGATGGACAATGCATCAGCCTTGCTAGTAGAGAGAGAATTCTTTGTGGTTCGTCTAATTTCTATGGAAACCCTTAAAACCCATAATTGTAATGAATCTGAAAGTTTTCCACTGCAAAGCTTCTCCACTACTTTCTTGGCTTCGTCCAGTCTCCCAAGATGTGTGTAAAATGAAATATATTGGCAAGCAAGTTCTTCCGTAAGGCACCCCATCGTTTCTGCCTTCTCATAAACCTTCAAGATATCAGTAATATAACTCGAGGTATGATTGGTTACGGAAATCACTTCTGCTTCTCCACTCTCAGAAGTAATGAGATTCAACAAAAAATTTATATACAATTTAAACATCATAGCTGAAGGCACAGTTTTTATTGCCTCTTCATACACCTGTAAATGGCATAGAAATAAACTATATCAATTCATAAACATGCTTGGTAGAATTTTACTTTGTAATATATAGTTATAAGCTTCACACCTGAGCTGCTTTTTGCATCTTCGAAAGCATGGCATCATCATTCTTCTCCCCTGTACTTGAGGCATCAGATATTTCGAGTCTTGCTAGCCAATCCCAATATTCAGGGTCAGCTGAGAAGTCTCTTTTCATATCACTTAGTATCTTGCCACGAAGCTCCTCCGAATCTGCCACTTCTATTGCTTCAAGTATCTCAAGAAACTGCTTCCTGAGGCTAAAACTAGAAGGGAGTGCTTGAATTGCCCCACTATATATTGTTTGAAGAATGCCCGAAGCATGTTCCGAAAACAAATCTGATTTCTTCTCAGACTCTTCATCTGACCCATGATTATTGTTTTCTTTTTCTTCATCGTCAAGGGACATGAACAGATCTTTATTTTCCTCTTTCCATTGCTTTTCATCAGCATTCTTCTTATCACGAACTAGGGTTCCTTTATCCTCCCCAAGAGCAACCTTTCGAGCTTTTAGCTTGTTAAGGTACGTAAGTTCCATCCTAAGATACTCTATCCACAGGTCCTCTGAATTAGGACACACTCTCAAACCACTTTGCATTAAAGCACGAGCAGCTGCAACATTCAAATTATGATCAAATTCCCAAGCTGCTGCATATATCCAAACTCCTGGCAGCTTAGGATGAAATCTAATCACTTGAGCCAAAACCTACAGCATTCAACAAATGAAGCAGTCATTCAACACTAAAACCCAAATAAACACTCCCACAAATCCTTCTTTCCCATACCCAAACAGAAATATATAAATTTATAAATTAAAAAACTGTACCTTTTTCATTCTTCCATTCTTTCTCTGCCTACAAAACTCAAGGTACCGAAACCAAAGCTCCACATCTCCTTTATATCTCATCACGGCAAGTCTATATATCTCCATGATTCTGGCGACGGGGGCGAAATCAGAGACCGATTTTCTCGTCTTGGTCTTCTCCTTTCCTTGGCGCAGGAGTTCACGAGTCGCAGCTTTCTTACGGAGCCGGCGAAGAGCATCCAGCTGAGTCTCGTAGTCGATATAGGCAATGAAATCTTGCTTGAGAGGAGAAGGGCGCTTGAGTCGGTATTCGAACTTACGACGTTGCTTGACTATCTCGGCGATCTCGCGACGATTGAAGATACCGCGATGCTCGAGGTCATCGAGCTCATCTACCATGCGCTCCAGACGGTATTGAACGACATCCGCCATTGTGGCTTGGCGTTTGAGAGGAACAGAGTGGGAGGGTGTCTAGGGTTTAAGAATGGGGGATTAGAGTTTTAGAGGGAATGGAAATAATGAATGGGTTTCTTGTTTGATGGGAAAGATTTTATTCAACTGGACTGCCCATAACTTAATTTGGGCTTCTGTTTAAGCCCACACCCATGCCTTTCTATAAATTAATTTCAGTCCTTTTGTATTTTATGAGATTATTGGTTTTATAGTTTTAAATATATTCCAAATACTTTATTCAAAAAATGCCAAATAATATGAGCTTACTCTTAATTTGTTTGCCTATAATTAATATTTGTTTTTTTAAAGGAAAATTATAAGCATTAAGGCAATCAAATCCATGGAGAAAATATTATACAAGTCCTTGTATTATAGTTTGGAGTTTTATTTTGGATCGTGTACTTTTAAGATAAGCACAAAATTTATTGTAAATTAGAAAAAAAAAGAATAAAATGATACTTTTATAATAGATTAAAAAATATGTTTATTTTATCGTATGAACTTAATTAAATGATGATGTATTATTTAAAAATATGATATAACATTTTTAAGTGACGTGCCATTTTTATTAAATAAATTGTAAATTAAAAAATTGAATCGTTGTATTTAACCAATAAATAGAATATGATATTGTGTGAGTTAAATACAATTATTCAAGTTTTTAAAATTAGGATGGTTCGAATGAACATGTTATGTTACTTAAAAAATCATGTTATTTAGTATATTAATATCACATAATTTAATTAGATGCATCTTAATTAGTCGCTTTATGTGGCGGCTTAGTGTCTTCATCTATCCTTTTCTTTATTGTTGATTTTCTTTTGATTTAGATTTGACTAAATAATATCCCTATTTTTATCCGATTTTGTAGAATATTTTTTTCCCTTTCTTTTTTACATGTTTTACGTTTACTTTTGTTAAAGTTTTCTGTTTATCGTTATGACAGTTTGACGTTTTGTGTTGCATTCACCACTGCACACCCCTGGTCAGAGACAATTAGAAGTCTCCTATAAGTAGATCTTCTTTTGTGGTAGTTTGTTGATATTTTTAAAATTGGTCAAAAAATAATCTTTAAGCCTGATTTACGCGATCTCCGCCCTTACATCATTATAGCGTCTAGATTTAATAGATACATAGAGAGTATTGATAGTTACTCTTTTTTTTTCTACGGAAGATACAAATTAGACTTGGCAAACTTGACCTGAGACTCGAAATCCGAACCGAGATCTGATTTTGACCTGAACATGATGATCCGAAGTTGATTCGAAACCCGAAATAAATCAAACCGAAACCGACCTGAATTTTTTTGTTGAACCGAAATGGACCCACACCGATTTGACTCGAACCGAATGCTACCCAAAACGAAAACTTAACCGAATATCGACCCGATTTTAACCCGAAAAATAAGGTAAAATAAATGAATAATTTATTTTTAATATTATCTATTTTTTAACAATATAATAAATAATAAAATGAAGCATGTTTTATTATGTTTTTGTACTATATCATGGAAGAACTGTTTCTCTTGTCAAAGTTCTGGTATAATAAACATTTTATGTCATTTTGGCTAAAAATTAAATCTTAGAAATTAAAATAAACAAAAATATCATTCTATTAAATTAATAGAATAAATTACAAAGATTAGTTAATTTTGACTAAAAGTAAAATTTTAGAGACTAAATATCACTACGGGGAGGGGATTTCTATATCCGAAGTCTGAACCGTGGGGATACTCAGGGGCGGAGCCAGAAATTTTTCTAAGGGTGTTATTTTTTTTAACCGTATTTAAGAGGGGTTAATTATTTATAAAGGGGTGTCATTTTATTTTTTAAGGGTGTCATTTTATTTATAAATGGGTGTCAATTATATATTTTTTTCGTATACAAATTATATAGAAAAATACGATTTTTAAAAAAAATTTGGGGTGTCATCAGACACCCCAATGCCCTTAGTGGCTTCGCCCATGGGGATACTTGTGACTAAATTAAATTAAGCTAAAACTTAAAGTTGAATATTAGTACTAAAATGTAACATTTTAAATGCAACATGACCTAAAAAGTAATTAATCTCTGGCTTAAAAATTTGTGGTTTATTTCCTTCCAAAATTTTATCTTTTCCCTTTCTATTTTTACCAATTGTCTTTCTTTTTTCCTTTTTTTTTTCAATCTAACTTAAAAAATTGGTGACTTATTTTGCTCCAAAATTTTATCTTTTCCCTCTCTATTTTTACCAATTGTCTTTCTCTTTTTTTTTTAAATTTAATTGAGTTTCAATTTAGATTAATTTAATTAAAATTTCACATTTAGTTTTAAAATTATTTTAATTATGTCCGTGATTTATGCTTCTAGATTTTAGTTAGCTCAATTAGATCCTAAGTTTAATAAATTAATTCATTTTAGACATTATCATCATCATTATTATTATTATTATTATTATTATTATTATTATTATTATTATTATTATTATTATTATTATTATTATTATTATTATTATTATTATTATTATTATTATTATTATTATTATTATTATTACATATAATAAACTTTGATTTAATATAATTATATAGAAAATTTTGATATGGATACATGAAGCTTTGATTTAAATATTTAATCAAATTCAAATGCATAGATTAACAAGTTGAATCGGAATTAATTTCATACACCAATAACTCTAAACTAAACCTCAAACCCTAAACCCAACTCAAACTAAATTGACCCCAAAATTCAAATGTTGACCTGACCCGAAATCGACCCGAATCGAAAGCGACCCGATTTTGACCCAAACCGAAAGCGACCCGATTTTGACCCAAACCGAAAGCGATCGATCCGATATTGACCCGACCCGAAAATAATTGATCCGATTTTGACCTGATCCAATACCTGAACCGGATCCGACTCATCACAGACCCGAATTAGACCTGAACCCGAACCGACCTGAAATAAATCTAAATCGATTCTAGATAGACTCAAACTATTATTTTTTATGTCAAAATAGGTGCCTTAATTGACCTTAAAAGGGTTAAAATGATAACTTGAGCGCCTACAAGGGATAAAAAATTCAAACACCTAAAATAAAAAACAAAATAATTTAAGTACTTATTTTTACATTACACCTTTTATTTTCTTAATAAAATCTAACTTCTAATTTTGTAAAGAAAAATAGAAACATTATTATTTTACTCATCCTTTTAGCGTACAATGACCTTTTATACCCATTTAAAAGTATAAGCACCGGTCATGTTAACTTCTTGATCAAGAATATTAAATTCAAAATCAAAGATTATGCGTGTCCGTCCTTACCCTATATATATATATATAATTATATATACAGGTGTAATCGACCTCTCTCTTCTGATCCTCATCTTTCTCTCAAACCCTGAACATATACGCCGCCTCTCTTCACTTTTCATCATCGTTGATAGCACTTGCACCGGTTTTACACGGCAAGGTTCCGCCACTTCTTCACCGGACCTTCCACGCTTTGCTCTCCGTTCGCTTCGACTCACTTTTCCCAAGCACTTTCACCGCCTCATCCTCACCGGTTTTACACAACAAGGTTTCCTCAGCTCTACTTCATCGTTATCAGTGTGATTTTGGACAGGCGCGACATGAGCGACCGCACATGGTCCCAAGAAAGAGAGGCCCCGAAAATAGGGAACCTAAATTAAATTAAATATTTATAAAAAATTATAAAATTATATATATAATTATGTTTATATAAAAATTATCTAAAACTTAAAACATGCAAAAAAGAATGATAATTTTGAAGTTAAAATGTTTGATATTTTGATGTTTATAAGTCAATTTTTTTTGTTCTCAAGAGGATAATTTAATAATATTTTTTATATTGAAGTTTTTTTTTTTAAAAAACACTTATATGGCACAGGGCCATATAAATTAAGAGCCACATTTTAATAAATTGCACAGGGCTCCCAAAATCTTTGAACCGCCCCTTAGCGTTATCTTCGATATGGCAGAGAAAGGTGTTTAACAAATACTTCCCGCCGGACTTCGATCCCTCGATCAAAGAATCAGCAGATGAAGGTTAGGATGATGCTTCCGATGAGCATCCGGTGCACGTATTGCGGAAATTATATAAACAAGGGTACTAAACTCAATTCCCGGAAAGAAGATGTTACTGGCGAGACATATTTAGGTTTTATTTCAAATGCACAAAGTGCTCTGCTGAGATGACGATAAAGACCCATCCAAAAGAATCGGATTATATGGTTGAATCGGGTGCAACAAGGCGTGCTGAGGATGTGGAAGCTGAGAAAGAGAGACAGAAAAGAGAATCTGAAGAAATCACTGGAGAACAGAAGGTTGGATTCGAAAAGAAAGATGGACATCTTTGCTGCCCTCGATGAACAGTCTATGAAGTCCAGGCAGGCTACTGTGAGTGCGGATTCAATTCTGGAGGCCATGCAACGTACTGCCGCGGAGAAGGATAATAAAATAGAAGAAGACGAAGCCCTTATAAAATCAATCTTCCAGACTTGGAAGGAAGTGTTCCAAAGGATATCGGATGGAGAAGGTTGTCTGAAGAGGATTCCAGTAGTAAAGGTTCGAGTGATTCGGGGAGTCGTCAAGCTGCTCCGTTCAAGCCATCAGTGATCATTGTGAAGAAACCTGCCAAGGAAGAGAAGACACCTCTCCTATCCCTGTGTAACTATGAAAGCCACGCCGATTAGCGTAGTTGTCATATACCAAGCTGTTAAGTGTTAACAATTCCGCTTCCACAACGGAATGAACACTAAATCCTATTCTTGTTAACAATTAAGCTTTAAAAGCATTAATCAATAACTGATCGATTTAGCTGGATGGGACGTTAAATTTTTTAAATAAATAGTTCGAATTTTAACGTTGTGAATAAAATAATTTGGGTTAAGAAAGTTGTTCTCATAATCACTTTTACAACATTCAATCCGGATTAGTCAATTAATAAATTAGATATCGACAATTATAAAAAAAGTAAAATACACAGACGGACACTGAATTTTGTTAAAAAAACAAAACGGTAATCAAACTTTCAAATTTTACAAAATGACAATTAAATTTTGTGTTTTGAAACAAAATGGTAACTAGACGTTAAACCCTCGTTATTTACACATTCAATCAAGTTAGCACATTTAATCCTTTATATTTACACATTCAATCAATTTAGTCTTAATTCAAAATAATTCACTAAATTTATCCCTAGTTATTTACACATTCTTTCAATTTGGTTCTTAAAGCAAAATTTGATGTACACCACGTAACACCCCCTTCCCGGCCTGGTAGAGAACCGGGTCGGAGAGCATTACCGGAAACGATGCGAAAATCTTTTAATCATTTTTCTTTAAAAACCTTCTTAACATCTTGACTTATTAAAACTTAATGCTCCTTTTTAAAACGAGTTGACTTAATAATTGAATCTTATTAATCTCAATACTTGTAATCTTTACCGGGTTTACAATTTAATCCATTTATCCTATAAAAGCCCAAAAGAAACTGCCCGTATCGAAACACCCTAATCCGTTTCAGTACGGCTTGACCATAGTCAATATTTTGACTTTTCCTTCTTTAACCGTTCCGATACGGCTTGACCTGTATCGATACGGATTGACCGACCTTGACTTGACTTAGACCCGTTTTGAAACCCGTTTCGAAATAGGGGTCTCCAGAGGCAAAACTGTATCGAAACGGACCTTATCCGTTTCGGTACACCAAGCTTTCCAGACCCAAAATTTCATGTACCCGTATCGAAACGTCATCACCCGTTTCGGTACGGTGGACCTGAAATAGACAGATTTTAGCTAGTTTTTGATCAATTTAGCTTAGTAAACTTAGTCCAGTTTCAGTGAAACTTTACCCACATCTTTCTAAGGGTATAAACTACTGTCTTGCCAAGTTTTATAGCTATTTGAATCATTTTACTCGGTTTTACCAATTTAGCCCAAAAACATAATCTTAAAGCCAAACTCTTAATATAAAAACACTATTTAAACCAAGGCACTTGAACATCACTTAGGCATACTAAAACAAACATATTAAGCTTATTACATAGACCTTGCCACCATACTAGGAGTTCGAAGGATAGAACACATTACTTGGACTTGGTTGTGACTTGTACAACGTACCAACTTCTCCGATCTCGATCCCAAAACTTGCTTAACCTGAAATGGAAGCATGAAATGCATTAGGCATACTTTACCTAGTGAGGTAGTCATATAACTATAAATATACATATAATGACTTATAACATGCTTCTAAGAATCATCATTGATCATGCAATATCATGGCATATTTCATATTCACAACAAGGCATATACTAATATCATGGTTCACGACAAACAATATCTTGAGTTCATAATTTCCCTTGGATCGATTCATAGTATATGGATACACGAATTCTACCGCCTCGCCAAAACACATAAATGATCATCCCGCCAACATCGCCAAAGACCAAACACAATACATCCCTCCGCCTCGCCAAATCATATAGGCCGTAGCCCTAGGACCGTAGTCCACCCGTACACTGAGCTCATGAATCCTATGGCATGCCAATTGTATCCAATACTTTGAATCCAAGGTTCATATTTCATAAATCGTAATAATAACAATTTTAATTATTCATATCATACTTATTAAATGCTTGCAATGAATTTCATAACAATAACTAACATGCTTAAAAATCATAGAATCAATGAAATGCTTACCATACACTTATCAACATGTGATCAATGATGAAAACCCCTAATTCAAGGGTTAGTAATAACAAAAATAACAATATGTTCGGGTAGGCCCTTGCCTAACCCGAGACGCTACTACACTCACCTCGATATTAAGGTTCTCGAATAACGACGCCTTTTCCCTTAGTTGACGGTTGTTCTTTCTCGACTTCTTGAACTAGATTAAATATGAATCGGTTAGGACCGACAAGACAATATCGGATAAATATAAAAATATTAATCAAACCCGATATCGAAACTTAGACCAATCAAGGATTTGGGCTTACCCCGACGTCGGCAGAGATTCGATATTACTATATCGAAAATATCAGACCACCACTTTAATATTGAATCGTATTACTTCTCTCCTAATTTTTGTCCTTATTTCTTCTTTGTTATGTTCCTTGCGTAAAAACCTCCCTCCCCTATTTATACTTGTGATTTCCATCCTTATTAATTCCCACGGTATCACCGTGGCCTTGTTTGGGGTTTAAAACCCTTGGGTGTTTGCCACGTAGTGGCATAATTGCCACCCTTCACTCTCCTATGGCCGAATGGCCCTTGCCATGTAATTGTGGTGGCACAAAATTGGGGATATAAATCCCTTTATATAAGCCACGTGGTGGCTATAATGCCACATGAAATACCCCTCGGCCAAGTGCCCATCTACGTGGGTTTACATTGCCAGATTCCTTCAATTTGAAGGATTTGGCATGGCCCACGACCTCCTTTTATTTATTTATTTAATAATAATAATAATAATAATAATAATAATAAACAACCATAAATTAACTCGAATAATTAATAAGATCAAATTATTTTATCAATACAAAATATTCGGTCATCGGAACCTGATTCCGACTAGACCGGTTTTCGGGGTGTTACAACTCTCCCCCCCTTAGAAAAAAATTCGTCCTCAAATTCTTACCTATAGCTTCGGATTGTTCATCCGAACACTCTTCGGGATCAGAATCTTCTGGAGATGAGGAATTCATCTTTCCTAAACCTTCAGGCCATGTTCGCTTCGCACTTACGTGTCGACGCTTCTTGAGAATTTCTTAAGACAATTCCGAGCGAGGTGACCAATCTTACCACAATCAAAACAAGCTTCAATTTCCTTTGAACACTGTCCGATCGGATGATTGCCCTGGCACAAGATACACATGAATCTTTCTTGTTTTAATTCACTTGACTTCTCGGTTGAATTTGACATTACTTAGGAACGTAGGTACTTTCCAAGGAAAATATTATTTCACTTTCTTGAAACAGAGGTGGGCTTTGGTCTTACTTTTGCTGGAGTTTACTATATATAGATTGTAAATTTTGTCTTTTTCCCACCTTTCCAAGAACCAATTACAACTTCTCTTAAGGCTTTGTAAAGCTTATCCTTTCACCTCTTCGTATTCACCTGACACTTGCACTTTCTAATAGCATTCAACATCTTAGGCGTCCAACACATAAGGTGAGTCATCATCCTCTAATTTCAAGCTATTCTTCCTGTTATTTCTTATTCAAAATCTGAATAACTCTTTCTGACTGACCATCAGTCTGAGTGTAACCCCCTTAACCCGGTCTAGACGATTGACCCGAATTAAAAAAGTCATACGGGGAAAACCAAAGTCAACCCGAAAGTCAACCTTGATTAATGACCCTTTTTTTTCTTTTTAAACTTGTCTAGATGCACATTAACCCTAATTATGATCATTCAAACAGCATGCTCAAAGATCATAAACATCAGAGATCAAACAGGGACCCAATTGAACAATTTACAACTTTAGGGACCAAATTGCAAAATCTGATAATTATAAGGTCTTAACCCAAATTAGTGTTACCAACTTGTAATTAGTCAAGTTCCATGCTTCTATGCCAAATTTCAGCTCAAACGGACATTCCAAACTCATACAATTGCACATACAAGATTCAGGACCAATTTGCAAACATTTCAAAACATTTAACCGCCAATGTCAGCCCCCAACGGCCAAGTGTTCCGAAACAGGGAGAACCCGTTTCGAAATGCGGGGCCGTTCCGCAACGCGTACCGAAACGAGGGCTGGCAGAGGGCTTTCCGTTTCGGAACGGTGTCTCCCGTTTCGGACGCCTGGGCTACTACAGGGCACCCGTTCCGAAACGGTAGCTACTGTTCCGAAACGACCTGCACAGAATGCAGCACAATGCTTGCTTAAACACACAATTGGCCAACCGAACATGCTCCAAATGCAATCAAACCACACCAGCAAGTTACTCAACACATAAGGAACGTATATGCATCAAAATCTAAATACATGATCACCCCTAGGTGCACCAACACATAAGACACATTCAAAAACTCATTCATGCTTATAAACAAGAAGCATAGCAAATCAACTTAAGCATAAGATGATTCAAACGTTGCAACATTAATCCACATGATTTAACAACATATATCAAACTTGTCCAACATACACAATCTCGTTACACATCTACATAAGAGATTCTTCCCCTATTGCCTTTATTAACTATAGCTATTAACCGAGACATACATCTCAAGTGGAGTCCTCCTTGAATTCCTTGCTCCTTGCTGTTCCAACCTCACTTATCTGCATTGATGGACAAAAAGGAGCGTAAGCACATAATGCTTAGTGAGGAATGCTCAAAAACCAAAACACCATCAATGCAGCGGGTCATAAACCACTTTTAAAAACACCCGATTTGATAAACCAAAGCAATGTTTGAAAACCCTTTTCAACAACAAGCTCAAAATCATGCATTGCTCAAACATGAAAACCAACCCTTAGCTTAGCAAGCTAAGTAAACCCTTTTCAAAGCACAACTTGCAAAACATCAATTTAACCTTTCAATGCATAAACACCAAATGCAAAGTTAAATTCAAAACCTTAGAAAACACTTCCACTTCACATTATACATTCCTCTTACTTGGTCATCATTTCAAACAAGAACCCTTTTAAAACCATTTATTTAATCATTCCAACATATGCATTAAACAAATGCAACATATGAACCTCATCAACAACATTTGCATCATATGCATTTAAAAACAAGTCTTAGCAAGACTTCAACGCACTAAAGAGATTTCATGCACACATGCATCATTCTCAATAGATAATCAACACTTGTTCAAACTTAACAAGCAAACATGCATACTTAATACATTATGCACTTCCCATGCAACCATGCATCATTCCAAGCATCTCATGCTTCATTATAATCAAGAACATCATATTGGCTTCCAAGTGATAATCCAAATCCACTTTTCAACTCAACATCCAATCGGATACACGGATCACAAGTGTTGTCCCTACGCTTCATACACACTACCAATCCAAGGTCCCCAAATGGACTTTTAACCACCATTTGACCTTACCAAACACAAGGTTCCCATGTATGGACTTTTAACCACCATACAACCTTAACTTCCTCAAGGTTCCCATGTATGGACTTTCAATCACCATACAACCTTAACTTTCACAAGGTTCCCATGTATGGACTTTCAATCACCATACAACCTTAGCATCACCGATTGGTAGTTGTATAACATCACTAACGAGATCCGGGACACCCTATACAAGATCCACACATGGACTTTACACCACCATTGTGATCTTAACAAGCACAAGGTCCACAAATGGAATTTCAACCTCCATTATGACCTTAACCATCTCGTTAGGATACTTGGATGGAGTTTACCGGTTCTCTCTTAACCACTCTACATCCAAGGCGACTTAATTCACGGTGCACCCAATCCTATAGCCGGCTAACTATATTCGATCAAAGAAACCAAGAACCACTTACATCACTTGCCAATATAACCATCTTACCACATTAGTCCAATGATTCACATGCGTAACCATAAAGCAAAAGCCATCATTTATCATCATCAATCCACTGTTTTTAAAGCATTACTCAAAGCCATTAAACATCATGCAACACCATGCATCAAGACCACAATTTCAATGTATAAAACCAAGGATCTCTTACCTTGAGTATCCTTCACATATGGCTTTCAAAACCAGCATTAAACCATGCTTAAAATATGCTTTCAAAACAGAATTTAAAACATACAAATCACATGCATTGCAACCATCAATCACAATTGCTTTTAAAACCAAATTCACAACACAAACCAAGAGCAAAAATCCATTTACTTACTCTTGAGCTTAGCAAAGTTGTTTAGACTTAAACTAAGCTCCCAAAACCTTCAAACCTTGGTTTAAAAGATGAAAGCCCAACTTCACTCACCGATACACAAAACAAGGCTAACCAACAAGCCTTCCAAGCATCCGAAGCCTTCCGCACCACCTCTAATGCTCACGGATCAAACTCCCCTGTTTCAAGCACACAATAACAGAGGATTAATGCATCATTATGCATTAAAAACACCAGCAACACAACACAACTTGCTGCCCATCACAAATCCAACATTCCGGCTACCAAACACAACCGAAATCACCTCCAAACACTTCCAAAACTTAACCCAGCCAAGATCCATCACTTCTAACCATTTTTAAACATCAATTAACATCCAAAATGATCACAAACACGTCCTTATACCTCCAGCTATAACAGATCATCAAAAACACTCCAAAAATAACCAAAAACTCAAGTAAAACTTAGGAAATTCAACCTATTCGGGATTGCATTGATTAAACCTCAATTCCTCATCAATTTAACATTCATTTAACATCAAAAACACACCTCAAAACCCTGCTTAAACAGATCATACGAAAATTCACCAAAAATCACCAAATCTTGCATTTTAAGCCAAAATCAAGATTCCAATTGAAAAGCCTTTAACAAATCACAAATCAAGGATTGAGAACTTAGGAATTTCAGTAAAGAACTGAGAGTTTAGAGGAGAAGTACGTTCTTACCTCCAAACTTGAGTTTCTCCCTTTTTGGGACCAAAATCTTGAAAATCCAATTAGCACTTGGTGAGGTTTTGTTGATGAGATGATTAGAGATCAAAAGAGAATTGAAATGAGAGATTTAAGTGATAAAATCAGAAGAAAATCTCTGGAGAAAAGATGTTTGGGTTGAGAGAAAATGAGAGAAAGTAAAATTGGAAAATATGGAAAGTTAGTTGCAAAATAGGAAAATGACTTCCCTCCACTTTTCTTTTGTTTTAAAATCAGAATTAAACATTAAAATATCTTAGAAAAATCTGGAGAAACTCCCTTTGGGTAAATAGCTCCTTAAAGATTCAAAGTTTCAATCCTTTCTAAAACAGTCACGCAACTTTCAAAAATTACATTTTGGTCACTAGCCAAAATGTCACCCTTCCAAAACTCATTTTGTAAAATTGATTTCACATTTCACTTATATATATTAAAAGAGGATTTTAGAACATTTTTCCATATTTTTAATGCAACCCGAACTAGGCTTTCCTAATTTCACCTTTTTATATTCGAACAGCACTTTGACTGAACCGGTCCAAACCCAAAACTTCCAAGCCCAAAACCGGGGCGTTACACTGAGGGTGGAAGGCTGTACTAAGATTGACTCTTGTGCCCAAGGCTCATTGTAAGGTTCTCCAAAATCGAGATGCAAACCGAGGATCTCAATCCGAAATGATAGATTCAGGCACATCATGAAGTCGGATCACTTCCTTAATGTACAAGCCAGCTAGCTTAGGAAGACCGTAGTCCATTCTGATAGGTATGAAATGAGCTGACTTTGTAAATCGATCAACAATAACCCAAATAGCATCATGCTTGGCAGGGGTTAATGGTAGACCACTAACAAAGTCCATAGTGATCTTTTCCCATTTCCACTTTGGTGGATCAATGGGTTGTAAAAGCCCTGTAGGAGCACAATGTTCTACCTTAACCTGTTGACAAGTGAGGCACTTCGAGATATGATCAACAATAGCTTGCTTCAAGCCTGGCCACCAGAAAAGCTCACGTAAATCCTTGTACATTTTCACAGACCCCGGGTGAATAGAGAAAGAACTTGAATATGCTTCAACAAGAATATCCCTACGGAGAGTTTCATCATTTGGTACACAAACCCGATCATGAAAACATAAGAATCCTTCAGCATTAATTCTGAAATCCGAGTTATCAGATAATTTAGAAACAATGGTTTGAAACTCGGGGTCTTGTTCTTGCAAATCTTTAATTCGAGAAATAACAGTAGACTAAACTTGGAGTTCAGTTACAAGACATTGATGTTTTCGAAGTCTGAAATGAGCATTAATTGCTCGAGGAGCAGGTAAGGGTTTGCGGCTGAGTGCATCAGCTACAACATTGGCCTTTCCCGGATGGTAATCAATGACTATATCATAGTCCTTAAGAAGTTCCATCCATCTTCGTTGTCGCAAATTGAGCTCCTTCTGCGATAACAAATACTTGATGCTTTTGTGATCAGTGAAAAGATAGCATTTCTCTTCGTAGAGGTAATGCCTCCAAATTTTCAATGCAAAAACAACCGCAGCCAAATTTAGATCATGAGTGGGATAATTCTTTTCATGGGGCTTAAGTTATCTCGAAGCGTAAGTAATAACCTTACCTTCTTGCATCAATACACACCCTAACCCAAGGTGCGAAACGTCACTATAAACAGTATAATCTTTTCCAGACTCAGGCTGAGTCAGGACAGGTGCATGGGTTAGGACTTGTTTCAATTGATCAAAACTTCGCTGCTGATCTTCAGTCCATACAAAAGGTGCCTCCTTCCGCAATAATTTTGTCAAAGGAGCAGCTAACATAGAGAATCCTTTCACGAACCTACGGTAATATCCCGCAAGTCCAAGAAAGCTCCTAACCTCCCCCACATTTTTAGGCGGATGCCAATCTACCACAACTTGTATTTTCTTCGGGTCCACCTGAACGCCCGAAGCTGATATAACATGCCCCAAAAAGGATACTTCGGTGAGCCAGAACTCATACTTAGAAAATTTTGCGTAGAACTGCTTCTCTCTTAGAGTTTGGAGTACAATTCGAAGATGATCTCGATGTTCCGCTTCATTCTTTGAATAAATCAAGATGTCATCTATGCAGACAAAAACAAACTTATCAAGATAGGGCCTAAACACACGATTCATTAGATCCATGAAAGCTGCAGGTGCATTCGTCAATCCGAAAGGCATCACCAAGAATTCGTAATGTCCATATCTTGTACGAAACGTTGTTTTGGGCACGTCACACTCCTTGACTTTCATCTGATAGTACCCCAACCTTAAATCAACCTTAGAGAACACGGAAGCATCCTTTAACTGATCAAACAAATCATCGATCCTCGGCAGAGGATACTTATTCTTGATGATAACTTTATTTAGTTGCATGTAATCAATGCCTAAACGCATCGAACCACCCTTTTCCTTAACAAAGAGAACCGGAGCTCCCTAAGGTGAAGAGCTGGGTCTAACAAAGCCCTTATTCATAAGGTCTTGGATTTGAGTTTTTAACTCCTTTAATTCCACAGCTGCCATTCTATAAGGTGCAATAGAGACTGTTGCAGTCCTAGGTTGCACTTCAATACCAAATTCAACTTCACAGGTTGGGGGCAATCCCGGAAGCTCATCAGGAAAGACATCCAGAAATTCATTCACCGTATCAATATCATAAATCTGAGGTTCATTCTTGGGCTCAATGGTCAATGTGCACAACATAGAATTCCGAGATTCCATCAAGGTTATTCTTTCCTTACCCAGTCCTCGAAGATACAACTTCCGCTTGCCACAATCTACCCATGCTTGATGTTTACTAGGCCAATCCATACCTAAAATTGCATCAAACTCGTGGATTGGAAAAACCAAGAAATCCGCAGGGAACGGAATTCCTTGAATCATAATTGGGCAATTCTTACATACTAGGTTTAAAACAACACAATCGCCCAAGGGATTTGTTACAGAAACCTTTGTTACTAAAGGTTCACTAAACATCTTATGCTTCCTCACCAACTCCAGACTTATAAAAGAGTGTGTAGATCCAGGATCAATTAATACATACAAAGAATATGAATATAACATAACGGTACCTGCTATGACATCAGGATCATCATCTTCCTCACGACTCCTTACATGATACATTTGTGCAGAAGCTTTTGACTCTTGTTTATTGTTCTGCTTCCCAGATCCACCTGGCCTTCCTGAAGTTCCTGACTGTCCTTGTCTCGGCCCTTTTTCCCGAAAGGACTGAGCAGGTGATGAAGTATCCCCTAGCACAACAACTGTCTTTGATGGGTTCTGAGGACAGTCCCTAATGAAATGTCCCTGCTCTCCACAGAAGAAGCACACTCCTGTCTACCTGCGACATTGCCCTGCTACGTGTCGCTTTTGACAAAAGTTACAAACTGGATGCTGAACACCTCGGTTAGAACCTCCAGTACTTTCCACAGAAGCCGCCTTGGACCAAGACTGAGTAATAGTCTGTGGTCTCTCAATATTCCCTGTACGAGAAGGTTGCGAGTATGAGGTCTGCTTCGAGCCCTGATATCTACCTTTCTTGTTCCATTTGGAAAGTCGGGAATCACTTCACGCCCTCTTCTCAGATCTGCTAGCCATGTTCCCCCTCGGGATTTTCTGTGCAGCTTCAGTCGCCTTCACACGATTCACCAAATCCTGAAAATTTGTGATCCCTAAAGCAGTAAACATAGGCCGCAACTCATCACTCAAGCCAGCAATGAACATTCGACATTTTGTCCTCTTCTTTCTTTATGAACTCGGCTCCATATCGGCAGTACTTACAGAAGTCATGAATGTACTACTCGATTGGTTTCCCTCCTTGCTTCAAATGGAGAAAGATGCTCCGTCTTTCCGCGAGATAGTACTCGCTAATGTACTTATTTCTGAATTCTTTAAGAAAGAATTCCCAGGTGACTGATTCTTCCGGGACTGTAAGAATAGTAGTCTCCCACCACATTAAAGCTTCATCAGCAAGCAATACGAGAGCGCATTCAAGCTTATGTTCATCCGAACATCTTAACTGCTTATCCAAAATCCTCAATGTAACCCCCTTAACCCGATCTAGACAGTTGACCCGAATTAAGAAAGTCACACGGGGAAAACCAAAGTCAACCCGAAAGTCAACCTTGATTAACGACCCTTTTTTTTCTTTTTAATCTTGTCTAGATGTGCATTAACCCTAATTGTGATCACACAAACATCATGCTCAAAGATCACAAACATCAGAGATCAAACAGGGACCCAATTGCACAAATTACAACTTTAGGGACCAAATTGTAATTTCTGATAACTAAAAGGGCTTGACCCAAATTAAAGTTACCATCTTGAAATTAATCAGGTTTCATGCTTCTCTGTGAAATTTCAGCTCAAAAGGACTTCCCAAGCTCATACAATTGAACAAATAAGATTCAGGACCAAAACGTAAACAAAACAAAACATACAAAGATACTTTTAACCGAATTAACGGTCACGTATCGATACGCCTGGAGTCGTATCGATACGCGGGGAAGGCAGTAACCAAACTCCAAAGACTGTATCGATACGAGGACCTGCGTTTCGATACGGCATTCATATTTAGCCCAGACGAGTATCGATACCCACTCAACCGTACCGATACGCCTGGGCAGAAATGTGCATATTTGGCTCAGGCGTATCGATACGCAAACCCGAGTACCGATACCCCTTCCTGAAATCAATTTAAAATCAACAACATACATGCTTCAAACTTCAAATTAACAACACCAAATCATACCACATTATCAACCAACATGTAAGGACCATAATTGCATCACCAATTCAACATATGACCATCACATATGAAAAACCCCAATTTCTAATAGCATGCTTCCTACACAAGCTAGCTATTCAACACCAAACTTCCAAAACAAGCATATAAGGTTCCAATTCAAAAACCAGCAATCTCAACAACATTCAACATACTTAGGGAGTCTCAAACACCTCCCAAAACATACACATTGGTCCCCCATTGCCAAAACACACAAAAGCTAAAATGAACTTATAAAACCTTCATACATTGAGCTTCACTTGAACTTGATTGCTTGCCCTTTCTTGCTGCCCCTTAAGGTACTTTAATGCTCTGCATTATTGAATTCAGAAAACGTAGAGGGCGTAAGCAGAAGCTTAGTGAGGCATGCTCATTAAAACAATTCAATAATGCAATTAAAACCATTTATAAACCATGCTCAAAATCAACCTTTGCACATGCTCAAAACACACTTTAACAAGCAATCTCATGCTTAAACTTAAACATAAATGTCATATTAGCTCAAGTGATTCATTCCATTTCTTAAAACAAGTTTAACAACTTCCCAAGGACTTTTAAACACCTTGGCCCCAAGGACTTTTAAACACCTTGGCCATGGACTTTTAAACACCATGATTAAGGACCACACAAGGACTTTTAACCACCTTTGTGTTCAATGCTTGAATCACCCCAAGGACTTTTAAACACCTTGGCCCCAAGGACTTTTAAACACCTTGGCCCCATGGACTTTTAAACACCATGGAAAGGATCACCTAAGGACTTTTAACCACCTTAGTGTCCGCAACAAGACTCATCCAAGGACTTTTAACCACCTTGATGATCTTAAGTAACAAGGCTCACTCAAGGACTTTTAACCACCTTAGTGACCTTAATCTTTTCAAAACATCACTTGCCAATATACATCATATTCATCATTTAATCCACTGTTTTTAAGCATTAAACCAAGCCATTTTCATCATGCATTTCAAAGCATCAAACCACATTATTTCAATGTATAAAAACAAGGTACTCCTACCTAGAGTTACCTTCAACATATGGCTTACATCAACAGCAAAATCCATGCTAAAACATGCTTTCAAAACAGTAATTAAAACATGCAAATCATCATCTTGCATCACAACAAAACATGGCCACCACTAGAGAGAAAATCCGAAAACTTACACTTGAGCTTAGCAAAGTTGTTTAGACTTAAACTAAGCTCCCAAAACCTTCAAACCTTGGTTTTAAAGCTGAAAATCCAATTTCCACAAAACCACTCACCGATTTCCACTTCGCTTCAAGCCAAAGCACCAAATCAAGCTTCCGGATCAACCAAACTTGGATCCAAAGATGCCTCCCCTGTTTCAACACATCAAAGCAGAGGATTAATGCATCATCATGCATTAATTGCTTCAATGAAAGCATCTAAACTCGCTGCTCTCATCCAACCTCCATTTTCGGCCACCAAACCCAACCGAAAATGCATCCAAACCACTTCTAAACAAAGCCCAGCCATAAACCAGCAAAACCTCACTTCCATTAACATCATATAACATCTAAAAACAACCTATTAACAACCTTATACCTCCAGCATCAACAGATCACCAAGATCACCTCAAAAACTACCTTAAAACACAAGCTAAACTTAGGAAACTCAACCTATCCGAGATTGCATCAATCAAAACTCAATTCCACATCATTTTAGAGATCATTTAACATCAAAAACACCTCTTAAATCACAGATTACTCAGATCTAACGAAAATCATCAAAAATCATCAAAATCTTGCATAATAAGCCAAGATCCATAAATCAACTTAAAAGCCTTTAATTAAACATCAATTTAGGATTGAAAACTTAGGAATTTCAGTAAAGAACTGATAGTTTAGAGGAGAAGGACGTTCTTACCTCCAAACTTGTATTTCTCCACTTTTTGCAATCAAAATGCTTGTTGAAACTTGTAGCAATTGAAGAGGTTTTGAAGATACAATGATTTGCAATCAAATGAGAGTTGAAAGAAGGAATTTAGGTGAGAAAATCAGAAACAAATCTCTGGAAATGGAGTGTTTGGGTTGAGAGAAAAAGAGAGAAAGAAAATGGGAAGTTAGTTGAGAAAATAGCCAAAATGAGTTTTCCCTCCTTTTTGTTATCTTTAAAATCAGAAAAATAGCTTATAAAACCTTAGAAAAATCTGGAGAAATCACCTTTGGATTAATAGCTCCTTAAAGATTCAAAGTTTCAACCCTTTATAAAACAGCCACCAAACTTGCGAAAATTACATTTTGGTCACTAGCCAAAATGTCACACTTCCAAGACTCATTTTCCAAAATTGATTTCACAGTTCACTTAATTATATTAAAAGATGATTTTAGAACATTTTTCCATATTTTTAATGCAACCCGAACTAGGCTTTCCTAATTTAACCTCTTTAGATTCGAACAGCACTTTGACCAACCGGTCAACGCCCAAAACTCCTAAGCCCAAAACCGGGGCGTTACAACTCTCCCCCCCTTAAGAAATTTCGTCCTCGAAATTTAACTGAAGGAAAGAGATAAGGAAACTGCTTCAGCATGTCTTCCTTCCGCTCCCACGTGGCTTCCTCAACACCTCGATGCTTCCACAGCACCTTCACCAACTCAATGGTCTTGCCACGAAAAAACCTTGCAATCCAAATCCAGAACCTTCACCGGTTCCTCATCATAGGTCAAATCCGGATTCAAAACCACATCCTCAACAGGCATCACATGCGAAGGATCAGATCTATACTTCCGGAGCATAGAAACATGGAACACATCATGAATCTTCTCCAACTCCTGAGGCAACCTCAACCGATACGCAACAGGACCCACACGCTCAACCACCTTATATGGTCCAAAGTACCGAGGGCTCAACTTACCCTTCCGACCAAACCTCATCACCTTCTTCCACGGCGAAACCTTCAAGAACACACGGTCACCCACCGCATACTCTATCTCCTTACGCTTCAAATCCGCGTAAGACTTTTGCCGATCAGAGGCAACCTTCAACCTCTCACAAATGAGCTTCACCTTCTCAGTGGTCCCTTTCAACAAAGCAGGCATTGAAACCAACTTTTGACCAATTTCAGCCCAACAAAGAGGAGTCCTACACTTCCTCCCATACAGAGCCTCATAAGGTGCCATCTGTATACTCGCCTGATAACTATTGTTATAAGCGAACTCAACCAAGGGCAGATGCTTCTCCCAAGAACCTTGGAACTCAATCACGCAGCATCTCAACATATCCTCCAAAATCTGAATAACCCGCTCAGACTGACCATCCGACTGAGGATGATAGGATGTACTGAAATGCAACCTTGTACCCAGAGCTTGATGCAAACACTGCCAGAAACGCGATGTGAACCTCGGATCCCTATCCGACACAATCGACTTAGGCACACCATGCAACCTCACAACCTCAGCAATGTACAGCTCTGCCAGCTTATCCAAAGAAAACGTAGTATGCACAGGCAAGAAATGCGCACACTTCGTCAAGCGATCCACAATTACCCAAACAGAATTCTTCTTTGATGGAGACAAAGGCAACCCAGATACAAAATCCATGGTAACCCTCTCCCACTTCCATTCAGGGATTTTCAACGGTTGCAACAAACCAGAAGGAACCTGATGCTCAGCCTTAACTCGCTGACACACCAAACACTTGCTCACAAACTCCGCAACATCCTTCTTCAAACCTACCCAATAGTACTCATCACGAAGATCACGATACATCTTAGTACTATCAGGGTGCATAGCAAAAGGACTACTATGGCCTTCAGTCAGAATAGCACGCCTCAACTCAGCATCAGCAGGCACTACTATCCGACTACCAAAACACAACACACCATCCTCATTAAAGCAGAAATCCGAAGGCCTACCCTCCGCGATATCCTGAACATGAGACACCAAGGAATCATCCAGCAACTTCTTTTCCTTGATCAACTGAACCAACGATGGTTTCACTTGCAACTCAGCAACCAGACCACCATCACGCGATATGCTCAAGCTAGCAAACATAGCTCTCAGCTCAACAGCTACCTTCCTACTCAAGGCATCAGCAACAACATTAGCCTTACCAGGATGATACTCAATCGTCAAATCATAATCCTTGAGTAACTCCAACCAACGCCGCTGCCTAAGATTCAACTCCTTCTGAGACATTAGATATCTCAAACTCTTGTGATCCGTGTACACAGTACACTTCTCACCATACAGATAATGTCTCCAGATCTTCAGAGCAAACACCACCGCAGCCAGCTCAATGTCATGCGTAGGATAGTTGCGCTCATGCACCTTCAACTGCCGTGACGCATAAGCCACAACCTTACCCTCTTGCATCAGCACACATCCCAAACCAACATAGGATGCATCACTATAGACCACAAACTCTTTCCCTGATTCAGGCTGAATCAAGATAGGAGCTTGCGTCAAAGCCGCCTTCAGCTTCTCAAAAGCCTGCTGTCTCGCTTCTGTCCACTCATACTTAACATCCTTCTGCAACAGCTTCGTCAAAGGAGCAGCAATTTTGGAAAAACCATCCACAAACCTCCGGTAGTATCCCGCCAAACCAAGGAAACTACGGACCTCATGAACAGATTTAGGAACTTTCCAATTCATCACTGCTTCAATCTTCTGTGGATCAACACGGATCCCCTCAGCTGAGACCACATGCCCAAGAAACACCACCTCCTTAAGCCAGAATTCACACTTGCTCAGCTTGGCATAAAGCTGATTCTCCAACAAAGCTTGCAAAACAACCCTCAGATGCTCTTCATGCTCCTCCTCAGTACGCGAGTACACGAGGATATCATCAATGAACACCACAACGAACTTATCCAGGTATTCATGAAACACACGGTTCATCATGTCCATGAAAGCAGCAGGAGCATTTGTCAAACCAAACGGCATCACAAGAAACTCATAATGCCCATACCTTGTCCTGAAAGCTGTCTTAGGCACATCCACATCCTTCACCTTCAACTGATAATACCCTGACCTCAAGTCAATCTTAGAGAACACAGCAGCTCCCCGAAATTGATCAAAGAGATCATCAATCCTCGGCAAAGGATACCGATTCTTGATAGTCAACTTATTCAGCTGACGGTAATCAATGCACATCCTCATAGTGCCATCTTTCTTCTTCACAAACAAGACAGGAGCACCCCAAGGCGACACACTCGGCCGGATGAAACCACGATCTAGCAGCTCTTGCAACTGCGTCTTCAGCTCCTTCAGCTCCTTAGGTGCCATTCTATAAGGAGTAATGGACACAGGAGTTGTATTCTCATACAGCTCAATTCCAAACTCCACCTCGCGATTAGGAGGTAAACCATGCAACTCTTCAGGAAAAACACCAGGAAACTCCTTCACAACCTTGATATCTTGTACCCTCAACTCCTTAGAGCTAGGATTCATCACAAAAGCTAGATAAGCTTCGCACCCTTGCCTCAGCATCCTACTCGCTTCCAAGGTAGACACAACATTAGCAAGAAACTTCACATTCTCGCCAACTACAACAACTTCATAATCATCCGCAAGCTTAAGCGAAACCCGCTTATTCTCACAATCCACAACAGCACGATGCTCAGCAAGCCAATCCATACCAAGGATCACATCAAAACCATAAAAGGGCAACTCCATAAGATCAACACGAAAGACATGTTCTTGAACAACCAAGGGACACCTTCTATAAAGCTTTCGAGTCACAACAGTTTCACCAAAAGAACTAGTGACACGAACTCCAACATCCAAAGACTCAACAGGCAAACCAAGCAATTCAGCATGCTCACGCAAAATGTATGAATGCGTAGATCCAGAATCAATCAAAGAAAGCAATGACAAGGATTGCAAAGTAAAGGTACCTGCAATCACATCAGCATCATTCCTCCCCTCGCTCTGAGCATACACCCTGGCTTGGCCTCCACCCTCAGGTTGAATAACCACCACATGAGCTACTCCGCGACCACCTTCCTCTCTCCTCTGAAAATTACCACGGCCGCGCCCACGACCTCTCTGCGGTGCAACAACAGGAGCACGATCTTGGCCACCAGCCAACCTCGGACAATCTCGTCTCAGATGATCAACAGAACCACAGTTCCAACATCCATTACCAGCTGCCGCAACAGGAGCTTGCACCTCTCTCACAGCACGAGGACAGTCACGCTTCATGTGACCACGCGAACCACAGATCCAGCAAGGACTTGATTCAGCTCTAGCAAAACCACCCCTAGCAGGTGCACCACCACCTCTCTTGGTTGAGGACTGATACTTCTGATCTCGTCCCCTCTTGTTCCGTCCACCTCCGGAACTAAACTCAGCAGCTCTCTTACCAGAACTCGCTCCAGCACCTTTCGCAGATAAACCCAAGTTCATCTCAATGTCTTTGGCTCGGCCCACCAACACATCAAAATCATCATATTCAATGGCCAGCACATACATCTTAACCTCCGTCACAAGACCGTAACGAAACCTCTCGCACCTCGCCCGCTCATCAGGTATCAGCTTCGGTGCATACTGACTGAGTTTCACAAACTGCACTTCATACTCAGCCACACTCATGCTCCCTTGGGTAAGAGACATGAATTCACGCTTCTTCTCATCTAGATATCTCACTCCCAGATATCTCCTCTTAAACACATTCTGAAAGAATGTCCAGGTAACATCAGCTTCAGCCATCCCAGATATGGTGGTTGTCCACCACGTATAAGCATCGTCCTGTAGCAAAGACACAACACAGCCCAACTTTTGCACATCCGTGCAGCTCATCTGACCCAAGATACGCTTGGTACTCTCCAGCCAAGCTTCCGAACCCTCAGCTGACATACCTCTGAACTCAGTCCCACCAAGACTGCGCAGACGCTCCAAAGGTAGTCTAACTCCAGCATCTCCCTGGTGCCCAGCTCCTTGAGCTCCAGCTACTGCTGCTCGAAAAGCACCCGCAATAGCTTGTACCAACACAGACATATCAGGCATAGCTTGCCCCTGACCAACCTCTGGTCCAGCAGCTCCAGCACCAGCTGCAGCTTCAGCTCTTCCCCTCTCAGCACCACCACCAGGTGGAGGAGGAGGTATCACAGCACTGCCCGCATTCTCCTCATTTTCATTCCCATCCGGACTCGGAGCTCTTACGTTACTCCTTAACTCTCTACGTGGTGCCATACTATTACCATGCAATCACAATGCAAAATAAAACAAGTTAGGCCCAGCAAGGTAAGCAATCCAAGTATTCAAGCTCAATTTCATTTAAAACCAACATCATTTCATTAGCTTTTGTTTGGCAATGGGTACCCTCAACACGCAACATCACATCATACACCTCAAATGCATCAACATCACAAGCCACTGAACATGCTTCCAAACAACAAGCATACAAGCTAAACATACTTCAATCATGCATACATTCATTCCCAATTATTCGATAACCTGGCTCTGATACCACCAAATGTAACCCCCTTAACCCGGTCTAGACGGTTGACCCGAATTAAGAAAGTCACACGGGGAAAACCAAAGTCAACCCGAAAGTCAACCTTGATTAACGACCTTTTTTTTCTTTTTAATCTTGTCTAGATGCGCATTAACCCTAATTGTGATCACACAAACATCATGCTCAAAGATCACAAACATCAGAGATCAAACAGGGACCCAATTGAACAAATTACAACTTTAGGGACCAAATTGTAATTTCTGATAACTAAAAGGGCTTGACCCAAATTAAAGTTACCATCTTGAAATTAATCAGGTTTCATGCTTCTCTGTGAAATTTCAGCTCAAAAGGACTTCCCAAGCTCATACAATTGAACAAATAAGATTCAGGACCAAAACGTAAACAAAACAAAACATACAAAGATACTTTTAACCGAATTAACGGTCACGTATCGATACGCCTGGAGTCGTATCGATACGCGGGGAAGGCAGTAACCAAACTCCAAAGACTGTATCGATACGAGGACCTGCGTTTCGATACGGCATTCATATTTAGCCCAGACGAGTATCGATACCCACTCAACCGTACCGATACGCCTGGGCAGAAATGTGCATATTTGGCTCAGGCGTATCGATACGCAAACCCGAGTACCGATACCCCTTCCTGAAATCAATTTAAAATCAACAACATACATGCTTCAAACTTCAAATTAACAACACCAAATCATACCACATTATCAACCAACATGTAAGGACCATAATTGCATCACCAATTCAACATATGACCATCACATATGAAAAACCCCAATTTCTAATAGCATGCTTCCTACACAAGCTAGCTATTCAACACCAAACTTCCAAAACAAGCATATAAGGTTCCAATTCAAAAACCAGCAATCTCAACAACATTCAACATACTTAGGGAGTCTCAAACACCTCCCAAAACATACACATTGGTCCCCCATTGCCAAAACACACAAAAGCTAAAATGAACTTATAAAACCTTCATACATTGAGCTTCACTTGAACTTGATTGCTTGCCCTTTCTTGCTGCCCCTTAAGGTACTTTAATGCTTTGCATTATTGAATTCAGAAAACGTAGAGGGCGTAAGCAGAAGCTTAGTGAGGCATGCTCATTAAAACAATTCAATAATGCAATTAAAACCATTTATAAACCATGCTCAAAATCAACCTTTGCACATGCTCAAAACACACTTTAACAAGCAATCTCATGCTTAAACTTAAACATAAATGTCATATTAGCTCAAGTGATTCATTCCATTTCTTAAAACAAGTTTAACAACTTCCCAAGGACTTTTAAACACCTTGGCCCCAAGGACTTTTAAACACCTTGGCCATGGACTTTTAAACACCATGATTAAGGACCACACAAGGACTTTTAACCACCTTTGTGTCCAATGCTTGAATCACCCCAAGGACTTTTAAACACCTTGGCCCCAAGGACTTTTAAACACCTTGGCCCCATGGACTTTTAAACACCATGGAAAGGATCACCTAAGGACTTTTAACCACCTTAGTGTCCGCAACAAGACTCATCCAAGGACTTTTAACCACCTTGATGATCTTAAGTAACAAGGCTCACTCAAGGACTTTTAACCACCTTAGTGACCTTAATCTTTTCAAAACATCACTTGCCAATATACATCATATTCATCATTTAATCCACTGTTTTTAAGCATTAAACCAAGCCATTTTCATCATGCATTTCAAAGCATCAAACCACATTATTTCAATGTATAAAAACAAGGTACTCCTACCTAGAGTTACCTTCAACATATGGCTTACATCAACAGCAAAATCCATGCTAAAACATGCTTTCAAAACAGTAATTAAAACATGCAAATCATCATCTTGCATCACAACAAAACATGGCCACCACTAGAGAGAAAATCCGAAAACTTACACTTGAGCTTAGCAAAGTTGTTTAGACTTAAACTAAGCTCCCAAAACCTTCAAACCTTGGTTTTAAAGCTGGAAATCCAATTTCCACAAAACCACTCACCGATTTCCACTTCGCTTCAAGCCAAAGCACCAAATCAAGCTTCCGGATCAACCAAACTTGGATCCAAAGATGCCTCCCCTGTTTCAACACATCAAAGCAGAGGATTAATGCATCATCATGCATTAATTGCTTCAATGAAAGCATCTAAACTCGCTGCTCTCATCCAACCTCCATTTTCGGCCACCAAACCCAACCGAAAATGCATCCAAACCACTTCTAAACAAAGCCCAGCCATAAACCAGCAAAACCTCACTTCCATTAACATCATATAACATCTAAAAACAACCTATTAACAACCTTATACCTCCAGCATCAACAGATCACCAAGATCACCTCAAAAACTACCTTAAAACACAAGCTAAACTTAGGAAACTCAACCTATCCGAGATTGCATCAATCAAAACTCAATTCCACATCATTTTAGAGATCATTTAACATCAAAAACACCTCTTAAATCACAGATTACTCAGATCTAACGAAAATCATCAAAAATCATCAAAATCTTGCATAATAAGCCAAGATCCATAAATCAACTTAAAAGCCTTTAATTAAACATCAATTTAGGATTGAAAACTTAGGAATTTCAGTAAAGAACTGATAGTTTAGAGGAGAAGGACGTTCTTACCTCCAAACTTGTATTTCTCCACTTTTTGCAATCAAAATGCTTGTTGAAACTTGTAGCAATTGAAGAGGTTTTGAAGATACAATGATTTGCAATCAAATGAGAGTTGAAAGAAGGAATTTAGGTGAGAAAATCAGAAACAAATCTCTGGAAATGGAGTGTTTGGGTTGAGAGAAAAAGAGAGAAAGAAAATGGGAAGTTAGTTGAGAAAATAGCCAAAATGAGTTTTCCCTCCTTTTTGTTATCTTTAAAATCAGAAAAATAGCTTATAAAACCTTAGAAAAATCTGGAGAAATCACCTTTGGATTAATAGCTCCTTAAAGATTCAAAGTTTCAACCCTTTATAAAACAGCCACCAAACTTGCGAAAATTACATTTTGGTCACTAGCCAAAATGTCACACTTCCAAGACTCATTTTCCAAAATTGATTTCACAGTTCACTTAATTATATTAAAAGATGATTTTAGAACATTTTTCCATATTTTTAATGCAACCCGAACTAGGCTTTCCTAATTTAACCTCTTTAGATTCGAACAGCACTTTGACCAACCGGTCAACGCCCAAAACTCCTAAGCCCAAAACCGGGGCGTTACACTCAAAGTGTTGTCTAACCAATACTCGGCTATTTCGGGATTATCATCGTCCCCACCATTAAAGGTGTAAGCTCGGTATTTCCGATAACTTATCGATTGGGGCTCGAAGAGATTGCGCAACAGGTGATGTAGGTTGCACGGCTTGACTAGTCCCTATCACATTCATAAAATTGCTGAAACATATCAACCATATTCTACTAACATTCTGCCTGAGCTGTAGGAGCTTCAGGCTTTATACCTCGAACATGAGGGTTATGAGGATTCGGAGGATTTCCTCCTTGCACCTCCTCGCCATGAGTCGAAGAGTTAGCAGCAGACTCATTATTACAAACTTCGTTAGTACGAGACATATTTATATTATAAGAGAGATCGGATCAGTTGACAAGTCACAATACTTAATGAAATAACTCCTAGGTGGCAAAGTAACATAGCAAACAATACAATCATACTTAAGTTTAATCCAGAACCGACTAAACTCTAGCTCTGATACCACTAATGTAACACCCCCTTCCCGGCCTGGTAGAGAACCGGGTCGGAGAGCGTTACTGGAAACGATGCAGAAATCTTTTAATCATTTTTCTTCAAAAACCTTCTTAACATCTTGACTTATTAAAACTTAATGCTCATTTTTAAAACGAGTTGACTTAATAATTGAATCTTATTAATCTCAATACTTGTAATCTTTACCGGGTTTACAATTTAATCCATTTATCCTATAAAAGCCCAAAAGAAGCTGCTCGTATCAAAACGCCCTAATCCGTTTCGGTACGGCTTGACCACAGTCAATATTTTGACTTTTCCTTCTTTAACCGTTCCGATACGGCTTGACCCGTATCGATACGGATTGACCGACCTTGACTTGACTTAGACCCGTTTTGAAACCCGTTTCGAAATAGGGGTCTCCAGAGGCAAAACTGTATCGAAACGGACCTTATCCGTTTCGGTACACCAAGCTTTCCAGACCCAAAATTTCATGTACCCGTATCGAAACGTCATCACCCGTTTCGGTACGGTGGACCTGAAATAGACAGATTTTAGCTAGTTTTTGATCAATTTAGCTTAGTAAACTTAGTCCAGTTTCAGTGAAACTTTACCCACATCTTTCTAAGGGTATAAACTACTGTCTTGCCAAGTTTTATAGCTATTTGAATCCTTTTACTCGGTTTTACCAATTTAGCCCAAAAACATAATCTTAAAGCCAAACTCTTAATATAAAAACACTATTTAAACCAAGGCACTTGAACATCACTTAGGCATACTAAAACAAACATATTAAGCTTATTACATAGACCTTGCCACCATACTAGGAGTTCGAAGGATAGAACATATTACTTGGACTTGGTTGTGACTTGTACAACGTACCAACTTCTCCGATCTCGATCCCAAAACTTGCTTAACCTGAAATGGAAGCATGAAATGCATTAGGCATACTTTACCTAGTGAGGTAGTCATATAACTATAAATATACATATAATGACTTATAATATGCTTCTAAGAATCATCATTGATCATGCAATATCATGGCATATTTCATATTCACAACAAGGCATATACTAATATCATGGTTCACGACAAACAATATCTTGAGTTCATAATTTCCCTTGGATCGATTCATAGTATATGGATACACGAATTCTACCGCCTCGCCAAAACACATAAATGATCATCCCGCCAACATCGCCAAAGACCAAACACAATACATCCCTCCGCCTCGCCAAATCATATAGGCCGTAGCCCTAGGACCGTAGTCCACCCGTACACTGAGCTCATGAATCCTATGGCATGCCAATTGTATCCAATACTTTGAATCCAAGGTTCATATTTCATAAATCGTAATAATAACAATTTTAATTATTCATATCATACTTATTAAATGCTTGCAATGAATTTCATAACAATAACTAACATGCTTAAAAATCATAGAATCAATGAAATGCTTACCATACACTTATCAACATGTGATCAATGATGAAAACCCCTAATTCAAGGGTTAGTAATAACAAAAATAACAATATGTTCGGGTAGGCCCTTGCCTAACCCGAGACGCTACTACACTCACCTCGATATTAAGGTTCTCGAATAACGACGCCTTTTCCCTTGGTTGACGGTTGTTCTTTCTCGACTTCTTGAACTAGATTAAATATGAATCGGTTAGGACCGACAAGACAATATCGGATAAATATAAAAATATTAATCAAACCCGATACCGAAACTTAGACCAATCAAGGATTTGGGCTTACCCCGACGTCGGCAGAGATTCGATATTACTATATCGAAAATATCAGACCACCACTTTAATATTGAATCGTATTACTTCTCTCCTAATTTTTGTCCTTATTTCTTCTTTGCTATGTTCCTTGCGTAAAAACCTCCCTCCCCTATTTATACTTGTGATTTCCATCCTTATTAATTCCCACGGTATCATCGTGGCCTTGTTTGGGGTTTAAAACCCTTGGGTGTTTGCCACGTAGTGGCATAATTGCCACCCTTCACTCTCCTATGGCTGAATGGCCCTTGCCATGTAATTGTGGTGGCACAAAATTGGTGATATAAATCCCTTTATATAAGCCACGTGGTGGCTATAATGCCACATGAAATACCCCTCGGCCAAGTGCCCATCTACGTGGGTTTACATTGCCAGATTCCTTCAATTTGAAGGATTTGGCATGGCCCACGACCTCCTTTTATTTATTTATTTAATAATAATAATAATAATAATAATAAACCACCATAAATTAACTCGAATAATTAATAAGATCAAATTATTTTATCAATACAAAATATTCGGTCATCGGAACCTGATTCCGACTAGACCGGTTTTCGGGGTGTTACAACTCTCCCCTCCCTTAGAAAAGAATTCGTCCTCAAATTCTTACCTATAGCTTCGGATTGTTCATCCGAACACTCTTCGGGATCAGAATCTTCTGGAGATGAGGAATTCATCTTTCCTAAACCTTCAGGCCATGTTCGCTTCGCACTTACGTGTCGACGCTTCTTGAGAATTTCTTAAGACAATTCCGAGCGAGGTGACCAATCTTACCACAATCAAAACAAGCTTCAATTTCCTTTGAACACTGTCCGATCGGATGATTGCCCTGGCACGAGATACACATGAATCTTTCTTGTTTTAATTCACTTGACTTCTCGGTTGAATTTGACATTACTTAGGAACGTAGGTACTTTCCAAGGAAAATATTATTTCACTTTCTTGAAACAGAGGTGGGCTTTGGTCTTACTTTTGCTGGAGTTTACTATATATAGATTGTAAATTTTGTTTTTTTCCCACCTTTCCAAGAACCAATTACAACTTCTCTTAAGGCTTTGTAAAGCTTATCCTTTCACCTCTTCGTATTCACCTGACACTTGCACTTTCTAATAGCATTCAACATCTTAGGCGTCCAACACATAAGGTGAGTCATCATCCTTTAATTTCAAGCTATTCTTCCTGTTATTTCTTATTCAAAATCTGAATAACTCTTTCTGACTGACCATCAGTCTGAGTGTAACCCCCTTAACCCGGTCTAGACGATTGACCTGAATTAAGAAAGTCACACGGGGAAAACTAAAGTCAACCCGAAAGTCAACCTTGATTAATGACCCTTTTTTTTAAACTTGTCTAGATGCACATTAACCCTAATTATGATCATTCAAACAGCATGCTCAAAGATCATAAACATTAGAGATCAAACAGGGACCCAATTGAACAATTTATAACTTTAGGGACCAAATTGCAAAATCTGATAATTATAAGGTCTTAACCCAAATTAGTGTTACCAACTTGTAATTAGTCAAGTTCCATGCTTCTATGTCAAATTTCAGCTCAAACGGACATTCCAAACTCATACAATTGCACTTACAAGATTCAGGACCAATTTGCAAACATTTCAAAATATTTAACCGCCAATGTCTGCCCCCAACGGCCAAGTGTTCCGAAACAGGGAGAACCCGTTTCGAAACGCGGGGCCGTTCCGCAACGCGTACCGAAACGAGGGCTGGCAGAGGGCTTTCCGTTTCGGAACGGTGTCTCCCGTTTCGGACGCCTGGGCTACTACAGAGCACCCGTTCCGAAACGGTAGCTACTGTTCCGAAACGACCTGCACAGAATGCAGCACAATGCTTGCTTAAACACACAATTGGCCAACCGAACATGCTCCAAATGCAATCAAACCACACCAACAAGTTACTCAACACATAAGGAACGTATATGCATCAAAATATCAGACCACCACTTTAATATTGAATCGTATTACTTCTCTCCTAATTTTTGTCCTTATTTCTTCTTTGCTATGTTCCTTGCGTAAAAACCTCCCTCCCCTATTTATACTTGTGATTTCCATCCTTATTAATTCCCACGGTATCACCGTGGCCTTGTTTGGGGTTTAAAACCCTTGGGTGTTTGCCACGTAGTGGCATAATTGCCACCCTTCACTCTCCTATGGCCGAATGGCCCTTGCCATGTAATTGTGGTGGCACAAAATTGGGGATATAAATCCCTTTATATAAGCCACGTGGTGGCTATAATGCCACATGAAATACCCCTCGGCCAAGTGCCCATCTACGTGGGTTTACATTGCCAGATTCCTTCAATTTGAAGGATTTGGCATGGCCCACGACCCCCTTTTATTTATTTATTTAATAATAATAATAATAATAATAATAATAATAATAATAATAATAATAATCACTACAAGAATATAAGTTATTAGTGACAAATTGATAGTTACTGAGAATAAATTTGTCACAAATATTAACTTTTTGTGATAAAATTTTTGTGCGAACAATTAGTATAAGTGATTGTGACATATTTTTATTTGGTCACTGTAACAATAGTAATTGTGACGATTGTATTTTTCACAAATGAATTCTTACTATAAGTATACAATTGTGACACAAAGTTTATTGTCAATAAAACTTTGACACATGATAGTGACGATATGTGAAGTGGTCACTATTATTTGATATTTGTTGTTACAATGAAATTACTTGTCACTTAAAGTTTCACTTTTTGTTGTGATAAATTTTGTCACAAATAAAAAATAAAAGTAATGACAAATTAGACATTGTCACAATGATAAATTTATTTTTATAATTATAAAAATTAAAGTTATCATAAACTAGTTTGTCAAAAGGTAAAATATTTCTATAGTCTATACTATGTGTAAATTGTTGTTTTAGTCAATCTATTTTTGATCAACTTTAGTCCCTATATTTTTAAAATTTTAAAATTTTAATCTTAATCCTAACGAGAAACCGACAATATGACTAAATTACAAGGACTAAAAATGATCAAATTAAAGAAAAAAATTAAATAAGCAACTTATGTATAACAAATTAGCTAAAAAGAAAATTTTACTTAACATATTTAAATACGACCATTCATGTCAGGATAAAAAATTCAAAATTTAAAAAGTATAGAAATTTAAAGTGACCAAATTAGAGTACAAAGACTACTATGTGATTTTAGCATAATATATGATAGATTTTTTTTGAAAATTTTAACAGATATATTCCATTTTGATTAGTTTTTTCTACAGAAAAAAATCTAAATGGTTTCTTTACGTACTTCGTATAAGAAACCATAGAAAAATTAGGTAAATTATTATTATAATAATGTGTTATAATTAATAAATATTTTTAAAATAAATAAAATTAATTTCAATTACAATTAAACCTAAATTTTATTTTTCTTTCAAAATAGTATAAAATTTCTTGCCTAGCCTAGTGGATAAGTATTGCACTCCCGCCCTAAAGGTTTCAGGTTCGATCCTTTTTGAAGCCATGCATTAAAGGTTCCAGGTTCAATCTTTCTTGAAGCCATGCATTGCATTTATTTACTAAAAATTGATATTTGAATATGCTACATCATCTATAATTAAATTTCAGGGACAATTAGTGATTAGTTTAAACCTTAAATAAAATGGTTACAACTAAAAATATAATTAATTTTTAATTATTGACAGTGACGACATATTTTAGACACTATTTAAATATATATTTGTGATAGAATGTTTGTCACTAGTAAGAATAACATTAGTGTCTAAATTTTAGTCACTATTAATAATCATTTGTGTCAAAGAGTGTGGTCATAAAAAATATAACTATTGTGACGAAATACATGAAAGTTGTCACTAATATAATAGTGACGGAGTTATTAATGACGATAGGTGACGACTCAGAAAAATAGTCACTGTAAATTTCAGTGACTAAATTTAACACTTTTTGTGACTATTTTCAGTGTCACTACAAATGCATTTTCTTGTAGTGAATAAACAACCATAAATTAACTCGAATAATTAATAAGATCAAATTATTTTATCAATACAAAATATTCGGTCATCGGAACCTGATTCCGACTAGACCGGTTTTCGGGGTGTTACACACCAACCATCTTTAATACACCAATTGAATCTGAACCGGCTTAGAGAGGGGAGAGTCCAGAAAGTTCTAAAATTTTCCCAACCTTCACCGTCTGATCTTTGCCACCGTCGGTTCGTGGCCGTCACCGTCGACTTCATCTAAACCACCTCCTCGCCCCAAGCGAAACCCAATGACCACTTTCTCAATCTCCACGTCGTTCACCGTGGAGACTAGTTTGAAGGATCGTTAAACCTGTCTCCTTCCCCATTTTATGTTCGAGCTTCGGCCGCCCATCACCGCCAGTCTCTGGCTTACACTGCCACCACCCTCATGTTTCTCGTCGTCTCGCGATCAAAACCCAACCTCCCACTTGCCGTGTTTCTTTGTTGTTCGTCGTGGAAGTTGAGTGGAAGCATCATTGGAATCAAAAAGCTTTTTCCATGTTTTTGATCGATTGCGCCACCGTGAGTTGCCTGTTTGCAACATCAACATCACCATCATGATCGCGCCATCCACACGAGCAAAGTCCATTCCTCTAATAGTCTGACCGCCATCGAAAACTTCTCTCTGTCGTATATCTGGAAAACTCATATTTGGAATTTTGGTTTAAGGATTAAATTAGTGAATAACAAGGGTTAAATTAGTGAATTGTTTCGAATTAAGACTAAATTGATTGAATGTGTAAATATAAAAGATTAAATGTGTTATTATACAAAAATTTTAACAGACACTTAACGGGGTTTAACGCCTATTTACCCTTTTATTTCAAAATACAAAGTTTAATTGTCATTTTGTAAAATTTAAAAATTTGGTTACCATTTTGTTTTTTAACAAGTTTCAGTGACCGTCTGTGTACTTTACTCTAAAAAAATTCTAAATCATAAGAAACAAAAGACATGACAAAATCATTTAGAAATCAACATAGACGAATCTTGAGAGCATAGTTTGATCAAGCCTACTTAAATTTTCAAAAAAAAATGTTTAAATCATTATTTATCGCGACAACTTGAATTAAATAATATGAAAAAGAAAATCACAAAATAGAAATATATTAGGTTTCCTTCCATACTTATTTGAATCATTCAACAAGTTTAAACACAGTTTTACTGATAAATATAATGAGTAAATTATAAATTTTGTCACTCAACTTTCTTTTCATTCATATTTTAATTATTGATATTTTAATTTTTTTAATTTAATAATCGAACTTTACACATTAATTTTTTTCATCACTCTATTGTTAACTCCTGTGACATGGCTTGTTTTAATAGTTTAAAAATCATGTAAGCAACCCATGTACACACCAATTAATATTTTATTATAAAATATATTTTTTTTTTATGTTTTTTTATCATGTTCGGTCTTCGTCCCCGTCTCAATCCTTTGCCAATTATCCTTTTGTCTTTCAGATTTTCTAAAATAAATTATAGAAAATAGAGACTAGCTAACCCTTTTAATGAGTTCTTAATTTCAAACAAATGTAAGACTACAACTAACTGCCAACCTAAAACAAAAAGGAACAAAAGAATTTAACTTAATGAAGAGTGGTCGCCATTGCAATTGTGAAGGGTGGGCTTTGAGGGATTTCAATGCCCAAGGCTAAGTGGTGCTTGAGTGAGGATGACAAAGTTATTGTCGTCGCCATTTTTCTATTAAATTTGATTGTTGCTTTTCTGTTATCTACTGAAAAATTGCTTCAGCGAGGTTGACAAAGCTACTGCCGTAGATGAAGCCGGCACGGTTGTCGGAATATGAACAATTTGAGAAAAAAGTAAAGAAGAAAGTAGGGAAAATGAAGAAATTTTTTTATAGGGATTCAAAACGACATTGTTTTGATGAAAATTTAATTTTTTTAAACGACGTCGTATTGGTGTTGTATGCCATGTCATAATGACGTTAACTGTTTAGCCCCGAAGTGACTAAAACGATAAACAATTTGAAAGCTTAATGATTAAATTGAAAATTATGAAACTTTAATAACCAAAATAGGAGTGAGAAGAAAGTCGAGTGATGAAATTTGTAATTTACCCGTACGGTACACTGAAAAACTAAATGTAGGGTTTAGGGTTAGTGTTTAGAGTAAGAGTCTAGGGTTTATTTTTTAAGATTTAGAGTTTAATATTTAAGGTTTAAAATTTAAGATTAAAAAAAAATTAGTTTTTTAGTGTTGGAATATCGATAATAACACAGGAAAGCGATAAAAGATTTTGTTTTCAAAGCCAAATGCGTTGTCCAAAACAAGATTGTTCCGAAGTTTAACAACACTAAGATATCACTAACATGATTTAATGAACTTTATTACCATTATTCACTTTTAGGCTTACGGATTACAATTACATATGTGAAAGGGAGCCAACTAGTAATGCACACGTAAATTTATAATACCAGAGAACATAGAGGATGGAGTTACTTCCATTCCAAGCAACGGCGTCGGTACAATTTGTTTCACAAATTCACGGTATTCCGGTTCCGGTTCCGCCTCCAAATCCTGCACCATATCCTCCGCCAAACCCACCACCATGAGAGCCACCGCCACCACCTCCACCTCCACCACCAAGTCCTCCATTTCCAGACCCAATCCCACCTCCAACACCACCCCCAAAACCATATCCAGCACCCCCATTGCCACCCCCGCCTCCACCTCCACCACCCCCACCCCCGCCTCCACCACCTAAGCCACCGGCACCAGGCCAACCGAATCCACCACCATAAACAGGGATATCAGGGAAGAATGATTTATTCTCGCCAACTGCCTGCACTTCCTTTTCACTCACACCTAGCTTCCTAGCATCAATACGACCGCAAAGAAGAAAAACAGCGACAAGCAGGGAAATGGAAACCCTAAAGGCACTCATCTTTACATGCAAAGAGAAAGGGTACCCAGAAAGATAGATCACAGAACATATATATAGATGACAGAGAAGTAAATTTTTGTAATAAAATTGCCGGCAGGCTTAGGATACTTAAAAAGTGAACTAGTAATTTACATCCTATCATCAATAATCCGTGCACAGACATGAAGTTAATACAGCCAGCTACTCAGACCCACCATTGTATGAGCAACCATCCAAGATTTGGGTCTTTGGATCATCAATTAAACAAACACTAGTAACTAAAACAACTGGCTTTTGCATGCATCTTTTGATTCAAATATTTAATGTTGGAGACCTTCCTTCATCTAACTTCACTATTACCAATCTTATCGTTTTAATTGGCCTCACTTTGAGGTCCTAACAGTTTTCTCCATCACCATATATGTATGGCATCGTTTGAACTTGGCCTACAAAAGTAAAAGTTAAATTGTCATGAAAATCAACCTGGTCCCGAACATTAAACACTTGAACAAACCACCTCGTCCCCCTCTTTCTCGTTTGATTCCAACTTTTCGGTGGTAAAGCTATAATTCTTGCTTTTAATTAAATGAAGGAAATAGAATATAAGTTTGGTGTAGCATCAGCATTCAGCACTCATATACGTTGATTGCCGACTCTTTGCGTGTAACCATCCCCTTCTCTCCAGAAAAGGAGAAAACAAATAATTAGAGAAAATAATCCGGAATTGATATCAGAAATAAAAACGAATGGAAGTAGGTTGGGATTTTATACGTTAGAATTCAATTAAGTTTATTAGTTGAGTTGTGAAAAATTACAGGTCATGGAAGACTGATTTAACCTATTTTAACTACTTACAGAATTGAATTGACTACCAAGTCAGTTTTGATCAAATACTACCAGTTAAGAGGATTTGAAGCAAAAAAAAAAAAGGGGTTCATGGAGGCACATGTGAATCAAGCCTGTGTCCATCAGCCTTTGGTCACCGTTCCTCATAATTGGTGGTAGCTGGCTGTATTGTTTAACTGTCTCGCGGGATGCATCGTTAGCATATATATATATATATAGAGAGAGAGAGAGACTTTAGATCTCTAACCAACATAACAGAGTAAAAAATATATATATCGTAATTCCAAAAATACCCCTAACATTTGATTGGGTAGTCACTTTAATTTTTATTTTTTTAAGTACTTTGACCTTTAACGTTTCATTTTAAGACAAAAATGTCCTCTCCGTGGATGAAAATTGTTAAGTAACTAACGATAGATCGTAATGGAGTGAAAAACCTTAATGACAGTGCACACCGACATAGCAACGTGTTATAGACAAAGGTGATGACTTGTAAAATTATATAAAATACAAAATTATTTTTTCCGCTGACTTATTATTCTACCAAGTCATTTTAAGTTGTTTATCGTTAGTTGACTAACAATTTTCATCCATGAAGAGGCCATTTTGACCCGAAATGAAACGTTGAAGGTTAAAGTGCTTCAAAAAAATATGGACCGAAGTGACTATCTAGTCAAACTCTAGGGACTTTTTTTGACATTATGCCTAAAAAGAATATTTTTTTTGATAAAATACATGTTTATTATATGGTCCATGTTAGAAATTAGGCATAAAAATTCTTTGCCCTTTTCGGTGCCCCTACTTATGCCCCAACACTAAAAAACATTACAAAATTAAATTTTAAGCCCTAACCTTAAATTCTAAATACTAAGCCCTACACCTTATACCCTAAAAAATACAAACTACCCTAAATTTTATAAACTTTAACCTAAAACCCTAAACCTAATTTTGAGCGTCAGGACATAAGTAGAAATACCGAAAAAATAAAAAAATTCCATCCAAAAATTAATGAATTTCTCTCGTCAATGTGGTTTTTAAAGTTCAAACCTCAATTCCCTCTTTTGGAACCAACTTTTTTTTGACAGTGTGGCAACTCTACAATTGTAGTCTTCGGACAAATAGGCAGACCTTTTTGTATACTCTTATTTCAGGGCCTGCTTTACCAATTGGGCTAATTCCGGTTTATAGTTTCACCTTCAAGGAAACTTGAGCTGAAGTATTATAATGCATAATGGCAAAAAAACGCTCATAATATTTATTTTTGCTTTTATTTTTTTTAAGCAATTTAGTTTTTATTATTTTATTTTGGGTTAAATTGGCCCTTCCGCAAATAAAAATGGTTAGTCAGTTAACGAAGAATAGCGTGACAAACTTACATAACAGTGTATGCCGCGATAGCAGTAGCGACGGTTAAAACATTTACGAAATCCTGTACAATTTATTAAAAATGAGATCCTTTAATTTATAATACCAAAAATATATAAAGTTTTTTAAAAGATATTTTCATCTTAGTAAAAAGTATATTATAGAACCCTCTTTAAACTTTTTCTTCTTGTAATTTATTAAACTACATTTTTTATTTTCTCCCTATAAATATTTAACTCAACTCATTTGGGGTCCCTCTTTTTTTGGGTCATGTGCAGTCGCTCACCTCGCACATGTCTAAAAACCCTCACTAAATAGCAGTGCCATATAGGCAAATATGCTGATTTTATAGAATGACACATCAATTAAAAAATAATTTTAAAATTTTGTATAAAATATAAAATATTTTTTATTCTGACGTGTCATTCTGCCAAGTCACTTCAAGTTGTTTATCGTCAGTTAACTAACAGTTTTTATTCCCAGAAGAGCTATTTTGACCTAAAATGAAACGTTGAAGGTTAAATTACTTCAGAAAAAAAATAATAGAGACCAAAGTGACTATTCAATCAAACGTTAAGGATATTTTTATAGCATTATGCTTATCTATAAAGAAACATGATTTTTTTAGTTTTGTTTTTATATTTTACATCTTCCTTTGCATTGCATGCTCAATTAATGTGATGTCTTGTTTGTTTTTCTGCACCAACTATGTTTGGATCTTCATACTACTTGTATATAATTAATCTGTAACTAATTCTTCATTATTAATATATATTTTTTCTAGGTTCTATACTACTGTTGTAGTGTATAACCTTTGGCATGTCGAAACAAATACTCATAAAATATTAATATAATTATCACTATTTTATGTACTCTGCTCTACCTTATAATAATGACTCAGTGTAAGCGGCACTATAACTGAACTTCTTGATTGAAAGAGACGGACTAATGAGTTAGAGAGTTTAATACCTAAATTTTAAAAAAAATTAACATTCAATCTCTTAATAATTTTAAACAATTTGATTGACCCTTAAAGTTTTTTTTAATAATTCTATTAAAAAAATTTTGATATACAAGTCATATAAACTTTAATTTGCACGTACCTTTTAGTTTTAAGGGTTACGGTTTAAAGTTTAGGGGTTTAGGTTGTTGGATTTAGAATTTAAGGTTAGTGTTTAGAATTTATGGTATAAGGTCTAGGGTTTAATTTTTTAGGGTTAGGGTGAAGAATTTAGGACTTCGATTTTATAGTGTATATATGTATACTTATGCAAAATTAGTTTTACACAAACATTTGTATCAAAACTTTACCCTTCTATTATTCTCTAAAATAAACATTTTTAATAAGTCTTGTTTTTAATAAAGGCGAACCTAATAGTGGACTCAGATTTCCAAACGGTGCTGAATTGTATTGAAAACCTGTCAATGAGTCCTTGGCGGGACTTATTCGATGAAATTGATAGATTGTCAAGACAAATTTCTCAGTTGAAGTTCGTGCATGTTCTAAGAGAAGGAAATGGTCTTGCTGATCACCTAGCGAAACAAGGTTTGTCCCGCCTTATGTTGTTTAAAGCTTGGTGGGATTAAGACTTATTTTAAATAAACTTGGCAGTGTGTGCACTGAAGATATTATATGTTGTTTAAAGCTTGATGGGATTAAGACTTATTTTAAATGAATTTGACAGTGTGTGCATTGAAGATATTATGTGTTGTTTTGTCCTCTCTTTTGTATCAGGATTGTTGGTTGCTTCTTTGTTTTTAAGCTTTTTTTTTAAGTTGTATTATTTTCTTCCATTTAAGTTTAGAAATTTTTTTAACAAGCACTTAGTATGGGCTATAAACTTCAATAAATAAAAGAATATTTTGCTGAGTAAAAAAATAAAGAAAGTGGGTGGGTGAAAAAGAGAATATCCCGTTAAAATATATATTATTTTAAAACATTATTTTTGATGAAATAAGGAGAATAACTAAGATGAACTCAAAGATCCAATCGATCTTAAAGTATTACAATCATTATATAAAGTAGTCAATACTGCATCAAGTAGCGAATGGAAGAAACGACACTCTATATTATCCACTGCTGCTAGTTTTGCCTAATGTGTTGAAGGATTCTCTACCTCGATGCGTCGACTGTAACACACGAAATGCTTCAAATTTGTTCGGTTTAACGATTATCGGGCAATTTTTTAAATTTTTTTCGGTGCCCCTACTTGTATTCATCATTATCAATTTAGATTTGGAATTTAGGGTTTAAGGTTATGGCGTAGAGTTAGGATTTAGAATATTTGACATATGAATATTTTTTAAAGTATAGGGTGTAAGATTTAATAACTAGGGTTAGAGCTTAGCATTTTAATTTTTAGTGTTAAGACATAAAAAAAGACACAAAAAAAAACAAAATATTTTTGTCCCTCGTTAACACCCTACAACTCGACTTCAATAATTGAACACAAACCAATCATCTTGATTTTTTTTGCTCGGCAGAAGTTTGATTATTATTTAATTATAAAAGCTTAACATGATTGAGGGCCTCATTAAAAACCTCATTAAACCTAAATAGAGTAAAAAAGTACTCAGCAACTAGAAAATACAGAAAACAAAATATCGCCTTCTACAATAATCAATACCATGATACAATAATACTAAATAGGTCAAAACACCAAACCAATTATAACAAAAGACACCTAAGCAAAAACTAAACAATATCTCAACAAATTGAGTGAGTAATCTAAAGTAAATGTACTCATTTTGAAGCTCCTGTACTCCTGGAAATGAAAACTAGACAAAAATTCCACTCAAAGTAGTTAGATTCAAAAGGTGAGATATGTGATCTCTTATCAAACCTTCCCGGTAACAGCGCCAATTTTGACAAGCATCGTTTTACTCGCCAAAATAAATAAACCTCTTCAAAATAAAATAAAGAAATTAAAGTAGAATAGAGGAAGAGAGTCGATCCACAAGGAGTTTTGTTGGAATCGTTGACTGAGTCTTGTCGTGATTTAAATCACAAAAGTAGTTAAAGAAAATAAATAAATAAAAAAAGGGGGCTTGTCGTGATTTAAATCACAAAAGTAGTTAAAGAAAATAAATAAATAAAAAAGGGGGCTTGGTGTGATTTAAGTGACGAGAGAATAATAAACAATTTAGGAAATATGCAGTAAATAAAGTGAGGAATGAAATAGAAAAATCACTAATAGGAAAGTAACCCCGAGCTAGTTTCTTCAATTCCTACGATCATTGAAAATAGAATTTCACTGCGGGATTCATGTCGGTTACAGTCTACGAGGCCCAACCCATCGTAACTTGCTTTTCTCTCATGTAACCGTTCTTCCCAAGTCTATCTCTGAAAGTCGATTCTTAAATAATTCAACCACGTCTATCGCCGTTGAAATAATTAGTTTAAAAATAGGAAAAGCCCGACTCAAAAGTTGTCTCATTGAGAATTATTTCTGATTTTATCTTTCCTTAGAGAACCGCCGCTATGAGTGTTCACAGGAAGTCGAAGTGCCACAAGCCGATTCTTCCTCCCAACTGTATGATTAAACGATTCTAGACCAATGGATCCTTTTTGATTTGAAAAACGTTTAAAGATTTTAGTAAGGCTGATTGCCAAACTATATAAACAGAAAGTTGAAAATGTATCCCGAAGGGATTAAGTAATATTCAATTCTCACGCATGGAATTGATTTGTACTAGCTCTCGGCTTTGAGAAAATTAGCCAAGCATGATATTGATTATCATACTTAGCATGCTTTTGGCAAAATGTTTAAGAAGCGTAAAATAAATATGAAGTGAATATGAAACAAGAAAATAATTCTATTAAAATAAAGGCAAGTAGCAACAAGAACTAAAGACAAGAGATGATTCTAAAGCCTTACCCAAATAAGGTATTTATAGGCTTAGAATTACTAAAGATAGCAAAAAGATAACTTAATTTAAAATGTTTGTTTTAAAAATTAAAAATTAAAAATCCTAAGCTCGGATTGTGCTGACTAGATCTTCCAGAGTCTTTCCTTGCGATGACTGTATCTTCTAGAAACTGCCACGTCAGACGCACTGTGCCCAGAGTCGTGCCCATGATGTCAGCCACGGCCAGAAAAATAAATAAAACTGCAGAAATGCACCTTTCTGCTGCCAATTCTAGAATTGAGTCCCTGTATAGAAAATAAAATAAATGCAATCGATTAAGTAGTGAAAAGTCCTCAAGACAAAGAAAATAGCAAGCAAAAAGTGCCATCTATAAGAGCTTATCAAATTCCCTCACACTTGTCTCATACTTGCCCTCAAGTATGTTTGAAAGAAATTAATCAAAAGCATCCATCTTCCTAAACTGTTGCAAGCTTTAAGCAAAATCATGAGAGTTCAAGCGCACTAAGAATGACATGAATCAAGTATGAATCTAAACGAATGGATACAAGTAAGAACAAGTCTTCACCCTTACAATTGCCTATTAAGTGATAATCAAATTCCAACCTAAACTTAATCCTCACCAAGATGCACTCAAATCGCTCAAAGTGTTTCAGGTGTAGAAAGCAAATTCTCTCAAAGTCAAAATTGAACAAGGGTCTCCATAGGCTTGTGGCAAGATCAATTCTCCACTACTTTTTAAGAAATGAGATGCAAAAATCATTAGGACTTAAATTTGGGGTGTAATGGGGCTGAGGTAAAGGTAGGAAAAAGGCTAAAATAAGGCTAGAATAATCAAGACAAGAAGTTTTCAACAAGTAACTAAATCATGTTCATAACCTTAGAAAATGTAGGCAATATAAGAAACAAAGGTAACTAAAATGAATAACATCAAACATTTTTATTTTGTTTCGAAAGTATCTATTTTCTTTTTTCTTTTTTTCTTTGTTGTTGCCCTCTTTTTTTCGCGGAACATGTTTGCACAACTTAATCGTATTGTCAAACATGTTTTCAACTTATCAAGCATGCTAGAATTAAGTATTCTAATGAACTAAAAACAATCATAACATGCTTAATGACAAGCAACAATGAAGGAGATGTTCTTCTAATCAATTCAAACAATCATACCATCAAGCATATATGACAAGCAAGGAGAAATTAATGTCATCCTTTACCCTCCCCCTCACTTAATCGTATTGTCCCAATGTGAAGAAAATAAAGAAAATGAAGAACAAAGAAGGGTAAAGGATACTTCCCTTGATTAAGTGCGACCACGACCGCGGCTCAGACGAAGGTAGAAGAGTATTTCTGCAATGTTATCCTCGAGGGTGTGGAGTCTTTCGGCAAAATTAGGTGCTTCTTGCGCATTTCGGTTCTGTTGTGGTGAAGAGGGTGGGGCTTGTTGTGTGTTTCGGCGATTGAAAACTCATTTTGAACGCGATGTCATTACTCCAAGCGGGTTGAGATAGGGGGCGTTAGGAGTTCTGTCGAGTAAGCCCATCGAATCCAAGCATCGTTCATCTAGAGCATCCATAGAAAAAGCATAAGTAAAGTTGGTGACATCAAAATTTGCAATTCTAGAGGCTAAATGAGTGATGTATGGACCGAGGATTAAATAGCGGTTTGACCGGATGACAATTTCAAACTGTCGAGCTAACCAAAAGCCAATATTTACCTTGCGATCAGTGAACATGCACCAAAGAAAAAATAATTCAGTCTTACTTAATACGTCGGAAGAGTCATTTCGCCCTAAGAAATTGTAGGCCAGAAAACGGTGGATGTATCTCTAAGCTGGGTCGTGGAGATGGATTGCCTTAATCGAGCTAGGATCGAACGACACATCAACGAGGCCAGTGAGAGCAGAATAAGCCTCATTTGCGTCGAATGTTGCAGAAAACTTAATCAAAGAGGTTAAATATTCTGGATCCGTGACATTCATCATGAACCCCATGGCAAGATTAAATTCAGTGACAGACATGTTAAACTGAGTTCCACACAATCGAAAACAAATAACAACAGGAGAATTAACAGTAATGCAGCGGGACTCAGTAAATGAAAAGGTTGAGTAAGATTCAAAAACCAATTCATAGAAAGTTCCAGTTTTGATATCAGAAAACGATCGCCAACCAATAGCAGTGAAGTAATTAAATACAAAGTCGAATATATGAAGATTTTCTAGTGTCGTTGGAGGAATGAACTTACAGACCCTAAAGGGGCGATGTCGGACGTCATGAAAACAGACCAACTGGTCGTTGTCAAAGTGGAGGTAACCTCTAAGTTCTTTCTCGGCAGGCACTGCGTAGTATCACCCACGTCGGTTGCGTTCGGGTTTGCCGATGTTGCCGACGGACTGCCCGGTGGTGATGCAAAATGGTTAGAACCTGACTCTTGGAAGTTGAATGAGTGATGCTCGGAATGTGAACGTGTAGAGGTAGGTTGTGTCCCAAAGAATACTTGGCCAAGAAATCCTCTATAAAACCAAACGAGAGATGGTACATTAGTAAAGGGCGAATAGGAACGAAACTAGAATTTACCTCGGGGCTGTGCTCTGATTCGACAAAATGTTTGGAGAACGAAGGTACGTTCAAATGCCTCGGGTGAGTGTTGGAGTGGTGTGGCCGAGAGGATGAGGAAGAATCCACCGTTGGCATTGATTGAAATGATGGTGATGGCGACCGTGGGGGAGGCGAACGGCAGGTGGAGCTTGGTCCAGCGGTACTGGGGAAGAGCCGTGAACGGCGGCTGACGGTTGGAGGAGAAGGCAAATGTGCGATGAAAGCCGTAGGAGCGGGATTCTCATTCGAGGGATTGGAGGCTTGTCTCCGTCGACCACCACGATGAGGAGGAGGTGCGGGAGTCGGTTCAGAGTCGCTGCTGATTGCCATGAATTGTGGTGGTGCAAGACGGCGTCGTCTACCGATGATCAGCGGCGGTTCTTGGGGAAGCTGGCCAGCCTGTTCTCGTGTGCGCTACATGGTGGTTCTGGTGAAGGTGCGCGGCTGAGTGGTTGGATGTGTTGCTTTTAGGGTTTTGGTAGTTCACGGGAAAGAAAGAAAAGAAAAGGGAAAAGAGGAATTGTGACGGTAAAGTAAAAAGGTTTAAAGAGGATTTACTAAAATGCACAGGCTTCCTTGGGTTATGCTAACATGCACCGGTTAATGAAACAGTGCACTCCAATGCTTAAGTTCGAAATGTATTGCTGTGAAGGGTCAGAAATCGTGGTCTGGCACTGATAAAATCCTGAAAAATACTAAGGAAGTTAGAAATATTAAAGTAAAAATTATACTTAAAGAATTAAAAGAAAGGAAATCAAAATTAACAAAAAAGAAATGAATGGGTTGCCTCTCATTTAGCGCTTTGTTTAACGTCGTTAAGCTCGACAATTTTTTTCCAGATTTTTGGTTCCTCCAAAGTGATTTCTTCAATTTGTCCGATCGGTGTGTTCTCAAAGAAAGGTTTTAGCCGCTGTCCATTTACTTTAAATTGGGCACCCAAGCCATCTTCAATTTCTACAGCCCCGTGAGGAAAAGTGATGACTACGGTAAATGGTCCGCTCCACTTAGACTTAAGCTTTCATGCAAAAAGTTTTAACTTGGAGTTAAATAGGAGAACTTTTTATCCAATTGAAAAAGATTTAAATGAAATGTGCTTGTCGTGAAACGCTTTTGTTTGCTCTTTATAATGTTATGCGATATCGTAAGCGTTTCAGCAAATCTATTCGAGCTCTTGAATATGAAGTTTTCGTGCTTCGCCAACTGCATTCATCTCCATATTACACTCTTTTACCGCCCAAAATGCTCTATGCTCAAGTTCGACAGGTAGATGGCAAGGTTTACCGAAGACAAGCTGGTAAGGTAACATGCCGATAGGTCCTATGTAGGCTGTCCTGTATGCCCACAACGCATCAACTAATTTCAAACTCCAATCCTTTCGATTTGGTTTAACGATCTTCTCTAGGATTGACTTGATTTCTCGATTTGAAACCTCCGCTTGTCCGTTTGTTTACGGATGATAGGCTGTCGATATACGCTGTGTTATGCCATATTTCTTCATTAAAGATTCAACGATTCGGTTAACGAAATGTGTTCTTCTGTCGCAAATGATCGCCCTCGGAGTTCTAAATCTGGAAAAAATAAAGTCACGCAAAAAAAATAGTTGTGGTTTTCGCATCATTTTCTCGGGTGGCTTTCGCCTCTACCCATTTCGAAACGTAATCAATAGCCAAAATAATATATAAATTTCCGTATGACGTAGTAAACGGCCCCATATAATCAAGCCCCCCACACAACAAAAATTTCACAGATGTGTATCGGGTTTAATGGCATCTCACTCTTTCGGCTTAGATTTCCAACTCTTTGGCACCTGTCACATGTTTTGCAAAAGTGGTAAGTGTCTTTGAACAAGGCTTGCTAAAAAAATCAACACTCAAGAATTTTTTGTGTGGTATGTTTAGGGTCGAAATGTCCACCACAAGCGTAGGAATGACGAAACTCAAGTATGGATTTTACCTCGTCGTTACTTACGCGTCGTCGGATGATTTGATCTGAGCAATTTTCCATAAATATGGTTCATCCCAAATATAATACCTAGATTCTCTTTTAATGCGTTTAATCTCGGATCGGGATAGGTTGGTAGGAAGTTTAGCAGTAGCTAGATAATTCGCCAAATTGGCGAACCATGAGAATGATGCGTGCACCTCCATCAATGTTTCGTCTGAAAATTGCTCTCGTAAAAGAGGTCCGACTGGTGATGTAAGCAAACAGCTTAGATGGTCTGCCAGTAAGTTCTCGCTTCCTTTTTTGTCTTTTATTTCGAGATTGAACTCCTGTAATAAGAGAATTCATCGTATCAACCTTGGCTTCGCGTCCTTTCTGTTTATCAGGTACTTTGGCGCTGCATGATCAGAAAAAAAAAACAAAAATTTTAGTGCCTAAAAAATAATAACGAAAATTTTCTAATGCAAAAATAACAACAAATAGCTCCTTTTCCGTTGTCGAATAATTTCGTTGAGCCGAGTCGAGTGTCCTAGAGTCATAGGCTATCACGTGTGGTCTTTCTTTACTCCTTTGGTCGAGAACTGCGCCCACGCTAAGATTAAATGCATCGCACATAATTTCAAAAGGTAAGTTCTAATCTGGCGGTTGTGCTATCTTGGTCTGTAACAAAATTCGCATCTTTTTGTAACAATCGACGGAGGGGTTGTGCTATCTTGGAGAAGTATTTTATGAAGCGTCGGTAGAAACCTGCATGGCCCAAAAAACTACGAATTTCCCTCACCGAAGTGGGGTATGGGAATGAGCGAATTACATCGACTTTTGCCTTATCAACGGTTATTCCTTGAGCAGAAACCACGTGACAAAGTACTAATCCTTTACTTACCATGAAATGACATTTCTCATAGTTTAGGACTAAATTAAATTCAATGCATCGATTAAGAACATAGGAAAGATTGGATAGACATTGGGAGAATGAATCACCGTAAACGATAAAATCATCCACAAATACCTCAATTCCTCGTTCGATGTGGTCGGAGAAAATGCATACCTCAATTCACCGTAAACAATATGATGATTTACTTTTTTCAAATGTCCCAAGCTTGTATTTATAGCGTGTAATGAAAATCTAGTCGTTTATAGCTGTTGGAGACTTTAATTCCAACCATAAATGTATTTCTACAACCTTAGGTATCGGTACTTGAATGTGGGTATCAGTACCTGCTATAACAAGAAAGAGCCGTTGTACAAAAATGCAGAGCGTACCAGTACTTGATACATCAGTATCGATATGAAGGCTTTCATATCGTTAAGTAAAGTGCTCACTGGAAAACTTAAAACAAAAAGCGTATTGGTACAAGGCATTGTCGTACCAGTACGAGCAACTTCATATCGGTACTAGGAGTATCGTACTGGTACTGAAGGCCTGTTTTTGACACTTAAACCATTTTGAAAATGTTTACTTCAAGTCAAAAACACTTTAAAAACCTTTCAAACATATTTTTTCAAGTTAAATGGACTTTAAATTATTTTTGCAATATTTGTTCAAGTCTAAAAACATTTTTCTTTGAGTTATATCAAAAATCAATATCTCGACAATCTCTCATTTTTGATATAACGAAACCACTTGAAAAATTGTTTTTGAAAATGCTCCCCTTAGAAATTATCAGGTTGGTTACTCTTAAAGAGAGGTGGTGCACTAGACAATTTTAAATATCAAGTCTTTCAAAGAATCAGTCCTAACATGCACTCTCACACTACCTTTCAATGATCCGTTTAAGACTTTTTCCTTCTCGAAATTAGAATTAATAATAATTCTTTAATAACCAGATAATCAATTGAATAAAATTTTTGAAACTAATCAATAACTAATGTTACTTCTGATAACAAATTTTGCTGAACAACAAGATTAAAATCCTGAAACAAATTTGTTCAATTTGTTTTCCGTGTGAATAAATCTATATATTAACAAGAAGGAATAAGTTCCTAAAACATATTTATTCAACTAGTTCTTGTTTGGAAAAAAATCAAGTAAACTCGTTAAAATAAAGTAATTCAATCCTGAATATGAGAACTCAATTTACAAACATTTTGTCTGAGTATTCTGTTCGTATTTATAAATATCTCAAAGAAATTATTAGTACGAAAAAAATCATAATGTTTCAAAAATACAAACAATAATTTTTATCACATTTAATAATAATTATTATTATTATTAAAGTCGCAAGATATTTATGTCATATTTAATATTCCATATTAAATGTTAAAATTATCTAAGGAATATTACCTTTCTAGAAAAATCGAGCATACACACACGTTAAGTCATAGTTTGAAATTTGCAATATTTTGTTTGCACGTTGTTTAATACTATTTTCTATGACCATGAATGTATACGGATATGATGCATATGTGATGACATCACATACTAATTACCATTAAGTAAAATTTCACATGAGAAATATGATTGCTTATCATACGAATACCAAACAAATCTTGTACTGCTATAATACGCATAAAGTAAACAATAACCGTTTCCATAAAACATAAAGCATGTTTTAATATAAATCAATAACAGTAAAGCATAAAGGCGTGGCACTGCTTCAAATGCAATAGTAGTAAACGTTTTGCATACTCACTGTACTGCTTCGTATGATGTTGATTCGAAATAAAAAAATTGTTAGAACCAAAGCATAAAATACAAAAATATAATTGAGTATAACCATATAAATAATGAACAATAAATTAAACGAAAATAAAATAAATTTTTTTGTTGAGGCCTGTAGAGTCTCCTTAAGACAGATGTGTGGCATCCACATTGACCAATTCATGGCTGCTAGATGAAGAGGTGAATTCTATATGGAGCTAGATACTCTTCCAGCTGCCATTATTAGGATAGATATGGCATGGCATCAACTAATAAATGTTAAGTTTTGAATATATGATTACACGAACCGATCAAGAAAGAGATTTGACATCAACATGCATTATTTGGTATAGTTTAAAAAAAGAAACAGGAATGAAGATGCTACAAAGGAGTTTGATTCAGATGATGGGAATAAAAGAATCATATAATAACGGCTGCCTTTACAGTTTTCCAGCATTTTAAATAGTAAGGAGAGAGCTTAATTAATATACACGAAAGAGAAAGAAGCTGGCTCCTATTTTACAGTTTTCATAAGCATTCACAAATCATAACTAAAATTACTGGATTCAATTTATAGAAAATAAAATGAAGTTGAGACAGTTATAAAAGTGTCAAAGAATTGACTCCTTCCTAATAAACTATTTACATAGATTGATAGCATTATGGTTGAATTAAGGAACCAAATGTGTTCTCTCCACTGTATGTCATATAAAGAAAACCATCTTCATCCTTGTTTTCCTCATAAATTGCAGACATCAAGGCAGCTGTAACCAAACACAAAAAAATATAAGCTTCCCTAATGTGATAGTTCTAACACTCGAAACTAATTTATCATCACCCACCGGTAGGAGGGAGAGTGTTGTTCACAAACACAAATATAGCTTCCTCGGCACTAAGCTTAATCCTTTTACGGATAACAAAAACAAATTGACCTACGCTCGAATCAGCAGCAACAAGATACCTTAAGCCACAATCAAACAAGAGTTTTAAGGGCAAACTAGACAAATAACAGATTGAATAACTGGAATGGTTAAGCATTGTTGTTTTCTGGAAACCAATAACTATGAAGATAGAGTGATGTTAGTTGAATTGCTATAAAAAGAAATATCAAACTAACTTGTTTTTATCGATATCAGGAACCATGCTCTTTTCAGCCTTCTCAATAATAACCTGCATGGTTTCACAAAGATGAATGTTTGAAAGAAAGGAAAGGAAGATAATAGCAAAAATATTCTTACCGGAATTCTGTCGGGATATTTCGACCTTATGCGAGCAACTTCGCCCTGCCTCTTTTCTAAGGAATTGGGAAATTCTATTAGCTTAATCAGATTAGGAACAAGAGCAGCAGAAAAAAGTGTTTCAAAATGGCCCAACAAACAAAGAGAAAAAGCCAAGTCTTAATTAAATAGTGAAATATATACTAACATTTTGCAACCAATATCATTACAAGCAATGGACTTAGAAATCGCAGGACATGGAAATGGATGAGCAAACAGACAACTTGCATGTTCTTTTCAAGATAGTATCCGTTAAACCAAGAGCATGTTATTTTGTCTAAGAAAGGTAACAAATTTATACGAATATCCGTACATTGAAACGATATAACATCTCATCAATTTGACAAAGAGATTGAACCAAGGTTATATAAGCAATTAAGTCTAAACAGTCGAGAAAAATGAAACAAAGCACACCCAAATTAAAATTTAATGCAACAATAATTCAACCAAGCGTAATTATTAACAAAATTCTTATACAAAAAATGACCAGGAAAAAAAAGGATAAACGAAACTAACCCAATGGATGCTTAAGCTTGAAAGAACTTGTTGCCATTGCAAACTCGACGCTGATTATTCCCTGCGATTTTTAAACATCGAAACATCACCCAAAAAAATCAATCTTTTTTTTTCTAAATTAGAAAGAAAATAAAAAGGAGAGAACTTATAAAAGTAAAAACCTTGTCGAAAATGAAATTAGGAAAAAAACAATACCAGACAATAATGAAGAAAGGGTTTCAATTAAAAAAAACACTTGATTGGTTGAACGATAGATAGAGAAGAAAGGGTCAATTTCAAGTAAAGAAATTTACAAGAAAAATTAAAATTTATAGAAGGCAACAAGGAAACCTTCTCAGGGTCTTCTACTTGAATACGAACCCAACACGAAACCAAGATTTAAATTTTTACTGATAGTTGCTCTACTGTAGAGTTTATATTTGATATAGATTGTATCTCATTTATTAAAATATTTTACATTTTAAAAAATTTTAAATATCTTTAAATATATTGTTGTAATTATCTATATATAATATATATCTACGTAGAAATGCAAGTTTAGAAAAGTTTTGAATTGATATTAAAATTTATAAATATTTAATTATAATCAGAACAATTTTGGCTTTTTTTATTTTTTTTAACGAAGATTTTATTTATGTTCTACTTACATTATTTCAAAAGGAATTAAAGCTCAAGCCAATATTTACTGATGTCGTGACTAAGTTGAATCATATTTTGACTACAAATGTAGTCATGTTAAAAATATTCCAAAGTCGTACTAATATATTATAGATAGAGATTATATATATAGAAGTAGGGTTGAGTAAAATTATACGCGAATTTTTTTGATTTAAATTAGGTTTATATTATAAATGAGTACTTAGAGTATATTAACTTTTTTTTATTTAGGTACATAAAGTATTTTTTATAGAAATAATACTTAAAGTATATTTTTTAGTCATAATGAGTACTTAAAGTATTTTTTTGTCAAAATAGATACTTAAAGAATTAAAGTATATATATATATATAAGATAAGATCTTCTGACACTGTGTAAAACTTGAAAGTTTTTATGGGAAATGATAACTCACTTTTTAGAATATATGATCAATCTCAGTTATTCTCTAAAATTTGATTGTTTATAAAAAATTAGGGCAGATTAGGGCAGTATAGATTACTGGCTAATTACTAAATTGTTGGAGGGATTGCGGTGATTGTTTCAAAGGTAGATTAGGGCAATAGAGATGCCTCCTTCTCTGGCAATTTAAATTTAAATATATGATTTTTATATGTTTATTACAGTTAAGTTAATATGTTTCGTATATTATAATATTAATTATTTTAACTAGCACTGTCTTAGATTACCTAATTAATGCAAATTGCTTCTGATTAATTAAAATTTTATTTTTTATGTTTTTTATTATATTTTTTGCAGAACTTTGAAATTTTCTACCGAATTTGTGAGTTGAGGTAAGTTGAATTTTATTTTTTAAAATATAATACTATCAATTTATTAGTATTAGTCTTTAATTAAAAAAGTGCAAAATAGATCAAAACGTTAAAAAAATATTTGCATGTAACATGAATTTTAGAAATAAATTTACTTTGAAAGTTTTCGGGTTTGATTTTTGAGTTTTTTTAACTAGGGTTATAAGTTTTCGGGCTTGATTTTTGAGTCTTTTATTATACTTTTGTTATTTGATCTTTTTACTGTACAAATGTCATTTTTCATTGGTTGGTTTGGACAATGCACTTTTTATTATAACTTCATTTATTATCTCTTTATTTTCTAATAAAATCAACTAATTAACTTTGAAAAAAAATATTGGTGAAATTTGAGCCTAGCTGTAACACCCGGGTTTAGGGGTTAGGTGAAAATAATATTTTAATACTATCTCGGGTTCGGTCCTATGATTTAAATAATGGTCCGGATTTGGCTTTCAAATTAATTAAATTAATGATAGACTAAGTTTTGGAATTAAAACCCCAAATGACCATGGAAAATATGTTCTTGTGAATAATCCATTTCATTAAGGGCAAATGGGTCATTGGACTTTTAATTTAAAACAAAACAAATAAAAACCCAATTTTTATCACTTATCTTCTCCCCCTCTTCCAAAATATCAGACAAACCTCCCCAAAGCCATTGAAGCTACTGTTCCATCATCCCCCTTCTTCATTTCAACTCCGTTTTGAAAGGTAAGAGTATTTTTAACTTCCCCTCACCTTCCCTTTCATGAAAGTACCATTCATTTTCGTTTTTATGGAGTTTTGAGAAAATAGAAATTTTGAAAATCTTGATTAAAAATGGTGCCTTTGTGTAGCTAAACTTAATTTTTCGATTTGTTAAGGTTAGATATGGAGTATAGGAGCCAAATGATACAATATATGTGAATTTCAAATGATTTGGAACAATTTTCGAAATTTGGCTTTAAGGGGGTTTTTGGGAGGTTTTGGGGGTGTTTTGGGGGTTGTCTTAGGCGGGTTTTGATAGGCTTTTGATGGTACTATAGGTAGGGGTTGAATTGGGATCATTGGAGGGTGTAATGGAAGTTGAAAACAGGGTTTTTGGTCAAGGTTTTGGGGCCATCCGGATTGGTGAAAAATGGATATTGTTCATGCTTGTAACATGGTATTTTGTGGTTGAATTGCATTCCGGGTTAGCTTCGATGATAAGATATTGATTGTGGGTGTTTTGTTTATGTTTGGGAATGACTAGAATCAAGTTTGGGCACCGGTGAAGCATCGGAAGTGAATCCGGAAAGTTGAAGGTTGTCGCTTGCTTGGTCGTTGGGCTTGGAAGCTTAGGTGAGTGGTTGTTTGCTTTTAAATGTTTTAAAGTAGTTGGTTCGAGTATATGAACTAGGTTGGGCTTGGTAGACCCACCTAGAGTTAAGATTAGGGTGGTAGCCTAATCCTAAACTTGATCTAGAGCCTTGGTTGAACTCGTTTTATGGTTGTGTATGCCTTGCAAAAATTGCGACATGAATGTCTATGTATATTGCTTTATACATGTGAAATGAGATTGGACTTATGATGCTTGAGACATGCATAATGATGGTTGTTGGCGAGTATGTGCTAAGCACAAGGTGTATGAAATGAGTGATGTGATGTGAGTAAATATTGGCACTAGTAAACTTGGATACAAATGATCGATCATTAGGATGTTAGTGTGTACACATGAGTCTAAAGTCGCGCGTGGCCTTGGTGGCGTTGAGTCACCAAGGAGGAGTACGGGTTCGCCCGGAATTGTAATTGAATATAGTCGGTGATGAGTGGAATCCCATCGACGGGGCGTGAGGATGAGTGGAATCCCCTCCGCGAGACCGGTGATGAGTGGAATCCCACCGAGGTAATGTGGTTGTTAGATATGAGTTTCCAACATGTCTATCCGCGTATTCGGGTCTTAACTAGGTGCCAATGTTGATTGATATGTGTATCAATGTGTTGGGATTTATGAGCTGTTTGGATGTTTAAATGTGATTACATGTATGGTAGTGTTGAGCTCATGATTATGGCATATATGTGATATATTGCTCATGCATCTATATCTTGTGGACTCTTGGTAAATGTAAGTTGCCTTGGCTAGATCGTGCTCGGACCCTGCAATGTTGAGGTTTGTTTTTAGAGCTTACCCTCACTAAGCATCATTTCTTACGCTCTCTTTGTTCAACATTGCAGATCCTTAGTTCGTGGGTTGCTCGGGCAAGTGGAGGGCCTCTAAGTGTGGTTTTGGACTTGAGTTCATCAAGTATGGTTTTAATGTTAAGACATGTAATAGTTTAAGCAATGGGATGTGTATGATTTTGTTGGATTGTTGTTGGTTGATAGGAGCATGTGTAGACCCCTATATACATTGCTTTTGCATGGTTGTGTTGCCATGATGAATGTTAACTCATGCCCATTTGCTTGCTTGAATGTTAGCCTATGCCTTAAGAGTTTTTACATGTGTTTGAATGTTGTTTGAATGAATGCATGTTGTGGATTGTTGTTTTAGTATTAGACATGTCCAAACCTTGTTAAAGCATGTTAGTAATGTTGTTGTATCTTGGGTTTAAATGCTTGGCTGTTGTATGGTGTTTTGGTGATGTTTTGGGGCATCCTTGTGCCTCAAAACAGCCCAGAAAAGTCTGCAGACAGGGGGTGTTTCGGAACGGGTCCCCGTGTTCCGAAACGGCCCCTGTGTAAATGGCCTGCTGTTTCGAAACGGATGAGGGTCGTTCCGGAACGTTTTCGCTACTGGAATTTTGAGAAATTGGCGAGATTAAGCCGTTCCGAAACGGGCCTTTGAAGTTCCGAAACGGTCAAATCTCGTTGACCACGAGATATTGACCGTCAAGGTCGTTCCGATACGGGTCTCCCCTGTTTTGGAACGGTCACCTTGTGGTTGACCCAGGCCCGTTGACTAGGTCAGGGCGTTTCGGAACACCCTATAGGTGTTCCGAAATGGCCTGCTGAAATGAAGTAAAATGGACTGTTTACCTTGTTGTTGGTCGGTGAAAGTTTCGTTGATCGTATCTTCCGCTGTTGTGCCACACTTAGGTCTAAATTATGCATGTAGACAAGATAAGATAAGAAGAAATTTTCTGGGTCGTGAACCGAGGGGAAGCCTTAACGGGTTTCGCTTCGGTTTTCCCCGTGTGGCCCACTCGGACCGGTCATCCGACCAGACCGGGACGAGGGGGTTACACTTGTTGGTATCAGAGCCTAAGGTTACCGAGACCTTGGGCAGGTAAGTGAGGTAAGTTTAAGTTTTTAAGTTGAATTGCACGGTGTTTGCTTATTCTGCAAGAATGGTTGCTTATGTGACAAGTATGCTGATTGTTTTATTTTAAAGCATGTGTGTGTGGGTCCTATTGCTGCTATTACATTGGAAAAATGATTTTTAAGTGAGGAAACATACTTGGACACTTGGAAGCCTTGCCCTGCTAACCCAACTTGTGTGTTGTTGTTGTGGTTGTAGTTAATATCTGAGAGAGCAATGTCTAGACCGAGAGGTAGACCGAGGTTGGTTCGTCAGGAACCGCGGGTTGTGGCTCCTGTTGAGCCGGTAGTTGGTGCGGGGGCTCACATAGAGGGACCGGGGGCCGCGGGAGTTGGCGCTCCTCCACCACCTCCACCACCACCACCTCCTCCACCAGGAGTTGGGGGCGAGGATGGAGCCGGAGGAAACGGACCTCAAGGTGGCCAAGGTGGCCAAGGTCCAGCTGGAATTGACATGACTTCGCTTGTGCAAGCAATAGCGGGAGCGTTCCAGGCCGCAGTGGCGGGAGCCCAGGCTGCAGCTCAGCCTAGGTGTGATGATGCTAGCTTACCTTGGAGAGGCTCCGTAGCTTAGGGGCCGAGGAGTTTAGAGGATCTACTCCGGAGAGGTCGGAGTTATGGTTGGAGAAGACGGTTCGTATCTTGGCTCAGATGGGTTGTGCGGGCGCACGTAGATTGGGTTGTGTGATCTCACTGCTTCAGGGTGATGCCTACACCTGGTGGGTCACCATCACTACTGGGGTTCCAGAGGCCGAGATAGATTGGGATTTCTTTGAGTTTGCTTTCAGGAAGAGGTACTTGGGACCGAGGTACCTAGATGAGAAGAAGAGAGAGTTCATGGCTCTCACTCAGGGAGATGCTTCAGTGACTGATTATGAGATCCGCTTAGTTCGCTTGAGTCAGTATGCCCCAGAGTTGGTTCCTACTGAAGTGGAACGCTGTAACCGATTCCGATACGGATTGAACGAAGAGGTTAAGAGGTACATGTTGGCTTCTGACTACTCAGACTTTGATGTGTTGGTCGCGAGGGCCAAGGATTTGGAGCATAGTTTGGGTTCAGCCAAACGAGCTGGTGGTTCTGGTTCTGGAAAGAGGCATAACCACTTTGATGGTAGAGATGCTAAGAGGCACAGAGGTGGCGGACATCAGTTTGATCAGAGACGTGGCGGTGGCCACCATGGTAGGGGCCATCAGGGCCATAGAGGAGGAGGGCGCTTGCCCGAGTGTGCACAGTGTGGGAGACAGCACACTGGAGAGTGCTGGGGTAACTTCCATGCTTGTTGGAACTGTGGTTCGAGGGACCACTTTAGGAGGGACTGTCCACGTCAGGCAGCTCAGGCACCGAATATTGCTCAGGCTCCTGCGAGGGGTAATGATTTTCAGAGAGGCCGTGGGCGCGGCCGTGGCTACTTCCAGCCGAGGGCTGATGCACCTAGGGTAGATGCTCAGAGGAACCTTGCACATGTTGTGGCTGTGCAGCCAGAGGCGGGAGGACCAGCGAGGGTGTATGCTCAGAGAGAGGCCGGGAACGACACCGATGTGATAGCAGGTAATTTCGAGTTACAGTCTATGTCCTTGCTTTCTTTGGTTGATTCGGGTTCTACGCATTCCTACATTTTGAGTAAGCATGCACAGAAGTTAGATATTCCTGTTGAGATCTTAGATGTAGGTATGCATGTTACTAGTTCTTTTGGTGAGACAGTTGTGGTTAGACGTATGTATAGGAGGTGTCCACTGAAGTTTCAGGGTCATGTGTTCTCAGTTGATATGATGGAACTTCCTTTCTACGGTTTTGATATTATATTGGGTATGGATTGGTTGGTTGAGCATCGGGCTAGTGTGGATTTTGAGACGAAGAGAATTTCCTTGAAGCTTTCTGATGACTACGAGGTAGTGGTAGTGGGCGAGAATATTAAGTTCTTGTCTAATATGGTGTCAGCTTTAGAGGCTCATAGGTTGATGGACTCTGGATGTGGGGCCTATTTAGCTTATGTTATGAATCCGAATATGAGTGAAGCTAGACCAAAAGATATCAGAACAGTGTGTGACTTTCCAGATGTGTTTCCTGAAGAGTTGCCGGGTTTGACTCCTCACAGAGATTTTGAGTTTGTGATTGAGACAGTTTCAGGGTCTAATCCAGTTTCGATAGCTCCGTATCGTATGGCTCCGAAAGAGTTGAAGGAATTGAAAAGTCAGTTGCAAGAATTATTAGACCGTGGTTTCATTAGGCCTAGTAGTTCTCCGTGGGGTGCTCCAGTGTTGTTTGTGAAAAAGAAAGATGGTAGCATGCGCATGTGTATTGACTATAGGCAGCTGAACCAGTTGACTGTGAAGAACAAGTATTCGTTGCCTCGTATAGATGATTTGTTTGATCAGTTGAGAGGTGTTTCAGTATTTTCGAAGATAGATTTGAGATCCGGGTACTACTAGTTGAAAGTGAAGGAGTGTGATGTTCTGAAGACAGCTTTTAGGACTAGATATGGTCACTATGAGTTTCTTGTGATGCCATTTGGGCTCACGAATGCACCAGCAGCATTCATGGACATGATGAACAGAATTTTCAGGGACTATTTATACCGATTTGTGGTTGTCTTCATTGATGATATACTTGTGTACTCAAAGACAGAAGAAGAGCATGATGAGCACTTGAGATTTGTTTTGCAGAGATTGTTGAGCAATCAGTTGTATGCGAAGCTTAGAAAGTGTGAGTTCTGGATTCGAGAGGTTGTATTTCTTGGCCATGTTGTTTCGGCCGAAGGCATCCGAGTTGATCCATCAAAGATTGAGGCTATTGTCGAGTGGAAACAACCTAAGTCCGTGACCGAGATTAGAAGTTTCCTAGGATTAGCTGGTTACTATAGGAGGTTTGTTGATGGCTTCTCTAGAGTAGCTGCTCCCTTGACTAAGTTGTTGCAAAAGGGAGTCAAGTTTGAATGGTCAGATGCAAGACAAAAGGCCTTTAAGAAGTTGAAGGGAGCTTTGACAAATGCTCCAGTGTTAGTACAACCTGTTTCAGGTAAGGAGTTTGTGATTTACAGTGATGCTTCCTACGTAGGCTTAGGATGTGTTTTGATGCAAGAGAGGAGAGTTGTTGCTTATGCTTCTAGACAGTTGAAGATTCACGAGAAGAACTATCCTACTCACGATATAGAGTTGGCCGCAGTTGTATTTGCATTGAAAATTTGGCGTCACTATTTGTATGGTGAGAAGTGTATAGTTTACACCGATCACAAGAGCTTGAAGTACTTGATGACACAGAAAGAGTTGAACTTGAGACAGAGGAGATGGCTAGAGTTGTTAAAAGATTACGATTTGACTATTGAGTACCATCCGGGTAAAGCAAACGTAGTAGCCGATGCTTTGAGTAGAAAAGTGGTCGTTGAGCTGAGAGCTATGTTTGCTAGATTGAGTGTGTCTGATGATGGTGGCCTGATCACCGAGTTGCAAGTGAAGCCTTCTTTGATTCAGTTGATTAGAGAGAAGCAGTTGCAAGATGCGAGCCTAGTTCCACATGTTCAAGACATAGCCGAAGGAAGACCGACTGAGTATAGTTTCAGTGGTGAGAGCTTGTTGTGCTTTAGGGATAGAATTGTGGTACCGGAAGATGTTGAGCTGAGACGTCAGATTTTGAGCGAAGCGCATTCGAGTCCCTTTTCTATGCATCCGGGTAGTACCAAGATGTACCGAGATTTGAAGAATGATTACTTCTGGGTTGGGTTGAAGAGAGATGTGGCCGAGTATGTGAGCCGTTGTATGGTTTGTCAGAGAGTGAAGGCAGAACATCAGGTTCCTTCAGGTTTGCTACAGCCTTTGAAGATTCCGGAATGGAAGTGGGAAAGAATCACCATGGATTTTGTATCGGGGTTGCCTTTGTCTCCTTCGAAGAAGAATTCAGTTTGGGTGATTGTTGATAGGTTCACTAAGTGTGCTCACTTCTTAGCAGTGAACACTATGGATTCCTTAGACAAGTTGGCAAACTTGTACATTCGTGAGATTGTGAGACTTCATGGAGTTCCGAAGTCTATAGTTTCAGATAGGGATCCTAGATTTACTTCGAGGTTCTGGAGTTGTTTGCATAGTGCTTTGGGTAGTCGTCTGCATTTCAGCACATCTTATCATCCGCAGTCCGATGGGCAGTCAGAGCGAGTGATACAGATTCTAGAGGATATGCTTCGTTGTTGTGTGATTGATTTTCAGGGTTCTTGGGAGAAGCACTTACCGTTGGTTGAGTTTGCTTACAACAACAGTTATCAGTCTAGTATTCAGATGGCACCTTATGAGGCTTTGTATGGTAGACGGTGTAGAACTCCGATTTGTTGGGCTGAGACAGGTCAGAGGTTGTTACCCATGCCAAACTTGCTTAAGGGAACCACAGAAAAGGTGAAGTTGATTTGTGACCGTTTGAAAGCGGCTTCGGATCGTCAGAAGTCTTATGCAGATTTGAAGAGGAAAGAGATTGAGTACACAGTGGGTGAGAAAGTGTTTCTGAAAGTATCTCCGTGGAAGAAGGTAATGAGATTTGGCCGAAAAGGCAAGTTGAGTCCGAGGTTCATTGGTTCGTATGAGATAGTTGAGCGGATTGGGCCCGTAGCTTATCGTTTGAGGTTACCTTCTGAGCTAGAAAAGATCCATGATGTCTTTCATGTATCTATGCTTAGGAGATATAGGTCAGACCCTTCTCATGTGATGCCCGTTGAGGAGATAGAGTTGAATCCGGATTTGTCCTATAATGAAGAGCCCGTTGAGATACTCGCTTCGGATAGCAAGGTGTTGCGTGGCAAGACCATAGAGTTGGTCAAAGTGTTGTGGAGACATAGAGGTGTGGAAGAGGCCACGTGGGAGAGGAAAGCTGATATGGTTGAGCAGTTTCCGTATTTGTTTCCACCAGGTAATTTCGGGGACGAAATTCCTTAAGTGGGGGAGAGTTGTAACACCTGGGTTTAAGGGTTAGGTGAAAATAATATTTTAATATTATCTCGGGTTCGGTCCTATGATTTAAATAATGGTCCGGGTTTGGCTTTCAAATTAATTAAATTAATGATGGACTAAGTTTTGGAATTAAAACCCCAAATGACCATGGAAAATATGTTCTTGTGAATAATCCATTTCATTAAGGGCAAATGGGTCATTGGACTTTTAATTTAAAACAAAACAAATAAAAACCCAATTTTTATCACTTATCTTCTCCCCCTCTCCCAAAATATCAGACAAACCTCCCCAAAGCCATTGAAGCTACTGTTCCATCATCCCCCTTCTTCATTTCAACTCCGTTTTGAAAGGTAAGAGTATTTTTAACTTCCCCTCACCTTCTCTTTCATGAAAGTACCATTCATTTTCGTTTTCATGGAGTTTTGAGAAAATAGAAATTTTGAAAATCTTGATTAAAAATGGTGCCTTTGTGTAGCTAAACTTAATTTTTCGATTTGTTAAGGTTAGATATTGAGTATAGGAGCCAAATGATACAAAATATGTGAATTTCAAATGATTTGGAACAATTTTCGGAATTTGGCTTTAAGGGGGTTTTTGGGAGGTTTTGGGGGTGTTTTGGGGGTTGTCTTAGGCGGGTTTTGATAGGCTTTTGATGGTACTATAGGTAGGGGTTGAATTGGGATCATTGGAGGGTGTAATGGAAGTTGAAAACAGGGTTTTTGGTCAAGGTTTTGGGGCCATCCGGATTGGTGAAAAATGGATATTGTTCATGCTTGTAACATGGTATTTTGTGGTTGAATTGCATTCCGGGTTAGCTTCGATGATAAGATATTGATTGTGGGTGTTTTGTTTATGTTTGGGAATGACTAGAATCAAGTTTGGGCACCGGTGAAGCATCGGAAGTGAATCCGGAAAGTTGAAGGTTGTCGCTTGCTTGGTCGTTGGGCTTGGAAGCTTAGGTGAGTGGTTGTTTGCTTTTAAATGTTTTAAAGTAGTTGGTTCGAGTATATGGACTAGGTTGGGCTTGGTAGACCCACCTAGAGTTAGGATTAGGGTGGTAGCCTAATCCTAAACTTGATCTAGAGCCTTGGTTGAACTCGTTTTATGGTTGTGTATGCCTTGCATAAATTACGACATGAATGTCTATGTATATTGCTTTATACATGTGAAATGAGATTGGACTTATGATGCTTGAGACATGCATAATGATGGTTGTTGGCGAGTATGTGCTAAGCACAAGGTGTATGAAATGAGTGATGTGATGTGAGTAAATATTGGCACTAGTAAACTTGGATACAAATGATCGATCATTAGGATGTTAGTGTGTACACATGAGTCTAAAGTCGCGCGTGGCCTTGGTGGCGTTGAGTCACCAAGGAGGAGTACGGGTTCGCCCGGAATTGTAATTGAATATAGTCGGTGATGAGTGGAATCCCATCGACGGGGCGTGAGGATGAGTGGAATCCCCTCCGCGAGACCGGTGATGAGTGGAATCCCACCGAGGTAATGTGGTTGTTGGATATGAGTTTCCAACATGTCTATCCGCGTATTCGGGTCTTAACTAGGTGCCAATGTTGATTGATATGTGTATCAATGTGTTGGGATTTATGAGCTGTTTGGATGTTTAAATGTGATTACATGTATGGTAGTGTTGAGCTCATGATTATGGCATATATGTGATATATTGCTCATGCATCTATATCTTGTGGACTCTTGGTAAATGTAAGTTGCCTTGGCTAGATCGTGCTCGGACCCTGCAATGTTGAGGTTTGTTTTTAGAGCTTACCCTCACTAAGCATCATTTCTTACGCTCTCTTTGTTCAACATTGCAGATCCTTAGTTCGTGGGTTGATCGGGCAAGTGGAGGGCCTCCAAGTGTGGTTTTGGACTTGAGTTCATCAAGTATGGTTTTAATGTTAAGACATGTAATAGTTTAAGCAATGGGATGTGTATGATTTTGTTGGATTGTTGTTGGTTGATAGGAGCATGTGTAGACCCCTATATACATTGCTTTTGCATGGTTGTGTTGCCATGATGAATGTTAACTCATGCCCATTTGCTTGCTTGAATGTTAGCCTATGCCTTAAGAGTTTTTACATGTGTTTGAATGTTGTTTGAATGAATGCATGTTGTGGATTGTTGTTTTAGTATTAGACATGTCCAAACCTTGTTAAAGCATGTTAGTAATGTTGTTGTATCTTGGGTTTAAATGCTTGGCTGTTGTATGGTGTTTTGGTGATGTTTTGGGGCATCCTTGTGCCTCAAAATAGCCCAGAAAAGTCTGCAGACAGGGGGTGTTTCGGAACGGGTCCCCGTGTTTCGAAACGGCCCATGTGTAAATGGCTTGCCGTTTCGAAACGGATGAGGGTCGTTCCGGAACGTTTTCGCTACTGGAATTTTGAGAAATTGGCGAGATTAAGCCGTTCCGAAACGGGCCTTTGAAGTTCCGAAACGGTCAAATCTCGTTGACCACGAGATATTGACCGTCAAGGTCGTTCCGATACGGGTCTCCCCTGTTTCGGAACGGTCACCTTGTGGTTGACCCAGGCCCGTTGACTAGGTCATGGCGTTTCGGAACACCCTATAGGTGTTTCGAAACGGCCTGCTGAAATGAAGTAAAATGGACTGTTTACCTTGTTGTTGGTCGGTGAAAGTTTCGTTGATCGTATCTTCCGCTGTTGTGCCACACTTAGGTCTAAATTATGCATGTAGACAAGATAAGATAAGAAGAAATTTTCTGGGTCGTGAACCGAGGGGAAGCCTTAACGGGTTTCGCTTCGGTTTTCCCCGTGTGGCCCACTCGGACCGGTCATCCGACCAGACCGGGACAAGGGGGTTACACTAGCCTCAAAATCCTTCATGATTTTTAATTTGACCCAAAACTATAAAAGATCATAAAAAGACCTAAACTTTACATAAATCACATAATGATCCTAAAATATATTATATTTTTCTAAGCTTTCAAATAATAATTTATATTATAATTACATTGTTTTTAACGTGTGGTGTGGTCCAAGGGTCTCATACCATATCTTCAAGCAATACTTTTGGTGTGGTCCAAGGGGGGCTCGCACAACTCCAAGCAACTAAATTTGAGGTGTTGAAGAATGTTGGTAGTGAGAAAGTGTAGCGAGGGAGGTGAAGAATGGATACATTGTGATGGAAAATTGTATGAGAGAATAGTAAAAAATTTGTTAAAACATATTGGTGAAACATTTTAACAAATTTTTTTACCATTCTCTCGTACAATTTTCCATCACCGTGTATCCATTCTTCACCTCCCTCGCTACACTTTCTCACTACCAACATTCCTCAACACCTCAAATTTAGTTGTTTGGAGTTGTACGAGACCCCATGGACCACACCACAAGTTAAAAACAAGGTAATTATTATATAAATTATTATTTGAAAGCTTAGAAAAATATAATATATTTTAGGGTCATTTTGTGATTTATAAAAATTTAGGTCTTTTTATGATCTCTTATAGTTTTGGGTCAAATTAGAAATCATGAAGGATTTTGAGGTCAGGCTCGAATTTCACCAATATGTTTTATCATTTTTTTTCAAAGTTAACTAGTTGATTTTATTGGAAAATAAAGAGATAATAAATGAAGTTATAATAGAAAGTCTATTGTCCAAACCAACCAATGAAAAATGACATTTGTACAATAAAAATATCAAATAATAAAAGTATCTTAATTGCATGTAACATGATTTAATAATTTCTAAGTTCTACTTCTTGTATTATCTAAAAAAATAGTAATATATATTAAGAGTAAATATAACATTTTTCATATAATTTACGATAATAATACCATGAGTTCTGATTTAAGTATCTTAATTTAATAACACTATAAAAATAGGTTTTGATCTTCAGCATGGATCGATCTTGGATGTACAATATTGATAGGCTAATAAATGGTCACATTGTGAATCCCGATTTTGAGCGACCACTGTTGGAATTCATTACATTTGCGCTAAGTAAGCCTAGATTTGCAGATCGAGGAAATATTAGGTGTCCATGTAATCGACCTAAATGTAGAAATACAACTTTTCGAGATCCAGAAATGATTAAAGTTCATGTGATCATTGAAGGGTTTGTTCTGCATTATTACAATTGGGTGCATCACGGAGAGCCACATTTTTCTCTTACTGGTTACTATAACCATATGACGGGTTCTAATACTCCAGTTCCAGATTATGCATATGATCCGCATGGTAACAATCATGATTCCGGTGAGGTAGATGTTGTTGGTCTTGAATTAAATGCATATATGGTAGAAGATGATTAAGCACCAATTGCTTCGACGCAGATGTTGTACAACATACTTGGTGCTTCTTCTAAACCGATATGGCCTGGTAGCAACGAGTCCAAGTTATCAATAGTTTCTAAATTAATACACTTGAAAGCACGATATCAAATTCCTAATGCATGTTACGATGACCTTTGTCGGATAATGCAGAGGTTAATGCCCGAAGATAATGTCATGCCTAAGAACATTTATGAGATAAAGAAATTGGTTCGTGATATGGGTTTGCCGGTTCAAAAAAATCCATTGTTGTAGAAATGATTGCATGATTTACTAGGATTGTGATTCTGAATTGAGCGAATGTAAGTTTTGCAGTCATCCTCGGTACAAGGATAATGCTGGCGAAGGATCTAGTAACAGAAAGGCATACAAAAGGATGTATTACTTCCCCTTAACTCCTCGATTGCAAAGGTTATATGCCTCAGAAGTTACTACTAAGCATATGAGGTGGCATGTTGAGCATCAAACTGATGAAGTCGGTCTCATGTGTCATCCTTCTGACTCTCTTTCTTGGAAACATTTTGATCAGAAGCATCCAACATTTTCATATGAGACTAGTAACGTCAGGCTTGGGTTATGCACAGATGGTTTTCAACCATTTGGTCAATCTTGGCAACAATATTCTTTGTGGCAGTTATAGTAACACTATACAATTTGCCTCCTTCTATGTGTATGAAGGATGAGTTTATGTTTTTTACAATAATTGTGTTCGGTCCCATAAATCCAAAATATAATATAGATGTATTCCTACAACCCTTAATTGCTAAGCTGATACATTTGTGGGAAGTGTGAGAGGTAACATATGATTTGTCAACCAAGCAAAATTTTCTGCTTCGTGCTTCTTTGTTATGGACTATCAATGACTTTCCTGCATATGGCATGTTGTCGGGTTGGAGTACAAGTAGAAGAACGACTTGTCCATATTGTATGGAGAAATCTGAAGCATTTACTCTCCAGCATGGTGGGAAACAATCTTGGTTTGATAATCATCGTAAATTTTTACCTCATAATCATCATTTCAGAAGGAATACTACAACTTTCAGAAAAGGTAAAAAAGTTCTAAACAATCCTCCGCCAATTAAGTCTGGAAGCGAGATACTAAATGAGATTGATTATTGGGGTTTTCTGAAAGTGACTGAGCTGGACGCTGTCGAAATTAATGACCAATTAGCTCAATTATGTGGTTGGAAAAAATGTAGCATATTTTGGGATCTGCCACATTGGTCTTCAAATTTGATTCGTCATAACATTGATGTGATGCATGTAGAGAAAAATGTTTTTGAGAATATATTCAACACAGTAATGAATGTTGAAGGTAAGACAAAGGACAATGCAAAATCTAAAGCGGACTTACAACTTTATTGTGATCGTTCTGAGTTGGAAAATCAAGATGGCTTTGGTAAATATCCAAAAGCATGTTACACACTAGACAAACAAAGGCAGAAAGTGCTATGTGATTGGGTGAAAGATTTAAAATTCCCTGATGGCTTTGCATCTAAAATCGGTTGATGTGTTGATATGAAAAAGTTAAAGTTATTTGGAATGAAAAGTCATGACTGTCATTGTAACGCCCTCGTTCCAGTCTGGCCGGATGACCGGTCCGAGTGAGCTACACGGGGAAAACCGAGTGAAAACCCCTTAAGGATTCCCCCTCGGTTAGCAACCCTTTTTTTCATTTTAAATCTTGTCTAGAGGAGTATTAGATCCTATGTGATCATACAGCGGAACAACATTCACAAGACAAACAAACGAACTCAACCCAACATTTTACAGCCCAATTTTAAACTTAAACTGCAGGCGGTATCGATACACTTAAGGGGTGTATCGATACCCCTTGACTAGGTCAACTGGTCAGAGTCAACCCGTGGAGACCGCATCGATACGCCCAAGGAGTGTATCGATACCCTCCCCAACAGTTGACTTCCCACGGTCAAGGCTAAGATGACCGTATCGATACACCAGAGGCCCGTATCGATACCGAAATGGACAATAGCTCCAGTGACCAAAAATGTATCGATACGCCCCCTCGCGTATCGATACATGAGGCCTGAAACAAGAAGGCGGTATCGATACGGGACCAACCGTATCGATACCCCTGCTACGAACTTACAAGTTTGAGCTGATTTAAGGCACAAGGAGGCCCCTAAATCCCTCTAAAACCTTAACCAGCACACTATCATCAATCCTAAGGCAAACCAACCATAAAAGCATGCATTCACATGAAGCCAAAGGGCACAAATCAACACAAGGTGATGCATAGATCATACAAGCAACTTAGCATTCAAACATGAACAAGGCATTCATACTTGGCATTCCAACAAAAAGGCAAGTTAGCATTTAAGGTCATACATGGTGCTCAAAGGCCTTAGAAGGCACAAGATAACATAAAAGAGGTTTTCACCATAACAAGGTAACCTAAACATCTAAAGACATGCCACCACACACAAGCATACATCATAGCGTAACATGTTTTACAACCCATGGCCAAAACAAATGCCAACATATATGAGTCACATATAGCTCATACAAAACCCTTGCCACATTGCTAACTAATACAAAATTTACCACCGTACTTGAGTCACAAACTTGGAAAGCCCTTCTTGCCTTGCCTTGAGCTAACACCACGCTAATGATCTGCATCGTTGAACATTGAGAGCGTAAGCTATAAGCTTAGTGAGGGTGCTCTAAAACGAAAAACATCAACAATGCAGGGTCCAAGCATGTAAATCCTAATCTCACACGTATCAAACATTGACATACAATCAAGTAGACCTAGCTAGTCTTTCAAGTGGCATAGTATGGCATCTTACTTCATACTAAGCATCAAGCATCAATAATCATCAATCATAAATCAACATCACATAACACAATACATGAACAAGTTAATTGGCCACTTTAAATTACCCCGATTGTGCGGATTTAAACCTCAACAACACTTTACCTCGGTGGGATTACACTCATCATCGGACCTTGCATGTGCGGGATTCCACTCATCACCACATGCCCTACGGATGGGATTCCACTCATCATCCCGTAGAAGTATATAAAAGCTTCCGGTGGAATATTACATCACCATACTCCTCCTTGATGGCTTAACGCCATCAAGGCCACGTACGTTTTGACTCAATTTGTGTGCATACTAATCCTAATGATCGATCATTTACAACCGATAATTTAATTAGTGCCAATTATCATAACCATATTATATATCATCAACCACATTCCATGCTCATCACATTTATATACATTTCATGAATATACATGCACCAATTAACCACGATCACAAGAGCATAGCTAGATAAGCACAATAGCATGTAATGAAGTTAAAGGTTGGAATTAACAACTTGAAATAAGGAAATGGTCTACCAAGCACATTCCACTCACACACTCTACACATACTCGAACCAAACTTTAAAACAAGTTTGAAACCACTCACTGCCCTTCCTTAGCTACCAAGCGAAACTCCTACGAACCCGGATTCTGTCTCAATGCTCCTTCAACGACTCCTCTTGTTTCTAGCCAAGAAAAACACATACATTACTTCACAATTCAATGCTAAAACCCAATCATTAACTTACTTTACAAACACAAGCCAAATTCCACAAATTCTCAATCCACAAAATCCCCAAATACCTCAATTTTGTACTCCTTCAAAGCTTGGCTGAAATACCCATTTCCAATCACCCAAATGACTCCCAAAATGTCCCAAATCACCCTCCTAACATACCTAAACCAACATCCCTTTCAATTTCAACCTTAAACCTCCCAAAAACCCAAGTTTTGACACCTTAAAATTTGCCCTAAGACCATACTTCGGATTTTCCACAAAACTCAACCAAATTAATATATGTTGCACCTTTTAACATGAATAAACAAAACCCCAACTCAATTTATCAAAACAAGATGAAAAACCCTTTAAAAACCCAAACTTTAAAACAAACCCTAATTTTCAAAACCCCATATCTTTAAAATCCAAGACCATGGGTTGATAGGGGATAAAGAGGAGAGTAAGAAAATGATTTTACCTTTCAAAAACACCTTGAAATGAAGTTGAAATCGAATGGAATAGTAACTTGAAGTTTGAGAGAGTTTGGAGAGGGGGGGTTTCACGTTGGGAAAATGTTGAAAAGGGGGAGAATATGGCAACTTTCAAAAGTTGTCATCCTTTTAAAATCTTTTGGGGGAAATTGCAATATGGGTCCCTCCCCTTTTTTTACTAAAGTTCAATTAGGTCCAAATTAAGGTTGAATTCATTTAATTTGATTTTAATGACTCGAACTATAAACCCGGCTAACTCCTAGCCCCAAAACACGGGTGTTACAGTCATGTTTTCATGCAAAGGTTAATTCCTATAGCTTTTCAAGAGCTATTACCGACAAATGTTTGGGAGGCATTGACAGAGCTGAGCCTTTTTTTCAAAGACTTAACATCAACTGTAATCAAGGAGGCATACATGAAAAGACTAGAAAAGGATATCCTAGTCATTTTGTGCAAATTGGAACGATTTTTTCCTCCGAGTTTTTTTTATTCAATGGAACACCTACCAATACACATGGCATATGAAGCAAGGATTGGTGGACCAGTACATTATCGTTGGATGTATCCATTTGAAAGGTAATTTTCAATCTAATTTATAAAACTTTGTTATAAAGCGAATAAGCGTTTTTATTTACATTACAACCTTTTGTTTCCTTATATTTTAGGTTTTTTCGAAAGTTAAAAGGTTTTATCGGCAATAAAGCTCATGTTGAAGGCTCAATTTGCAATTCATATGAGACAATAGAAGGATCCAAATTATGTTATTATTACTTTCCCAAGCCAGCAAATACTTCTAGTGTACAACTCATGCTAAACAGTTGTGGAGAACATCCGGGCATTATTTCCATATTTACACAGCATAGAGCAGAGACGATTGGGAAAGGGAATGGAAGATATCTTTCTGAAGAAGAAATTGTAGCAGCTCACACTAACATATTGTTGAATTGTACAGAGGTTGAGCCATTCATTGAGTACGTATCATAATTACCATTAAACTCCAAAATATCGGTGCTCATTAATTTTTTATTAATCATGATCCACCTTTAATTGAACAGAATGTATAAGACTTACCAGAGATATCGTCAACCTCATTTGAGTGACGCACAAATTGACGCTACACTTGATGTTCAATTCTCAAGATGGTTCAACAGATTTGTAAGTCAAATTACTTTTTTACTTGAAATGAACTGTATGAAAATATGTCAAAAATTTTATTTTTTGGTAAATTTGTATAGGTTCAAGAATCGATGAATAACATCACAAACATATTCTTAAAAGCACTTGCGATGGGCCTACTTCGGTTGGTGAAATCATTCTCTGGTTACAAAGTAAATGGTTTTAAATTTCGCACAATGTCCTATGGTTCAGATAAACCATCACCAAACTGTGGTGTTTGTGTTAAAGGCTTCAACTATGTAAACGGTGAAAGTGATTATTTTGGACGGCTTGTTGAGGTTATACAGATTCAATATCCAGGCTGGCCAGTGAAGATCATTGTTTTGTTCAAGTGTGAATGGTTTGATCCGAGACCAGGTGTCGGTACAAAAATCAATCCAAAATATCCGTCTCTTATAGAAGTGAATGAGAAAAAAAAGATACAGTGGAAATGATATATTTGTTCTAGCGACTCAAGTTTATTATGTCAACTATCCTAGTCTCAGACGTGATAAGCAAGATTGGTTAGCGGTTATTAAAATTAAAGCTAGAGCAGATGTGGATATCCCAACTTCAAATAATGTTGAACCTGAATCGACTTCATATCCATACCAAGATTACTAGCCTGAGTCTCATCCAATACAAATAGTGACAAATGATGAACCTGAGCTATTAATTGATGACTTAGCAACACAATTAAATATTGTGAATGTCGAAGTTGAAGATGATTCAGACGAAGATGAAAATCAGAATGAGTATTTTTACTTAACAGAAGATGATTAGGCATAGTTTTTTCCATGTACTATTATTTTTTCTATTTACTATTAGTTTTTGCTTCATTTGTGTTTTTAATTTATCATTGTGAATTATAACTATAATTACATGCTTTTCCACAGATTATATATGCATCATAAAATGTTAAAAAGCCTAGTTTTCACTGTAATTTTCTTGTTATTTCAACAGTGAAAAACTTACAAATAAATACACAAACCTAGGGCCTATCTTAGGTAACTTCTAAACTAGGTAAGAAACTAATTCTAGTAATAGAATACAAACCCTTAGAGTAAGGGATCCTAATAAAATAAAATATTTACAAATCTTTTAATTAAAGAAACAGGTCTCTGACACTCCCCCTCAAGTTGGGGGGCATGGATGCCTTCCATCCTCAGCTTGCCTGTTAATTTCTGAAAGTCTTTACCAGGTAGTCCCTTGGTAAGTATGTATGCAACTTGATTTCTAGTGGTTACATAGGGAGTACATATTAAACCACTGTCAAGTTTCTCTTTTATGAGATGTCTATCCACTTCAACATGTTTTGTTCTATCATGTTGAACTGGATTATGAGCAATGTTGATTGCAGACTTGTTATCACAATATAGCTTCATTGGTCCATCCCATTTCACCTTTAAGTATTCTAAAATAATTTTTTAGCCATAATAACTCACAAATTTCCAATGTCATAGTTCAAAATTTAGCTTCTGCACTGGATCTAGTCACCACATTCTGTTTTTTTACTTCTCCAAGTAACCAAGTTCCCTCTAAAAAAGGTGTAGTAGCTGGAGGTTGATCTTCTATCAACTATTGATTCTACATAGTCTACATCTATGTATGCTTTCAGTGTCAATTTCTCCCCTCTTTTAAACATAATTCCTTTGCCTGGTGTGCCCTTCAAGTACTGCAAGATTTGAACTACAACCCTTAGGTGTAATTCTTTAGGGTTATACATGAATTGACTCACAACCCCAACAATATATGCTATGTTTGGTCTGGTGTGTGATAAATAGATAAGCATTCCTACCAGTCTCTAAAATGAATTTCTGTCAACTGCCATATCATCCTCCTTTGAGTCTCCAAGCTTATGATTGATTTCTATGGGTATTGCTGGTGGTTTACACCCCAATTTTCCAGTTTCCTTTAACAAGTCCAAAGTATACTTCTGTTGAGATATAAAAATCCCTTACTGTGAGTGTGCCACCTCAATACCAAGGAAGTATTTTAATCTTTCAAGTTCTTTCAATTCAAACTCTTTTACAAGGCACTTCTTTAAGTTATCAATTCCTTCTAAATCATTACCCGTAACAATTATATCGTCTACATACACCGGCGATATAGTTACTCCCCCTGAAGAAGAGTGTTTCACAAACAGAGTATGATCACCTTGGCTTTGTTTGAAGCCTTGTCCCGGCATTACCTTGGTATATCTCCTAAACCAAGCTCTTGGGGACTATTTAAGTCCGTATAAAACTTTCCTCAATCTGCAAACATTATGTCCAGTAGTTGAAGCAAATCTAAGTGGAATATCCATGTACACTTCCTCTTCAAGGTCTCCATGTAAAAAAGCATTTTTTATGTTAAACTACTGCAGATGCCATCCCTGGATAGTTGATAAAGAAAGTAAGACCCTCAATGTGTTCATCTTTGCAACAGGTGCAAATGTTTCAAGATAGTCAATCCCATAGGTTCGAGAGTACCCTTTTGCCACCAATCTTGCTTTGTGCCTTTCTAAAGAGCCATCTGACTTGTATTTTACAGTAAAGACCCACCATCATCCCACTGTTTTCTTCCCTTCTGGCAGCTTTACCAAGTCTTGTTTTTTTATAGTGCCTCTATTTCTTCTTTCAAAGCCTTTTTCCAGTTCTCATTTTCTAATGCATCTAATGTTGTTTTAGGAATAGTGATATCATTCAGGCTAGTAAGAAATGCTCTGTGATTGAGTGAAAGGTTTATGTAGGTCATAAACAAATAGGAGGGATGTTTAGTGGTGCATGTTCTTTTTCCTTTTCTAATGGCAATGGGAAATTCGAAATCAGAAGCAGTGTCATTATGTTTAGAAGTAGATATAACATTGTCATTGTCATTATCATTATGTTCAGAAGAAGTTTCAGAATGTACCTCAAGCTGTATAGGAATATGAGTAGGAACAGTAGGAGCAGGAGAAGGGAATGATTGAATCTGCATAGGTGCATTCCTCCTCAAATAGGTCCTTAGGGGACAAGTAGTGTCTTGAATATTGGGATGTGACATGTTAATGATTGGTTGGGGAGTTCGAGGAGAAGATGGAGTAGGAATAGGAGAAGGTGGGTGACCAGAATGTATTTTTGCAGTAGGAGGAGTAATAAAAGGCTGATCAAGAAGGGGTTGAAGTAAAAAAGATCTACTTCCTTATTTTCCCTAAAAGATATCTCCTCCTGAGATAAGGAATAGTAAAATAACTCTCATTTTCAACAAAAATAACATCAGCATAAGTGTAAAATTTTCTCGTAGGTGGGTGATAACACTTGTAGCCTTTTTTAGATGAGGAATAGCCAATAAATATGCATTTCAAAGCCCTTGGGTCAAGTTTACCTCGATTTTGAGAGTGGATGTGAACAAAAGAAACACACTCGAATACTCTTGGTTGTAAATGAAGAGATGGACTGAAGTTGGGAAAGAATTTGACAAGGGTTTGAAGAGAACTTTGGGATGAAAGGGTTTTAGAGGGTATTTGGTTTATCAGAGAAGTAACAGTCAATGCAACTTCCCCCTATATTTTTAGGGACATTGTTTTGAAACAAAAGGGCTCTAGTTATAGCAAGGAGGTGTCCATTCTTTCTTTCTTCTACCCCATTATGTTAGGGAGTATTTACACAAGATGACTCATGTATAATACCTTTGTCTAAGAAATAAGGGGATAATAATTGATTAAAGTAATCCCTGACATTGTCAGATCTGACTTTCTTAGTTTTAGCCCCAAATTGAGTCTTATTCATGGTGTAGAAAGTTTTAAAGGTAGAGGCAACATCTGACTTTTGTTTCAGAAGATAAATCCAAGTAACTCTGCTGCAATCATCTATAAAAGATACAAACCATCTAACCCTAATTATGTTAGGAATGGTAGAAGGTCTCCAAACATCACTGTGAATAAGATTGAAGGGATGGTTGGTTCGTTTATTACTTGCTGAATAAAGAGGAACGTTTATGTTTCGCAAGTTCACAAACTTCACAATGAAATTCATCAATATTTATGGTTTTACATAAAGAAGGAAACATAGTTTTTTAAAAGTCTCAAAGGTGGATGGCCAAGGCGAAAATGATGGAGCCATATTTGGTCTTTATTGTCTGTAGAATTGGATAAAAAAGATAAAGGTTAGGTATTCAAAACACTAGTTGGTCCACCAAGAACCTCAAGGTAGTATAAGCCTTTTATTTCCCTAGCACGTCCAATCATCCTTTTCGTTTCTTGCTCCTGAAAAATACATTGTGTTGGATAAAACAAGCTTTGGCCAGCAATTGTATTTTCTTGTAGAAGAGTTTTACTAATGGCAATATCACCTTAGACAACAACTGTATTTTCTTGTTGCTAGGGCAGGGTGTATAGGTGATGAAATTTAGAGAAGAATTTGTCATATGATCAGTGGCTCATGAGTCTATTACCTATGAGTTTTGGGTAAGTTTGTGGGTGGATGCTTTCAAAGCATTAGAATTCTAAGAAGAGGAAGATGATATACCTGAGAAGACCAGATTGTATGGACCTATAGAGGATGGTTTCTCTAAAGATTTCAGAAGATTTTTTAACTTTTCTACTTCTTCTCGGTTGTCTGGTTGCAAAAGCTTTGTTCTGTCCCCTTGATAAGCCTCCTCTTTCTGTGAAAGTTCTATTTGTTGACTGGGGCTTCCCATGTAGCCTCCAGCATTTCTCTTTGGTGTGATGAGGCTTTTTGCAGTAAGTACACCATAAAGAGTCCTTGTTCACTGTCCTGGTTATTCCTGGTCTGTCTTAAATATTTTTCAGACGTGTTAACCCATAAGAGACAGTCCTGGTAGCCAAGGCTGAGCTCTTTACTTGACTGTTTTCAACCACCATCACTCCTCTTCTTCCTTCTTCAGCACAAATGGTAGCAATAGCCTCATTTAATGAGGGCAAATCTTCCTTCCCCAAAATCTGGACTCTCACTGCATGAAATTCTATATTTTGTCCAACAAAAATTATAAATTTTATCTTTTCCGGCAAACCTCTTTAGAGTTGCTGCATCCTCACTGTATTTCATCTGAATGCATTGGTAGTGATCCATTTCTTGCCAGAGATTCTGCAACAAGTTAGAATATTCTGTAATGGATTTGCTTCCTTGTTTGGTGGCCGAAATCTTGCTCTTGATTTCATAAATCTGGGCAGCATTTCTAACTTTTGAATAGGTTTATTTTACAGCCTCCCATATCTTCTTTGATGCACTGAGGAACATGCAAGTGTCACTGATTTCGGGCACCATTAAGTTCCACAACCAAGTCATGACTAACGAATCTTGTTCATCCCAAGCCTCAAATCTGGGATCTCTTTCCTTAGGGCCAATTCTAAGAAGATGGCTGAGTTTACCCCTTCCTTTGAAAAAAGTTTGAACCAATTGAGACCACTTAAGGTAATTTTTACCAATCAATCTGTAGGAGGCTTGTATGTTTTGTAAGTCATTCATCAAATTAGAGTGACTTCCCTCACTTATTGTGCCTTCTTAAGCAGTTTTCGTACTGCTGAAATCATCTTTATCATCCATACTCTCTCAAGGAATAAAAGAAATCGAAAAATATTCAACAAGAATATTGAGACCTAAAAAACGAGTGGCTCTGATACCATATTAAAAAGCCTAGTTTTCGCTGTAATTTTCATGTTATTTCAACAATGAAAAACTTACAAATAAATACACAAACCTAGGGCTTATTTTAGGTATCTTCTAAACTAGGTAAGAAACTAATTCTAGTAATAGAATACAAACACTTGGAGTAAGGAATCCTAATTAAATAAAATATTTACAAATCTTTTAATTAAAGAAATAGATCTCTGACATAAAACATCTGTTTGACAGATCTGAAAGAAATTGCTAAAAGACAACTTAGACAAAAATAATAAGCGACGAATGATTGCTTTTTCCCTTTTCTTATTACTAAGATATGAATAACAGTGAGAAGCAAATTAAATTATACAAAACATTTTTTAAGTAGCAATAATTCTATTTACAAGAAAATCTAATAAGAGAGATCCATGCAACAATTCCGCACCGATATCTTATTGAAGGAGAAGTGCACCTCAGCCAGCTAATGCACAATTGCTAACATATATTGCAAGCGTACAAGCATCATGCCAAGTAAGCAAGAACTCAAACCAGAAATTTCCATAATTTAAGGAAATTCAAGCAGTATCTTCAGCGAAAACGATCAAGAATAAAAAGAATCTTGCTAAAGTAACAGCATTGAAGTTTACATGGCTAAGGTTCAAGCAGTCATACTTTGGAAGAATGATGATCACATTGTGGTTTAAATCTTGAAAAGTTTGAGAGAGACTAGTAACTGAGATTTTTACTACAGATATGACCACAAATGGAGATTAATACTCTCCAAAAGTACTATCAACTTCAGTTATATTACACAGAATAACCTAATCTTCCACAAATGGAGAAAAAAAGGAAGTGTCAAAAAAAAAGTAGGAAGCAAAAATAACCCAAGCAATCAGGTCTCTATCTCTGCCATCATAGATAGTCATGAAAAATAACCTAATCTTTCACTACAATGTTTTTAAATTTGACTCCCCTAACCTTTCTGCATCGCCATGAAAATTAAATATTTATTATAATACTGAAATTGAGTAATATTACACAGAATATTGTTCTATGGAAACTAATCCTATCTAAGTTCCTCTCTACTTGAAGCTTCCTAAACATCTGGTGCTCTTCCTCAACAGAAAACAACTCTTCAGGAATGTTTTGGGGGACAATAGCATGGAAATCTTGACGATTGTTGTTATCATATATAGTGGCAACTTTTGGTGGTCCATTAGCAAATACTCGATCAGGTATAACAACTGCAGAACAATTCAATCTAGATCATATGATAAACAACCCAGAAATGTCCCTCTAATTACAAAGTATGATCCCAATCAACAATGCAACAATTTCAATCAGTGACTAACAAAACAACTACGTTTTAAAACGAAAAAAATGGTTCTCTAGTCAACCAAATCAAGACATTAAAGAAACCAAAAATAGAAGCAGCAAGCATTATGTGATTTAATGTAAACAAAAATCCTCATGCAATCAAGCAAACATGTTCATGGCCATAAAAATCACTTAGAACTCGAAAGAATAGATATCCAATATCTTCTACATCAAGCAACATTTCATAATTTATTTTATAAATACCCGAAAAAGTGTTCAAAATAAAGTAAAGCAAATGTTAAGAATGATTCTAAATCTAAGACTTAAAGGAGATCATACTACAAATTAAGCAGAAGATAACTTGTCAAACATACCTTCTGCATACCACCAATCACCACCCTCTCTTTGTCTGATCTGACAAGCTTTTCAAATATTGTCAATCCATCACTCCAATTATTATACCCTCCATGAACCCAAAGTTCATTAGCATGAGCAAGAGGGACAAGAGTTTTGTTATAATATAACTTGACCTTGTCTGTCCCTTTGAATTTGTTAGGCTCTATGAACCAAATGCTATCAACCGATTTTGTAGCCTTTTTCATCAACTATTCTAATATTTTTGCATCTTTTGAATCTCCACCTTTGCTTGTGCTCTGTCTGCTTCGTTTGCTGCTTCTCTGCTTATATTCTTCTTGCCTTTTCTTTTCTTCTTGCTCTTTTCCAAGTTTCTCTAGTTCCCTTCTTTTCTACTCAAGCAAGAAATCTTAAAATGCAAACTCATCCATTCCATCCTCCACAGTTATCAGAAATCTTTTTTTATCATTAATGTCGTATAAATTCTTCCCATTAAAGAACATAAAATCCAACTTTTAAGCTTCCTTCGGAACATGAATCTGGCAAAACCACCAATCCACTTTGAGATGAGTCTTATTCAACCCTATGGTGAAGGATCTCGATCGCCAGGTATTGAAGGCTCTCATGATTAGAATATTTGGCTCATCATTTAAAAGGGATAAACTCAGATCAAAAAATACTTATATGTCTTCATCAGGTTTTACAACCTGAGGATAAACAAAATTATGTTCCCTTTCAAGAAGTTCTCCTCAATTTCCTGTTTATCTAGATTTTCCACCATCTCCAACTTCAATTTTGCCGAAACATCTTCAACTGTTTTTTCATCAGGCTTGACACTTTAATCTTTTACAATAACATTGTCATCAGCTTTTGTATCATCCAAATGCTTTCCTTCAGTAACAGTGTCATCGGTTATCATGCCATCCAAATGATTTCCTTCAATAACAATGTTACCATCCAAATGATTTCCTTCAGTAAGAGTGTCATCAGCTATTGTGCCATCCAATTGGTTTCCTTTTAAAGTTACATCTCTTGATGTATTCAGAGTATCATTTTTCAAAATTACTTCTTTCTTTAGTAACCCCGCAACATCTTCAACAACTTACACTTCCATTTTCCGCATTCAACTTGCTTTCGGCAACAACTAACTCTTTGTCCGTTGATGTTACATCCTCTTTTGGCTCTTCCTTTTTATCTGCATCTACTTATTTTTCCGAGACAGCTCAATGGTAGATTCTTCGTCTGATTTTGATTCAATTTCTGTCTTGTTAGGCCTGCAGGCTCTCTCGATTTCGGAATGCTTGAATCTTCCTCCTCATTATTCTTTCGATCCCTCTTCTTGTCGGCTGTCGCTCATTCCTGCTTCTGTTTTCGGAGTGAAGCCCTTAGGAGATGAAGGAGAAGATCTTCGTCTTCTCATTTTGCAGTAATTTTTTTTTTACCCACAAACAAAACCACAAAAGGCGAATAATTCATATCAGGCACTTAACACTTGCCATTTCAATTAAGGAAAGAAACCGAAGAGCATATACAGCTAAAAACTCGAACTTTGTACTCAAAATCAAACCCAACAAGCAAAAGTATAAAAGAAAATAGAATGTCAAACAGTCAGTACTGTGGTTAAGCAGAGCTTTGTATCTCAGCCGTCTTTGCAATTGCAAAGACACTTCCATTTCCATGGATAAATTGTCAAACACAAAATACAATGTTTGTACTTGAACTTCTGCTTCTGCAGTGATCAATAGCTAATTGATTCATTCAATAATTATGATCGCTCTCAACAACTGAGCAAAGATGTAAGAACCATAGATTGGAATAGTATCAATATCAACCAGAACATAACATGCCACATGGCCATAATCTTTTGGGCATAGTTTTCGGTAGTGAGATTTAATTAATTACATAACATTCATTAATAAGTGGGGAAAAGCATAGAAAAATATAATTTTATCAATTAATTTTTTTGGTCATCATCAATTAATAGATTAAAAGTAAGTTTTTTCTCTTTTTCTTTTTCAGAGGAAGTTTTTTTACTTATTTTATTTTAAAAATAAAGAGAATGTAACAAGTTAAAAGTCATAAATATTCTTATTATAATAACTAGTGATATATATCATAAATGAGTTAAATTCCTAGCTGAGTTTGACGCCAAAATGACTCAAGGATTTTTTATACAAGAATGGATAGATATAAGGGAAACACATAAATTTAAAAGAGTGATTTGGTTTTTAAAAGCAAAGAAAGAAAAAAAACAGCACTGCTTTAAAACCTATGGAACTCTAAGCTTTTTAATCTAAGATGCTTGGATGTGCTTCCCAGAAGCTCTGCTCAATTATATTACAATATTCCCTAATTATTTTAGTTTCAGTTATCACAATAGACGAAGCATCACTCTCTAGCATCGCGGTATTCTCCGTCTGCACAAAAGCCAAATAGAATATCAAATAACATCAGTATAATGTATGCAGTAAAACATCAGGAATAAGAGAACTAACCTTAACCCGGAAAATAGAAGAACCCTGGCGGAACATGAGTGGCAATGTATTGTAGTTAATACCAAACTCTTTAAGCAACAATTCGTTTTTCTCCCGTGCTTGAGTGCCCTGCGAGTGCAGAATATATGTGGCTGAGATACCAAGGACATCACAATGTTCACCAAAATGTTAGAAGTTTTTGTATAACAAAACAACATTTTAAGTAGTGTAAGATAATACAAACATAAACATATGAACATCATTGCAGCAAACAAATTTCAACCGCCACTCTGTCAGCAAACTGAAGAATAGTTGTTTGTTTAAATATGACAGAATAAACAAGCGGAAAGCTACTATGCAAGATTGACATAGAAGACAGCTAAAACATAATAGCATAATGACCCAAATGAGACCTTCAGGTAATTTTGAGCTTCGGTTTTGCTTTTTCCCAATTTAACGAGACTCCAGAAACATGTATTGTACTGATTATTGATGTGACCTACATCCAAAAACGTAAAAATGTCAGGTTATGATAAGTGGTAGACCATGATAAAGAAAAGGCAAGTGATAATGTTTAGTCCATTAAGCCAATTTAGTTAAAGACACTCACAATCAACTTGTCTCCACGCCAGATAATCTTGAAGTATTTCATTTGATGGGTAACACACCGCCCGTCCATCAAAAGATGGAGGGTACTTCAAATCTTTTTCCTGGAAGACATCTTTCCATTTCATTACGTACACCGAAGAGAAAAAGGATACAACAGCAGAAACAATTTTGCTGCCACAAGTGATATTATCCAAAATTTAGTTGAAAGGAGTATCAGGAAACAAAATTTAAAGCTTCTCAAGCTAAAGATCAGGATGATAAGAGATCAAGGCGTGAGTAGTATCCCAAAAGCATCACGCACAAAAGGTGTTAAGAGTTGTAACTGTTCAAAAAAATGAAGGACTCGTGGACAACAAACCTAGCTTGCCTCTGATAGAGCTGAGAATCCTTCTTCAAAACAAAGCTGAAAGCAAAAACAAACTTAAAATTATTTACTCAAGTGAGTAAACAAAAAATATAAACAAATGTATTACCTGTACTCATCACTAACTCCATAAGAGAAAACAATATCCTGAAACTCTTCTAACACAGCCACCGCACATAAATTCATAAGATCCAGAGCTTGCTTATCATTAGGTTTGTTGAATTCATGAACATCAGAAAATCTACCAAAATGCAAACAACAAAGTTTCAAAGCATCCAGACATGTAATCAAACAAAATTTTGTGCATCAAATAGATTGTATGCTATATCATCCCAGCTTTTCCAAAAGAATTCAACATTTTCAAGTGGAATGGTGCAGTTCTTCCAAATTTGTCAATTGATTGACGGCCAACGGAAGAAACATATTACTCAGTAGATGCAGTATCAGGAAATAAAACAACATATAATATTTGTTTTGCATTACCTGTGAAAATGGCAACCATCTATTCTAATTACAATCCAAGTAGATGGCATCAGCTTGCTCTCGAATACAAAGGATCTGACGTAATCGGGATTTATTTTGAAACAGTCCTCAGAGAAATTTCCCAGCTCTTTTAGAAGACCAGCATGTGCATTCCAAAATCTTCTCCCAGCTATGTTTTCTGAGCGGAAAATACTTGCCTTTCTTCGCAACCTCTTCACAGGTGTTCCGTCCTCATTGTACTTTACAATATCCTCCACCTTAACAAAGTAAAGACGATAATATTTGTTGACAAATATAAATGTGACATGTCAAAGAATATAATAAAGAACGAGGGAAAGGCTGACAGATCAACAGAATTTGCATGTCTCCTAAGGTGCCGCTTAACTATAAAACTTAATACTAAATATCTGTGGAAAGAATTCACAATATGGTAAGGTTTAGTTTAAAGAAGTACCACACCTCAAGTCCCAAGCTAATAGCAGTAATTTATTGATCTAGATCACAAAATGCCATTGAAAGTTATGTGGAGTACTCTCATATTTGCACCTCCAGGAATGCCCTTTTTGAAATACATGATCATTGATTCAGATATAACCTACCTAGGAACTAAACAATGAACTTTTAGAATAACTGGACCATAATCTATTCAGAAGTGTTGAACAATACCTCAGTCTTGAAAATACAAGTTCCTTGACGAAACAATGCAAGACTATCATTGTAGTTAATACCAAACTGTTGATGGAGAAGTTCATTTCTGTCTTGTTCTCTAGCATCCTGCAGAATCAACAAATACAAATCATAAGAAGATCCAACCATACATAATTTGAAACCTAAAAGGACCTCTGCATACTAAGCAGAACATACAAATACGAACTGCATTGGTGGTCAATTAGGACACGTCAAGTATCAACAGCCATGCTGAAGGAAACAGCACATGCATGAAATGGCATTTTTTCTCTTAAGAAAAAGAAATAAAAAAATGAAATTAACATCAAGGTTGCATTGTCCATAAACTAGCAGACTTCTAGCAGAGAACTAGGGAATGTGCAAACATATAGGGGCACATACACCACAAAAGTACACACACATGAAGACTAATACATTAGAAGTTTAGGACCTTTAAAATTTCTTGCGCTTCAATTTCAGTTTTTCCACCTTTTTTCACAAGCTCCCAAAAACAAGTATTATACTGATTTTGAACATGACCTGCCAAACCGAGAAAAAAAGGTTTAATAGATTCTAAGTGATGCTTCAATTTCTTGTTGGTTTTTAGGAATTTTGTTGATGGAGTATCATTACTTACAATCTCTTTGTCTCCATGCAAGATATGCTTGAAGAACCTCTAGTGATGCACAACATACACTTCGTGAAAGAAATGAAGGCGGATATCTCAATTCCTTAAGGGGAAAGAATTCTTTCCATTTTGTGACATATACAGATGTAAAGAATGATACGATGACCGAAGATATCTTGCTACATGTTCATTTCCAAATGAAAAGGGCTCAATAATTCAGTCTAATTTCAAAAACAAATGAAAACCACCTAAATTATACATGTATAAAGCTCTAAGAAAAAACTCTGAATAGGAAGAATAAAAAAACCTGCTTCGCCTCTGGTAGAATTTTGATGTCTTCTTCAAAACAAAACTGAAAAAAAATCAAAGATAAAAGTATAGGTATAAAATTTTAAACAGCAGATAAATAATAAACCAAATTCGATTACCTGTACTCATCGCTATATCCATAAGAAAAGACAATATCAGGATACTCCTCTAAAACAGCCATTGCACATTGGTTCATCAAATTTAAGGCTTTCTCATCATTCGGTTTCTCAAACTCATGAACTTCAGAAAACCTACCGAATAGAAAGAAAAAGAAATCAGAATTCAATATGAATGAGTCTATGTTGCATAAATTTATTTTACCTGCGAAAATTGCGTCCATCTACACGAACGACGATCAGATTGGGAGGCATTACTTCGTCTTCAACCTCGAAGGATTTAACGTATTCGTATTTGCTATTTGCCATTATTATATCTATGCCTGTAATAATTGTAATATTAATAATAAGCAAATCTCGGGAATAAATGAAGGTGGTTTGAATCATGGATTTGGGGTTCACAGCATATTCTGGTACGACTGAAGGGTTCCTACCAGTGTTAAAAAAGGGGTTTTATATCTAAGGCGATAGGGGTTTTATATCCGAGGCGCAAGGCGAGAGGCGAGAGGCGCACGCCTTATTGAAGTAAGGCGCACATTTTGAAAATAAAAGATATACAAGTTACATAAAACATCACTTGAAAATTTTTTACATTCAATAAAATTTTGAGTAATAAGGATAATGAGATTCTTTGAAATGTTCAACTTCAACATGAAAAATCAAGGAGAATGTATAAATGCACATGACATTGCATTTTAGTACAAAACAAGAAAGAAAATTAGTACTTTAAAAAGGAATATAAGTTCAACAAAAGCTCTTCCTTTTATTTACTTTTAACTTTTCAATCAAAAAGCATATGACTATGCATTTTATCATGCAATATGAAATCTTTTATACTGTAAATGCACAAAGCTAGTTATATAATAATCTCAAAAGGATATATGATATGAGTAATTATTTCATGCACAAGCGCTTGTAGAAACTTTGTTTACACAATGTCTTAGTTTAGGGTTTAGAGAGTTCATTTAGGGTTTAGGGGTTTAAGTTTACTTCCTACCAAGGAGTGCCAAGGCACTGGTCAGCAACAGGGGGTGCGCGCGGCCTGCTCCAAGGGCGCAAGGCAAATTGTGGCTGATTAGGACTGCGTGTGCTGCAGAGGTGGGCGCAACAGATGCACAGGAGGCAGGGTGTGGCTCGGGGAAGGAGTTGCAGACAGAGGCAAATGTGCTGGTACGAGAGGGAAACGTCGATTTGGTTTGTGGAAAGCAGGCAAAGAACCCTTACGGCCTTACCGGAGCAAGAAGCTGCTGTGGCCGCCAACCATTTAGGTTCCACAAATTTCCCTAGCCAACATATTTATTTATGTAGAAACATATTCAAAAACATACCACATTACACCCAAATGGCTATGAGCCTATGACTGAACAACAATATTATTGCAGTGAAATTGTAATTTACAATGAATCCAAAATAGCTTGGCTATCCAAATCTTTTGTTCAAGTAAAAGGCAAATGCATAGATGTAAATAAGAAACCTGAAAACAACCTCATGTTATATCTGTCTTAGTATCTTGTTTAAGATTAAAATCAATATGATATGAAGCTTTGATTTTAATAATTCAATCATATTAAGAATCTGCATTAAGAACTCAAAACAAACATCTAATCTTGGTTTTAAAAAGCGTGATGCGCTCCGAGGCGCAAAAGGTCTCTAAAGACGAGGCGCGAAGCAAAGGCGAGCGCATTTTGTAGGCGAGGCGCCCTTTTTTCCTAAAAATTTATAAATTAACTAAACAACCATACCAAGCATGCTTATCATGGTAAAAACATGAAAGGGCCTGGGCTGGGCATTCGATCGAGTCGAGTAAAAAAATCGAGTTAGTTGAGTTGACACGTCCTATTTTATCATTCAAACTTTTTTTGAAATTTTTTCGAGTCAAGTTGAGTTTCTATACAAATTTAATTTTAATTATTGTATAATGTTATAAAAGAGGTACATACTTTTAAAATAAAATGCTTTAACTAACTTCTTGTAAATGCATAAGGTCATTCTACAGCAAGAGTTCATTCACCAATTCAAATAATACAAGCTTCTTAATTCAATCAACTTCAATTAACTTAACATTCAAATAATACAAGCTACTGTTTTGAAACTCCACTAGTCATTATTTTAAACTCAAAAGTCCAGCATTTTCGATCCTAACTCGATGCAAACAACCTTTAACATTAAATATGGCAGCCAACTTCATCAACAAGGTACAAACATGGTATATCATACACCTATTAGACATAAAAGACGTACATACCTTAAAAATACAATGCTTTAACTAACTTCTTGTAAATGCATAAGGCCATTCTACAGCAAGAGTTCATTCACCAATTCAAATAATACAAGCTTCTTAATTCATTCAACTTCATTTAAATCACAGCTATCATTTTAGACACACATTTAACTTAACATTATCGATAAATCCTCCATGAACCATGTTACCATAGCCCTTTCATTTTAAAACCTTGTTGATACCTATTCAAATCAATATATGCATATGTTCACTCAAGTGCAAGCTATATTCTAACAAAATTCAAGTTTAGCGCTCAATGAACATAGCGCACACAAACTAGCATTAAGATATCATTACTCATACTAATATAGATACTTTTAGGCTTATTGCCTACTAGCAAAAAATTCATCACATAACATGGTCAACCTGAAACTGTGAAACAAACATGCTTTAGCTTTAAGCCTCGAAGTTCACTATGCAAAATAACTGCATAAGATGGAGACATTTTCATGTCAGTACCCGAACTCCCGAAGCTGGTTCGCATCTTCAAGTGGGAAGGCACAAGCAAGTACATAGATTTGCAATTTGCTGAACATCCAACAAGAGTTTAGTGGCTTATACAACAGTTCCTGTCTCATCTAAATTGAAAAAAAAATCCTCTCAAATACTCACTCTTGACTCCACTACAATGGAAAATTGGAAACCACTATCCGAGGAGTTTTTCACAGGATCCAACACACTATTTTCCAGATAGTATATAAATCTACGAACAGTTCCAATCAAAGGTCAACTTTTATTAACCCTCAACAAACGTCTTGCCTTCCCATCAAGTATCCATACCATATTAAGCATAGCAAGCCTTGGACATTACAGATTCCAAAAGTTTTCACAGCTCGAAAAAAAATATATATATCAATCAGACTAGGCTGTAAGGCATCATGTTATCATCTTTAAACAATCAAGAATTCTCAAGCTAACATATACTTTAACCTCCATAAGCAAAATTTCACAGAGACCTAACCTGGAATGGGAGATGATAAGAAGCTGAAAATATGAAAATAATTTTCGTGGGGGCTGGGCAGTGGCACTGAGACGCTGAGCAGAGCGCAATGGTGGGTCACGAACCAGAGATGACAGAACGCGCAAAGGTTGGGGCTTGGTCGCTCGGTCAGTGGGGGGTGCACAGGACACCTGATGGGCGTTGCGACGGCCGAAGAGGGGCTCACCGCTCACTGAAGGAAGAAGAATATTTCGGGCATATGGAAGAAAATTGATTTAGGTTTACAGTCAATTGGCGATGATTTCACAGCGTGAAGAAAGGAATGGAAATCCTTTACTCGGTGATGCCGGCGCTCAAAATTAGGGTTAAGATTTTAAATTAGGGTTTATGAGTAGAGTTCAGGAATTTTAAGATAAGGCCTAATTTTTAGGGTATAGAGAATAGAATTTAAAATTTAGAATTTAAAGTTATGTTTTAAAATTTAATTTTGTAGTATTTTTCAGTGTTGATGGTATAAGGGGCAGATAATTTTTATCCTGAAGAAAGTTGAAAAATTAAAATTAGAGAATAAAACGACTGTGTTTTGAAACATTTAAACTTAAAGCTCAAAATGACGTCGCATTAAAATTTAATTTTTCGGGTTGGTAAAATCTAAACTTGACTCGAACTCGAAAATTGACTCATAAATTTGAATTCACTTCTATTCAAATAACTTGAAATTTGGGGGGAAATATACTCATAAATTTAAAGTAACTACGCCAGGTACCATCAAACTATAGGCGTTGACTCGTTTTTGCCATCAACATTTTAATTGATCTAATTTTACCACTAAATTTTATTTTTTCGACTCATTTATATCACCACGCAGTTAACTCCGTAACGAGATGATAACATTGCGCACGGCGTGATAACTTGGATGCTAGAACAAAATGACGTCATTTTGTTGCCGTTATTTTAATACAAAATGGCCTAAAATGATGTCGTTTTGCAAAAGAAAATGTGAAAAATATGCACTCAATATGATTTGAACCTATAACCTTTAAAACAAAATAAAAAACACATATTAATTTTGAGCTTTCTATGATATTAGTACTCCAGATATAGTACTTGCATCATTCACTTGTACTGTTAAATGGGAAAAACAGGCATTATTATGCACCTTTCACTATGTGTTTTGTTTCATTCATTTCGAGGAATGAAAAATATTAAATATAACACATATTAACCAATTATCTATCAAACATAATGTCACAAGAACTTATTACTCTTCCGAAATATTGATATTTTAGTACTTTGAGATATAGTACTCACATAAAGCGTAATGTCACAATTCACCACATATTTTATTCCGAAAGTAATCAAATTCTTCAAATGATAAATTAACATAAAGCATAAATAAATAAATAAATAGTGTGTAAAACAAATTAACATAAAGTAAATTAATATAAATAAATAAAAATTAACATAAAACAAAATAAATAAAAGATCAATTATTCTCTTTACAGGTTATAAGAAAAATAAAAAGGCGAATTACTCCCTTCAGGAGAGAGAAAATTAACAAGATCTAAATGAGTTGGAACCACAACGCCGTAATCATTTTTGCCATAAACAGAATTTGTTTATATTTTTTTCTTTTATCATTCATGGTTATAGATAAAGTTCATAATGCTTCGTCATAAATCATTTATCCTTGTCATCCTTATAATACCACTTTTTGTGGGTATAAGCATTTTTAAAATGACCATGTTGTCCCTGATTATATTCATAGTCTCGATCTCGACCACAACTTCTATTGTAGCTTTTATTCTTTCCATAATATAATCTCACATTCACTTCAGGAAATAGAGTAAAGCTAGTGGGGCTTTGAAACCTTTTTCACGATAGATTGCTCGATTCCACATTAATTATTTATTTTATTGAAAACAAAAGAATAAAGAATATAGCAACACTGGGCAGCGGGCAGTCGGCAAACAATCTAAATTCCAAACATTGTTTCTGCAAAGTCAAGTGTAAAAGCACTATTGATTTTTTTTAATTGAAGAAGGAATACAATTATATTTTTACAAGTATACAAATTACAAGTTACAACATTAACAATTATACTCAAACTCTCAACATAGAAGAAAAGAAGAGGAGGCGTTGGTGGTTGCTCTTACCCGCGAGTTGCGACGGTGGCTAGGCTTGGCGGCGACGGTGGTTGGGGCTGCTGGGCTTGGCGGCGACGGTGGCTGGGTCTGCTGGGCTTGCCAGCGATGGTGAAATTTGGGGAGAGGCAGGGCAATTTAGAGACTAGAGAGAGGCTGAGTTTTGTTTATCGTGAATTTGGGTTTTAGGTTAACAATTAAAGGTATATTTTTTAATTAAAATATAAGGTATATTCTAATAAAAATATAAAAACATGTGTCTTTTTATAAAACACGCCTCGGTCCTCATAGGCGTCGCCTCGCTCGCCTCATGTCTCAGGCAGAAGCGATCGGAGGCGCGCATCGTGTACTTCGCTTCGCCTCAACCCTACGATGTGTTTTCTTCAAACGCCTCGCTCGCATCACGCCTCAAGCGCGCTTTTTAATACTAAGCATTTAATTGGATTTAATCCAAATTCTCAATAATTGAAACTTACAAACTCTTAAATATAAAACATGGAGAAATATCATATAGCCACATCTATGTACAATCTCAAAGAGACCCAAAGATCATCCAATTCAAATCACAATTACCAGTAACAACCATTTCTATGATATGAAATTGTTTCCCTCACAAGCAAGTTGTACTTTATTTGTTATATTACTACTGCTATTACTTCTCTAAATTCGAAATATACAATCGTTTGAAGTTAATCGTTTTTATAATACAATAAATCCACCAAATAAGTTGTCATAATGTTAAGTTCAGTTAGGCAAGGTAGTAAACCAAACGCATAAAACAAGAACAACACATCAGCTAAAGAAACTCAAGAATAACAATTTGTCTAAATTCAAAATTTCAATTAGTGAGCGTAAAAAAACTCAATTCTCAAATAATTTGGGGCAGGTTTCTAAACTTGCGTCACCCTGAAGTTTGAGAATTGAAAATGTTTAAAAAGTATAGGAGCAGAGTCAAGTACATAATGGTTGTGGGATAGTATACTATACCATAAACTTATGTGTTAATATGTATTCCTTATAAGGTACATAACAAACTGATTTCAGCGCAGCGGAATGAAGGTTGCAGAGAACTTACACAAGATGGAATGGAGGTTGCAGAGGTTTTGGCTCGCCATAAACCGAGAGTTGTGAGAGCAGTGAGCACCGAGCACGGCGAGCTGTGAGAAATTTGGAGGACCTGAAGGCTGGGGGTGTAGGTCTAGTGGAACTCGTTCGTGGATCATGAGACAGAGAGAGTTTGGAATTGGAGGATAAAATTTCATATTTGTGAAGAGGATTAACCATTTAGACTCAAATTTGGGACGGGCTTTACTATTCAGACCTGGGCTAGGGCCAAAAGCCCAAATTTTTTCGGTTTTCGAATGATCCAAAAGTAAATTTTGGTTGATTCGTATCTGATCCAATTATCTAAAATTTTTATCGGATATTTGATCTAAATTATGCAAAATTTAAAAAATAAATTGGATACCTATATTTTCATATTGGATTGCTCGGATTGGATTTTTTGCACACCCCTAAGGAGGGTACACTAGGGTTTCGGGGGGTTTAGTAACGCTGTATGAAGAAAAGATTTTAAGTTTTAATTCAAAATAAAAAGGATAAATTGCAAATTTCATCACTAAAATTTAGTTTTACTCTTATTTTGGTGATTAAAATTTAAAAATTTTAATTTGATCACTCAACTTTGGAGATTAATTTTTTTGGTTACTCTTCTACACCTTTCTCTCTATAACCGCATTATGACATAACAATATTAAATTAATTTTAATGTAAAAAAAATCACAAACTTAGAATAAAAGTTACATTTCTAAGTTTAATGCGCCAAAACAAACAATAACAAAGACGCTTAAGGAGTACTAAAAAGGTACTAATGGCAGAGGGATTCTTACAGGTAATGAGAAAAAATAACCAAAAAAGGATCAAATTAAGAGTTAACAGCATAAATAAAGATGAACTTGTGAATGATAAATACAAGTTTCCTATATTCTTTGAAATTAATAGAAGAATGACAAATTGCTCAAAAAGAATTACAGAGACTAAAATCAAACAAGGGATATAACCAGCTTTTAATTTCTTATGCAGGGCTTTCCCTTCCTTTGTTAACTCATTGTTCACCTCTGAAATTTGGGTTGAAGTCTCTATCTTCTTTTACCGACCACAATGTGAAAAAATGAAAGAATTTTTTATTTTTGTGTAGTGTGGTAGAGATGAGGGCATTCGTGAAGCATAGCACCATTGTTTTGTTTCTTTTCTTTGCTCGACAAGTAATCTGTCGTGTTTTTTTTTAACATAAGGATGTCGTAAATGATTAGAAAGAAGTTGCAAATGGATGGGTTAAAGATGTTAAGGATAGGGATTTTAAATTCTAAAAAGAGGGTTTCAATTTTTCAACTTTAAATTCTTTTTCTTTTTGATGAAATGAAAATTATTAACATGTGTTTTGTTAAAAAAATTTCTCTAAATCTAAATGTAAAAAAAGAGTGCAAACGATAATAATAAACTAAAATCCAAGTGGAACATGCCCGTCAAAACAATAAAATTGTAATAAGCTAATAAATAAAAAAATTCAGAAAATTAAATCCTAAATGGCTATACCAGTAGTGCTAGATAAATCAACCAACTCCTTTATGATGTACCGGCTCTTCCAGGGTCAAGATCGTCTTGAAGCAGTCGGAGAACATCAGATGGGGGAGTATCTAATAGAATTTTAAGTTGTTAGTTAGGTTGTTAATAGGTTAGTTAGCTGAGGTGGCAAGATTGTAAAGATTCAATCTTGAATCTCTTATGTAGTATATAATAAACTTTTAAGGATACTTACAAGATTAACCCAATTTTAATAAAAACTCAGTTTACTTTTACTTCTTGTTTTCTTTTCATCGAAGAGTCTATCCGACTACTTCTTCCTCCTTTGGATTCTTTTCCAATCTTGTGAAATCACCAGTAAATCTAGATTCAATATAGTATCAGTAGATTCAACCGCACTGCGTACTTTCGATTCCGATTGAACCTACAAACCTGAGGATCCTATGAGTTCTATATCCATCCGAACGAAAATCCGGCGTTGGTCCTCACGTCTTCTCTTCTCACCGGTTCGAATTACCATACGTGGTCTAGGTCAATGAGGATGGCCTTGATTTCGAAGAACAAGTACTCTTTTGTCGATGGGTCGATTAGGGAAGTTTTAGAGGAAAACCCTAAATTTCAAGCGTGGGTCAAATGTAATAATTTGGTCCTTTCTTGGCTTCAGAGGGCGATTCATCCAGATATTGTACAAAGTGTTATCTGGATTGATACTGCGCGAGAGCTTTGGGTCGATCTTTTCGACCGATTCAACCAAGGTGATTTGGTTCGATTGTCTGATTTGCTCCACGAGTTCTATAGTCTCCAGCAAGGTAACCTGTCTGTTACCAGTTATCATACTCAGTTAAAAATCCTCTGGGATGAAATATCCAATTTACAACCTTTATCTTCTTGTGTCTGTGATGCTCATAAGTATAGGAATCAGGATTTTTCTTTAAGATTTCTTAGGGGTTTAAATGAGCATTTTTCTGTTCCTGAATCTCAGATTCTAATGACTAAACCTTTTCCCAAAATTAATCAGATCTTTGCTATGGTTGTTCAGCATGAGCAAACTGTTGTGTCTGCTGCTTCTCATGAGTCGAATATTTTTTTAGTAGATAGGGCTAATGGGAAGTCTGGGGAATCGAATAAGTTTCAAAAGAAGTTTTATAATAACAGTGTTAATAAGAGGCTTGTCTGCACTTTTTGTGGTCTTGTGGGTCATTCGATCGATGGGTGTTATAGGAAACATGGGTTTCCACCTGGTTATAAACACAAAAATCAGATTAGTAGATCTAATCTTGTTGGTCAATCTGGGTCTAATGTTGATGATTCAGTTTCTGGTCAATCTGGTTCTTTACTCAAAGTGTCTGGTCAATCTGGTCAATCTGGTTAGACTGCTCAAGTTATCAGTTTCTCTCAAGAACAATACAATGATATCTTGAGTATGATACAAGAAAGAAATGCAAGTTCTGGTCAACCTGCTGCTAGTAGGATCAATATGCTTACATCTGCTTTTTGATATTCCTTGTGCTGAAGGAACATGTATGGTTTCTTGTTTTAATTTTGTAACATGTGACAGTAGGATTAATGTGTTTGATTCTTGTTCTTATTTTGTTTCTTGGGTTATTGATTCTGGAGCTACGGATCATATAGTAAGGTCTTTAGATTTCTTTGATGAGTATAGAGTTGTTTATAATAAATCTATTAAGTTGCCTAATGGTTAGTTGATTAAAGTCACTCATATAGGTACTGTTAGGATTAATTTTGATCTTGTTTTATTATATGTTCTTTACATACCTTTGTTTGACTTTAATTTAATTTCTGTTTCCCAGTTAACTTCTGATGTTAATATTTCTGTTTTCTTTTCTTCTGATTCTTGCTGTATTCAGAATACAAAGATGAACAAAACGATTGGTATAGCTAAAGGAATCAGAGGATTGTATCAGCTTCAAGCTTGTGTTTCATCTGCTGGTGTGTGTAATTCTGCTGTTAGTGAGTATGATCTTACTCAATCTTGTAATCCTGCTGTTTGTAATTCTGCTAGCATAGGTTCTTTTAGAACTAGTAGTTTTCAGCTTTGGCATTTAAGGCTAGGGCATCCTTCTAAGCAGAGAATGAAGGTTTTTAGCACTTTGTGTAGCAATATACCTGCTGGTTCTGTGAGTTGTTTTGACTGTGAAACATGTCATTTAGCTAAACAGAAGAGGCTGTCTTTTCCTATCAATGTTTCTAAAACAGAATGTATTTTTTATTTGGTTCATATGGATGTTTGGGGTCCTTTCCCTATCAAGAGCATTTATGGTCATTTGTACTTCTTAACTATTGTAGATGATAGGAGTCGTTTTGTATGGATTTTTCCTATGCATGTTAAGTCTGAAGTTAGGCAATTAATAATTGATTTTTGCCAATTTGTTCAAACTCAGTTTTCTAAAGCTATTAAGTGTATAAGGAGTGACAATGCAAAAGAGTTTGACATGGTTAGTTTTTATAAATCTAAAGGAATTATCCATCAGAACTCCTGTGTTTATACTCCTCAACAGAATAGCCTAGTAGAACGAAAACATCAACATTTATTATCTGTTGCTAGAGCTTTGAGAATTGATTCTGGTTTGCCTTTATAATTTTGGGTTGATTGTGTTTTACATGCTGCCTTTTTAATTAACATTACTCCCACACCTGTTTTACAAAATAAAACTCCACATGGGTCTTTAAGACCAAACTAAAATCTGATGGGTCTCTAGAATGATATAAAGCAAGATTGGTAGCTAAAGGGTATACTCAGCAAGCTGGGATAGATTTTTTACACACTTTTAGTCCAGTTACAAAAATTACTACTGTTAGAATGCTTATTGCTATTGCTGCTGCTAAAGGTTGGTTCTTACATCAATTAGATGTAAACAATGCCTTTCTTCATGACAATTTAGATGAAGAAGTCTTTATGGAACCACCTCAAGGTTTTAACAGTCAAGGGTTAGTGTGTAAGCTTAATAAGAGTCTCTATGGTCTAAAACAAGCAAGTAGGCAATGGAATGAACGTTTAACTTCTGCCCTTTTGTTACAAGGTTTTAAAAGAGCTGATTATGATTGTTCTTTATTTGTTAAAGGTTGTGAAGAAAGTTTTATAGCACTAGCTGTGTATGTTGATGATATAATAATAGCTAGTCCTAGTATGAAAGCTGTTACATCTATAAAGACTTATCTTCATGATACTTTTAAGATTAAAGACCTTGGTAATCTGAAATATTTTCTAGGTTTTGAGATTGCTAGATCAGAAAAAAGGATTAATCTTAGTCAAAGAAAATATACCCTTGATCTTCTTAAGGACACTGGTTTTTTAGGTTCTAAACCAGCTTCTACCCCAATTGCTACTACAACTAGACTCTCTAAAAATGAAGGAGAACCTTTATCTGATATTCTTTCTTTTAGAAGGTTAGTTGGCAGGTTGCTTTACTTAACCAATACAAGACCTGACATTTCTTTTGCTGTTCAACAGCTCTCTCAATTTATTTCAGCACCCACTTCCTTACATCTTGTAGTTGCTCACAGAGTTTTAAGATATTTGAAAGGGTCTCCTGGGCAAGGACTATTCTATCCTGTTTCTACTGATTTTAAGCTTCATGCTTTCTCAGACTCAGATTGGGCATCGTGTCCAGACTCAAGGCGTTCAACAACTGGGTTTTGTGTTTTTCTTGGGCATTCCTTGATTTCCTGGAAATCTAAGAAACAACAAACTGTTTCTAGGTCATCCAGTAAAGCAGAGTATAGGGCAATTGCTTCTGTCACTTGTGAATTACAATGGCTTACTTACCTTTTAAATGATTTACATATTTCCTTTTCTACATATAACTTGTATTGTGACAATCTTTCTGCTATTAAACTTGCAGAGAACCATGTGCATCATGAACGTACAAAGCACATCGAGATTGACTGTCATCTTATCCAGGAAAAGATTCACAGCAAGCTTATTAATCTCCTACCTGTTTTCAGTCCAAACCAGTTGGCAGATTGCTTCACCAAAGCTCTTCCTGCAAATATTTTTCTACCTTCTATTTCCAAGCTGGGCATACAAGATTTGTATGCTCCACCTTGAGGGGGGCTAATAGAATTATAAGTTGTTAGTTGTTTAGTTAGGTTGTTAATAGGTTAGTTAGCTGAGGTGGCAAGATTGTAAAGATTCAATCTTGAATCTCTTATGTAGTATATAATAAACTTTTAAGGATACTTACAAGATTAACCCAATTTTAATAAAAACTCAGTTTACTTTTACTTCTTGTTTTCTTTTCATCGAAGAGTCTATCCGACTACTTCTTCCTCCTCTGGATTCTTTCCCAATCTTGTGAAATCACCAGTACATCTAGATTCAATAGTATCAAAACGAACACAATCGAGGCAAGAAGGATTTGTAAGCTTTGTCATCTCATCTGCTACCCTATTGCCACTTCTGTGAATGTATTGTAGCTGCACCTCCCGGTCCTTCCGCGGAAAAAGCCAGATATGAGCTACAATTGTTAACAACCCAATATTATTATCGCCCTACTTAATTAAACGAACTGCCTCCTGGCTATCAGTCTTTAAAATAATCAATCTAGCTCCCATATCCCATGCATATTGGAATCCCAAAGCTATCCCCATAATTCTCCGCTTATCACTGCACTAACTCCCACAAACTTAGTGAAGCCAACTAACCATTGTCCAGAGTGGTCGTGTATAACCCCGCCACAAGTAGCATAACCAGACTCCTTGTGTGAAGCACCATCTGAGTTCACCATCATCCACTCCCTTGGTGGTGGTTGCCAAGTCGTTGGTTATCCCTTATGCTGCCTAAGCCCCCGATATGTGTCTTAATACTTGCTAGGGCCACACAAGTTGAAGATACCATATGTCTAATCCTTTCCATGATGGACCTGTTATCTTCCAATGATGAATCAAAAGTCACAGAATTTCGATAAAGCCATAGGTTCCATATTGTTACTCCAAACATAACATCCCAACTCTCTTGGGATTGCACAAAATCTTTCGGGTTCATTAAAGTAATTAATACCCACTGCTTTAGTTCCATATTAATGAATGCATGCAATCGATTATGCTTAATCAAACTTGTCCACACAGCCACGGCCGACGAGCATAATCGCAGCATATGATTGAGATCCTCCCTTTAACTTAAACATAGAGGGCACTGAGCATCGGAAGATAAACGACGACAGACTCTTTCAGCATTTTTCATTACTTTCCCATGTCCTATTAACCTAAAAAAGATCTTTATCTTTTGAGGGCCAGGAAACTTTTGAATCGCTGACCATAATGGTTCCTTTGGGACAACATCTATTCTTGTCCAAACTACATAAGCATATTTGACCGTGAATTTTCGATCATCACTAGTCGCCCAACCAATACTATCCTCTGGATATGAAGACACAGAACCTTTCTTGGCTGCAATCTGTAGTAGAACCGGTAAGGGAAGAAGAGAATCAAATCGATGCCATATCCAATTTCCATTTACATCGACCATATCCGCAACTGATACTCTATGTAGTCCGATCGCTCCAGCAGCCGTAACATGATCAATTAATGGTCCACAATCATCCAGCCACGGATCAAACCAAAAGTCAATCTGTATTCCGCGGCCTACACACCATGCAATATTATTACGTACATCATCCTAAATATAAGTCAGACCTTTCCATAGTCGGGAAACATTGCGGTTTTGCAATATAATAGGGATCCCTTCCTTGCACCCATACTTATCACGAATAAAACAAATCCATAGTGCATCCTTCTTCGCAAGTAAAGAGAACACAACTTTCATAAGGAAAGCATCGTTTTGTTTCTCCAAATTTTGGAATCCCAATCCACCTTCCTTAATCGGTTGACATACTTCAGGCCATTTAACCAAATGAGCTCCTTTCGCCGACTCAATTCCCCAAACAAATCACCAAATCAATCGTTCCAATTGTTCACAAACTTTCCTTGGAAGGAACGTTGATTGCATAGTATATATAAGGATGGCTGCCAGGATGGACTTGGTAAGCGCAATATGACCCGCCAAAGAAAGAGTCCGAACTTTCCAACCACTTGACCTATCTTGGACCATTTACACTAAATACTGATAAGTTGCCGCCGAAACTCTTTTATGAAGTAAAGGTACCCCAAGTATTTCCTCAATTCCTCAACTTTAGTAAAATCAAGTCGATTCCTAATTTGTTCTCTCAAATTCAATGGTACCAATGCCGAAAAAGAAAATCATTGATTTCGATGGACTAACCTTGTGGCCTGACACATCACAGTAACCCTTCCAAAACTGAATTAATCACATCCGCCTGGTCAAGATTAGCTTCAGCAAAAAGAATTAAATCATTTGCAAAAAACAAATGGGATAAGCCAAGACTGGTTGAGGAAAGCCTGAATGGTTGCCAAGTATTTAAATCAATATCTCACTGAACAGCCTGCGTTAATCGTTCCATACATAAAACAAAAATGTATGAAGATAATGGATTCTCTTGTCTAATTCCACGAGAAGGAGCAAATGTTTCTGTCATTGAGCCGTTCCATAAGATCTATGTATTCACCGAAGTCACATAGGATTTCTAATATTAATCAAAGTGTCCTCTATAAAATCCCACTCTTAGACTATCATACGCCTTCTCTAGATTTATTTTTAGAGCCATCCATCCTTGTTTTCCTTTCTTGCTACGCATCGAATGAATAATTTATTGCACTAAAATAATGTTGCCCACAATAGATCGGTCAGGCACAAAACTAGTTTGATTTTCTGTAACCCATGTTGGAAGTAGAGGTTTCAGTATGTTAACGATTATTTTTTATGGCTTTGTAGACAATATTACAAAAGCTAATCGGACAAAATTGGCTAATAAATTCTGGACTACTGACTTTAGGTATTAATATGAGTAGTGTCTGGTTCAGATCATCATTCCAAAGACCCTCATCGAATACCTCTTTAATAAATTGACAAACCGAAGTATCCATCCTTGACCAATTTTTTTGATAGAACATTGCATGAATATCATCCTTACCCGGCGATTTCAGTGGTGCCATCTCGAAAAATGCTCTCTTAATTTTTTCATTGGAAACCAAATCACTCAGTTCTTCAAGCTCAATTGGATTTACACTGGGAAATTTCCCACGCATAAAGATTTCGCAAGTTCCATTAACTTGTCTTGGTTTGTGCACCAACTTTCATCAGGGTATTTAAGCGCTAAAATTTTGTTTCGTTTCCTTCTTGCCATGGTCACAGTATGAAAATACTTTGTATTGTGATCACCATGAACAATCCAATTCATGCTTACACAAAATTCCTAGTGTTTAGACTGTAGAGCCTTGTCAATGCCTCAAAGTCTTGCTAAAAGAGATTTTTTTTGTTTATTGATATGTCCGAATATCTCTGAATTCCAATGTTGTATCTTTGATTGGAATGCCTGAATATTATCATCGAATTGACCCTCAAGATCTCATATTGATGTGAGAAAATCAGGAAAATTAGGAGGATCATTCCATGCTGCTATATATCGGAATGGTCGATTAGCATTCGGTCTGATATCATCCATGAGTCTACATAGCAATGGACGGTGGTTGGACCCCAGTCTATCGAGATGAGACACAAACGAGTTCGGGAACGTCTCCATCCAACACACATTAGCTAAACAACGACCCAATTGTTGGCTAAAGTTCCCCCTAGACCAAGTAAATGGAGGTCCTTGAAATCTCATGTCAACTAAGCTAGATTCAAACATGAATTCCCCAAAATCCTTACTCCCCAATGCTAATCCAGTCACACCTCCATCACGTTCCTCATTATTGAGAGTGGAGTTAAAGTCCCCTCCCAAAAGCCATGGACAATCATCTCCAGGATTTAGTTCAGTCTTTTCCATAAATGTTTACGGATAGACCGAGTTGGGCTAGCATATATTGCCGTAAAGATATCCAATCCCTATACTCTGGTGAAAAAAGCCTTCCATGGATGTATTGACTGGAAACCTGCAGGATTTCCGAATCCACATCTTCATTCCATAATAACCATATGCCCCCGCTAAATCCATGAACCTCAACTCTAAATGATCTCATAAAATTAAATTTAGCAATCACAACATCTGCTCGCTTCCCACTAATGTGGGGTTCACAAATCACAACCACTTTCGGACGAAACTCTCGAACAAACGATCTCAGGTAGCGTCTGAAGGTTGGCTTGTCGCACCTTGACTATTCCAAAAGAGAAACTTAATCATTAAAAGAAATTATTAATATCATCCGAACATGCTACCCTCTGGTAGTGCATCTTCGTCATGTCCCGACCACACATCGGAATTGTCCATAATTTCTTCTTCACTTGATGATTCAATCATATGAGCCCGTTGCAGCAGATTGCCTTCGCTGTGCCCATGGCCTGACGGTCCCAATCCAGTCTGAGGTTTACCGACAGCATCAAGATCATTTGTAACAGATTGCACCCATTTGGAACTTCGAATTCCATAACAAATATTCTCCTTAAATGTCTTATTAACCACACTAGGAACTTTCGATACCTTAACCCCAGTCTTTGCCTTATCTTTCCTACTTTTTTCAATTATATTTAATGGTGTATGGTTCCCTTTAATATGCGCTAAAGATTGAGTAGAAGCCTTGGCTTCTTGGCCATCTATTAATGGTTGTACACTGACCCCTACTACCTTTTGGTTCCATTTTTCATCTTTTTATCAGGATTAAAGGCTTTATAAGCACCGTTTGGGGTAAAATCACATTTTGATTTTGTTAGAAAATAAGCGTTAATCCAAGAATGAATAATAAGATAAAATAATATTATTTAAATGAACAGTACAAAATTAAGAACAATACAACAATATATAAATCAAACCAATTTGGAACAAAAAGAAACGTGTTGAAGCCTGCACAAACGCAGTTTCCTTAAGACAAATTTTCTGCCACTCCTATGGTGCTCGAGCTCATTGGTCGTCTGTCTCCCAGGATACAACAGCAAATGATCAGCCACAGTTGCACTACTGACCCTTGCCTTCGTCTACCACCGAAAATTATTTGTAAAATCCACAGAGTAAAACAATAAAAAAAATTCTGTGGTTTTTAGTTGTGTTTAAACCTAGAAGGTTTACTCCCTATTTATAAGAGTGTCATGAGGGTATAAGTGAAAATTTTGACCTAATGGAGCATTTAATATTGGGAATCAATTGATTCTCCTATAAAGCAATTTCCAAAATTATTATCTGAATTAAAGGTAACTTCCAATATTGACCCTTTTAATTCCAAGATAAAATTTGGCAAATTTATGCTTTTATTTGAGGAAAATTCATTTCAAATTTGGGTCAAAATATCTGCAAGCCCACGAAGGACCAGACCGGTTCAGACATTTGCGTTACCCACGTCATGCACGTCTACACATTTACGAACCAACAATTGGTTCCACATTTTCCTCAACAACATTTGAATCAATTTCTTATTCAAAGCTCCAAAATTATTTAATTTTTCCAACAATCTCCCACATGAATGAAATTGATTTAATCAAAAACATTTTGACTCAATGCAGTGATAGATTCTACGATCGATAGCTGCATAGAATAGGTAGGTGTCCACCCTTGAGCCTTTCCTTGTGAAAGTATATTTACTTTACTAGTTGACCAGTAGACGTAATGTCCTTGAACTGTTTTGCCATTTGTGTAAACGATGATATACTTCACATAATTACCCCTCTGACAAGAATATTAGTTCTCATGGGTATGTCTATATGGCCGTGGACATCGCGAGGTTCTGCAAGAATTTGAAAGAACTATGCCCAATAGTCTCATTAAAGCAACCCCACTTCACTTTCACATAGGTGACTTATGTTGCTTGACTCACCAAAGCACACAATGGTCATTAAAAACATTGCTTAGCCTAAACCACTTTGATCACTGTTTACATCATAGGAATGGACTTGGGGATAAGAGCCCATTCAGTGACCGCATAGGTCTATACAATTAGGTTTTCCCTTTGAACTTAGATTTTGGGATCTCCAGTCAACTAGGTAGGGTTTTCCTTCACATAGCACCTTAAATTTACATGAGCTTTAGTCTCATTCATTTCGTTTTTTTAACTTGATCTTGATTTAACCCTTTGGTTAGTGGATCTACAACGTTATCCCTTGATTTCAAAAAATCAATAGAGATAAATTCATTTGAGATCAATTGTCTAACGATATTATGTCGACGACGCATATGTCTCGACTTATCATTATACACAAAGCTCTATGCTCTACCAATTTTCGCTTGGTCATCACAATGTATGCACATTGTGGGCACTGGCTTTGGCCATTCAGGAATATGCTCTAAGAAATTTCTGAAGTCATTTGACTTCTTCTCCAGACTTGTTTAGAGCTATAAACTCAAATTTCATTGTGGATTTGGTTATAACCGTTTGTCTTGAGGATTTCCATGACACGGTTCTTCCTCCCAAAGTGAAGACATATCCACTTGTGCCTTTGATATCTTGAATATCAGATATCTAATCGCATCAGAATATCCTTCTAAATAGTAGGATCTCTGGAATAATGCAATTCATAATTCTGAGTATATTTAAGATATCTTAGTACCCTCACAATCTCTTTCTAGTGGTTTTCACTCGGATTACTTGTGAATCTGCTTAAACTGCTCACAGTAAAAGTAATATCTCAACTAGTGCAACTCATGAGTTGCATTAAATTTCCTATGACCTTTGCATATTCCACTTGGTCAACACTTTGGTCTTTGTTCTTGGACAAATGTTGGCATGTATTTATTGGAGTTCTAGCTGCTGGAAACATCCTTGCGAAACTTCTTTTGTCCACGTAGTGTGACTACATCAATATGAGACCTTCAGGTGACCATTTGATTTGGATGTTCATATTTTTCATGTCAATCTCTGTAACACCCCAATTTTGGGCTTGGAAGTTTAGGGTCTGAACCGGACCAGTCTGATTATTGGTTCGAATAAAAAGGTGGTTTTAGGGAAAGCCTAGTTCGGGATGCTTTAAAAATATGGAAAAATATCTAAAAATCCTCTTTTAATATATATATAAGAGTGGTGAAATCAATTTTACAAAATAAGGTTTGGAAGTGCAACATTTCGAAATAGTGACTAAAATGTAATTTTTGAAAAGTTCAGTGGTGACTGTTTTGTAAGGATTAAAACTTTGAATCTTTAAGGAGCTAATTTACCCAAGGAAGGATTTCTTCAGATTTTTTCTTAATTTTAATGATTCATTTAATGTATAATTAATTAAAGGAAAAGTGGAAAATGATATTTTAGCTTTTCATAACTAACTTTCTTAAAAACTTTCTCATCTCTTTTTCTCTCAAAATTCCCTCAGCCAAACACATTTCTACAACAACATTTCTTTTGATTTTCACACTAAATGATGAGGTTTCAATCATCAATTGATTCCTAATCCTTTCTACATCAAATCCTCTTCATTTGCTTATTGAATTTTCAAGGATTTTGGCTCTAATCAAGGAGAAATCTATATTTAGAGGTAAGGATATTCTTCTCCTCTAAATACTCAGTTCTTTACTGAAATTCCCAAGTTCTCAATCCTTAAATTAAGTTTTATAAAAGGTTTTAATGTTGTGATCTTGATTTTGGCTTAAAACTCAAGATTTGGAACAAATCTTGAAGAAATTCGTGATGATTGTTTGGGCTCTGTTTTGAGATGGCTTTTTAATGTATTTTGGATGTTTAATGATGTGTAATTGAGGTTTAATCAATGCAATCCCGAATAGGTTGATTTTCCTAAGTGTTTGCTTGTGAAAATGGTGGTTTTTGGGGTGATCTTGGTGTTCTGTTATAGCTGGAGGTATAAGGACGAGTTTAGGTTCTTTTTGGATGTTAAATGATGTTTAGGAATGTTTAGAAGTGATGGATCTTGGCTGGGTAATGTTGTGGAAGAGTATGGAAGTGATTTCGATTGTGTTTGGTAGCCGAAATGTTAGATTTGGTGAGAGCAGCGAGTTTAGGTGTAATGGCTGAAGATTTTAATGCATGATGATGCATCAATCCCCTGCTTTGATGTGTTTAAAACATGGGAGACATCTTCGGATTCTTGTGGTGTTGATCCGGAGGCTTGATCGGCGTTTCGGCAAGCTTGCGAAACGGAATTGGTGAGTGAAGTTGGGATTTCCAGCTTTGTAATGAATGTTTGAAGGTTTGGGAGCTTAGTTTAAGTCTACTCTCTTGGATGAACCATGAGATGGTTGGATGCAATGTATTTAATTTGCATGTTTAAATTCTATTTTGAAAGCATGTTTTAGCATGATTAATGCTGGTTTTGAAAGCCATGTGTTGAAGGATGCTCAAGGTAAGAGATCCTTGGTTTGATGTTAGTAAACATGGTTTTGATGCATAGTGATGCATGATGGTTTAATGGCTTTGGTTAATGCTTTAAAACAGTGGATTATTGATGATAAATGATGTATATTGGCAAGTGATGTGTGGTTTTAAAGTACTTGAATCGGATATAGTTAGCCGGCTATAGGATTGGGTGCACCGTGAATAAAGTCGCCTTGGATGTTGAGGGGTTGGAATTGTACCATAAACTCCATCCAAGTACACTAACGAGATGTTTAAGATCACAATGGTGGTTAAAAGTCCATGTGTGGATCTTGTGTTGAGTGTCTCGTGTTCTCGTTAGTGATGTTATACAACTACCGATGAGTGATGTGGAGGGGTTGTGATTGTACCGTTAAACTCCATCACGGGTGTTGAGGGGTTGTGATTGTACCGTTAAACTCCACCTTGTGTGTTCAGTAGTGTGTATGAAGCGTATGGGACAATGCTTGTAATCCGCGTATCCGATTGTGTTTTATGTTGTAAACAGTTATGGATTATCACTTGGAAGCCAATATGACATGTTGTACCAATGAAGCATGAGATGCTTGTTTAAGAATGCAAGGTTGCATGAGTAATGATGTTTATGTGCTAAAAGGCTTTGTGAAAAGTGTTTTATAAAATACATTATTGTGTTGTTTCTTTAGAGCATGCCTCACTAAGCATTTGTGCTTACGCTCTCTCTCTTGAACCAATAATGCAGATAATTGAGGTGTTTGAGGGCAGCAAGGAGGCTAAGAATCCAAGGGAAAGCTAAGCTCATGTATGGTGATTTTTTCACAACATTGTTAGTTTTTTATATTTGGCAATAGGAACCTAGGATGTGATTTGGGAGATGTTTTGGACTCCCTAGTTGTGGCATGATGCCTTAAATGATTTGGATTTGTAAATGGCCATTTTGGTGCTTGTTTTGATGCTTTGAAGGTTGTTTGCTTTGGATATTAGGATGCATGCCTATAGACTTGTGAATTTTCCTAATTGATGCCATAAATGTCTATTGATGTTGCAAACATGTGTCTTATATGTATGATGACTTGTTGGCATGATTAGGAAGTCATTGGGATGCGTTTGAGTGGTTAATTGTATGTTAAACCAGCAAATTCTGCACTTTTTGGGCAGTCCGTATCGGAACGGGCACTAGCGTTTCGAAACGGGGGCCTGTAATGGCCTTCGTGTATCGAAACAGATAGGGCCGTTCCGAAACGTTTTGGCCACTGCCAGGCCCTGTTTCGATACAAGTCTCGAAACGAACCCGCGTTTCGGAACGGTCAACCCCTGTTCCGAAACAGATGACCGTTGGGCACTGATTTGAATGGTTTTGAGGTTTGCAAGCTTTACGTTTTAGTCCCGAATTTTGTATTTGCAATTGCTTGAGTTTGAGATGTCCGTTTAAGGTAAAATTTGACAGGGAAGCATGTAATATGATTAATTTGATATTGATAACCTTAAAATCAGTTAAGTCTCCCATCTTTCCAAAATTTATAATTTGGTCCCTAACTTTGTATGTTATACAATTGGGTCCCTTATTGCTTTCCGATCGTTGTGCTTTTCAAGTATGCTTTTCTCAAGTGTATGCTTAAGGTTAATGTGCATCTAGATAAGATTAAAAAGAAAAAAAGGGTCGTTAATCAAGGTTGACTTTCAGGTTGACTTTGGTTTTCCCCGTGTAATCTTCGTAGTTCGGGTCAACCATCTAGGCCGGGCTAAGGGGGTTACATTTTGTGGTATCAGAGCTGAGTTCTCGAATAAACGGGAATGGTTATGTGGGTGATGTATGTATGATTGCATGATATGCTTTTTAAGTGAAAAGTTTGATGTGTGAATTGTAAGTATGTTGCGATTGTGATGTTATGCTGTGTTGAAGCATGTTAGAGGGACCCATTGCCATATCAAAACTAATGAAATGAATTGTTTTTGAAAAATGAGCTTGAGTGCTTGGATTACTTACCTTGTTGAGCCTAATTATGTTTATTGCATTTGTGTTAGTGCATTGTTTTAGTGAATGGGACCTCGTAGAGAGACGAGAATTAATACGCGAGCTATGGCTCAGAACGAGAATGAGAACAATGCTGATAATGTTGTGGATATACCTCCTCCTCCTGGTGGTTGACCTCCCGGTGGTGGTGGTGCTGGAGGTGATGGAGCTGGTGCTGGGGTCGCTGGACCTGAAGCTGGGCATGGGCAAGCTGCTCCTGACATGACAGTTTTGATTCAATCTATTGCTGGAGCCTTTTAGGCGGTAGTAGTTGGAACTCACGGAGCTGGGCATCAGGGTGATGCAAATGCGAGATTACCTTTGGAACGTTTGAGCAGTCTGGGAAGGACTGAGTTCAGAGGTTTGTCTGCTGAGGGTTCCGAATCTTGGTTGGAAAGTACCAAGAGGATATTGGGACAAATGAACTGCAATGATGTGTAGAAGTTAGGATGTGTGGTATCGTTGTTACATGATGATGCGTATACCTGGTGAACGACCACTGTCTCCGGAATGGAGGAAGCTGATGTGACTTGGACGTTCTTTCTGAACGCATTCAAGCGGAAGTATCTAGGTGTGCGATACCTGGATGAAAAGAAAAGAGAATTCATGTCTCTTACACAAGGAAGTATGACGGTGGCTGAATACGAGATTCAGTTCGTCCGTCTCAGTCAGTACGCACCTAAGCTTATCCCTGATGAGCAGGAGAGGTGTGAGCATTTCAGATATGGTTTGGTGATAGACGTAAAGACCTTCATGCTTGCAGCTGAGTACACGAATTTTGATGTGCTGGTGAGTAGGGCAAATGACATTGAGCAGAATCTGGGTTTGTCTTCCAGGAGTGTTGGTTCTGGCTCTGGCAAGAGAGCTGCTGAGTATAGTTCAGGTGGTGGACAAAACAAGAGAGGACGAGATAGGAGATATCAGTCTTCTGCTAGGCGTGGTAGTGGAGGGCATGGTGCACCTGTTTAGGGGGACAGGGCGAGAGCTGATCCGAACACGTGCTGGGCGTGTGGATCGCGTGGTCATTTGAGGCGTGATTGTCCTCGGGCAGCGAGAGAGGTGAAGGCTTCTGTGGCAGTGACCGGTAATTAGTGCTGGAATTGTGGTTCAGCAGACTACATGAGGAGGGAGTGTCCTTTGTTGACCGGTGGTGGTCAGGGACGTGCTCATGGTGTTGTTGCACCGCAGAGAGGTCGTGGTAACTTCCAGCGCAGAGATGATGGTGGAAGGAATGTGGCACATGTGGTGGCTGTCCAACCTGAGGGCGGAGGCCATGCTCGGGTGTATACTCAACGAGAGGGGAGGAATGACACGGATGTGATCGCAGGTACCTTCACTTTGAAATCCTTGTCATTACTTTCCTTGATTGATTCTGGATCTACACACTCATACATATTACGTGAACATGCTCAATTTCTTGGTTTACCTGTTGAGTCTTTGGATGTTGGTATGCGTGTAACTAGTTCCTTTAGTGAGACCGTTGTGACACGGAGTTGTATAGAAGATGTCCTTTGGTAGTGCAAAACCATGTTTTTCATGTTGATCTCGTGGAATTGCCATTCTATGGTTTTGATGTAATCCTTGGTATGGATTGGCTTGTTGAACATCGAGCTGTGGTGGATTTTGAGAACAAGCGAGTTTCGTTGAAGCTTGTGGATGATTATGGGGTAGTGGTGGTTGGTGAGAATGTGAAGTTTCTTGCCAATGTGGTGTCTTCGTTGGAGGCGAGCCGGATGCTGAGGCAAGGTTGTGAAGCCTACCTAGCCTTTGTGATGAATCCTATCTCTAAGGAGTTGCGAGTTCAAGATATCAGGACTGTGCGAGAGTTTCCTGGTGTGTTTCCGGAGGAGTTACCTGGATTGCCTCCTAATCGAGAGGTGGAGTTTGGAATTGAGTTGTATGAAAACACAACTCCAGTGTCCATTACTCCTTATCGAACGACACCTAAAGAGTTGAAGGAGCTGAAGATGCAATTTCAGGAGTTGCTTGATCGTGGTTTCATTCGGCCGAGTGTGTCACCTTGTGGTGCACCAGTCTTGTTTGTGAAGAAAAAGGATGGCACTATGAGAATGTGCATCGATTACCGTCAGCTGAACAAATTGACTATCAAGAATCGGTATCCATTGCCGAAGATTGATGATCTTTTTGATCAATTTCGGGGAGCGGCTGTGTTCTCTAAATTTTACTTAAGGTCAGGTTATTACCAGTTGAAGGTGAAGGATGTGGATGTGCCAAAGACAGCCTTCAGAACGAGGTATGGGCATTATGAGTTCCTTGTGATGCCGTTTGGTTTGACGAATGCTCCTGCAGCTTTTATGGACATGATGAATAGAGTGTTCCACGAATACTTGGACAAATTTGTTGTGGTGTTCATTGATGATATCCTTGTGTGCTCTCGTACTGAGGAGGAGCATGAGGGGCATTTGTGGATTGTGTTGCAGGCTTTGTTGGAGAACTAGCTAAGCTAAGCAAGTGTGAGTTCTGGCTTAGAGAAGTTGTGTTCCTTGGTCATGTGGTTTCTGCTGAGGGGATTCGTGTTGATCCTCAGAAGATTGAGGCAGTGATGAATTGGAAGCCTCTTAAGTCTGTTCATGAAGTTCGTAGTTTCCTTGGTTTGGCAGGATACTACCGGAGGTTCGTGGATGGATTTTCAAAAATTGCTGCACCTTTGACGAAGTTGTTGCAGAAGGATGTCAAGTATGACGGAAGCGAGACAACAGGCTTTTAAGAAGCTGAAGGCAGCTTTGACGCAAGCTCCTATCTTGGTTCAACCTGAATCAGGGAAAGAGTTTGTGGTGTACAGTGACGCATCCTATGTTGGTTTGGGGTGTGTGTTGATGCACGAGGGTAAGGTGGTGGCTTATGCACCACGCCAGTTGAAGGTGCATGAGCGCAATTATCCTACGCATGACATATAGTTAGCTGCGGTGGTTTTTTCTTTGAAAATTTGGAGACATTACCTATATGGTGAAAAGTGTACTGTGTACACGGCTCACAAAAGTTTGAAGTATCTGATGTCTCAGAAAGAGTTGAATCTTAGGCAACGACGTTGGGTGGAGTTGCTTAACGATTACGATCCGACGATCGAGTATCATCCGGGTAAAGCTAATGTTGTAGCGAATGCCTTGAGTAGGAAGGTAGCAGTGGAGTTGAGGGCTATGTTTGCCAGATTGAGCATTTCGCGAGATGGCGGTCTTGTGGTTGAATTGCAAGTGAAACCATCTTTGGTTCAGTTGATAAAGGATAAGCAGTTGTTGGATGATTCCTTGGTGCCACATGTTCAGGATATTGCTGAGGATAGGCTATCAGATTTCTGCTTTAATGATGATGGAGTTTTATGTTTTGGGAGTCGGATAGTAGTGCCCAATGATGCTGAGTTGAGGCGTGCTATTATGACTGAAGCTCATAGTAGTCCTTTTGCTATGCACCCTGGTAGTACTAAGATGTATCGTGATCTTAGAGATGAGTACTATTGGGTGGGTTTAAAGAAAGATGTTGCGGAGTATGTGAGTAAGTGCATGGTATGTCAGCGAGTTAAGGCTGAGCATCAGTTTCCTTCTAGGTTGTTGCAACCATTGAGGATTCCTGAGTGGAAGTGGGAAATGATTACCATGGACTTTGTGTCTGGTTTTCCTTTGTCGCTATCGAAGAAGAATTCGGTGTGGGTGATTGTGGATCACCTTACGAAGTGTGCGCATTTCTTACCTGTGCATACTATGTACACATTGGATAGGCTTGCAAAGCTGTACATTGCTGAGATTGTGCGACTGCATGGTGTGCCAAAGTCGATCGTGTCAGATAGAGATCCGAGGTTTACACCGCGTTTCTGGGAATGTTTGCATCAAGCATTGGGTACACGGCTGAATTTTAGTACTTCATATCATCCACAGTCGGATGGACAGTCTGAGCGTGTTATCCAAGTGCTGGAGGATATGTTGAGGTGCTGTGTGATTGAGTTTCAAGGCTCTTGGGAGAAGCATTTGCCTTTGGTGGAGTTTGCTTATAACAACAGCTACCAGGCAAGTATTCAAATGGCACCTTATGAAGCCTTGTACGGGAGGAAATGCAGAACTCCTCTTTGTTGGGCTGAAACATGTCAGAAGTTGGTTTTAATGCCAGCTTTGTTGAAGGGAACCACCGAGAAGGTGAAGCTCATTTGTGAGCGATTGAAGGCAGCTTCTGATCGACAGAAGTCTTACGCGGATTTGAAGCGTAGGGAGATTGAGTATGCGGTAGGTGACCGTGTGTTTTTGAAGGTTTCGCCTTGGAAGAAGGTGATGAGGTTTGGCCGAAAGGGTAAGTTGAGCCCTAGGTACATTGGACCATACGAGGTGATTGAACGTGTGGGTCCTGTTGCGTACAAGTTGAGATTGCCGCAAGAGTTGGAAAAGATTCATGATGTGTTTCATGTCTCTATGCTTCGGAAGTATAGATCGGATCCTTCGCATGTTATGCCTGTGGAGGAAGTGGAGCTGAATCCAGACTTGACCTATGATGAGGAACCGGTGGAAATTCTGGATTCAGACAGTAAAGTTCTTCGAGGTAAAACCATTGAGTTGGTAAAGGTGTTGTGGAAGCATCGTGGTGTTGAGGAAGCCACGTGGGAACGAAAGGATGACATGAAGAAGCAGTTTCCGTATCTCTTTCCTCCGGGTAAATTTCAAGGACGAAATTTCTTAAGGGGGGGAGAGTTGTAACACCCCAATTTTGGGTTTGGAATTTTAGGGTCTGAACCAGACCGGTCTGATTATCGGTTCGAATATAAAGGTGGTTTTAGGGAAAGCCTAGTTCAGGATGCTTTAAAAATATGGAAAAATATATAAAAATCCTCTTTTAATATATATAAGAGAGTGGTGAAATCAATTTTACAAAATAAGGTTTGGAAGTGCAACATTTCGAAATAGTGACTAAAATATAATTTTTGAAAAGTGCAGTGGTGACTGTTTTGTAAGGATTGAAACTTTGAATCTTTAAGGAGCTAAATTACCCAAGGAAGGATTTCTCCAGATTTTTTCTTAATTTTAATGATTCATTTAATGTATAATTAATTAAAGGAAAAGTGGAAAATGATATTTTAGCTTTTCATAACTAACTTTCTTAAAAACTTTCTCATCTCTTTTTCTCTCAAAATTCCCTCAGCCAAACACATTTCTACAGCAACATTTCTTTTGATTTTCACACTAAACGATGAGTTTTCAATTATCAATTGATTCCTAATCCTTTCTACATCAAATCCTATTCATTTGCTTATTGAATTTTCAAGGATTTTGGCTCTAATCAAGGAGAAATCTATATTTAGAGGTAAGGATATTCTTCTCCTCTAAATACTCAAGTCTTTACTGAAATTCCCAAGTTCTCAATCCTTAAATTAAGTTTTATAAAAGGTTTTAATGTTGTGATCTTGATTTTGGCTTAAAACTCAAGATTTGGAACAAATCTTGAAGAAATTCGTGGTGATTGTTTGGGCTCTGTTTTGAGATGGCTTTTTAATGTATTTTGGATGTTTAATGATGTGTAATTGAGGTTTAATCAATGCAATCCCGAATTGGTTGATTTTCCTAAGTTTTTGCTTGTGAAAATGGTGGTTTTTGGGGTGATCTTGGTGTTATGTTATAGCTGGAGGTATAAGGACGAGTTTAGGTTCTTTTTGGATGTTAAATGATGTTTAAGAATGTTTAGAAGTGATGGATCTTGGCTGGGTAATGTTGTAGAAGAGTTTGGAAGTGATTTCGGTTGTGTTTGGTAGCCGAAATGTTAGATTTGGTGAGAGAAGCGAGTTTAGGTGTAATGACTGAAGATTTTAATGCATGATGATGCATTAATCATTTGCTTTGATGTGTTTAAAACAGGGGAGACATCTTCGGATTCTTGTGGTGTTGATCCAGAGGCTTGATCGGCGTTTCGGCAAGCTTGTGAAACGGAATTGGTGAGTGAAGTTGGGATTTCCAGCTTTGTAATGAATGTTTGAAGGTTTGGTAGCTTAGTTTAAGTCTAAACAACTTAACTAAGCTCAAGAGTAAGTTTTCGGGAAAACTCTCTCTCTTGGATGAACCATGAGATGGTTGGATGCAATGTATTTAATTTGCATGTTTAAATTCTGTTTTGAAAGCATGTTTTAGCATGATTAATGCTGGTTTTGAAAGCCATCTGTTGAAGGATGCTCAAGGTAAGATATCATTGGTTTGATGTTAGTAAACATGGTTTTGATGCATAGTGATGCATGATGGTTTAATGGCTTTGGTTAATGCTTTAAAACAATGGATTATTGATGATAAATGATGTATATTGGCAAGTGATGTGTGGTTTTAAAGTACTTGAATCGGATATAGTTAGCCGGCTATTGGATTGGGTGCACCGTGAATAAAGTCACCTTGGATGTTGAGGGGTTGGAATTGTACCGTAAACTCCATCCAAGTACACTAACGAGATGTCTAAGATCACAATGGTGGTTGAAAGTCCATGTGTGGATCTTGTGTTGAGTGTCCCGTGTTCTCGTTAGTGATGTTATACAACTACCGATGAGTGATGTGGAGGGGTTGTGATTGTACCGTTAAACTCCATCACGGGTGTTGAGGGGTTGTGATTGTACCGGTAAACTCCACCTTGTGTGTTCGGTAGTGTGTATGAAGCGTATGGGAGAACACTTGTAATCCGCGTATCCGATTGTGTTTTATGTTGTAAACGGTTATGGATTATCACTTGGAAGCCAATATGACATGTTGTACTAATGAAGCATGAGATGCTTGTTTAAGAATGCAAGGTTGCATGAGTAATGATGTTTATGTGCTAAAAGGCTTTGTGAAAAGTGTTTTATAAAATGCATTATTGTGTTGTTTCTTTAGAGCATGCCTCACTAAGCATTTGTGCTTACGCTCTCTCTCTTGAACCAATAATGCAGATAATTGAGGTGTTTGAGGGCAGCAAGGAGGCTAAAAATCCAAGGGAAAGCTAAGCTTATGTATGGTGATTTTTTCACAACATTGTTAGTTTTTGATATTTGGCAATGGGAACCTAGGATGTGATTTGGGAGATGTTTTGGACTCCCTAGTTGTGGCATGATGCCTTAAATGATTTGGATTTGTAAATGGCCGTTTTGGTGCTTGTTTTGATGCTTTGAAGGTTGTTTGCTTTGGATATTAGGATGCATGCCTATAGACTTGTGAATTTTCCTAATTGATGCCATGAATGTCTATTGATGTTGCAAACATGTGTCTTATATGTATGATGACTTGTTGGCATGATTAGGAAGTCATTGGGATGTGTTTGAGTGGTTAATTGTATGTTAAACCAGCAAATTCTGCACTTTTTGGGTAGTCCGTATCGGAACGGGCACTAGCGTTTCGAAACGGGGGCCTGTAATGGCCTTCGTGTATCGAAACAGATAGGGTCGTTCCGAAACGTTTTGGCCACTGCCAGGTCCTGTTTCGATACAGGTCTCAAAATGAACCCGCGTTTCGGAACGGTCAACCCCCGTTTCAAAACAGACGACCGTTGGGCACTGGTTTGAATGGTTTTGAGGTTTGCAAGCTTTACGTTTTAGTCCCGAATTTTGTATTTGCAATTGCTTGAGTTTGAGATGTCCGTTTAAGGTGAAATTTGACAGGGAAGCATGTAATATGATTAATTTGATATTGGTAACCTTCAAATCAGTTAAGTCCCCCATATTTCCAGAATTTACAATTTGGTCCCTAACTTTGTATGTTGTGCAATTGAGTCCCTTATTGCTTTTCGATTGCTATGCTTTTCAAGTATGCTTTTCTCAAGGGTACGCTTAAGGTTAATGTGCATCTAGATAAGATTAAAAAGAAAAAAAAGGGTCGTTAATCAAGGTTGACTTTCGGGTTGACTTTGGTTTTCCCCGTGTAATCTTCGTAGTTCGTTCAACCGTCTAGGCCGGGCTGAGGGGGTTACAATCTCGAATTTGACAAGTCTTTGGTACGTTTACCATTTCATTGTTACTTGCAACATAGAATAATATATCAAATATTAGTGGTTTTGACATATACACATCTGTCACACTCATTTAAAGTCGTTTGTGATTATGACATTATCAAACTTTCCATGTCTTTACTTTGGTGCTTGTTTAAGTTTGTACAAGGACGCCACCAATCTGCAGACTTTCCTCTCTTGACTTGAAACTACATGACCCTCAGGTTGTTCCATGTATATTTCTTCATCAAGATCTCCATTGAGGAAAGATGTTTTAACATCTATTTGATGTACTTCTAGATTCCGCAAAGCGAAAATTGTAAGTATCATCCTTATGGAGGTTATCCTTGATACAAGAGAGTATCTATCAGAATAGTCAAGGTCTTCCCTTTATTGGTAACCTTTTATTATCAATATGACTTTGTACTTATGAATTGTTCCATCTACTTTCATTTTCTGTTTGAAAATTCATTTAGAACTTAGTGGTTTAATTCCTGGAAGAAAATCCACTAATTCTCACGTATAGTTGCATGATGGAATCGATTTCACTCTTAATGGCATCCTTCCATAAGGTGCATTCAGATGAACCTATAACATCATTATACGTTTGTGATTCAACCTCTAGCATAAAGTTTAGAAAAATTGATCCAAATTTTTTTCTACCTTTGCTCGTTTACTTCTTTGTGGCTCTATTTCAAGCTCAACCCCTTATTAATCATTTGAGCCATCTTTATCGATAGTCTCCGAAGTTCATTTGATTGAACTTTGACCAACTTTCCTAGATTTACAAGGGATTACATTTTCAAAGAAAAGACATCATTTGCTTCCATTATCGTATGCTTGTCAATCTCATGGTTCTTCGATTCATATACAAGAAATCAATATACATTGTTATATTCTGTATAGCCAATGAAATTACAATCCACCATTTTTGGGGATCTATTCTCATTTGCTTTAATAATGAGGTCATTATCTTTAGAAGACACCTCACATTTTCAATTAGTTGTAGGAAGGTTTAATTACCTTCCATAACTTATTTGGTGTCTTGTCTCTTTAATTATGGGGAATTTTATTTAAAAGGTAATTAGCTTATAAAACAACTTTTCCCACATGTTAGGCACATTATAGTACCAACGTTACACATATAGAGCTTCTCCCCATCTTAAACCTTTAATTAAGTTTGGGATTCAACATCATGCTCATAGAGAACAATTTTCACTATAGCTTCATCTTTACTTTTAAGTAAATGCACATAACATTTTTTGTGCTATCATCAATGAAGGTAATAAACATATTCCTTCAACCAATATGTTGTCATATCAATTATTATGGCAATAACACTGCCCTCATTTGGAAGTCTATAGTTCGAAGACTTGTTCCCCATCTTACGGCAATTGAAGCATTTTTTTCATGAAATTTTGCTTCTTGAACACACTATCTAATTTACGGTTTGAAGTCATTTTTGAATTTTACTATGTTTGCCATGATAATATTTATCTTAGCAATATTTACCTTAGTAACATTTGAAGGTGGTAACAATATTTACCTTATCCTCCCTAATAATAGGAAGATCATCCTTCAGATATTTGACTAGGTTTATCATGGTCAAATATGTAACATCTTTTTTTCCATGTTTGAAATTCTTTCCAATGAATTTCACTGATTTTTTCATTGTGTCATGTAGACACAATCCAAAACCAAGCATTATGAATCTGTTAAACGTCAGGAATTTAGTCAAAGACTAAAACCAGAAACAGAAACATAATTTCTAACTTTTGTTAAACGACAGAGATTTAATAAACTAAACCCCAAACAAAAGTTCACACGATATTAATAGAAAGAACAACAATAAACAATGCACCAGGTAGGTAACTTATGAAAGAGAGGTGGTGCACTAGGCACGCTTAAATACCAAGTCTCTCAAAGAACCAATCCTAGACATGAACTTTTAAATTTTATTTCAATCGTCGTTTATGGATTCTATTCTTGAAATCATTCCAAGCATGAGTGATCAATCGAAGTCACTACATTTGATTCACAACAATTTGGAATCTTCCATCTATGGTCCAATGACCCTCACGATTCTTTAGCCATTTTTAAACGTTGTGCACTTCATAGCATGCATCAGAATAGGCTTTAAGAATTTAATTTTGACATAGAGAACCAAATTCTTCTATGCTTTGATTCGAGACCTTAGTCAGAATTTAGTAACCAATGTTATTTTCAAAATAAATTCACCGATTTATTTTTAAAATAGAATTATACTTGATTCTTTAAGAAATAATAACTTTAAGTTATTTCTCTTTCCAAAATAAATTCAGCAATTTATTTCAAGGTTGAATCATTCTAGATTCTCACGAAATTAAATCCAACGATTTATTTCCCTTAACAAGTTAGAATGAACACATGCTTCTAGTAAAGAAATAAATTTAATGATTTATTTCCTTTTACACAAATTAAATCATATTTGATTCTTACGGGAATAAATTCAATGATTTATTTTTCTTAACAAGTTAGAATCAACGCATGATTCTAGCATAGAAATAAATTTAATGATTTATTTTCTTTTACAAAAATTGAATCATACTTGATTCTTATAGAAATAAATTCAATGATTTAATTTTCTCACCAACCTTAGAATCATACAAGATTCTCTTGAAAATAAATCCAATGATTTATCTTCTTTTCCAAAATTAGAATCAACACAAGATTCTAATATAGAAATAAATTCATGATTTATTTCTCTTATATCTTCTGTTAAATATTGGGATTAGTAGTACTAAAACCCAAACCAAAGATATCAAGGCAACGGAATCAAAGGAATTGATCCTTTAATTTTCTTTTATTCTTGTTTTGGAAAATATCACGTAAATCTGTTAAAACGACATAAATTAATTTATGAAATGAATTATTTACGAGATCTTTGTTTCCAAAACAAATCACGATTTCGCTTGAATATTTTGTTCGTCTCTATAAAATTTCTCAAAAGGAAATTATTAGTTTGAAAGAAATAATAATTATCACATATAAATATCACATAAGATATTCCTTTTTCACACCAAATGTATTAAAGGCCAAAATTATTTAAGGAATAAATACCTTAAAATAAAAGAATCGCATTGATTCTTACTAACTGAACAAGACAAGTTCTTTTTTTTCATATTTAAGGCCAAAAACAATATTTGGTAATAATACCATAATAAAGTTTTACCTTAAAATTATCATTGAAGAGTGCACCACTCTTGCTCGGGACTCGTGATTTCTTTGGTTCAATTTTGGTAATTTCCATCGAATAGCACACCAGACTTAGGAAAGATTACATGTTTAAATTTCATATTCAACATTTTATGAAATTTAATAAAACCTTTAACCTCACCAAATTCACGTCAAATCATATGTTGAATTCATATGAAATTTCATGTACCATCCCGGTAGGTAAATCCTTGCAATTCGCCGCGGCAATAAACTCACATTTTCGAGATGAATACTCCATTGTGGTAAATTGTTCGTCTTGGATTAAAATTTGAGAATATGTCTTAAGATTGTTAGAAAATAAACGTTAATCCAAGAATAAATAATAAGATAAAATAATATTATTTAAATGAACAGTACAAAATTAAGAACAATACAACAATATATAAATCAAACCGATTTGGAACCAAAAGAAACGTGTTGAGGCCTGCACGAACGCAGTTTCCTTAAGACAAGTTTTCGGCCACTCCTATGGTGCTCGAGCTCATTGGTCGTCTGTCTCCCAGGATACAACAACAAATGATCAGCCACAGTTGCACTACTGTACAAATCACGAACTGACCCTTGCCTTCGTCTACCACCGAAAACTATTTGTAAAATCCATAGAGTAAAACAATAAATTTTTTTCTGTGGTTTTTAGTTGTGTTTAAACCTGGAAGGTTTACTCCCTATTTATAAGAGTGTCATGAGGGTATAAGTGGAAATTTTGACCTAATGGAGCATTTAATATTGAGAATCAATTGATTCTCCTATAAAGCAATTTCTAAAATTATTATCTGAATTAAAGGTAACTTCCAATATTTATCCTTTTAATTCCAAGATAAAATTTGGAAAATTTATGCTTTTATTTGAGGAAAATTCATTTCAAATTTGGGTCAAAATATCTGCAAGCCCACGAAGGACCAGACCGGTTCAGACATTTGCGTTACCCAGTCGTGCACGTCTACACATTTACGAACCAACAATTGGTTCCACATTTTCCTCAACAGCATTTGAATCAATTTCTTATTCAAAGCTCTAAAATTATCGATTTTTTCCAACAGATTCATCCATTCTATTAGCCATCACTGTTTGCTTCCCTTTTATTTCCTTTGACACCCTTGCCCTCTCTTTTGGAGAGAGCTCTGCCACTTATTTATTCTCCAACTCCTTCTTCTCCTTAATAATTTCCAGTGTCGAGTAGTGAGATGCCCCAATAGTTTCCTTACAAGATACATGTATCTAATTATCATTGGTCACAGGCCGGGGTTTAGGACGCCTATTTTCCACAACCATCCATGGACCATATAGTTTCTCATCATTCGGCTCTTTTGAGGCAGCTTGATTTTGATCTTCCTTAGCATACTCCTGTCCTGAAGCATCTGATGTCCCACAAGCCCTCCTTAGAATGGCCATAGATACCACATGAATAACAAATATTGTGTAAACCATCGTATTCAAGTTTCTATACAAATCCATCTATCCCTATACATGGGATTAACGATTTGTTCGTGTCGACAATAATAACCAATCTAGCAAATTTCCCTCGGCCACCTGCAAGTGTGTTATAATCTACTTTCACGACCATTCCTACTATGGCCGCGATGCGACGAAAAAGGCTTTTTTGTATAATATCGATAAGGCATGCCCGGTAGTTTGACCCATACGAGCACATGTGATGGATACTTTTCTGACATCGAGAACGACCTACTTCAGTGTTGGACTGTTAAATAACTGCCATAGAGAGTCCATGGTCCAGCCTTGACATAGTCTTGAGCATTAACAAACTTCACCAAATAGTAATTATATTCCAAATCAATTAATTGAAATTCCCTTAGAGGATTCCACAAAGTTGTAATACAGGACAACAATGTCTTATATCCTATGTTTCGTCCCAACAGTCGGATAATGAGGGTTTTATGTATACTTTGATCAATCTTATCATGTACACGATTAGAGAATCGAATCTTAGGAAACGGTCTTGGGGTGTCCACGATACAATCTTTATCCAAAACATCCACTTCCTCATCCTCTACTTTTTCTTTTGTACCTGTAGCATCATCCTTCGAATTACCAGAAACCATATTTGCATAGGTCGGGCAAGGTAATTCCTCCCATTTAATTCCCTTTTCTGGGATTTCGACATCGTTTTCTTCACCATCAGCGTCCATATCGATTGCTTCCTCATCACGGAACTTATCTTGATTTTGACATTGATTACATTGTTTCTTTGCTTCTCTTATATCTTTTCAATGGGGCGTCTGGCCTTTCAAGGGCTGGTGACGACATAACATGATGAACAGGATCAGGTGGCCTTCCATTATGCAATTCATGGTGACCACTATTAGGGTTCCAAGTAGGGTTATCGAGAGAATTCATGGTAATTTTCGCAAGTGGTTATTCAGTTTTATTTCAACTTTAAATTCTTAGTTAGTGTTTATGTCGTTTAAATATATAAAACTATAAATTCATGTCATCACTGAGTTACTAATATAATAGTAGAGTGATTAAAAAATTTAATCTCTAAAGTTGAGTGATAAAATTAAAATTTCTTAAACTTTAGTGACTAAAACAAAAGTGAGAGTAAGTTGAGTGATGAAATTTGTAATTTACTCAAACAAAAGCAGTGCCATCCATGTTGAACAGAAAAAAAAATCAAAAAAGAAAGAAGCAAGAAAAAACTCTAGCATGAAATGAAAGACAAAATTAAATCTAAATTCAAACATTTTGTATCCTTAAACATATTTGAGAGCCCATCACATGAAGACCTCCAAGTCATATTCACGCGAAAAGGCAGGTACCCTCAAAGGGGAAATGCGCACTTCACAATTTTTTTCTCTCTCACCGGGCAATGTCATGGCAATGGGGGCGGATATAGAGACTTCAGTGAAGAAAAGGAAAAGTAAAGGTACTTCCATAAGAAAAGGGTTTGAAGGAGAGTTCGATTCGAAGTCAAGACTCCTAAGTACGGTTGAGAAAGACAACACCGTTTCAGAAACAAAAGGGCAGCTGAGAGCACGTGTTGGAAATGCTAATGAGAGTGATGGGTCTCGTGCAGATCAAGTCGGAATGTGGGATGGGCTTGCGATAAACGACCCAGTCGAGAGTGATATGGAAATCATGCCCAATGAGCCCGAATGCAATGAGAGGGAATAAGGGGTAACCGTTATGAATTGTTAGGGTTGTTAGAAAGATGCCAGCTGTTGAAAAATAAGTTGCTGAGCTAGCCATGTTATAAGGGTGTACTGAACTTTGTTTTACACACTTATTATCATCAATGAAAATTTCTCTCTCTTATTCTCTCAACATTCTCTTATGATCTCACCTTTTCTACTCATTCTTGGTCTATTTTCTAATTTCTTCAATAGGTTCGTGACAAATTGGTAATCAGAGCTTTGTTATTGATCCAACGCCAAGCTGGGAAAACCAAAAAAGTCGCAACAAATGGGAGAAACAATGGATCTTGTCGTGATGCAATAACAGTTGAATACGATACAGGACCATCTGAAGAAAAAGAAAGATGACGAGACCATTCCCAAATGGTGGGAAGGCCAGAACGCCCTGTGGGAAGCGAGATTTAGTAACTTGGAGCGGACCACTGCTGAAAACCAGGACTATCTGGAAAAGATCTTCAATGTGTTGAACAAGGTAGCCGAAGAACCTGAAACGATAATCACAAAAGTGCCTCAAGGCGTGGAGAATCTAGAAGCAAATATTACTCCCCCTAAAAGTGAAGGTAAAAAACCTATACAAGTAACTATAGTAGATGAACAAGGGAAATACTTTTTGAATACCACAGAACCTGGTATATTAGCTAACAAACCAGGGGGAATTGGAATGCTAGTGCTGGGCCATCACAACAGAAAGATGCTATTGGTGGTAACTTGGTTAACGAGACAAGGTTAGGGTCAGCTAAGGATCCCTATATGTTGGAAAAATTGAGTCAAATGAATGCTCATGGGAATGCAGGGGAGTTTTGTTTCAGACTTAAGATCGAACTACAGTTTTTTGAAGGGGAAAACCCTAGGGGATGGATAAGAAAATTTCAGAAATACTTCTCCATCTTTGAAGTACCTGAAGTGCAGAAGGTGGAGGTGGCATCTATGTACCTAGGGGGAAAGGCAGAGACATGGTTTGATGGATACATCATGCAAAAACATAGAGTGACATGGCATGAGTTTACAGATGATCTATGCCATATGTTTTATGATAGAACCTGTGATGACATTATTGAAGAATTCAATAAACTGGTCCAGAAAACTTTAGTCGAGGATTATCATGAGAGATTTGAAGAACTAAAGCCTTACATGTTATTACAAAATGCATCACTTGGGGAGCGTTACTTTGTATCCAGCTTTTTGAGTAGGCTGAAAGAGGAACTGAAACACAAGGTCAAGGTGTTGAGACCTGGGAGCTTGGCTGAGGCTTATAGACAGGCTAAATTATATGAACTGGCCCTAGAGTTCGAGACCAGAAAGCATAAGTATGGTACCAAAAATTTTAGTTCCACTACCCATACCAGTATACCAAGAACTTTCAACACAACACCCCCTCTGAAGTCAAATGCAAACCCTTCAAACACCAAGCCATCCCTAGTGGAGTATAGAAGGTCTCATAACCTATGTTTCAAGTGTAGGGAGAAGTTTGGCCCTGGTCATCAATGCAAGACAAAGCAACTGAATTCTATGGAGGAGGAAGAGGCACCGGGAGAAATGGAGGAATTAGATGATACAACAAAAGAGAAAGAAGAAAACCATGTTGATGGAGCACTAGAAATTTCAATTAATGCATTAACATGTAGTGTTGGATGCAATACTTTAAGGATACAAGGCTCCATAAAAGGGAAACCATTGAACATCTTGGTGGATAGTGGTGGTACCCACAGCTTCATCACATCTAAATGGGCTAAGGAGGGAAGGGAACTTGTGCAAACTCACCCCTTAGCTATTACAGTTGCTAATGGGGAGAAACTGTATAGCAGTGCAAAAAGCAATTTCTTGAGTTGGAAGATGCATGGACACCTCTTTGAAAATGATTTTAGAGACCTATAGATGGGAGGTAGTGACATGGTTCTAGGGGTGGATTGGATGTGAATTTACAGTCCCATAGTCCTTGATTTTAATGAGATGATCGTAAAGTTCAATAAAGAAGGGCAAGAGATCATACTACAAGGGGGAAGGAAGTTACCCTATGTTAAAATGATTTCTAGGAAAAAACTACAGAAAATGTCAGTAAGGATCCTGAGTTGTTTGGGGAAATTTACTTGTTAAGTCACTCCAGAGTTGCTACAACCCTTGTTGAAGGAGTATGAAATAGTTTTTGAGGACCCTAAGGGCATGCCTCCTACTAGGACACATGACCATGCTATTGTTCTTAAATCAGGGGCGCAACCTATCAATTTAAGGCCATACAAATTCCCTCACCATCAGAAGTCTGAAGTGGAGAGGCAGGTGAAAGAAATGCTTTATTCTTCCATTATACAAACAAGCAAGAGTCTCTTTGCTTCACCTTGCTTGTTGGTTAAGAAAAAGGATGGGACTTGGAGGTTATGTGTGGATTACAAACAACTTAATTCTGTAACAATTAAGAATAATTTCCTATGCCAGTGGTGGATGATATGCTAGATGAACTCACTGAAGCTGCTTATTTTTTTTTAAAATGGACTTGAGATCAGGGTATTGGCAAATCAGAATTAAGGAAGAAGACATTGAGAAAACTGCTTTCAGAACACATTAGGGTCATTTTGAGTTTAAGGTAATGCCCTTTGGACTTACAAATGCACCTGCCACATTTCAGTCCTTAATGAATACACTTTTTGAACCCTATTTGAGGAAATTTGTGCTAGTTTTTGTTTGATGATATACTAGTTTACAGTTTTGATCTGGCAACTCATGTTGAACACCTTAGACTGGTTTTTGAGGTTTTGAAGAAAAAATAGTTATATGCCAAAAGAAGCAAGTGCTTTTTTGGTCAGACAAAGATTGAGTATTTGAGGTATATCATACCAGCTCAAGGGGTTGCTACTGATGAGTCAAAAATAAAGGCAATGAGAAACTGGGATTTACCAAAGGACATCAAGTCTCTCAGAGGCTTCCTTGGCCTAACAGGGTATTACAGGAAATTTATTAAGGGCTTTGAAGAAATCAGCAAGCTCTTAAGAATTCAGAACGATCAATTTAGATGGAGTTCAGAGGCTATGGCAGCATTCGAGAAGCTGAAGCAGGCAATGTGCCAAGCCCCAATACTGGCCTTGCCAGATTTCTCAAAGACCTTTTGCTTGGAAATTGATGCCAGTTCTAGAGACATTGGAGCTGTTCTATCTCAAGAAGAGAGGCCAATAGCTTATTTGAGTAAAGCTCTAAGGCCAAGGCATGCTGACCTCTCTATATATGAGAAAGAATATCTTGCTATCTTAATGGCAGTTTTAAAATGAAGACACTATCTGGAAGAGGGATCTTTCATCATCAAAACAGATCATGAACCCTTGAAGCATCTACTTGAACAAAAACTCTCTACTACTATCCAAAATAGGAGATTATCTAAACTGTTGGGCCTTGATTATTGCATTTAGTACAGAAAGGGAAAGACTAATAGGGTGGCAGATGCTCTTTCAAGGCAGTATGAAGAGACTTCTGAGCTAATGTAGTTGCAAGCTACCTCAATTATTCCTGGTTGGGTTCAGGATGTTGAAAAAAGCTATGAAGGGGATGCTAAAGTTTAAGAGTTAATTGTTGTTGTAGTTCTACAGAAGGGGATATGCCTGACTGGTCCTACTCAAAGGGGATCCTTCGTTTCAAAAAGAAGGTTTACATAGGAGATCAGGGGAATTTACGAATACAACTCCTGCAGACACTACATGAATCTCATCAGGGTGGTCACTCTGGAATTACTGCTACCTATCAGAGAGTCAGCTCCTATTTCTACTGGCCAGGATTGAGAACTATGGTTAAAGTCTATGTTCAGCAATGTGACATCTGTCAGAGAACTAAGAGTGAGCATGTGCCCCAGCCAGGCCTCCTACAACCACTTTCTATACCTTAGCATGTCTGGGAGGTAATTACTATGGATTTTATTGAAGGTTTACCCCCTCCCTGAAGTTTAATTGTATACTTGTCATTGTTGACAAGTTTACAAAGTATGGTCATTTTTTGCCCTTATCACACCCCTATACTGTTGTTGAAGTAGCCATGACTTATCTTGACAAGGTCTACAAGTTGCATGGTCACCCTAAAATTGCTATTTCCGATCGAGAGAAGACATTTACAAGCTTATTTTGGAAAAAAATTAATGCGACAATTGGGCACTACTACACTATTTAATGCTGCTTATCATCTTGAAACGGATGGACAAGCAGATAGGCTAAACCAATGCTTGGAGCAATACTTGCGAAGTATATGCTTCCTTAAACCAAGAAATTGGGCGAAGTTTTTTCCCCTAGCAGAGTGGTGGTACAACACCAACCATCATACTGCTCTCGGGACAACCCATTTCGAGGCTTTGTATGCATACAAGCCCCCACTCATGGAATAGGTACGGACTCAAATGTAAATGCAGTACAGGACATTATGACAGACAGAAAATAGCTCCAGGAATTACTCAGAGAATAATTACAAAAAGCACAGAATCACATGAAACAGTATGTAGACAGAAGAATATTAGAGAGAGTGTTTCAGGTTGGGGACGAGGTGTACCTTAAACTGCAGCCTTACCGAAAGACATCTCTGGCTCTCAGAAAGAATTTGAAGCTGACTGCGCGATACTTTGGTCCCTACAAAATCATACAAAGAATAGGTTCAGTAGCATACAAGTTGCAGCTCCCTGCCCACTCTCAAATCCACCTAGTTTTCCATGTAAGTCTTTTAAAGAAAAAAAGTTGGGCAACAAGGGCCTACCTCTATAGATCCCCCAGAACTAGCACCGGATGGGAAATTGAAGGTCTACCCTACTGTCGTGCTTGACAAGAGGATGGTGAAGAGACACAGCAATGCTGTTACCCAACTATTGATTCAATGGTCCAACCTTGGGGCCGAGTGCGCCACTTGGGAAGATTACACAATTCTCAAATCTCAGTTTTCCAATTTCAATCCTTGGGGTCAAGAATCAGCTACAGTGGAGGGTATTGTCATGGCAATGAGGGCGGAATTAGGGATTTTAGTGAAGAAAAGGGAAAGTAAAGGTACTTCCGTAAGAAAAAGGGTTTGAAGGAGAGTTTGATTTGAAGTCAAGACTCCTAAGTACGTCTGAGAAAGATGACACCATTTCAGAAATAAAAGGACAACTGAGAGAACGTGTTGGAAATGCTAATGAGAGTGATGGGTCTCGTGTGGATCAAGTCAGAATGTGGGATGGGCTTGCGATAAACGGCCCAGTCGAGAGTGATATGAAAATCATGCCCAATGAGCTCGAATGCAATGAGAGGGGATAAGGGGTAACCGTTATGAATTGTTAGGGTTGTTAGAAAGATGCCAACGGTTGAAAAATAAGTTGCTGAGCTAGCCATGTTATATGGGTGTACTGAACTTTGTTTTACACACATATTATCATTAATGAAAATTTCTCTCTTATTCTCTCAATATTCTCTTATGATCTCACCTTTTCTACTCATTCTTGGTCTATTTTCTAATTTCTTCAAGCGGTTCATGACAGGCAATCCCCCTAAAATTAGATCTAACTTCCATCTTTTTTTTCCGCTCAATTTCAGATCAAATTTATAGTTCACGCGGCGGCCAACTGCTGGTCTCAAGTAGCTAGCCTCCTTTTTCTCCCCTTCTTCCTTTTTCCCTTTGTCGACTCATTTTTTCGGTTGTTGTTTCTTTACTTTCCTTTGGTGTTCACGATGGGTTCTGTTGTTTCCGGTCATCTCGGTTCAAGTTTGGGCCTTATTTTTAGAAGAGAGATGATCGGTTCACTATGTCGGCTCAGAATGAGAAAGATTGGTGGAGAGATCCGGTATTTGCCAGTCCTTTTCGTATGTGTCTTCATTTTTGTTGGTTGTGTTCTATATTTACTGATTTTGCAGGGTTGGGAGATAACGGTAGCAGTCGTGGCTCTGCTACTATTCTTTCTAATGTTCTATTTGCAAGTGGCCTTTGGATCTTGTTGATGTGTTGGGTTTTTTTTAAAGAGATCTTTCCATTCGAATGGTGACTCCTCTGCCATCTTGGTCAGCAAGGCCCTTGAATTCTAGTTGGTCTCACCGGTACCCGTCGTCAAGCTGTCGTATGTCCTTTATGGGTGCTGAAGTTCAGTTTTTTTTCTTCTCCCTTAATGGCCACTGCAACTTGTTTCTCCTCTCTTCACTCGATCACATGCGATTTCTATCTTTAATTCTATGTTTCGGGCTCACCTTTGCCTTGGTTTATTTTATTTTCGAATGTTTATTCTTAGTTTTCTTTGCCATGCTTGTATGAATCTTTTCTTTCAATGAAATTTTTTTATTTTTGATACAAAAAGAAAAGAAAAGGCAGATGTCCTCATTCAACCATCATCCATTCATCCTACACACTTTGATATTACTTCTTTCACTACAAAGCTTTCTCTCTCCCTCTTGAGAATTGCATTTGTCTATTTGTGTTATCCCGACCTTATTTTCTTTTCATCTGTCACCTTCGATCAAAATCAAATTTGTTTTTTTTCTTCTTTTGCTCGATACATCAAGTTTGGTTTTGGTTAGTTTTTTTTTTAAGTTTAATACAAAAATAAATATTTAAACTGTACTTGTTTTAATTTTAGTTGTTAATTTTTTTTATAAAAATAAATGTTTGACATTACATTTCGTTAACTTTAGGTGTCTGGCCTTTAACGGTCGTTAAAATTTTTTTTGAGATCCAATCAAAATATGACATGTGTTATGTTTTTTTTTTATTTTAAAAAAAACTGAAAATAATTTTAAAAACTCTAAAATTTTTAAATTTTCAAAAAAATACCGTAATTCATGGAATTTCACAAAATAATCCTAAAATCCCTAAAATATCTTTAAATTAATAAAATACAACTTTTTTAAAAATGTAATTCATTACTTCCTAGTAGATTCCATTGAAAAGCAAAATAAACATTAATGATAAGAATATTATTAGTTCTTATATGCATCCATAGAGTTGCGTATAACGAAACCCTAAATTTTTCATTTAAGCCTTAAACATAGTAGCCTCAATTAAATATTTATTAACGATCCCAAATAAAATCTAAAGTTGAAGCTAATTAATTAACGATTGGCATAAAGTAAAAAAAAATGTCCTTAACATTTAACTGAATAATTATTTTGGCTTATGTTCTTTTTTAAACCAATTTAACTTTTTAACGTTTCATTTTGGTCAAAATAGTCTCCCAGCCGATGAAAACTATTAGTCAACTAACAATAAACAACTTGAAATGATTTGACAGAATAACACGTCAGAAGAAAAAAAAAATTTATATTTCATACAATTTTATAAAATATTTTTTGACTAATGTGTCAATATGTAAAGTCAACATATTTGTCTATATGACACTACCATCGCATCAAACATTGTCATATAGGTTTGTCACGTTATTTCAAGCTGTTTATCGTCAGTTGACTGATAATTTTCATCCATAGAGAGGTCATTTTGACCAAAATGAAACGTTAAGGGTTAAATTAGTTTAAAAAAGAATATAGACCAAAATGACTATTCATTACGCTTTAATGTTTTTGGCTCAACATGAAGCTAATTAATTTTTTCCAACAAATTTCAAAAATATAATTTAAATTTCGACATGCCTAATTTATTAAAGGCTTAACAGTTAAAAAGGTCATCAATCTATACATTTTTTTCTAGTTTGTCACCTAACGTTTTTTTTTTGGATTATTTTGGTTCTAGCGTTTCATTTCGTAACTCAAATTCGATTTTTTCGTGACAAATGTTAAAAATTTTCCTTTATCCTATAAAAACACAACATCTAGCATATTTCTGGTATTTTCATTAATTTTTATTTTTTAAAGAATCAAAAAATCTTTAATTTTATAAAAAAAAATAAATCTTTAACTTATCTAAAATTCCCAAACCTTAAATCCCTAAATTCATGCCCTCCCACCACCGATCACTTTTGCCTTCGTCGTTCCTTCACGACTGAAAATCTCATCATCTCGTCGTCGAAATTGACGGATGAATCGTCGATTGCTTTGTCGACAAACATTAACAATAAAAAAAAAGAGACTGGTTAGGCTTCTAATCGAGGACTAAAGGGTATGGGATGTTGATCGATGAGATATGTGGCGCTTGGGTAGTGAACGGTGAACCGTCGATGTGTGGGGAATGTCAGACGGCGAGGGAGATAATTTGAGGGTTTATCGTAAAAAATTAAAACTTTAAGGTTATTTAAGAAGTTCTTATTTATAAGTAAATTCAAAAATAAAATAAATAAAAAATCAGGTCACGTGACATGTTATAATTGAATGACGGTATTTTTTAACGATCGTTACCAGAAAAACTTAATTTGAGTTACGGAATAAAATGTTAGACAACAAAATGACCAAAAAAACGTTAAATATCAAATTAAAAAATATATAGATTAAACACTTTTTTTTACTGTTAAGCTTTTATTAAAAGCATACTTGTGAAAGGACCTATATGGTATGGTTCAAAATTAGAAGCATATTTTTGGAAAGTAGCCAACATTTTTCAAATCAAAACAAAGGCTCCCCAGTTACCGGTTACCACCTGGAGTTATTGTAACAGTAGGATTGTCCTGTCCATGCCCCAAAATGGAAAATTTTGTCCAATAATCCTCGATTAAGAACATTATTTGGTTTTCCTCATCTTAATTTGGTTCTAACATTAGAGAAAATTGAAACACACGTTTAACTTCCAAATTCAGATCCAATAACAGAAATAATTTTAGGACAAGTCGATACAAAATCCTGCTTGAGCTCCCTCGCCACCAAGTTGACTCATCTGTGTCGACTCAGCCGAATCATTGCCCAATTAAAAAAATGGATTATGTAGTCGCTTTTTAATCAATCACAATTAAGCTGCTTTTGGTTCTCTCTTTTTTCTTTCTTTCTTTCTTTCAAGGGGATAACAAATTGGGTTAACCATCGAACCCTGTTTGGCTCCATACTGCATCCCTGACCCGGCTCATGTCCCGACCCTTGAGGGTCCGGCCCACGCCTTCGAACACCGAAGCTCCGCCAGATTTCTTACTCCGAGCGTACTCACGCGCCAAGTATTCGTGTGGCGGCACCATCTCCGAATCACTATCATCCGAGTCGTGTACCCACTCCACCGAGTTAACTCTGTAAATCTTACTCCAGTCAGGCACGTTTACTGGAGCTGACGTGGCCATATGGTGCCCACGTGGTGAAGCAGCGGCCGCCGCGCCGTCTTGGCTACGAAACTGGTGCACGATCCTAGGTTTCGTCGAAGAAGAAGAATCCTCGAAAGCCAAGGACAGCCCACCCGCGTGCCTATCGCCTCGGGAAATTCGACGGCGACTTGTCCCCCTCACGTGGAAGTTCCCATTCCCATTACTCTCAGCTTCGAGTCGAGAATCATCGACACTCCCGTCGTCTCCTCTGTCTGCGCCGTTATCGACCATCGACCAAACATCGTCCTCACCAAGTTCAGCGTCGTCAACGACAGTGTCTCCTTGGCCGTGCCCGTGGCTATAGCTTCCGAGCAACCGCTCGCTCCTGCTGGTGGTCAACCGCCGGCCTTTCGCCATCAAACAACCAAAAACTATTCAATACCAAAAACCAAAGATCGAAAAACACCGAAATTGAAAACAGAATTTAAGAAGAAGGAAATTAAGAATCTATTCTAAGAGGAGGAAAGAGAGACGTGGAATGTTAAATGGAGTCCATTAGAGAGAAGACTCAAACATAAGGAGGCTTCGAAGGGGAAGCCATGAATATATAGGATTTGAGCAATGGGGCAGTAAAAACCATTTTCATTTCATGTGAATTTGGAATTCATTTTGTCCTCATTTCATCTCTCCACTCCCACAACCCCCAATCAAATCATCGGTAAGAGTACAGAAGATGCCAATGTCAACACGAAACTGTACCATGACAAATAAATAAAAAACTGTTAATTATAACATTATTTATTTGTTTAACTATTGCTATCTCACTAGTTGTCTAATTTTTTTAATACTCTAAAAATAATTAAAATATAGTATATGTTGATAATTTGTTAAATTTTTGGTAGAATTTATGAAAGGAAGAAGGAAATTTAGAAGTTTCAAGAAGAAGAAGAGTCGTTTGGTTAGAGTTTGAAAATAGGAAAAATTGATAAAAGTAAAAGAGGAAAAAAGTTATTAATGAACTGAAAAGTCAAAAATTATTAATATACAAACCGTTTCTATCTATATAAATAAAAGGAAAAAGAATGCCAGCTAAGATAAAAAATAACTAACTGCCATTAAATCTGTTAGTCCCCTCAAGTTGGAGCATATAAATCTTGAATGCCTAATTTGAAAGTTACATTCTAAGAATGCAGAAGTAGGTATAACCTTTGTAAACAATCGATTGTTTGATTCCGTGTTGATACTGGAAACAATGTTAAGAGTCCTTGCTGAATATTTTCACGAATCAAATGACAATCAATCTCTATGTACTTCGTTCTTTCATGAAAAACATGATTTTCTGCAATTTTGACAGCAGATAAATTGTCACAAAACAAACTTGCAGAAGAAACATCAACTTATAAATCAGAAAAAAGATAACCGAGTCAAAAAAGCATTTAATTTTATAACATTATCTGAAGAAAAAAAAACAACCCTTGACCAGGTGACCCGTTAAGATACCCCAAAATGCGATGAGCAGCAAGAAGATGTCCATCAGTAGGAGCAACTAAAAACTGAGAAAGTTGCTGAATAACAAAAGAAATGACATGCCCGGTGTTAGTAAGATATAACAATTTACCAATTAAACGCCGATAAGAAGTTATATCAGAAAAGGGAGTACCACTATTTTAAAAAAAAATTAACTTTGGCAAGAATAGGTGTAAGCACATATTTAAATTCAGTAAAGTCAGTTTCTTTTAATAAATCAAGAGTATACTTTCGTTGGGACAAATTAATACCCTTACTAAAACGAGTTACTTCAAGACAAAAGAAGAACTTTAAATCTCCTAAATATTTGATTTTGAAGTTATTATGCAAATATGTTTTAATATCATTAATAGGATCCATGGATGGACTAACTAGAATAATGTCATCGACATAAACTGCTAATGCAATAAAGCTATGACTACATCCTTTCACAAAAAGGGAAATATCATAAGATGCTTGTTTAAAACCTTGCTCAAATAAAGAAACAGTCAAAGGTTCATTCCATTGTCTACTAGCATATTTTAGACCATATAGACTTTTATTAAGCTTGCAAACAAGACCAGAAGCTGCAGAAAAGCTAGGAGAAAGTTTCATGTAAACTTCATGTAAAGAACCATGTAAAAAGGCATTAGTAATATCTAATTGTTGTAAAAATCAGCCTTTGGCAACATCTATAGCTAATATGGATATAATAGTAGTTATATTTCCAACATGGCTATACATATTCTTAATTTTTTGACAATTTATATACACCTTGTAGACAGAACAATTTGAACGCGTCTTCTAAGATGAACACCATCCACTTTTTCACTCGAACACTTGTTAGGTTCTACTAATTATCTAATTAATTTTGATCAAATTTTCTTGAAATATAATGTAACGCTCGGGGTTTAGGGCCCGGGAGGTAACCGGATTTGGTTAAACTGGTTCGGGTTAGTTTAATCGAAAGGAAATATTTTTTTAATAGACAAAAAAAGTTTCTTATCTAAAGGGACAAAATGAGAATTTTGGTAAATGAAATAAAGAAAGAAAAAAAGTTTGAAAGTAAAAGCCATCTTCTTAAAAAAAAATTCTTTTTCACCAAAAACCTCTCATAAACCCATTTCACTATTCCATTGATATTTCTACTTCATCCAAGCAAGATTTCTCAAGGTAATTTTTTCTTCATTATGTTTTTTTACTTATTTGAGTTGTTTTCATCGAAACATTTCCCTTAAATCCATAAAAATGCATTTTTGGTTAAGGTTAGAAAAATGAATATTTTCATGAGATTTTCGTGTGGGTATTTTAATGTCACGTTTAAGAGTGTTTTAATCATGTTTTGGTGTCTTAAAAATGCTAAAATGTTGGCTAATGGTAGAAAACCCGAAATGGGTCTAAAAATAGAAATTTTGGGTTGAAAATGTTAAGTTTTTAGCTTGATTTTGGGTTGAAATTGTGGCTGGTGGTTCCTTTGATGTTGTAACCCCCTCGTCCCGGTCTGGCCGGATGACCGGTCCGAGTGAGCCACACGGGGAAAACCGAAGCGAAACCCGTTAAGGTCCCCCTCGGTTAGCAACCCTATTTTTTCTTTCTTTCATTTTAATCTTGTCTAGAGGATTGTTAAGTCCTAAGTGATCACAACAGCGGAAACAATCAAAGGAAAACACATTCGAAACACGGCCATGCATAAACAGTCTATTTTAAGCTTACAGGGCAGGTCGTATCAATACACCAATCAAGGGTATCGATACGCCATGCCTTGGTCAACCCAACCAGTCGACTCGAAGAAGACCGTATCGATACAGCCCTTGAGCGTATCGATACGCCCTTCTCGGTCAATATCTCGTGGTCAACGAGATGAACCCGTACCGATACGCCCCAACACCGTATCGATACCCCAAAAACTCCCAAATTTCTCAAAATTTCAGTGACCAAAAACCGTATCGATACTCCCTCGAGTATCGATACGCCCAGCCAAACTTGAGCCCTGGAGGCAGTAGCGTATCGATACAGCCCTCAGGCGTACCGATACGCCCTGCACTGTAAGGCTCCCAAACTCAGCAAAAACGAACAAGACTCGAATCTTAATGCAAATTAAGACTTCCTTAGCCCCAACCAAACATTCACACAACATTTACATACCACTATATAGCCATACAAGCACCCAACATGTATAAACATCAAGGAAATCATGCACTAGACCCAAATGGCATTTAAACATTCAAAGTTCATACTTCAACATTCAAACATAAAAGCAACCTCTAAGGCATATAGCCAACATTCATACTAAGCAATTTAGGCATGGGATACAAATCAAACATGGCATCACAAGCCATACAAAAGCAAGATAATATGGAGTCTAAGCAAGCTCCTAAACAACCAACAATCATCCATCAAAATAACACACGCCCCATTGCTTAACTATTACATGTTCAACATTAAAACTCATACTTGATGTAATCAAGCTAACAACCACACTTGGAGGCCCTCCACTTGCTCGAGCAACCCGCGAACTAAGGATCTGCAATGTTGAACAAAGAAAGCGTAAGCAATGATGCTTAGTGAGGGTAAGCTCTTAAAAACAAACCTCAACATTGCAGGGTCCGAGCACGATCTAGCCAAGGCATTACACATATGTACCAAAGATCCACAAGGGCCAGAAGGTAAGGATGCATGAGCAAATATACAATTAAATGCCATGATCAACAAGCTCTAATCCATATTACGTGTAATCAAATTCAAACATCCAATTAAAGATCATAAGCCTCAACACATTGATACACTTATCAATCAACATTGGCACCTAGCTATGACCCGAATACGCGGATAGACACGTTGGATCTCACATCAAACAACCACATTACCTCACGGTGGGATTACACTCATCACCGGTCTCGCGGAGGGGATTCCACTCATCCTCACGCCCCGTCGATGGGATTCCACTCATCACCGACTATATATAAATACAATTTCCGGGCGAACTCGTACTCCTCCTTGGTGACTCAACGCCACCAAGGCCACGCACGACTTTTGACTCATGTGTACACACTAACATCCTAATGATCGATCATTTGTACTCAAGCATACTAGTGCCAACATTTTACTCATTTCACATTACTCATTTCACATCAATTCCGTGCTTAGCACGTACTCACCAACAACCATCATCATGCATGTCTCAAGCATCACAAGTCATATCTCATTTCACATGTATAACACAATATACATAAGCATTCATATCACATTTCATACGAGACATACACAACCACATAAATGAGTTCATCCAAGGGCTCTAGATCAAGCTTAGGATTAGGCTACCACCCTAATCCTAACTCTAGGTGAGTCTACCAAGCCCGACCTAGTCCATATACTCGAACCAATCATTTTAAAACCAAGTAAAACAATTAACCACTCACCTAAGCTCCCAAGCTTAAAGGCCAAGCAAGCAACCACCTTCAATTCCCCGGATTTACTTCCGATGCTTCACCGATGCCCAAACTCGATTCTAATCAATCCCAAACACAAACAAAACATCCACAATCAAAAACTCATCATCGGAACTAACCCGGATTAACATTTTCAAGCATCCAACACTCAAAATCAAGCCCAAAACAGAATTTCCGAGCAGCCCCTAAAACCCACTGAAATCTTCCATTTCAAACATCCAAACAACCATCAAATACACCCAAAATGACCCTCATATATCATACTAACACTAGCCCTCAAAAACCAACATTAAACCACCCCAAAAACCACTTTAAAACCCTCCAAAAACCCTCTTAAACCCAAATCCGAAAATTGCTCAAAATCATTTGAAATTCACATATGTTATACCATTTGACCTCTATACATCATAACTAAACATATTAAATCAAAACATTTAGTTTTACAACATAAAGCTTTCATCTTTAATCCAAACTTTCCAAAATGACATTTTCTAAAATCTCCATGAAAATGAAAATAAAAGGTACTTTTATGGAGAGGGAGATGAGGGGAAGTCAAAAATGCCATTACCTTTCAAAACGGAGTTGAAATGGATGAGGAATGAAATGGAATAGTGGAGAGGGTGAGGAGCTTCTATTTCACGTTGGAGATGAGAGGAGGAAGAGAGTGAATAGTGATATTTGTGAAAAAGAGGAGATTTAAATTAGAAAAGGGGTAAATTACAAAAAGGCCATTAATGAATGGCTATTCCCTTGTTTTTAAAATAGCTCTTCAATTTTGAAACTAAATCAATTTGGTCCAATTTTAAATGTTTATTTTGAAACCCGGAAATTTTTAAAAGGATCATTTTAATTACAAACCCGAGCCAAATAATATTAAAATACTATTTTCACCTAACCCCTAAACTCTGGTGTTACAGATGTTGAAAGATGTTTTTAGATAATTTTGGTGTGTTTGGAATGTTTAATTTGATGAGTTATTGCTGAGTTTTGTTTAAGAACATGCTTGATGGTATTTTTATGGATTTAAGGGAAAAGTTTCGATGAGAACAATTCAAATAAATAAAAATCATAATGAAGAAAAAATTACCTTGAGAAATCTTGCTTGGATGAAGTAGAAATATCAATGAAATAGTGAAATGATTTTAGGAGAGGTTTTTGGTGAAAAAGAGATTTTTTTTGAAGAAGATGGCTTTTTTTCAATCTTTTTTTTCTTTCTTTATTTCATTTATCCAAATTTCTATTTTGCCTCTTTAGATAAAAGACCTTTTTTTTGTCTATTAAAAATATTTTTTTTTCGATTAAACTAACCCAAATCGGTTTAACCAAACCCGGTTGCCTCTCGGGCCCCAAACTCCGGGCGTTACATATAATGAAGTGGTGACCCTCCCAACTCAGCTTCTGACATTGTTTAAAAAATTTAGCTCCCATTAAACCAATTGTTGTTGGTAACTATACGTTTATACCATTGTTATTAGTTTATTAGTATGTATATTTTCATCATTCGATTCCTTTAAAAAAATATATTTTTATATATAGACCATTTTAGTCCTTACATTGTGAACGAAGTGCGGCGAGACAATTAAATATTTAATATAATAACACATTTAATTTTTAATATTTATATAATTTATCAGTTTAATTGGTAATTACAAAAATACTTTAAATATTTTCGTATATTTATAACATAGATCTAAGATCATAAATAATGTTTATAAAATTAATATATTTTCATTAATATTATAGTTGATGTATGTTCTTATATTAATTTATAATATATGTTATGATTTAATATTTTTGTATGAAATAAATGAAATTAAATAATATTTTTTTGAATTCAACAAGTGTTCTAGCAGAAAAGCGGATGATGTTCATCCTAGGAGACACCAGTTTAAATCGTTTTATCTACGAGGTGTATACCTATTGTCAAAGGGTTAATAATATGTATGAATAGATACTACTTACGTTACGTTTTCAAAATGGTACATCCGTAATGTTTTATTTATCCAACCAGAAGGTGACACGTCTGATTGGTTGAACGAAATCAAAGGAAATAAAATGGCCTCCTTTGCTGCGGGTGAGAATCAAACCAAAGACATCATGCATAAAAGGTTGGGTGCTCAACCATTAAGCCAAACAACTAATATTAATTAAATCCAAACAAAGAAATATTTAACTTAACCAAAGTTATCGCCTCAAATTAAAACAAAATTGTTACTATAATCGAACTTGAGACCCTTTGTAAAGTGGATATTGTGCAAGGCCATTAAACAAAATTAATGATTCATTTAGAAGTCATCGGAACTAACATTTAAATATCGCTACCACTAAACTTATAATCTTTATTTGAAATAAAATATAAATTTTAAATTATTTCTTAAATTATTTATTTTTAAATTATTTATTTTAAAATTTTACATTATCTAGTATAATATTATAAAAACAAATTTTTATTTTATTTTTTAATTTCCAAAAAACCTAGAAAATAATTTATTATTTTAATTTTTACATTATATAATATAATATTATGAAAATAAATACATAGTTACTTTTTAGTTTTTTAATTTTCAAACAAAATGGGAAAATAATTTATATTTTATATTATCAAATATAATATAATACCAATTATAAATAATTTTGCAAATAATTTAAAATTTATATTTTATGCCACAGATTATAAATTTAATTTTTAAGAACATTTTAATATAAGTTTTATAAAAAATAAATAATTATTTATTTAGTTTAGTTGTAGTACATTTTAACTTAAATATTAGTTCGATTCTTTATAGTAGCAATTTTATTTTATTCTGAGACAGTAACTTTGGTTAAGTTAAATATATCTTTGTTTAGCTTTAATCACTGTTAGTTGCTTGGCTCTATTGAACATCTAACCTTTATGCATGATGTCTCTAGTTCGATTCCCACCACCAGCAGCAAAAGAGGCTATTTTATTTCATTTGGTTTTGTTCAACCAACCATAAGGTGAGACGTGTCATCTTTTGGTGGACAATTTTTCTTAACATCGACAAGTTCTGACCTAACCTGATAAAGGTTGAGTTTTTCTATTGGATAAACTACATAAATGGTCACCGTATTTTTAGGGCAAATTCATTTTGATCACCATACTTTTAAAATATTCAATAAGGTCACTCAACTTTTGGTTTGAATTTGATATTGTCCCTCTATTTAAAGTTCACGTTAGTCTTTGTTTTTCTTTAATAAAAAATGGGTGAACTACATCAATCATCACTCAAATTTCTTCTCACTTTTATTTTGGTCACTAGAGTTTAACAATTTTCAATTTAATAAATTAACTTTCGAATTGTTCATATTTTGGTCACTCTCAAATGACATAGTTATAGAAATAGAAAAACTTGATTAATCTTTAAAAAAATCCAGGTAATGATTTTTTACTTTGCTTATTAAATTTAGCATATTACCATATTTGGTATTTTAATAAGCAAAGTAAAAAATATTAATTGAATCAAATATTCCAATTAACCGGTCAATCGATTATCCGATCTAATTGGTACAATATAAGATTTAGAATTGAATAATTTGAATTTAGCAATTAACCAAAATAGTTTTTAAGGATTAATCAAACTTGATTTCGATACTAATTTTTAAAATAAATTATTTCGATTCGACTCCGGTTCACAGTTTTAAGAAAAAATGATTAACCGATCTGATATATTATATACAATATTTCTAAATTTTATACACTACAATATCTTATAGTCTAGTGATTTTAATACCATTCTGATTTTTAATTTTTTTTGGCTCTGGATAGGGTTAATAGCTATGAACTTTCAATTTTTACCTTTCTAGTTGTTTTTATACTTTGATCACAGCCGAACAATTATTAAATTTACCATATTATCATATTTGATATTTTAATAAACAAAGTAAAAAAAATCACTTCTAGAATCAAAATATTTCGGTTAACTGGTTAACCAATTATCTGATTTACTTGGTACAATATAAGATAAAAAAACTGAATAATCTAAATTTACCAATTAACCAAAATATTTTGTAAGGATTAATTGATTTTTTCTATTTGTATAAACATGTCATTTGCGAGTGCCAAATATGAACAATTCGAAAGTTAAGTTATTAAATTGAAAATTTTTAAACTCTTGTGACCAAAGTAGGAGTGAGAAGAAAGTTGAGTGATGATTGGTGTACTTTACCCATTTTTTATTAAGGAAAAAATGAAAAGTAACGTCAACGGCTAACGGAAGGTAACGAGAGGGACCATATTGAATATGAACTAAAAGTTCGGTGACTATATTAAAATCAAACTAAAAGTTGGGTGACGTTATCGAATATTTTAAAAGTACGGTGATCAAAACGAATCTGCCCTAAAAGTTCAATGACCATTTATGTAGTTTACCCTTTTCTTTTTAATTGGAGATTAGAATGGGTTAGGTTGATTTTTTTTTTGTTAAAATTTTAGAGTCGGGATCGAGTTTAGGTAACACCCGCCTCGGCCATATATTTTACTAAAATATTATTTTATAATAACTTTTTTTATATTTTTATAAAGTATAATTAGTATTTTATTAATTTTTAGGGTTGAGACGAGTTTAGCCAAATTTTTTGTTAAAATATTAGAATCGATTCAAGGTTGAATTATGTTTTTATTATGTCGAATCGAGATCAGTTTGAATTAAGTTATAATAAGATCGAGGAGGTCGGGTTATGATGCCTAAATTTCGGATCGAATATGTAGTAACCAAAAACTAGCCTTGTCGTCATTCCTAGTTCAAACCTCAATTTTTACATCATAAGTTTTCTTATATTTTCTTACCAATATAATAATAATAATAATAATAATAATAATAATAATAATAATAATAATAATAATAATAATAATAATAATAATAATATATGTCAATGTTTATTAGATGACATTATTTTATTAAAGAAAAAAAAACATGCGGCTTTCTTCTTCTTTTTTCTCCCATTACTTTTGTGATATACCGCAGAGCAATGGCAGGTCTCATCATGTTTCGATACAAGTATTAACGGCGTTGATTTCACAATATTGTATTAAATTATGACTTTAACACAACATAGCAGTTACATGGTAACATTTTAAAAGGTTATTGTGACAAAGTATTGGTGTAACACAATGAAACAATCACATCATAATTTTTACGATCTAAAATTATTGCGTAACGCCAACATATTATATATTGCGCCGTAATAATGCGATACACTTTTAAATGAACCGTATTTCATTATATTCCATATAGATCCCAATTTCATTTTTATATTGTCATTGGCATGACATAAGAGATGTCGGTTCTAGTCTATCTTTTTCTATTTCTATATATATATACACGAAAAGTTCAAAAATCATCATATAATAATTCAGAAATAGAAAAGAAAAAAGAGAGGTTAATGATGATTTTAAAATCTTTTATACCAGGGAATCTAAATTCCTTATGCATGAAGATAATCAATTCGGTCGTTATGGTCGGACTCTATTATGGATTTCTAACCACATTATCCATAGGTCCCTCTTATATCTTCCTTCTGCGAGCTCGAGTTATGGAAGAAGGAACTCATAACAAGGTATCAACAACAACTGGGTTTATTGCAGGACAGTTCATGATGTTCATATCAATCTACTATGTACCTCTGCATTTAGCATTGGGTAGACCTCATACAATAACTGTCCTAGCTCTACCGTATCTTTTGATCTCAACTACAAAAGCTCATAAGAACACTTAGCTCCAAAAACACCAACAAGTCAAAATACATGGCATTCAACTAACAACCAAAGCAAGCCTCAAAATGACATGGTATCAACATTTCAAACATGTAGCAAAGGGACCAAACACATGGGAGTCTACAACAACCTCCCTAAAGACAACCACAAGTATTCCCATTGCTAAATCATTATTACAACTTAAAAACCATACTTGAGCTTAAGCTACAAACACAGGAGCCTTCCCCTCACCTTCCTTTGTTTCCCGGAACACTAACGATTTGCATTGTTGGAAAAGAGCGCGTAAGCACAAAGCTTAGTGAGTGGTGCTCAAAATCACAACAACAATGCAGTTTTTGAATAAAATGAAATCCAAACCACAACATGAATTTCATCACATGATTAACAACAGTCATACATATGCTTGGCATCTTACATCAAGCAATGCAACACATAAACTACAAGGCATGATTCTCAACATCAACACGATAACATTCAACTTTCCAAGACAATAGTATAATGACAATTATGGTTACATTACTCGAATATACAGATTGGACTCGATGACATCTTACATCACCGAATCTATAAGAACAACAAGACTCGCGATGACATTTTACATCATCAAGGTTTATAAAATAAGCTTTCGGTGACATCTTACATCACCGTACTCCTCCCTAATGGCATCTTACATCACTAGGGTCACGCGCGAATTTTACAATTGCACTCTAACCCTATGGTCAACCAATTATACTCGGTAAGACTCACATATTTGTCAATACTCAATCGTTACATAAACCAACATAGCAATACCACATTCATCAACCGATTTCACACAATCATCATCATATCAACAAAGCATAACAAGCTTAAAAAGGAATTTCCAGAAAAGTAAAACGTAAATATTTGAACACTTACTCTCGAGCTTAGGTTGGCCTTTCAAGCTCAACTTAAACTCTCAAAATATTTTCACTCACTGGTAACACGCCACACTAGCCAAACTCCCTCTTAAGCTTCTCTGACTTTCGGTAACGTGTCCAAAATCTCCAAACTCAATTCTGATGATTCAAACCAAACCAAGGAAGAAGTTTAACACACTTTCCAATCACAAAAACCCACTGTTATCAATATAGCAAGGGTAATCTTCATCCATGGTCCTTTTTGTTTGGGGTTTGTTCTATTTTGGTCACTCAAATTCAAAAAAGATCATTCTTGCCACTTACGTTTTGAATTGTGTCTTTTTTGGTCCCTTGGCCGTTAACCTCCGTTAATAAAAAAAGTAAATTTTTAATTTAACTCCCAAACTTTCAAAACTTTATTTTTCACCATCTTTCTAAATACTTTTTAATCAAAATAGACAATGTAAAAACATCGTTACACAACCCACATATCAATATATTGTACATAACAACATTACGCGCTACTCCTCTCTCACGTATTTCATCAAACATCCCAATTGCTTTACCTACTTTTCCTCGTTGCAGTACTCTTTCAACACAGAATTGTAAGTATATGAACTCAGAATCACCCATTTGTGATGCATCTTATCGTAAAGCACTAATCCATCTTTCCTAAGTCCCTCTCTAAACAACCCATTGATTAAAACCATGAATGTATGCTCATTAGGAACCAAACCAAGCTCCTCTATTTCGGTAAACAACATTTTCGCCCGCTCCAAGTCGCCATTTTTACAGCAGCCATCGATCAAAGTGGTGTATATGACAACATTTGGAGAAAACCCCAGCTCTTGTATCTAATCTAAAAGCTCAAAACTTTTGCCTAAATCACCTGCCTCGCAACACCCTTCGATCAATATCCCAAAACTCTAGACATCCAGCTTAACCTTCTTCTTGGAGTCTTTACAAAAGTTCCAAGCTTTCTCGAAAGATACAAATTTTATAAGGAAAATGTGTATGTTATTGGGTCCAACCACAAGGTTTTTGGGGAAGATGGTGAAAAATAAAATTTTGAAAGCTTGTGGGTTAAATTAGAAATTATTTTTTATTAACGGATGTTAACGACCAAGGGACCAAAATAGACACAATTTAAAACGTAAGTGGCAAGAATGATCTTTTTTAAATTCGGGTAACCAAAATAGAATAAACCCCAAACAAAAGGGACCACAAGTGAAGATTACCCATTATCCCACAACACACATTTCCCTATTCAAGCCCGGAAGTAGACAAAACCCATCTTCAACAAAACTCCAGCTATTACTAAATCAAATCATCATCCAAAACACACCCAAAAGCTTCAAAACCATCAACATACATCCACAAACCCTTTAGGAATAATTTTCTAACCATAAACAACCCAAAACCCATACTTCCCTAACTTAAATTTTTACCCATTTATTCCATTTCGAGATTTTAGGTTTAAACCACCATTTAAACACTTATGAACACCCAAAACTTAGGTTATAACGTACTCAAAACGTCATTTACCAAAAGCTTGCTTAAACCCTTCAAAAACCCTTTTACCCCAAAATGAGAAATCTTGAGAAATCTTCAAACTTTGAAAAGAAAATGTCAAAGACAAGATTGGAAAGATGAGAAGAATAAAACCAAGTTACTTACCTCTTAAAATCCTTCAAGATGATGAAGATCGGTGGGATTGGGTAGTGGCTAGGCTTAGGAAAGACGTGAAGAAGGAGATGAAAATGGGAGAAGAAAATAGATATTCTCTTCCTTTTTGAAAATATAATATTTTATTCTTCCTTTTATCATAAAAATCCATTTCAACAAAAACTTAATTCTCCTTTTTCCCTTATTCATTAAAACCTTTTTTTGTTCTCATAAAAATATGTTTTCTCCCCACTAAAATAGCCTGAACCAGTTTTACCAAACCTGATTATCTCCCGGCCTTAAACTCGGGGCGTTACACAAGTCCACGCTTGCAGCAACAACAGACATCCACCAACACCCTTACCTTTTCACCATTTTTTAGTATAGCGCCATTGCACAACTCACGATACAAGAACACTAATATGATCGATCCCCAACTATATCTAGTAACTTCTCAAGGAGTATCCAAAAAATATAGATACCGTGTATGGAATAGAATGCCAGATTTATCTGACATCAATATTCCTCCGATAAGCTGCAGAATATATGCTCGACTTACCTTGTAAAGCTCATCAACCATACTATAGTCATTGAGTTAAAATTTATTTTGCAACCAAGTCAGTTTGATACGAGCCCCTTTCATATCAGTTCCATATGACACATTTCCAATGTATTTCTCACAAATACTTTGACATGTACCCTTAATGTGCTCAATAAATGGCATCCTATTTACCGAGACCCCGATAAGTATGACCATGTCTTCTAGCGAGATCGTGCATTATCCACATGACATGTGGAACATATGTGTTTTCGGTCTCCAACGCTCAATTAGAGCGATAATTAACCCGTGAACCAACTTGTACCCACGAATAAATGTTGCATGATAAAATCCCGCCATTTGCAGCCATTGAATGATTATATCGTCTGGGGAATTTTTTTCCATGCTCCGATAATGTTTAAATTTATCATTCGTATCTTGTAATTAATGCATTAATTTAAACATAATTATTAACAAAATACAGAAGTGATTGATTTCCATTTAAAATAATTATTAAAAAATTGTACAATCTCATCAACCCTAAGACTAGTGATGTTTCGATCATGTAATCTCAACAGAGGAGCTTGATCAACCATTCTTCTAACAAACCTACATGACAAGTAAAAAAATATTAGTAGCCCGGAACTAAATCTAATCGTAACACTATTATATTAAAATAATAATAATCATAATCAACTAAAAAACAAAACTTAAAATAATTTTAGTTTAATTTAACTAAATGTAATTTGCTACAATTCTAATACTAGTACATGTAATTTAAATATAAATTCTACTACGTTTAAAATTATAATAAGTAAATCAACTTATTAGTTTTAATTTAAATTCTACTACATACATGAATTTAAATATAAATTCTACTACACATTTAAACTTACATAACTAAATCAACTTATTAATTTAAATTTAAATCAATAATTCATCATTAATTAAAAATTCACTTAAACGACAATTCTACTCCATGCAATTAAATTCTAAAAAAATTAAAATAAATAATACAACTTACTTTACTTACAACTAAATTAAATTACTAAAATTTTTAAAATACATAATAATAACATTAAAATTATATTAATCATGAATACTAAGTTAAAAATTTAGAAATCACATTTTCTTACTAACTATAATAATATTACTAATGAATCTAAATTAAAAATTAAAATACATATCTACTTACTATATATTTTTTCAAATATTCAAACATAAAAAAACATTTTTTTCTTATAGTTATATAATAATAATATGACATACAATTTAAAAATTAAAAATAAAACTAATAACCTTAATTAAACAATAAAATACACATCTACTTACTATATTTTTTTCCAAATCTCCCCCTCCTCTTTATTCTTCTTTACTCAATTTTCACACAATTTTTCTTCTACAATTTTTTTTCACCTTCAACCACCTATTTAACACAAAATATTCAAAACACCAAACATCAAAATTAAGTTAAAAAATAAAAATTAAATTTTCGTGCTAACTACAATATAACGTACCATTTAAAAATTTAAATTAAATTTAATGAAATAATATTACTAATTTAAAAAAAATGAAATACACATCTCATATACTTACAATATTTTCTCCAAATCTTCTTCCTCGTTTTTCTTTACTCTATCTTCTTAAAAATTTTCTTCTATAATATTTGTCATCTTAACCCCTATTTAACACACCAAAATTAAATCTCAAGCATTCAACCCACTAAACCACCCTCCAATCATAAAAACCTACCCTTCCTAAGGCATGCATGCATGCTTTGCATGCAGTCAGCCCATCTTGTTTGAAGACGGTAGATAATCTTATCAACTTTATTTTATATTTGAAGACGGAACCTAATTCCTCTATTTTTTTATTTTTATTCAAAAACTAATTTTATTGTTTGAAGATGGTGGGAAATCCTATCATCTTCACTTTTACTATTTAAAGTGCAATATTTGTGAAAATAATTTGGCTTGTACCATATTTGTGGGGAAAAAGTTGAGTATAATATTTGTGTAATTCCTCCTCTTCTAAGTTGTTTTTTCGCCAAACGTTTCATTCCATGATTATTGTAAGTTTTTTTGCCAACATCCATTAAATTTTTTCTGTTATCTAAATATATATGAACATGTGATATATGTTTTAGTTTTCTTTATTTTTTTAAAAAAATAGTGAATTCTTTCATTTTCTTAAAAAATCAAAAAGAAAATTAGAATCCCAAAACAACCCAAAATAGTAACCCTAAATTCTCAAATCTCTTCCATTTTAATCACCAATCACCCACCTCCGGTCACCCTTCCATTCGTCAAACCCCTACGACGGTGGTGGTGGTCAACGACCATAAAAGATATGAAATTAAGGATTTAGAATTTTAGGTATTGGCGATTTAGGGAATTTAGGACGGTGACAAGGGGTGGTTAGCCAATGAATTTTGACAAAAAAAGGGAAGAAGAAGGGCGAGTGGATGAGTGATGGTCATCGATGGTCTAATATAAGAGATTTAGGAATTTTAAAAATTAAGGATTTGTAGATTTAAAAAAATATTAAAGTTTTAGGTTTTTCTGAAAATAATAATTTTTTATTTTTATTTTAAAAAAATAAATGAAAAGTAATAAATAAGATGTATGTCTCATTTTTATTGGGTAAAGGAAATTTTTTAACGTTTGTTGATAGAAAAATCTTATAATACTCGTGTAATAAAACATTAGATACATATTTGACCCAAAAAATAATTTAAGCATTTGTCTGAAAAAGTATAATTTAGATACTTTTATAGTTAACTAATAGAAAAGCAAGATTAGGGATGTAAATGAACCAAACTTGAGCAAACAAGTCTACGTTCATGTTCGTTCATTTATTTTTAAAGGTGTTCATGTTCGATTTGTATTCGTTTAAATTTACGATATCATGTTTGTTTATTTGTTTAAGAAGGTGTTTATGTTTGTTTATTTAGCATTCACGAACATGTTCGTTTAACGTTTCACGAACATGTTCATTTATTACCAAAATGGTGAAATTATACCACTCGTCCTTAAGCTCCTTAAGCTTCAAGTTTTAACTCCAAAGTTAACTTTATGTTCAATTTAGTCCTTATCTTCACCCACATTTAAAATGTAAAAAATAAAAGGAAAATGAGAATCGATAAACGAGCTTATAAATGAGTCGATAAATGAGCCAATAAACGATGTAACCCCCTTAGCCCGGCCTAGACGGTTGACCCGGACTACGAAGATTACACGGGGAAAACCAAAGTCAACCCAAAAGTCAACATTGATTAACGACCTTTTTTTTCTTTTTTAATCTTGTCTAGATACATGTTAACCTTACGTAAGTACTCATGAAGCATATGAGAAAAAGGCACAACGATCGGATTTTAGAAAGGGACTCAATTGCACAATATACAAAATTTAGGGACCAAAACGTAATTTCTGAAAATTAGAAGGTCTTTACTGATTTTAAAGTTACCAATATGAAATTAGTCACATTTCATGCTTCTCTTCCAAAATTAAACTTAATCGGACATCCCAAACACCAGCAATTGCAACATCAACATTTGGGACTAAAATGTAAAGCTTGCAAACTTCAGCACCATTCAAATCAGTGCCCAACGGTCACCTGTTTCGAAACGGCGTTGACCGTTATGAAACGCGGGTTGGTCTCGAGACTGGTTTCGAAACAAGGCCTTCCAGTAGCCAAAACATTTCGGAACGCCCCTTAGCGTTTCGAAACACGAAGGCCATTTCAGGCCCCCATTTCGAAACACTAGAGGGTGTTTCAATACGGTCTGCCCAGAATCTGCAGATTTAGCTGGTTTTTCATGCATAAATCCATTTAAACACCACCTATTGATTCTCTAATCATGTCAACAAGACATCATACATAAATGGCACATGTTTGGAACTCCTAAACATATTCATAGCATCAAACATGGTAAATTCATATTTCTAGAGGCATGCTTCCTAGTCAAGCAATCTAATAAGCAATCCAAACCTCAAACAAGCATTAAAGGCCATTTACAATTCAAATCATCCAAGGCAAATATGCCACAACCACAGGGAGTTTAATACATCTCCCAAAACAAAGTTTAGATTCCCATTGCCAAATTACCAAAACTAGTAGTGTATGAAAACATCACCATACATGAGCTTGGTTTCTCTTGGACACTCTTAGCTTCCTTGTTGCCCTTAAACACTTCAATTATCTACATTATTGGTAAAAGATAGCGTAAGCACAAATGCTTAGTGAGACATGCTCTAAATAAACCAATACTACAATGCATCTTTAGAAAACACTTTCAACAAAGCTTTTAAAACACATGCTCATCTCTTTTCATGCAACCCTGCATACTTTACAAGCATCTCATGCTTCATTACATTTAATACATTATATTGGCTTTCAAGTGATAGTTCATAACCATTTACAACACAAAACACAATCGGATACGCGGATTACAAGCGTTGTCCCACACGCTTCATACACACTACCGGATTACACAAGGTGGAGTTTATCGGTACAATCACAACCCCTCAACACCCGTGATGGAGTTTAACGGTACAATCACAACCCCTCCACATCACTCATCGGTAGTTGTATAATTCCACTAACGAGAGCAAGGGACACATAACCCAAGATCCACACACGGACTTTCAACCACCGTTGTGATCTTACCTCACTCGTTAGGGTACTTGGATGGAGTTTACGGTACAATCACAACCCCTCCACATCCAAGACGACTTTACTTACGGTGCACCCAATCCTATAGCCGACTAACTATATCCAATTCAAGTACTTTAAAACCATTTCATCACTTGCCAATATACATCAAATACCATCAACAATCCACTGTTTTAAAGCATTAATCAAAGCCATTAAACATCATGCATCTCCATGCATCATCACCAAATTAATATCATGCCAAAACAAGGATCTCTTACATTGAGCATCCTTCAATACATGGCTTTCAAAACCAGCATTAACCATGCTAAAACATGCTCTCAAAATAGTAAATAAACATGCAATTTATAGCAAATGCATCAAACCACATCTTAGCACATCCGAGGGAGTTTTCCGAAAACTTACACTTGAGCTTAGCTAAGTTGTTTAGACTTAAACTAAGCTCCCAAAACCTCCAATTAATCGTTTCAAAGCTGGAAAACCAACTCCACTCACCAATTACGTTTCGCTTGCTTGCCGAAACGCCAATCAAGCTTCCAAATCAATTCCAAAGGTGTCCGAAGATGTCTCCCCTATTTTGACACATCAAAGTAGAGGATTAATGCATCATCATGCATTAAAATCTTCAACCAACACACCTAAACTCGCTGCTCTACCTAAAACCAACATTTCGGCTACCAATCGCAACCGAAATCACCTCCAAACTCCTCTAAAACTTTACCCAACCAAGATCCATCACTTCTAACCATTTCTAAACATTAATCACCATAAAAAACAAGCCTAAACTCGACCTTATACCTCCAGCTATAATAGAACACCAAGAACACCTAAAAAACCACCATTTTCTTGATCAAAAACTTAGGAAACACAACCTATTCGGGATTGCATTGATTAAACCTCATTTCAAACATCATTTAATATCCAAAATACATTAAAGAACCACCTCAAAACAGAGCCCAATCAATCTCAACGAAATTCTTCAAGATCTCTTCCAAAATCTTGAGTTTTAAGCAAAAATCAAATCTCTAACATAAAACCATTTATAAAACTTAAATTAAGGATTGACAACTTGGGAATTTCAGTAAAGAACTGAGCATTTAGAGGAAAAGAACAATCTTACCTCTAAATGGTGATTCCTCCTTGATTTGGGCAAAATTCCATGAAAAATCAATGTGGAAATCAAAAGGTTTTGTTGCTAGACTGATTATGAAACAATGAGTGATGGAAATCTAATCAAATGAGGTGAAGATCAAAGTGATTTGTGCTGGAGAAAATGTGTTTGGATGATGGGATTTTGAGAGAAAAATGAATGAGAGAAAATTAGGAAAAGGTAGTTTTGAGAATCTAAAAGCAGTTTCCATTTTTATTTCATTTAATTAAAACATTAATTAAATCACCCAAATTAAGGAAAAATCTGGAGAAAAACATTTTGGGTAATTAGCTCCTTAAAGATTCAAAGTTTCAATCCTTTACAAAACAGTCACCACTAAACTTTTCAAAAATTGCATTTTGGTCACTACACCGAAATGTAGTATTTCCAAACCTTATTTTGTAAAATTGATTTCACCACTCTCTTATATATATTAAAAGAGGATTTTTAGATATTTTTCTATATTTTTAAAGCATCCCGAACTAAGCTTTCCCTAAAACGTCCTTATATATTCAAACCATTTCTCAGACCGGTCCGACCAAACCCTAAACTTCTAAGCCCAAAATTGGGGTGTTACAACTCTCCCCTCTTAAGAAATTTCGTCCTCGAAATTTACCTAGAGGAAAAAGGTAAGGAAACTGCTTCTTCTTGTCATCCTTTGTTTCCCACGTGGCTTCCTCAACACCACGATGCTTTCACAACACCTTAACCAATTCAATGGTCTTGCCTGAAGAACTTTACTGTCCGAATCCAGAATCTCAACAGGCTCTTCATCATAGGTCAAGTCTGGATTCAACTCCACTTCCTCCACATGCATAACATGCGAAGGATCCGATCTGTACCTCCAAGCATAGAGACATGAAACACATCATGTATCTTTTCCAACTCTTGTGGTAACCTCAGCTTATACGCAACAGGACCCACACGTTCAATCACCTCGTATGGTCCAATATACCTAGGGCTCAACTTACCCTTCCGGCTAAACCTCATCACCTTCTTCCAAGGCGAAACCTTCAAAAACACACGGTCACCCACCGCAAACTCAATCTCCTTACGCTTCAAATCCGCGTAAGACTTCTGCCGATCAGAAGCTGCCTTCAACTGCTCACAAATGAGTTTCACCTTCTCGGTGGTTCCTTTCAACAATGCCGGTATCGAGACCAACTTCTGACTTGTTTCAGCCCAGCAAAGAGGAGTTCTGCATTTCCTCCCATACAAGGCTTCATAAGGTGCCATTTGAATACTTGCCTGGTAGCTATTGTTATAAGCAAACTCCACCAAAGGCAAATGCTTCTCCCAAGAACCTTGAAACTCAATCACACGGCACCTCAACATATCCTCAAGCACTTGGATAACACGCTCAGACTGTCCATCCGACTGTGGACGATAAGAAGTACTGAAATTTAGACGCGTACCCAAAGCTTGATGCAAACATTCCCAAAAACGCGATGTAAACCTCGGATCTCTATCCGACACTATAAACTTTGGCACACCATGCAGTCGCACAATCTTAGCAATGTACAACTCTGCAAGCTTATCCAAGGTATACGTGGTATGCACAGGTAAGAAATGCGCACACTTCGTAAGGCGATCCACAATCACCCACACTGAATTCTTCTTCGACGGCGACAAGGGCAAACCAGACACAAAGTCCATGGTAATCCTTTCACACTTCCACTCAAAAATCCTCAACGGTTGCAACAACCCTGAAGGAAACTGATGCTCAGCTTTAACCCGCTGACAAACCATGCACTTACTCACGTACTCCGCAACATCTTTCTTCAATCCCACCCAATAGTAATCGTCCTTTAGACCAAGATACATCTTTGTACTACCAGGGTGCATAGCAAAAGGACTACTATAAGCTTTAGTCAGAATAGTACGCCTCAACTCCGCATCATTCGGCACTACCATCCGACTTCCAAAACATAAAACTCCATCATCATTAAAACAGAAATCCGATGGTCTATCCTCAGCAATATCCTGAACATGTGGCACCAACGAATCATCCAACAACTGCTTATCCTTTATCAACTGAACCAAAGATGGTTTCACTTGCAATTCAGCCACAAGACCTCCATCTTGCGAAATACTCAAGCTGGCAAACATAGCCCTTAATTCCACTGCCACCTTCCTACTCAAGGCATCCGCTACAACATTAGCTTTTCCCGGATGGTACTCGATCGTCAAATCGTAATCCTTAAGCAACTCCACCCAACGTCGTTGCCTAAGATTCAACTTTTTTTGAGACATTAGATACTTCAAACTCTTGTGATCCGTGTACACAGTACACTTCTCACCATACAGATAATGTCTCCAAATCTTCAAAGCAAAAACCACCGCATCTAACTCAATATCATGCGTAGGATAATTGCGCTCATGCACCTTCAACTGGCGCGATGCATAAGCCACCACCTTACCCTCTTGCATTAACACACACCCCAAACCAACATAGGATGCGTCGCTGTACACCACAAACTCTTTTCCTAATTCAGGTTGAACCAAGATAGGAGCTTGCGTCAAAGCTGCCTTAAGCTTCTCAAAAGCCTGCTGCCTTGCTTCTGTCCACTCATACTTGACATCCTTTTGCAATAACTTCGTCAAATGAGCAACAATCTTCGAAAATCTATCCACAAACCTCCAGTAATATCCTGCCAACCCAAGGAAACTACGGACTTCATGAACAGACTTAGGAGGCTTCCAATTCATCACCGCCTCAATCTTCTGAGGATCAACACGAATTCCCTCAGCAGAAACCACATGACCAAGGAAAACAACTTCCTTAAGCCAGAATTCGCATTTTCTCAACTTAGCATAAAGTTGATTTTCCAACAGCGTCTGCAACACAATCCTCAAATGCCCTTCATGCTCCTCCTCAGTACGAGAATACACAAGAATATCACCAATGAACACCACAACAAACTTGTCCAAGTATTCATGGAATACTCTATTCATCATGTCCATAAAAGCTGTAGGAGCATTCGTCAAGCCAAACGACATTACAAGGAACTCATAATGCCCATACCTTGTCCTAAAGGCTATTTTTGGCACATCCACATCTTTCACCTTAAGCTGGTAGTAACATGACCTTAAGTCAATCTTGGAGAACACAGCCGCTCCCCGAAATTGATCAAAAAGATCATCAATCCTCGGCAAAGGATACCGATTCTTGATAGTCAACTTGTTTAGCTGACGATAATCGATGCACATTCTCATAGTGTCATTCTTCTTCTTCACAAACAAGACTGGTGCACCCCAAGGCGACACACTCGGCCGAGTGAAACCACGATCAAGCAACTCCTGAAGTTACGTCTTCAACTCCTTCAACTCCTTAGGTGCCATTCGGTAAGGAGCAATGGACAGTGGAGTTGTGTTTCCATACAATTCAATTCCAAACTCCACCTCTCGACTAGGTGGCAATCTAGGTAACTCCTTCAGGAACACTCCAAGAAACTCTCACACAATCATGATATCTTGAACATGCAACTCCTTAGAGCTAGGATTCATAACAAAGGCTAGGTAAGCCTCACAACCTTGCCTCAGCATTCAGCTTGCTTCAAACGTAGACACCATATTGGCAAGAAACTTCACATTCTCACCAACCACTACTACTTCGTAATCATCTGCAAGTTTCAACGAAACTCGCTTGTTCTCAAAATCCACTACAGCTCGGTGTTCGACAAGCCAATCAATACCAAAGATTACATCAAAACCATAGAAGGGCAATTCCATGAGGTCAACAAGAAAAACTTGGTCTTGCACTTTCAAGGGACATCTTCTATACAACTTCCGTGTTACGACTGTCTCACCAAAGGAACTAGTCACACGCATACCAACATCCAAAGACTCAACAGGTAAACCAAGCAATTGAGCATGTTCACACAAAATGTATGAGTTTGTAGATCCAGAATCAATCAAGGAAAGTAATGACAAGGATTGCAAAGTAAAGGTACATGCGATCACATCCGTATCATTCCTCTCCTCACGCTGGGCATACACTCGAGCCTGGCCACCACCCTCAGGTTGAACAGCCACCACATGCCCCACATTCCTCCCACCATCATCTTTGCGCTGGAAGTTACCACGGCCGCGCTCACAGCCTCTCTGTGGTGCAACTACCCCAGGAGCACGTCCTTGACCACCACCGGCCAACAAAGGACACTCCATCCTCATGTGGTCTGCCGAACCACAATTCCAGCATGAATTACCTGTCACAGCAACAGGAGCCTAAACTTCTCTCGCCATTCGAGGACAATCTCGCCTCAAATATCCACGAGATCCACACGTCCAGCACGTGTTCTGATCAGCCCTCATCCTATCTCCCTGAACAGGCGCACCATGTCCCCCATTACCACGCCTAGCAGAAGATTGATACCTCTTATCTCGTCCTCTCTTGTTCCGCCCACCACCGGAACTATAATCATCATCTCTTTTGCCCGAGCTAGAACTAACGCCTCTAGAAGACAAACCTAAGTTCTGCTCGATGTCTTTCGCTCTACTCACAAGCACATCAAAATATGTATACTCAGCAGCAAGCATAAAAGTCTTCACATCTATCACCAAACCATAACGGAAACGTTCACACCTCTCCCGCTCATCAGGGATTAGCTCAGGTGCATATTGACTAAGGCGGACAAACTGGATCTCATACTCAGCTATCGTCATGCTTCCTTGCACAAGAGACATAAATTCTATTTTCTTCTCATCTAGGTATCGCACACCCAGATACTTCCGCTTGAACGCATTCAAGAAGAACGTCCAAGTCACATCATTGTCCTCCATTCCAGAGGCAGTGGTCGTCCACCACGTATAAGCATCATCATGCAGCAGTGACACCACACAACCCAACTTCTGCACATTATTGCAGTTCATTTGCCCCAAAATCCTCTTGGTGCTTTCCAACCAAGATTCAGATCCTTCCGGAGATAAACCTCTGAACTCAGTCCCTCCCAGACTGCGAAGACGTTCCAAAGGCAATCTCACATTAGCATCACCCTGATGCGCAGCTCCATGAGCTCCAGCTACTGCTGCCTGAAAGGCTCCGGCAATAGCCTGAATCAACACAGTCATGTCAGGAGTAGCTTGCCCCTGCACACCTTCAGGTCCAGTAACCCCAACACCAGCATTTTCACCTCCAACACCACCACCGCCGGGTGGTCCACCACCAGGGGAGGAGGCAAATCCACAACATTCTCCTCATTCTCATTCTGAGCCACGGCTCTCGTATTCATTCTCATCTCTCTACGAGGCCTCATTTAAAAGAAAACAATGCACTGACACAAATGCAATAAACATAATTAGGCTCAACAAGGTAAGTAATCCAAGTACTCAAGCTCTTTTTCGAAAACAATTCCTTTCATTAGTTTGGATATGGAAATGGGATCCCCTAACACATTCCAACATAGCATATCATCACAATTGAAATCACGCATCACTACTCATACAACATACTTTAACCCAAAAGGCATATCATGCAAATACACATACATCATCCTCATACAAATCCCAAGGATACGAAAACTAAGCTCTGATACCACCAAATGTAACCCCCTTAGCTCGACCTAGACGGTTGACCCGGACTACGAAAATTACACGGGGAAAACCAAAGTCAACCCAAAAGTCAACCTTGATTAACGACCTTTTTTTTCTTTTTTAATCTTGTCTAGATACATGTTAACCTTAAGTGAGTACTCATGAAGCATATGAGAAAAAGGCACAACGATCGGATTTCAGAAAGGGACCCAATTGCACAATATACAAATTTTAGGGACCAAAACATAATTTCTGAAAATTATAAGGTCTTTACTGATTTTAAAGTTACCAATATGAAATTAGTCACATTTCATGCTTCTCTGCCAAATTCAACTTAATCGGACATCCCAAACACCAACAATTGCAACATCAACATTTGGGACTAAAATGTAAAGCTTACAAACTTCAGCACCATTCAAATCAGTGCCAATCGGTCACCTGTTTTGAAACGGCGTTGACCGTTCTGAAACGCAGGTTGGTTCTGAGACTGGTTTCGAAACAAGGCCTTCCAGTAGCCAAAAAGTTTCGGAACGCCCCTTAGCGTTTCGAAACACGAAGGCCATTTCAAGCCCCCGTTTCGAAACACTAGAGGGTGTTTCGATACGGTCTACCCAGAATCTGCAGATTTAGCTGGTTTTTCATGCATAAATCCATTTAAACACCACCTATTGACTCTCTAATCATGCCAATAAGACATCATACATAAATGGCACATGTTTGGAACTCCTAAACATATTCATAGCATCAAACATGGTAAATTCATATTTCTAGAGGCATGCTTCCTAGTCAAGCAATCTAATAAGCATTCCAAACCTCAAACAAGCATTAAAGGCCATTTACAATTCAAATCATCCAAGGCAAACATGCCACAACCACAGGGAGTTTAATACATCTCCCGAAACAAAGTTTAGATTCCCATTGCCAAATTACCAAAACTAGTAGTGTATGAAAACATCACCATACATTAGCTTCCTTGTTGCCCTTAAACACTTCAATTATCTGCATTATTGGTAAAAGAGAGCGTAAGCACAAATGCTTAGTGAGACATGCTCTAAATAAACCAATACTACAATGCATCTTTAGAAAACACTTTCAACAAAGCTTTTAAAACACATGCTCATCTCTTTTCATGCAACCCTGCATACTTTACAAGCATCTCATGCTTCATTACATTCAATACATTATATTGGCTTTCAGGTGATAGTTCATAACCATTTACAACACAAAACACAATCGGATATGTGGATTACAAGCGTTGTCCCACACGCTTCATACACACTACCGGATTACACAAGGTGGAGTTTATCGGTACAATCATAACCCCTCAACACCCGTGATGGAGTTTAACGGTACAATCACAACTCCTCCACATCACTCATCGGTAGTTGTATAATTCCACTAACGAGAGCAAGGGACACATAACCCAAGATCCACACACGGACTTTCAACCACCGTTGTGATCTTACCTCACTCGTTAGGGTACTTGGATGGAGTTTACGGTACAATCACAACCCCTCCACATCCAATACGACTTTACTTACGGTGCACCCAATCCTATAGCTGGCTAACTATATTCGATTCAAGTACTTTAAAACCATTTCATCACTTGCCAATATACATCAAATACCATCAACAATCCACTGTTTTAAAGCATTAATCAAAGCCATTAAACATCATGCATCTCCATGCATCATCACCAAATTAATATAATGCCAAAACAAGGATCTCTTACCTTGAGCATCCTTCAATACATGGCTTTCAAAACCAGCATTAACCATGCTAAAACATGCTTTCAAAACAGTAAATAAACATGCAATTTATAGCAAATGCATCAAACCACATCTTAGCACATCCGAGGGAGTTTTTCCGAAAACTTACACTTGAGCTTAGCTAAGTTGTTTAGACTTAAACTAAGCTCCCAAAACCTCCAATTAATCGTTTCAAAGCTGGAAAACCAACTCCACTCACCAATTACGTTTTGCTTGCTTGCCGAAACGCCAATCAAGCTTCCAAATCAATTCCAAAGGTGTCGAAGATGTCTCCCATGTTTTAGACACATCAAAGCAGATGATTAATGCATCATCATGCATTGAAATCTTCAACCAACACCCCTAAACTCGCCGCACTACCTAAAACCAACATTTCGGCTACCAATCGCAACTGAAATCACCTCCAAACTCCTCTCAAACTTTACCCAGCCAAGATCCATCACTTCTAATCATTTCTAAACGTCAATAACCATAAAAAACAAGCCTAAACTCGACCTTATACCTCCAGCTATAACAAAACACCAAGAACACCTCAAAAACCACCATTTTCTTGATCAAAAACTTAGCAAACACAACCTATTCGGGATTGCATTGATTAAACCTCATTTCAAACATCATTTAATATCCAAAATACATTAAATAACCACCTCAAAACAGAGCCCAATCAATCTCAACGAAATTCTTCAAGATCTCTTCCAAAATCTTGAGTTTTAAGCAAAAATCAAATCTCTAACATTAAAACCATGTATAAAACTTAAGTTAAGGATTGACAACTTGGGAATTTCAGTAAAGAACTGAGTATTTAGAGGAGAAGTACAATCTTACCTCTAAATGGTAATTCCTCCTTGATTTGGGCAAAATTCCATGAAAAATCAACGTGGAAATCAAAAGGTTTTGTTGCTAGATTGATTATGAAACAATGAGTGATGGAAATCTCATCAAATGAGGTGAAGATCAAAGTGATCTGTGCTAGAGAAAATGTGTTTGGATGATGGGATTTTGAGAGAAAAATGAATGAGAGAAAAATAGGAAAAGGTAGTTATGAGAATCTAAAAGCAGTTTCCATTTTTATTTCATTTACTTAAAACATTAATTAAATCACCCAAATTAAGGAAAAATCTGGAGAAAAACATTTTGGGTAATTAGCTCCTTAAAGATTCAAAGTTTCAATCCTTTACAAAACAGTCACCACTAAACTTTTCAAAAATCGCATTTTGGTCACTACACCGAAATGTAGTATTTCCAAACCTTATTTTGTAAAATTGATTTCACCACTATCTTATATATATTAAAAGAGGATTTTTAGATATTTTTATATATTTTTAAAGCATCCCGAACTAGGCTTTCCCTAAAACCTCCTTATATATTCAAACCATTTCTCAGACCGGTCCGACCAAACCCTAAACTTCTAAGCCCAAAATTAGGGTGTTACAAACGAGCTTGTTCGTGAACAGAAATGAACCAAACAGACATATGTTCGTGTTCGTTCATTTATTAAATGAACATAAAAAATTTGTGATACTCGCCTATTTAACTTAATAAACGAACATTATAAGAATAGTTCACGAATAGTTTGTCGAACGTTCTTGTAACCCCCTCGTCTCGGTCTGGCCGGATGACCGGTCCGAGTAGGCTACACGGGGAGAACTGAAGCGAAACCCGTTAAGGTTCCCCCTCGGTTAGCAACCCTAGAAAATTTCTTTTAACTTAATCTTTTCTAAAGGCATATTATTTTCCTAAGTGATCACGACAGCGGAAAACATCCATAAAGATACACAATCGAATCCCAAACAACGAGTTAACAGTCCATTTTATACTTATTGGGCAGGCCGTATCGATACACCAATCAAGGGTATCGATACGCCTTGACCAGGGTCAACATCTTCAGTCAACGCAGGAAGACCATATCGATACAGCCCTTGAGCGTATCGATACGTCCTTCTCGGTCAACATCTCGTGGTCAACGAGATGTACTTGTACCGATACGCTAAGATATTGTACCGATACGCCGAAGTCTCACCAAAATCTCAGAATTCCAGTGAGCATTGGGCGTATCGATACACCCCCGAGTATCGGTACCCCTTGCCGATTCTGTGTCCCAAAGTGTAGGACCGTATCGATACGGCCCTTGGGCGTATCGATATGCCCTGCACTGCAAGACACAAAAATACAGCAAAACAATATGAAACTCAATTCTAAATGCTTTTTGAGACTCCCATATCCATATACAAGCATTCATACAACATTCCACACCCAAGAGCAAGCATGTGGAGCAATTAAGATGAACAATAACACATATACATCATGGCATTCACACAAGGGATAGATTTTGCATATATATGCATGTTTAAAGCTCAAAAGCTAAATGGCACAAGTCATCACATTTAAGGTTTGCATGCACAACCTAAGCAACTTAAACCATCTAAGGCATAGCCTCATCAACACAAGCATTCAACGAGACGTAACATGGTTTACAAATCCAAGCAAAACACAAACATCGTCAACATCTATAAGTCATACAACACTCATACAAAACACATAGTAGCCCCATTGCTAAACTACTACTTTATTTACTAAATCATACTTGAGCAACTACAAAGCTTGGAATGCCCCTTCGCCTTGCTCCTTGCTAACTCCAAGCTACTGATCTGCATTGTCGAAAGTGAGAGTGTAATCTAGAAGCTTAGTGAGGATGCTCTAAAAACCAAAACAACGACAATGCAGGGTTCAAGCATGCAATCCTTAACATCACACACAACATACATGGGCATCAACATAGCATCCTAGCTAGTGTTTCAAGAGTCATAAATATGGCATCTTACTTCATATTAAGCTCAACAATACAAATCAAATATCTCAACATCGATATCATAAGAGCAAGTACATTGGCCACTATTAGTTTACTCGGATGTGCGGATTTACTCTCAACAGCAACATTACCTCGGTGGGATTACACTCATCACCGAACCTTGCATGGGTGGGATTCCACTCATCACCACATGCCCTACGGATGGGATTCCACTCATCACGTATAATATAAATAATTTCCGGTGGAATATTACATCACCGTACTCCTCCTTGATGACTCAACGCCATCAAGGCCACGCGCGAATTTGACTCAAACATGTGCACACTAATCCTAATTATCGATCATTTACACCCGGTAAGTTAACTAGTGCCAATTACCTTTAAACCACATCACATCAATCATAATTTATATCATTCAACCAACATCACACACAACAATGTATACACATACAAAGTCAATTCATACTTCACAAGATCAAGATAGGCATAGACAATCAAAGCTCATTAACAAACAAGAAGTTAAACTACCAATTTAACTTCTACCTTAGAATGGTCTACCAAACTCATTCCAACACTTCCACTACACACATTTGAACCAACTTTAAAACAATTTAAAGTTTTACTCACCACCCTTTCTTAGCAAACCAAGCAAGCAAGTCAAGCCTCTTCAATTCCCGGATTCGATCCCGATCCTTCTCTGATGTCTCCTCTTGCTTCTAACAAATCAAAACACAAATATTACTCACCAATTCAAGGCTAAACTCAGTCACAATCCAACTCACAAACACAAGCCAAACTTCACCATTTTCAAACCCAAACTAACCACAAAACTTTCATTTTCGTGCTCCTCAAATACCCAGCTGAAAGCCACACTTTCCAACACCCAAATGACATCTAAAAGCTTCCAAAACACTTCCCTAATAACCCTATACCATAAGCCCTTCAACCCAACACAAAAACACACCAAAAACTCAACTTTTAACACTTTGAAAAATGCCCCAAAAACCCACTTCGGGATTTTCCCTAAATCCTTCCATTTCAAGATATTAAGTGTATTTAGGTGAGATTTATTCAAAACTCAACTCAACAAATCAAAAACAATTGAAAAGCCCATTAAAAATCCAAACTTTCCTTAAACTTGAAATTCTAAAAAGATGATAGTTTTCAAATCTAAGACCATGAAAATGATGGGGATAATGAGGAGAGTTGAGAAATGAATTTACCTTCGAAAATGTTCTTGAATCGATGGAGAAATCAAATGGAATAGTGAATAGGGGTTTTGGGAGGGGTTTGGTTTGATTCCACGTAAAATGGAGAAAGGGGGAAGATGATGGCTTTATTTTTTTGAAACAAAAAGGTTGTCTACTTTTTGTTTTGGCTTAATTACAAAATTGCCACCCCTTTATTTTAAATCTCAATTAAATCAAAACTAAGGTTAATTTAAATAAATTGATTTTGATGACTCGAACCACACACACACTTCTAACTCCTAACCCTAAAACACGAGTGTTAGAGTTATGTTCATATACCCCGTAAGCAAGATGAATGTTCTTTTTACGTTAATTAGAACGCATATAATATGAAAAATTATTATATGTCCTGGCCCACCACGTCACCCATGGTCTTTTCCACTAAAAATTAGCTACATAATTTCTTTTATTCCATGTCATTTTTATTCCAAATATGAATCTTCACATTTTTATGCTATGTAAATAGGGAGTGGATGGTTAGATATAAGTTGATTATAAATGCATTAGTGACATGTAAAAAGAGGATTAGTTGGCTGCTTTTTAGTGGATGGGGGACCATAGATGACGTGGTGAGCGAAGCCTAGGGATGGAGCCGGGATTTGGGTGCAAAACATAAATGTTTGAAAGTGGGGGGGGGACAAATTTAAAAATAAATTTTTTTAAAAACAATTTATATAGAAGGACAAAAATGAAAAAAATAAATTTTTTTGGGGTGGGAGGAAATTACCCATCCTCATCCCTTAATAGCTCCGTCACTAGCCGGGCCCATAAAATAATTTTACGCAATATGCATTTTCCTATATAAAATATTTATAACCCCCTTGACCCGGCCTAGCCACCAAATCGAACAGGTTACAGGGGAAAAACCGAAGCGAAACCCGATAAGGCTTCACTCGGATTAGCAACCCTATTTTTTTTCTTTTAAATTAATCTTGTCTAAATGCCATCTTTAACCTATGTGAGGTGACATGCAGCGGAAAAGCAATCACGAACATGAACCAAGTAAGACGGAAATTAGAGGTAATTTTTTATGAATTTTCTAAAGGTCGTATCGATACACCTAGGGCCTGTATCGATACGCCTTCAATGGTCAAACTCTCCAAGGTCAACTTCAAGAGGCTGTATCGATACCCTTCAAGGCTGGTATCGATACGCCCTAATCGATTAAGCTCCTAAAGTCAACACCAGGGACCGTATCGATAAGCCTAAGGCCCGTATCGATACCTCAATTTCTCGTCAAAATCTTTGATTTCCAGTGATCAAAATGGGTATCGGTACGCCCCCGCGTATTGGTATGCCTTGCTTAAAACAAAGGGCCGTATCGATACTTCCCTTGAGCGTATCGATATGCCCTGCTCAGAAAGACGGATTTTTGTAGTTTAAGCACTAGGAGAACCAACACAACTCACTAAACAAGCATCTAATCAAATCCTAAACATGCACACAACTTAAGCCAACCATGAGCATTCATTTAAAACAAGATGAACAACCAACATGAAAGGATTCAACATGGCAAGATTCAATAAAGGGAAATATTCATGCATAACATTCACAAAAGGGGTAAAAAGACAAACCATGGCATGTTCAACATGCTTAGAGGCATTACAAGCCAAATATAACTAGACAAACTTGTCTAAAGCAAGAGACATAACAAACAACCCCCTCAAACATAAAGGTAATATCCCATTGCTTAATACTATTTTTTAAGTCTAAAACCATACTTGAGCAAACGAACCCCCTTGGATTCCCCATTGTTCCCCGAGCTTCTCCGTAGGTCTAATGGCCTGCATTGTTGGAAAAAGAAGCATAAGCATATAAGCTTAGTGAGCGGTGCTTAAAACAGTAGCTACAACAATAAAGTTTTAAAACCATAGTTTGCTTGAAACCAAAACCATTTCCAAATCATTTCCCTCATGCATGAACACATAACGACAAACATTTAACATCTCGTGTATTTACCGAATGCATTCACAAGCCACAAGCTTACCTTATGCTCATTCTCATCACACAAGCAAGAAACCAACTACATGTATAAGCATAAATGGAACGGAGCAATATAACATACTTAACATGAGAATTTAGAGCACCATGGGTATATTGACATTCATCACTTTTACTCGGATATGCGGATAGTTCATAAACACACTAGACACTTCCGGTGGAATCTCACATCACCGTGTTCACTCGTCTAGTAAAACATAGCTTCCGGTGGAATCTCACATCATCGTACTCCTCCTTAGTGGAATCTATCATCACTAAGGCCACGCACGACTTTTACCTTGAGTGCACTCACATCCTATTAGTCGACCAACTATATCCGGTAATAAGATTTCACGTGTCAATACCTACCAAACCAACACTTACCTTGTGTTCTCATGGTCACAACCATAACCAACATGGAATCAATTAAGGCAATCAAATGCATAACACAAGGATGTTCATAGCATCATACATTATGGGAAGTCATTCAAAACACATAGTAGATATTATCGAATATGAAGACTAAAATGTTTAAAACTTACTCTTGAGCTTAGATTGGCTTATCAAGCTCAATATAAACCCCAAAACACATTCTTAGCCAAGCTAAGGCTTAGAAAACATTTCCGCTCACCGATACAACCCAAACGATAACCAAAACACCAATTTAAGCCTTTGCAATACCGGTTATCGCATCCAAAGAGCCCAAATCCGTTTCCGCTGATTCTAAGCAGTCCAAAACAGAGTATTAATACCCTTTTCAACATACATGCCTACTGAAATTAACAAACACAATTTTTCAACAACATTCGCTTATCGATTCGTAGCCGAAGTTATCTGAAAACATCATCAAATCAGCTCTAACCAAAATCCAGCAATAACCCATCAAATTTACCATCAAAACTACACATTTCAACAATCAAAACACTTACCCCAAAGTCTAGAAACCATAAGCCTAAAGTTATTAATAAGAACAAACCAAAAACCCAAATTTTCAACTCCAAAACCCCTCCTTTTTACTAGTTTCAGGTTTCGCATCACTAAGCCACTATCCTAACATTTTTAGAACATCAAAACAAGGTTAAAACACCTTTAAACCAAAGATCAAATAACCCAAACAAAATTTCTTCATTTTCCTCCTTTTCCAACACAAAGCATTTTGGAAACAAATTTAAACAATGAGTTTAAAGATAGATTTCATCTACAATACGTTTAAGGAAGAGAAAATCAAAATAAGAGAAAGATTACCTTGAAAAACTTGCTTGGATGAAGTGGTGAGATCAATGGAATAGTAGAAATGATGTTTGAGCAAAATAACGTTAAAAGAGAGTTTGAAGAAGATGATGGTATTTTCAAAACCCTTTTAAAATTCCAAAATCCCCTTTTCCCCTTCTTCATTAAAATCCTTTAGTTGTTTATTAAAAATGGTTTTCCCCCCAAATTAATTTAACCTGAACCAGTTTAATCAACCCGATTATCTCTCGGGCCCTAAACTCGGGGCGTTACAGCTCTCCCCCACTTATGGAATTTCGTCCTCACAATTTACCTGATGGAAAGAGGTACGAAAATTGCTCTTCCATATCTGCTTTTCTCTCCCAAGTAGCTTCTTCCACACCCGATGCCTCCGCAAAACCTTGACTAACTCAATGGTCCTCCCACGCAAAACTTTACTATCTGTAGCAAGAATCTCAATTGGTTCTTCATCATATGACAAATCCGGATTCAACTCAATCTCTTCCACTGGCATCACATGAGACGAATCCGATCTATACTTTCGGAGCATCGAAACATGGAACACATCATGAATCTTCTCAAGCTCGGATGGTAATCTCAACCTATATGTAACATGACCAATCCTCTCAACTATCTCGTAAGGACCAATGAATCGCAGACTCAACTTCCCCTTTCTACCAAACCTCATTATCTTTTTCCACGGGGAGACCTTCAAGAACACTTTTTCGCCAATAGCATACTTAATCTCTTTTATCTTCAAATCTACATACGATTTATGTCTATCCTAAGCTGCCTTCAAGCGATCACAAATTAGGTTTACCTTCTCGGTAATGCCCTTAAGCAAGTCTGGCATAGGTACAAGCTTCTACTTGGCTTTGGCCCAACAAACATGTGTTCTACATTTCCTACCATACAGAGCTTTATAAGGTTCCATCAATACTAGCCTGATAACTTTTATTATACGCAAACTCTACTAGCGTTAGTTGTTTTCCCATAAACCATGAAAGTCGATAATGCAACACCTCAACATGTTCTCTAACACCTGAATAACTCTCTCTGACTGGCCATCTGACTGTGGGTGATACGAAGTACTGAAGTTCAACCAAGTCCCCAAGGCACGATGCAAACACTCCCAAAATCTAGCTATAAATCTCGGATCTCTGTTTGACACAATAGACTTCGGTACACCATGCAGCCTCACAATCTCGCTGATATACAACTCAGCCAACCTCTCTAAGGTGTAAGTAGTATGAACATGTATGAAATGGGCACACTTAGTGAATCTATCAACTATTACCCATACTGAATTCTTCTTCGAATGAGTCAACGACAAACCTGGCACAAAATCTATAGTAATTCTCTCCCACTTCTACTCCAGAATCTTCAACGACTGTAACAAACCTGAAGGAAACTGATGTTCGGCCTTAACTCGCTGACAAACTATACATCTACTTACAAACTCGGCCACATCTTTCTTTAACCCAATCCATAAGTACTCACTTTTCAACCCACGGTACATCTTCGTACTACCCGAATGTATAGCAAAAGGACTGTTATGAGCTTCACTCAAAATAGTACGTCTCAACTCGGTATCTTCTGGAACAACTACTCTATTCTTAAAACATAAGATCTCATTCTCACTTAACTAGAAATTTGTGGGCTTACCCTCGGCTATATCTTGCACGTGAGGTGCCAAAGATCTGTCTTACAACTGTTTATCTCGAATCAACTGGACTAACAAAGGTTTAACATGTAGCTCGGCTATCAAACCGCCATCCTGTGACACACTTAATCTCGCAAACATAGCTCGCAACTCAACTGCCACCTTCCTACTCAAAGCATCGACCACTACATTTGCTTTACCCGGATGGTACTCTATTGTGAGGTCATAGTCTTTTAAGAAGCACTAACCACCTACGCTATCTAAGATTCAACTCTTTCTTAGTCATCAAATATTTCAAACTCTTGTGGTCGGTGTAGACTGTGCATTTCTCACCATAAAGGTGGTGTCTCCAAATCTTCAAAGCAAAAACCACGGCCGCTAACTCTATGTCATGGGTGGGGTAATTCTTCTTGTGAACCTTCATCTGTCTCGAAGAATAAGCTACAACTCTTCCTTCTTTCATAAGCACACAACCTAAACCTACGTATAACACATCAGTGAAGATTAAAAACTCTTTCCCTGGCTCAGGCTGAATCAAAATAGAAGTTTCTGTCAATGCTTTCTTCAACTTTTCAAATGCTTGTTGCCTTGCATCTATCCACTCATACGGAACATTTTTCTGTAACAATTTAGTCAAATGTGCAGCAATCTTCGAGAATCCCTCAACAAACCTTCGATAATACCCAGCCAAACCTAGAAAACTACAGATTTCGGTCACTGAATTCGGTTGTTTCCAACTCATTATTGCTTCTATCTTCTTAGGATCCATACTAATCACATCGACTGAGATCACATGACATAGAAAAACCATTTCCCTAATCCAAAACTCACATTTACTCAACTTGCATACAACTATTTCTCAAGCAAGGTCTGAAGAACTAATCGCAAATACTCATCATGTTCTTCCTCGGTCCTAGAGTACACTAGAATGTCCTGTATGAACACTACTACAAATATATCTAAAAACTCGTGAAACACTCTGTTCATCATGTCCATAAATGCATATGGGGCATTAGTCAAACCGAAAGGCATTACCAAGAACTCGTAGTGCCCATATCGTGTATAGAAAGCGGTCTTCGGTATGTCCACATCTTTTACCTTCAACTGATAATAACTCGAACTCAAATCAACTTTTGAAAACACTGTAGCACCTATCAACTGATCAAACAAATCATCAATCTGTGGCAAAGGATACTTGTTTTTAACTGTTACCTTGTTCAACTGCCTATAGTCTATGCACATCCTCATACTGCCATCCGTCTTCTTTACAAACAAGACCAGAGCACCCTCAAGGTGAAATACTAGGCCTAATGAAACCTCTATCTGACAGTTCCTGAAGCTGTCTCTTCAACTCCTTCAATTTGTTAGGTGCCATTCTATATGGAGCAATCGATACGGGAGCAGAATCTGAATACGTCTCAATAGCAAACTCAACATCTTTATCTGGAGGCAAACCATACAATTCTTCTGGAAAAACACTCGGAAAGTCACAAACTGTTCGGATGTCTTGCGGTCTAACTTCACTCATATTCGGATTCATCACATAGGCTAAGTAATCTTGACAACCAAAATCCATCATCCTCTGAGCCTCTAAAGCAGAAACAACATTAGACAAGAACTTAATGTTCTCGCAAACTACTACTACCTCGTATTCATCAAAAAGCCTCAAAGAAACTCTTTTAGTCTCAAAATCTACCCTAGCTCTATGTTCCACAAGCCAATCCATGCCCAAAATCACATTAAAACCATAAAACGACAATTCCATCATATCCACGGGAAAAACATGACCCTGAACTATCATAGGACATCTTCTGTACATCTTTCTAACCACAATTGTCTCACCAAAAGAACTCGTGACACTCATACCCACATCTAATATCTCAACCGGAATATCTAACAACTTTGCATGCTTACTCAATATGTACGAATGTGTAGAATAAGAATCAATCAAAGAGAGCAAAGTTAAAGACTATAACAAGAAATTACCTGCAATCACATCTGTGTCATTCCTGTCCTCACAGTGCGCATACAATGTAGCTGATCCACCTCCCTCGGGCTGAACTGCCACAACATGAGCCACATTCCTCTGACCATCATTCCTAGGATGAAAGTTACCTCGACCGCGCCCACGGCCTCTCTGATGCTCGACACCTCGTGTAGAAGCTTGTCCATTCCTAGCAGGATGTGGACAATCACGCTTCAAGTGCGCTCTAGACCCACAGTTCCAACATGAGCCATAAGCGCCCCAACACTCACCGAAATGACGCCTACCACACTTGGTACACTCATGAGTACGGTTTTCAATCCCTTTGCCGTGATGGCCTCGCCCGGATTACCACCTCCGCGCCTATGATCATGATGGGGTCTCCTATCCTTGTGCCTCTTGGCACGGTCTCTATCCCACTCGGCAGTCCTTTTTCCTTAATTGGATCCACCTCTACGATTAGCAAGTTCCAAAAACTGTTCAATGTCCTTGGCCGTAGCGACCAATTAATCAAAATTCGTATAGTCAGAAGCCAACATGTAGGTCTTCACCTCTTGGATCAAACAATGTCGAAAACGCTCACATTATTCCCTCTCAGTGGGAACCAACTCAGAAGCATACTGGCGGAGACGTACGAACTGTACCTTATACTTGGACACGGTCGTGCTACCTTGAACTAGAGCCATGAACTTTCTCTTCTTCTCGTTTAGGTATCGAGGACCTAGATACTTCTTACGAAAAGCGGTCTTAAAGAATTCCCAAGTAACCTCGGCCTCTGGCATACCCGTTGTGATGGTAGTCCACAAAGTATAAGCATCTCCCTAAAGCAGAGAGACGATGCAACCTAACTTATGTACATCAGAGCACTCCATTTGTCCCAAAATACGAACTGTGCTCACAAACCATGCCTCTGAACCCCGAGTGACAATCCCCGAAACTCGACTCCGCCCAAGCTACAAAGTCGCTCCAACAGCAAACCAGAACTTGTACCCTGAGGCAGAGGAGGAGGAGGCAAGTTCTCCCCTCACACATCCTAAACGTTCTTAATCTGTTAAACCCTCGGATTATCTATTATGGGCCTTCCTCTCGGTCTTACCATGCTAACAGGTGCAAAACTAAACAATAAACATAACAAGGGAAATGGTTTGGGGTCAGCAAGAAACAAGGTCCAAGGTGCTCAAGTCTTTAAACTTAAAATCACTTACAATAATAGTATACTAGCAATGAGTGTCTTTAACTATCTCCCAACCCACATAAAGAAAACCATAAGCATGCTTACAATCACCATGCATCACAACCAACAAGCATACACAATAAAACTTAACTCACTTACCTTTCGACTTTACGGAAACTCAACGAAACTAGGCGAAACTTTGGCTCTGATACCAACAAATGTAACCCCCTCGACTCGGCCTAGCCACCAGACCAAATCGAACGGGTTACACGGGGAAAACCAAAGCGAAACTCGTTAAGGCTTCACTCCCATTAGCAACCCTATTTTTTTCTTTTAAATTAATCTTGTCTAAATGCCATTTTTAACCTATGTTAGGTGACATGCAACAGAAAAGCAATCACAAACATGAACCAAGCAAGACATACATTAGAGGTAAATTTTTTATGAATTTTCTATAGGCCGTATCGATACACCTAGGGCCCATATCGATACGCCCTGCTCAGAAAGACGGATTTTTGTAGTTTTAAGCACTAGGAGAACCAACACAACTCACTAAACAAGCATCTAATCAACTTCTAAACATGCACACAACTTAAGCCAACCATGAGCATTCATTTAAAACAAGATGAACAACTAACGGGAAAGGATTCAACATGGCAAGATTCAATAAAGGGAAACATCCATGCATAGCATTCACCGAAGGGGTCAAAAGACAAACCATGGCACGTTCAACATGCTTAGAGGCATTACAAGCCAAACATAACTAAACAACCCCCTTAAACATAAAGGTCCTATCCCATTGCTTAATACTATTTATTTAATTCTAAAACCATACTTGAGCAAACGAACCCCCTTGGATTCCCCCTTGTTCCCCGAGCTGCTCCGTAGGTCTAATGGCTTGCATTGATGGAAAAAGGAGCGTAAGCATATAAGTTTAGTGAGTGGTGCTCAAAACGGTAGCTACAACAATACAGTTTAAAAACCATAGTTTGCTTGAAACTAAAACCATTTCCAAACCATCCACATGCCGACATGCATTTAACATCTCATGCATTTTCCGAAAGCATCCACATGCCACAAGCTTACCTCATGCTCATTCTCAACTCATAAGTAAAAAACCAACTATATGTATAAGCATAAATGGAAATGAGCAATATAGCATGCTTAACATGAGAATTTAGAGCACCATGGGTATATTGACATTCATCACTTTTACTCGGATATGCGGATAGTTCTGAAACACACTAGACACTTCTGGTGGAATCTAACATCACCGTACTCACTCGTCTAGTAAAACATAGCTTTCGGTGGAATCTCACATCACCGTACTCCTCCTTAGTGGTATCTAGCATCATTAAGGCCACACGCGACTTTTACCTCGAGTGCACTCACATCCTATTGGTCGACCAACTATATCCGGTACTAAGATTTCACATGTCAATACCCACCAAACCAACACTTACCTTATGTTCTCATGGTCGCAACTATAACTAACATGGAATTAATTAAGGCAATCAATGCATAACACAAGGATGTTCATAGCATCATATATTATGGGAAGTCATTCAAAACACATAGTAGATATTATAAAAAATGAAGACTAAAATGTTTAAAACTTACTCTTGAGCTTAGATTGGTTTATCAAGCTCAATATGAACCCCCAAAACACATTCTTAGCCAAGCTAAGGCTTAGAAAACATTTCCACTCACCGATATAAACCAAACGATAGTCGAAACACCGATTTCAAGACTTTGCAACACCGGTTATCGCATCCGAAGAGCCCAAATCCGTTTCCGCTTCTTCTAAATAGTCCAAAATAGAGTATTAATACCCTTTTCAACATACAGACCCACTGAAATTCACAAACACAATTTTTCAACAACATTCGCTTATCGATTCGTAGCCGAAGTTATCTGAAAACATCATCAAATCAGCTCTAACCAAAATCCAGCAATAACCCAGCAAATTTACCATTAAAACTACACCTTTCAACAACCAAAACACTTACCCAAAGTCTAAAAACCATCAGCCCAAATTTCTTCATAAGAACAAACCAAAAACCCATATTTTTCAACTCCAAACCCCCTCATTTTTACTAGTTTTGGGTTTCCCATCATTAAGTCACTATCCTAACATTTTTAGAACATCAAAACAAGGTTAAAAGCACCTTTAAACCTAGGATCAAACAACCCAAACGAAATTTCTTCATTTTCCTCTTTTTCCAACACAAAGCATTTTGGAAACAAATTTAAACAATGGGTTTAAAGATAGATTTCATCTACAACATGTTTAAGGAAGAGAAAATCAAAATAAGAGAAATATTGCCTTGAAAAACTTGTTTGAATGAAGTGGTGAGATCAATGGAATAGTAGAAATGGTGTTTGAGCAAAATAACGTTAAAAAAGAGTTTGAAGAAGATGGTGGTATTTTCAAAACCCTTTTAAAATTTCAAAATCCCCCTTTTTCCCTTCTTCATTAAAATCCTTTAGTTATTTATTAAAAATGAGTTTCCCCCAAATTAATTTAACCTGAAAAGTTTAATCAACCCGATTATCCCCCAAGCCCTAAACTCGGGGCGTTACAATATTCAAAATGACGTTGATTAGTTATATGATATACCCACGTCAGAATTCGTTCTGTTCTCGAGTTAGTGGAGCCCACAACAAACATTTTGTTTGAAAAAATTATTTCATAGACATGGCTCCTCATGTTCTTTATGGTCTCATCTAGTAAAAAGTGATTGAATTAATTATTTTTTCATGTAATTAAGGATGAAACCAGGATTTGGGGTTAGGGGCAAAACATAAATGTTTGAAAGTGAGTGGCAAATTCAAAAATAAACTAATTTGTAAAACAATTTATATAGGAGGACAAAAATAAAAAAATAATTTTTTTTGGGGTGGGGGAAATTGCCCATCCCCATCCCTTAATAGCTATGTCACTGGTCGTGCCCATATTTCACGCAATATGCATTTTCCCATATAAAATATTCAAAATGACATTGGTTAGATATATAATATATCCACGTCATAATTCATTATGTTATTAATTTAGTGGAGCCCACTGCAAACATTTTGTTTGAAAAAATTATTTCATAGACATGGTTGCTCATGTTCTTTATGGTCTTATCCAGTAAGAAAGTGATTTAATTAATTATTTTTTCATGTAACCAGGGATGAAACCAGGATTTGGAGTTGTGGGAAAAACATAAATGTTTGAAAGTGAGAGGAAAATTCAAAAATAAATTAATTTGTAAAGAAATTTATATAGGAAGACAAATCTGAAGAAAAATTTTATTAGGGGTGGAGGGCAACTGCCCCTCCCCTCCCCACCCCACCCCACATACCTCCGCATGTAACTAATCCACTCACAATTTTTTTTGAACATGTCTAGTCCACTCATAATTAACTTTTGCTCACTTCCTTTTACATAGTTAAAAATATAAAGATTCTTTAAAAATGACATGAAGAAAAAATAGATAAGTTGACTGATTTTAGTGGATGGAACTATAAAAGACATGGTAAGTTAGGTTTATATAATAATCTCTTCTTTTTCTTTACTACACCAAGTTTCCATCTAAAAGCGTGGGTCCTTAGTCAGTGATAGACCCAAAGGGGGCTGAAGAGACAGTCGTCCCCTTAAAATTTTAAAATTCATATATGTTTTAGAAAATTTTAAAAAATTTCTATTGAAAATTTATTTTCGCCATTCTTAAAATTTTATAAGTTCTCATTCTTTATATTTTTATGGGTTCGCCCTCTAACATAAAATTATGTGTTCGTCTCTGCTTGCATTCTACGTGGACACTGACACAAACCCTTTTTCCAACACGTATATCCCTCGATTTAATTTGAGTCCCACGAATCGCATCCGCATCATGCCACATAGCAAAATGGGAGTAAAGAAGAAAAAAGGGTTAACTGCCTCATTCATACATAAATTATACCGAATTCTCACTTTCATACATTTATTTTTTGTTCTCCCTTTCATACATGAACTTTGTTACCATCAATGGGTTTACCCATTTCCATCATGAAAGCTCATGATATGATATTATGCTTTGTTATGAATATGAAGTATGCCATGGTGATGCATAATTAGCATTATGATCATTTTTGGAAGCATGCTACATGACATAATATGTTCATTTATTGTTATTGACTACCTCACTTAGACTATGTAAGTCTAATGCATTCATTTGCATAACATTTCATGCTAACAAAGTGTTCAGTCCGAGATCGGAGCAGTCAAAGGATCGGCAAGTCACCACAAGTAAAGAGTAATGTGTTTTGTCTTTATGAACTCCTAGTATGGTGGCAAAGTAGTTAAAGTAATTATACTAGTCTTGTGGCCCTACTATTGTGTATATGTTACCTATGTTTTGTATAAATTTTTAAGTGTTTAAGATACTTTATTAGTTCGAATAAAAATAGTTGTAGACAAATTACGAAAGGGTCACTAAAATATTGTATCGTCTAATCGGATAGGTAAACGACCTTGGTTGATAACGAATTTTTGCAAGCTACTAATTAGTAAGCTTAATTATAGTTTAATAATATGAATTTCGGCTAAAGACCTATAGTTGGTAAAGTTTACGTTTTAGTCCCTAAATTTGTAAAAGTTATAAATTGGTCCTAATTGAATACACATTGTTTGTATTAGAATAATTAGATTTGTTTTATTGTTTAATAATGTTTCTAAGATAAAAAGGCTTAAGAATATTGATTAGAAAAAAATTAAAATTTATCGTTCCGTTCACCGTTCTGTTTGTTAATAACACCATTTGACCCGGTTCTCTACCAGGCCGGGAAGGGGGTGTTACATTTGTGGTATCAGAGCTAGAGTTTAGTCGGTTCTGGACTAAACTTATGTATGTTTGTATTGTGTGTTAAGTTACTTTGCCACCTAGGAGTTAATCTGTTAGGTATTGTGACTTGTCAACTGATCCGATCTCTTTTATAATATAGATATGTCTCGAACTAACGAAACTTGTAATAATGAGTCTGCTGCTAACTCCTCGACTCATGGCGAGGAAGTTCAAGGAGGAAATCCTTCGAATCCTCAGAACCCTCATGTTCGAGGTGTAGAGCTTGAAGCTCCTACAGCTTAGGCAGAATGTTATCAGAACATGGCTGATATGTTTCAGCAATTTATGAATGTGTTAAAGGCTAGTCAAGTCATGCAACCTACGCCACCTGTTGCGCAACCTCTTCGAGCCCCAATCGATAAGTTATCGCAATACCGAGCTTACACCTTTACTGGTCGGGATGAAGATAATCCCGAAATAGCCGAGTATTGTTTAGACAATACTTTAAGGATTTTGGATAAGCAATTAAGATGTTTGGATGAACATAAGCTTGAATGTGCTCTTGCGTTGCTTGCTAATAAAGCCTTACAGTGGTGGGAGACTACTGTCCTTACCGTCTCCAAGGAAACAGTGAGTTTGGAATTCTTCTTGAAAGAGTTCCGTAATAAGTACATAAGTGGATTCTACCTTGCCGAAAGGCGAAATATCTTCCTTCATCTTAAGCAAGGAGGACGACCGATTGAACATTATATCCACGATTTTTTTTAAGTGTTGCAGATATGGTGCTAACTTTATTAAGAAAGAGGAAGAAAAATGTCGGACGTTTATCGAAGGACTCAACGATGAGTTACGCCCCATGTTTACAGCATGGTGCATTACAAATTTCTAAGATCTCGTAAATACAGTCAGAGCTACGGAAGAAGCGAAGAGAGCTCAGAAAGTTAGTCTAAAAAGAGAAATCGAGACGAATCGCAATTCTCGGGATCTTCTAAAGAAATGGAAACATCACAACCCGAGACAAAATGTATACTCGCAACCTTCTCAGTTTGAATCTCGTTTGCCATCGGATGTCGCTCTTATTGAAAGTAATATTGGTTTGAAGCAAGACACGAGAGTTTCTAAATGTAATTTCTGTCAACGACGACATGATGGACAGTGTCGCAAGAAAACCGGTGCATGTTTCTTCTGCGGAAAGATAGGTCATCTCATTCGAGATTGTCCAAAGAATCCTAACAAGCCCGTTCCAGTGGCGACCAACCCTTCTCGAGGCAAGGGGTCAAATTAAGGATCCTTCGGAAAGCTGGGAGGATCGGGGACGTCAAAAGTAACAAGTGGACCGAATCAAAAGCTTCTGCACGGATATTTCATATTCAGGGCAAGGACTCAGAAAATGATCTCGACACTATTTCGGGTAAGAATTTTAATCCTTATGTCTATATATGTTGATAAGAAATCCTGTTTAAGTAAGCCTAGTTAGGGACCTATCTATAGAATAGAAAGAATGAACTCTGGGCTGGGGGTATCGATACAGGAAAGGATACGTATCGAAACGACCCATAAAAACATACCGAAACAAGTATGAGAGTATCGAAACGATTTAACAGCTTTTAACTGAATTTTGGATTTGTGCTTAACCGTATCGATACTGGTCAGAGTGTATCGATACAGGTACCAGATTTTGAATAAAAAAATAACAAGAAGAATAGCTTGAAATTAGATGATGATGACTCACTCTATGTGTTGGACACCTAAGATGTTGAATGTTATTAGAAAGTGCAAGTATCAGGTGAATACGAAGTGGTGAAAGGATAAGCTTTGCAAAGCCTTAAGAGAATTTGTGATTGGTTCTTAGAAAGGTGGGAAAAAGACAAAATTTTCATTCTATATGGATAGTTATCCTCAGCAATAGTAAGACCAAAACCCACCTCTGTTTCAAGAGTGTGAAATAAGCATTTTTCCTTAAAGTACCCTCGTTCCTAAGTGATGTCGGATTCAGTCAAGAAACCAAATGAGCGGAAGCAAGAAAGATTTCTTTATAGATTTTGCCAAGATAATCATCCGATAGGACGATGTAAAAAGGGAACCGAAGCTTGTTTCGATTGTAGCAAGATGGACCATCTCGCTCGAGATTGTCCTAAGAAATTTTCCGAGAAACGTCGACGTGTTAGTGCAAGGCGATCTTGGCCAGAAAGATTAGGAAAGGTGAATTCTTCATCTCCAGAGGATTCTGATCTCGAAGAGTGCACGGATGAACAACCCGAAGCTACAGGTAAGAATTCGAGGACGGATTCGTTTTAAGGGGGAGAGAGTTGTAACACCCCGAAAACCGGTCTAGTCGAAATTAAGTTCCGATGACCGAATATTTTTTATTGATTATATAAGTTATTCGATCTTATTAAAATATTCGGGTCAATTTATAAATTCGGGGACAAGTTCCAGCAATCAAATATTTTCGTTTCGATTAAAGGTTGGTTCGATTTGGTACCCAAATAGATTAAACAGTTAGTTAGTTATTATTATTATTTATAAAAATTATGGGACCACGTCAATTCCTTCAATTGAAGGAACTTTCCGTGGGAACCCCACGTTATATGTATATATGGCAAAAGCCAAATGAAGGGGTGGCAATTATGCCACTACGTGGCAAGTGAAGGGAAGGTGGCCATGTCACCAATTCACGTGTAGGTGAATTAGAAGGGGAGAATCCGTGACAATTCCTTCACTTTGAAGGAATTGCCCAAATTGAGGGCCACGCAAGTAGGCCACTCGGCCAAAAATTTGTTAAGGATGGTACACGTTAATGGCCATTTGGCCATTTCTAATTGCATGTGGCAATAGCCACTTACGTGGCTTTCTCCAAGAAAGGAGGCCACCAATAGCCACAAAACGTGGCAATTTCCAAGGGAAATAAGGTTGAATCATCAACCATTTCCTTCCTATATAAATAGGAGCCGAGAAAGAGAGAAATTAAGGGAGCAAGTGGGAATATATATATATATATATATATATATATATATATATATATATATATATATATATGAGTGATGGTGCGCAAGTAAGAAAGAAAAATAAGGAAGTCAGTGAAGAAGCGATAATTAGGTGGGTTCGAGTTCAGAATTAGATTGGTGGTCCGATATTTTCGATATAGTAATATCGAATCTATGCCGACGTCGGGGTAAGCCCAAATCCTTGATTGGTCTAAGTTTTGGTATCGAATTTAATTAGTATCTCTGTATTTATTCGATACTATCTTCTCGATTTTAATTAGTTTTATTAATTATCGTAGTACACGAAGTCGATTCAGAACAACCGTCAAGCCCAAGATATAAAAGTAAAGCACCGGTCTGTCAAGGTGAGTGTAGTCGTGTCAGGGGTAGGCTCGGTACTGCCCCGTTGCATTAATTATGAATTTATCTGCATCTGGTAAGTACCCTGCATTATTTGGATATGCTATGATATGTTGTCTGTGTACATATATGAAAATAATATATTACTTGACATGGAGCTACGACTCATTTGATAATTGGTATGATATGAAAGTTATGGATATATGTGAATTTTTGTATTTATGGACATTGGATACAATTGGCATGCCATAGGATTATTCGAGCTCACCATGTAAGGGAGGACTACGGTCCAGGGCTACGGCCTATATGTGGGAGATAAAAGGATGGAAATGTAAGGGATACATGGAGCTACGGCTCAGGGCTACGGCTCATTTATGATTCATGATATGGTGTACAGGGAATCCGCGTATCCAATGGTACCAATATAATATGTGTTTGATACGTTATGTCATGCTATGCTCATGATATGATATTATGCTTTGTTATGAATATGAAGTATGCCATGGTGATGCATAATTAGCATTATGATCATTTTTGGAAGCATGCTACATGACATAATATGTTCATTTATTGTTATTGACTACCTCACTTAGACTATATAAGTCTAATGCATTCATTTGCATAACATTTCAGGCTAACAAAGTGTTCAGTCTGAGATCGGAGCAGTCAAAGGATCGGCAAGTCACCACAAGTAAAGAGTAATGTGTTTTGTCTTTATGAACTCCTAGTATGGTGACAAAGTAGTTAAAGTAATTATACTAGTCTTGTGGCCCTACTATTGTGTATATGTTACCTATGTTTTGTATAAATTTTTAAGTGTTTAAGATACTTTATTAGTTCGAATAAAAATAGTTGTAGACAAATTACGAAAGGGTCACTAAAATATTGTATCGTCTAATCGGATAGGTAAACGACCTTGGTTGATAACGAATTTTTGCAAGCTAATAATTAGTAAGCTTAATTACAGTTTAATAATATGAATTTCGGCTAAAGACCTATAGTTGGTAAAATTTACGTTTTAGTCCTTAAATTTGTAAAAGTTATAAATTGGTCCTAATTGAATACACATTGTTCGTATTAGAATAATTAGATTTGTTTTATTGTTTAATAATGTTTCTAAGATCAAAAAGGCTTAAGAATATTGATTAGAAAAAAATTAGAATTTATCGTTCCGTTCACCGTTCTGTTTGTCAGTAACACCCTTTGACCCAGTTCTCTACCAGGCCGGGAAGGGGGTGTTACACTGTAGTTCAGTAAAATTTACACCGGTGCAAGTTAGCCACATTTATTTAGTTAGCTGTAGCTTAGTATAATTTACACCGATGTAAGTTAATCATATCTAGATAGTTTTAGTTAAGAAAAAATTATACTGGTGTAAATGTATTATATGTATGCACTTATACATCAATAAAACATGCAAAGTTTTACTTATACATCAATAAGATATTGTAAAGTTTTACAATATATTTGTTCATTCTTCAAAGGATACAAACCTACTAAATGTAAACCATTACATAAAATATAAAGTTTCAACATAGATAACCAGCCAAATATAAAGTTTCAACATTGATTAACCATTACAAACCAAATAAAAATTTCCAACACAGGCTAACCATTACAAAATATAAATTCTTCCCTAACTCTATATTTTCCTAACCATTACTAATAGAGTACATTACACAAAAAAATAAAGCAAAAAATAAGGCAATCTTGTACAAAAAATCTTCACACTTTGCCTTCCTCAGTTTCTCCTCCACTTCCAACAATATTGAACAATTTATGTCTCTAACACAACAATTTTTTATACTTCATTAATACTTGGAAAATCTTTAATCCTCGATTCTCCCTTAGCAACATGTTATTTTCATTAATCACCTCCAAAAGCATATTCTTTTCATGTGTATCTTCTTCGTTGTTATCAACCCAACGAAAGAAATCACAGCTATCCTTCTGAAAGTATACAACACATAATTACAGTAAATTTAACACATTCATATTAGTGGCCTTTGGTTAATTTTTTTTTTTTTGAAATTTAACACATTCGAAAGAAAAAAATATAAACGAACTCATTTAACTCAAACCACCTTGAGCAACCAAAGAATCTTTGACCTTGGTTAATTCCTTTTTCGAAGTTCAAATTTCAGCCCTTTACCCGTAATCACATTCAATTTCGAAGTTTGAATTACCTTTTCTTGAGTTTGAAGAAAACAACGACATTTTCTGTTGAGTTTGAATATATTCCGATTGCAACTCAAATAAATTGAAATAAAAACCTAAAACAAAACAAAAAAAAGTTAAATCGAAACCATGAATGAAGCTAAAATAGTTACAATGTTTCATTCAAACTCTCTGCAGACCTGCAATCTTCTTCTCCCAAAATCTTGACGCTGCAATTTGAGTTTGTATACCTACAATTTTTAATTTAATTAAAAAAGAAGGGTATAATAGTAAAAATAAAGTTTCTAACTAACACGTGGAAAAGAAAAAAATGACAATTTAAAAAATTTGTCACGTGTCAGAATATATATGGGCCAATTGAGACACGTCAACTTCGTGACGGAAAATAGTAAACTTATAGATAGCAACAAAGTTCATATATAAAAGAGAGAACAAAAAAAATAAATGTATAAAAGTGAAAATTTAATATAATTCATGTATGAATAGGGTAATTAACCCAAAAAAATAAATAAATACTTGGCGATGTTGCTAAAGAAAGTAATGATAGCAGTGGACAAAACCTTGTCATAATAGGCTTCCATTGTTGATGGTTTAGGAGAGGTAACATAAGTTGATATATAATTTTTTATCACTAATTTTATTTAATTTGGGTGGTTTAATGGTTCATATATAATTAACCCCACTTGTGGCTGAGGGTTATGGAAAGCAAAAGTCTCTAATGCCATGTCCACATTTAGCGGTTCACAACCTACAGTGGGTGGGTCCTATAATTTGATTTTTTTATGAACAAGGGATAATTAATGGAGTAAATTAAATCCTTAAAAAATTAATAAAATCAATCATTACAGATAAAAATTAAATTCAAACTAACACACTAAAATATATTTAAAATCGATTTATACATAACAAATACTACTTTATAACGAAGGGTGTTTAAAATATCTGAACTGATGTACCGTACCGGAAAAATCGGATTAAATGGTAGGTAACTATACCTGTAAAAATTGGTTGAAACGGTACGGTAATCATATCGGTAAAATTAGCGGTTAAACAAGACGTGAACAGTTACGAATTTTTGCTAAATGGTTAACCGAAAAACTGATAAAAAATTTAAAATAAATTTAATAATTATACTTAATTTATTAATTATTATTAATATTTTATTATATTTTCGGTTGCAACTTAAAATATTTTTATTATATATAACATTTTAGGTTGCAACCTAAAATTTAGAAACTTAGATAACATTTCTGGTTGCAACCTAAATTAAAATATTATACAAAATCATAATAATTTAGGCTACAATCTAAAATGTTATCAATTTAGGCTGAAAATATAGTTTGGTGTTGGACCGTTGGTGCACGTTTTATATATTTGCTGAAAAATGAAAATGTGAATTTATCAAGCGGTAATAAATATATATTACTTATTTATAATACTAAATATAAACAGTTTATGGTTAACCGAGTAACCGTACCAAATAAACCGGTTAATTATTTAGGCGGTAATCAGTTTAAACCGGATGGTAACGATTCACAAAATATCAAAATTTTTATTCTAATAACCATATCGATAAGTCATTCCGGTACGGATAACCGACCGTTAACAACCCTACTTATAACCACCTTTATACTATTAAAAAATATCTTTAAACATGATAAATTCTTTTTTTAATATTTTTATTATTAAACCAAAACTTAGTTGGCTTTTGTGAGAGTATTAGACAATGATAGACCTAATCAAGTTTCGACATCATAACCTCGTAACTTTTAAGTACAACTAAAAGCCCAATATTTGGGGCCTGTTTCACCAAAAACAATGTACTTGAGGTTTTATTTCTTTTAGGGAAAACTACTGTACTGACCACCAAACAAATTGGGGATACTCATTTGAACCATCGAACTATAGAAAACGTCAATCAGACCACCAAACTTATAAAATTAACCTATTTTGACCACCGCCGTTAAAATTCTAACGGTGGAGTGACGGAACTGACACGTGGCAATTGACGGAAAATTTAAAAATTACACATTTGGTCCCTATTATTTACACATTCTTTCAATTTAGTCCTAATTTTAAATTAATAAAATAATAAATTATTTAATTAAGTGGTGACATTTGTGAACACCTTATTGGAGGACTTTAATTATTTATATTTGATTTTATTAATTTATTTTCCCCCTCCAATCAGGTGGTGACACGTGTCACCACCAATTTAGAGGAGAAAAATAAATTTCTCTTTACCTGCGCTTTAGAAGATTCAAACTTGGGTCTCAACAGGGTAAAGCCAATAGCTCTGCCACTACACCAAGCACAACTTTGTGCTATAATTCTTCAGATATAATATATATCTCTTATTAGTTTCCACATTCATAAGCCAAAAGTTCAAACCTTAAACACTAATTTCACATATATAAATCCCAAACCCTAAACTCTAACCCTAAATATTTCAAATTAATTTCACGCTAAATATTTCAAATTAAACCCTAAACCCTAAATATTTCAAATTAATTCCATGCTAAATATTTTAAATTAAACCCTAAACCCCAAACCTTAAAAATTTCAAATTAATTTCACGCTAAATATTTCAAATTAAACCTTAAACCCTAAATATTTCAAATTAATTTCACGCTAAATATTTCTAATTAAACCCTAAACCCTAAACCCTAAACCCAAACCTTAAACCCTAAAAATTTCAAATTAATTCCATGCTAAATATTTAGAGTTTAATTTGAAATATTTAGTGTGAAATTTATTTGAAATATTTAAGGTCTAGGGTTTAATTTAAAGTATTTAGCATAGAATTAATTTGAAAATTTTAGGGTTTAAGGTTTGTGTTTGGGGTTTGGGGTTTAATTTGAAATATTTAGCATGAAATTAATTTGAAAGTTTTAGGGTTTGGGGTTTAATTTGACAAGTGTCACCACTTAATTAAATATTTTATTAATTTAAAATTAGGACTAAATTGAAATAATGTGTAAATAACAGGGACCAAATGTGTAATTTTTAAATTTTCCGTCAATTGCCACGTGGCAGTTCTGTCACTCCACCGTTAGGTTTTTAACGACGGTGGTCAAAATAGGTTGATTTTATAAGTTCGGTGGTCTAATTGACATTTTCTATAGTTCGGTGGTCCAAATAGGTATCTCAATTTGTTTGGTGGTCAGTGGGGGTAGTTTTCCCTTTATTTTATTAAGTTTAAGGTTATGTTGTGATACAATTAAAATTTTAAAACAATTTAAATAATTATTCTTTAAAATCTAAAATTTTTTATTCTAATCTTTAAATTTAAACATTAAAATATAAACCCTAAACTCTAATTCAACGTTATAAATTTCAAACCATATAACCTAAACCATTAATCCATACATAAACTATAAACTAAATTCCACATTTATACAAACTTATGTACTAATTTTTTTCATAAATGTATTCCTTCGTAAATCAAGAAAAGTAAAATTGTTGAATAGAATAGATATAGGAAAACCATTTTTATTAAAAAAAAACATAAGGGGTTTTTATTTGACGTATTAATGGTGTATACTATCAACGATAAAAAAATATGAGTAAATGAAATAAATCTAATTTAGATTTTTGGTTAAAGGGTAAAATTGCTCATGTAGTAAACTTAAATGAGCAATATTTTTTTTTTGACCGACATCAATTTTCCTTTTGACCGGCATTAATAGTTACAATGTTTATGTGGCGGTTCACGATGCTGACGTGATAGTACACGTTATGATTATGATGTGACAAAGAGTTTGAATTATTATTTTAATCAACTTTGATTGCATAATAGATTCTTTTCGAGTTCAGGGGCATAATTGATTTTAATTGAAAGTTTGATAACTTATTTAATATTTAAGCTAAATTTTTTAAAGAAATTATTAAAATTTTGAAAAATTAAAACTAGATAAATAATTCATTTAAAGTCAAGTTAATTTAACCGATATGTGTAGTTTTTGAATAAAATTGAAAAAATAATTTGGTTTTTTGAATTAAACTTTTACAAATAGAATACATGAAAAATCGATTAACAAATTGATGTAAATATCCTTTGGGTCCTTAAATATTTTAAAAATTAACAAAGTGAGAACTCTCACAAAAAATCAAAATATTCTTAAATTTTTTAAATCCATAAACTTAATAAAAATAAATAAAATATTAAAATAAAAATTAATATAAAAATTTAAATGTAATAGAAATTATAGAATATCAAAATTGTAAAACCTAAACTTCAATTTTATATAACAAATATTTCAAGGACCAATTTGGAAAGAAAATTATTTTTAAGTACATAAGTTTCTCAAAAACTGACAAGTAAAATTATACAAAAAAAATGTTTAAAGTTAAAACCCAACCCCTATTCATTTTCCTAAGTGTTTTTTCAAGCCAAAAGATTAATTTTTGCATGGTTGTTTCGATACACCTTAAAGTGTTTCGAAACGGGTATTTACAGTTTCAAAATGTTTTGAAACGGAAGAAAATGTTTCGATAAGGTAAATTCGAAACGGCTCAATTCGTTTCGATACGGTTTTGTGAAAATTCAAACTGAGTATTAAATGAGTCGAATGTTTCTTGTCAGAAACCGTTTTATTGAAAATCAATTATGTGTTTCGAAACGGTTAAGGATGTTTCGAAACATGCATTCACAGTTTCAAATCATTTTGGTACGAGCCCGACTCGTTTCGATACGACCTCTTAAATTCTCCCAACGGATCTTTCTGTTTTGGTCACGTTTCGATACATGTCATGCCATTTCGGTATGGGTTGTTGCAGAACAACATTTACGGTGGGAAGATGAAGTCCCAACAACTATATTTATGATGTCAACCACCTAATCGGCTAGAAATCAATGAGAATGTATAAAAACAAGCATTTTAAGCACCAACAACAACTATTGAACCTCAAAGAATCATCCAAGCATCAAATCCAAATTCTTGAGTCTTTTAGTGTCAAATTTGTACCCAACTCAATTGTGTCTTCATTGTAATTTTTCTATTGAGTGTTTAGGGTGTGATTGATTGTAATTGGGTAAACAATTAGCCTTTGAGAGGTACAATCAAAGTTTGTCTATCTTCCTTTGTATTAGAGTGATATTGGATCAATTTTTTGGGTGAAGAGATTGATCGATTTGTAAGGTTTCCTCTTAAGCCGAGAAAAGGGGACGAATTCAAGTTAGTGAATTGTTGAAATCCTTAGTGGGGTGCTGAGGTAGTGGATGTAGAGCTTGTTCGAAGCTTGAACTACTCTAAAATCGCATTGTCTTCATTTTTACATTATCCTTTTGCACCCTTCAATTTTTATTCTACCAATTCACCACCTCTTGGTGATTAGCCATCGTTTGATCAACACAACAAAATTATAAATATAAAAAAAATTATAAAGTATTACAAAAATTAACACTTTCATAAAAAAAGTCTTCACTTCGTCAGTCTGAATATTATCATTCGTTGAACAAATTTTCAGTGGAATAAACCTTGTACTATAGTAATAATAGAACTCAAATTTTCATTCACTTTTATACCTCAAATTGATGATCATTAATATTTGATTGAAAAAAACGAAGGAGAATTTTGGTTTTAATACAACTCTAATACAATGATGATTCCGTTGAAAATATGTTCAAAGAATACTAGTAGGCTTAGTATAACTAGAACCAGTCGCTGACTTTTCCGATGGTTTATAAATATTTTTCAATCTAATTTTTATATTTATAACTTTTTGATATTTTTAGTTTTATGTTTTTACTTACTTTTTTAATTCATTATAGTGTTTTATTGCAATATTTTATAAATATTTAAATGTTATTTGAAATTTTAATAATTTCTTATTTTTTTAGTTTAAAGATTAAATAAGTTATCAAACTTTCAATTAAAATTAATTAAGCCCATGAAATCAAAAAGAAAATCAGTTATGCCCTCGAAGTCGATTAAAAAAAGGGATAATGGCACATTTTCCCCTTGTACTTTCACAAATTTGCCAATGTGTGGGCTGTAGTTTAAAAACATTCAATCACCCACTGCACTTTCTTAATTTCCGTCATACAAAGTACCCCTGCCCATAACGTTGTTATGTGCTGACGTGGAATGAGACCCCACATTGGCAAATTTTTTAAAGTACAGGGGGTTGATTGAACGCTTTCAAAGTACCAACCTAACACTAACAAAATTTTGAAAGTACAGGGGGCAAATGTGCCATTATCTCTAAAGAAAAGTTAAACTTCATAAATTTTATTGATGGATCAAGTACATATATATAACTCATTTACACTGGTATATATTATTCTTAACTATGTCTAACTTACATCGGTGTAAGTTCTACTGAGCTACAGCTAACTAACTAACTATGACTAACTTACACCGGTATAAATTCTACCGATTTAACAAGTATATATTATTCTTTGGTTTGATAAACTAACTAACAATTTGCAATAAACAACACAAATTCACTTTCACCATAAGACATAAACTATTACAACAACTAACAAAATAAAAATCGAACCTAAACCATATTGGTATAATGTGATTATCCATCTTTTTTGGTTCAAAACTTTCTTGAACAATTTTTTTGAGCTTTCAATTTGTTAACCTCCTTCAACACTTCTATTTTCTTTCAATCATGTGATTTAAGTCCTTAATTCTCTCATCTCAGCTACTAAATTTTAGTTCTCCCTCATTATTTCTTCAAAGCCATTTTCAGAACGAATTTCAGAACATTCAGACTGTTCAAGCTATTCGAAAAAAAGAACATTTTCCCTACAAAACACATTACCATAACCTATAACCCATTAAACATCTCTCTGAATTATTCTGCAAAAAACTATTACTCTAAAGAATTTAGTCTCTTACCTCTTCAAATTTTCTGCACCCATAGAACAATTGTCCGAGATTTTTATCCATTTTTAAAACACAAACATGAGCTTTAACGCCACATAAGCATTCCATTTCTTTCAAATTCAATTTCAAGTTTGAATGGGAGCTTGAAAAACTTGATTTCTTGCACGGGATTCCATACCTCCTCAAAATTTGTTTTTCAAGCTCCCATTCAAACTCAAAAATAAAGTTAGTTATAGTTACGAATAATGTATATCGGTGTAAATGTGTTATACATATGTACTTGATCCATCAATAAAATTTACAAAGTTTTACTTTTGTTCAAGGATAATGGCACATTTGCCCCCTGTACTCTAAAAAAATTGTCAATGTGGGGTATGTACTTTGAGAACGTTCAATCAGCCCCCTATACTTTCAAAAATTTGCCAATGTGGGGTCTCATGCCACATTAGCACATAACGGCGTTATAAGCAGGGGTACTTTGTATGACGGAAGGAAAGTACATGGGGTTGATTGAATGTTTTCAAAGTACATACCCCACATTGGAAAATTTGTGAAAGTATAGGGGGAAAATGTGCCATTATCCCTTAAAAAATAAATCCAACCCTTCTACCATGTCATCATCTCAACGTGTACTACCACATTAGCATCTTGGACTGCCAAGTCATCACTGTTAATTGCCACATCAACACTATAGCAGTCAATATTGTTCAAGGGATAAAATTGATACAATTGAATGACTTTGAGGACAAAATTAATGCAAAAAAAGTAAATGCAATATTGCTTATTTGAGTTTACTACATGAATAAGTTTACTCCTTTAGCCTATATTTTTTATAATGATATCTGTTGAGTGGATCGAATGATCGATATAAACCAAGAGGGGGTGAATTGGATTTTTAAAATTTTTGGAAGTGGAATTGACAAATAAAATTGGTAGACAATGGATTTTATAGTGGTTCAAGTTCCAATCGAACTCTACATCCACTACCTTAGCTTCACTAAAGATTTTCAACAATTCCACTAATTGCTCTTCCCCTTTTCTAGGCTAAGGAGGTAACCGTTACAATTTCGGTCAAATTTTCTACCCAAAATTTGACTCAATTCTCACACAATAATAACAAAGAAGTTGTTGGCTGAAATAAGTATCTCTTAATACACAAGGTAGCCCAATTACAAGCACTCAACCCAATTGAAATGATAAGAATGAAAAATACAATTGGGGTTACAAGACAATAATGGGATTTAGGCAGAAATGCTTGGATTTGATGTTTGGATGTTTGCTTTTGGATCAATAGTTGTTGTTGAAGCTTTTAGAGGTCTCTTTTATACCTTCTCATTGAATTCTAGCCGTTGTGGTTGTTGCATTCATCAATAGAGTTGTTGGGGATGTTATCTTCCCTCCATAAATGCAGTCTGCAACCACCCGTTTCAAAACGCCCGACCATGTTTCTAAACAGACCAAAATAAAAAGAGCTGTTGGGGTGCATTAAAGAGCCCGTATCGAAACGGTTAAGATTGTTTTGATACGCTAAGAGCCGTTTCGAAACCCGTTTCGAAACATTTTTTCCACTGTCAAGGCATGTATTGAAACGGCTTAAAATCATTTCGATACGCCTTAACGACTTGTGAAAATCGGTTAAAAACTTCAACGGTCATATTTTTTAAATCTGACTTGAATGCCATTTCGAAACGTTTGAGGTCGTTTCGATACGGTGTCTCGATGTTCTTAAGCCATTTCGAAACCCGTTTCGAAACAAGGGTTCACAATGTCGAAACCGTTCCGAAACACAAGTTCACAGTTTCAAAAGTGTTTCGAAACGCCTAAGGCCGTTTCAAAACGGTGACTCGAAAATCGTTGTTTTGGCTTCAAGAACACTTAGAAAAGTTTTGATAAAATTAGTTTTTAACTTAGGCATTTTCTTTTAAACATATATAGAGGTTTGAGGACTTAAAAATTCGTTTTCTCATTTTCAATTTAGTCCTTAAATTCTTTAGTTATATCAAAATCAATTTATCTGTTTCACAACCTCCCCCATTTTGATATAACAAAACCGAAGTTAAAATTTTTAAGAGTTTTGAAAATTTTGAATACATTCTAACTCCCCCTCAATTTAAGATGGGTTTTTAAAGTTTTAAAAAGATTTAGATCCAAGTTTTAAAACTTAAAAACACATAAAACAAATTTTGGCTCTTAGATTACTTCTCCCATTTTTTGTTAGATCAAAACTAATAAACAATGCTCAAAGAGAAGAGATAAGGTTAAAAGCAATAATCAATAAGCAATAAGCAACATAATATAAATTCATAGAATTCAAATATCCAAAACATAAATCTTAAACAATAAGTTCAAAGCTTAATCCCAAACAAAATAAGCATAGGTTCATAAATTATAAAGGAAATAAAGATGTAATCTTAGTCCTAATATGAATAGCTAATATGAGATGACATGAGAATCCTAAGCCCCATCGTCGTCACCATCATCATCCATGGAATCATCATCGTTCTTAGCTTGAGAGCGACGAAAATCCATCCATTGTCCATAAAAGGTGGAGAAGGACATGCTCATAGATTGATGTTGGTTCTCAAGGGATGTGAGTCGATTCTCCATGGATCGCAATCGAGTATTTATGGTACCAAGACTCACCTCCATAGTGTTGAACCGCTCGGTAAGAAAACCCATGAGAGCTTCATTGTTGGCAACCAGAGCTTATGGTTGAGGTTCAACTTGAGGTGGAGGTGCTTCTCTATCAACACGTTCCCATTGGCCATTGTTGATGTAACGAAATCTGAACTTGCGGAGAGAAGATTCACCAAGTTTTTGCTTGCGATGTTCTAGAGAGTCATAGGTGCAATCAAGACGAAGCTCACCAAAGATATGACTTAAAACAGTCCCATAAGTGAAAGACTTGAGCGCATCGGTTTCACGGAGCTTGACATTATTCACCATCTCGGCAAACATGATCTTGACAAGATTAGGGCACTCTCCACGACGAAAACATTCAAGCCAAAAATAATCTACTTGATGAACGTGAGAGAATTTACCTCCAGAGGGGCGAATAAACCACGAGACCATCAAGTGAAGGAACCTATCGTGAGCATCCAAGACAAGCATTGAACCGGTATGAGAACCAAAATGAGTCTCATCCTTGATTCCTTCGTTCTTGAGACCAAAGGTAGCATCTAAATAAGGGATGTCAATGACAATCCTCTTTCCCAAGATAAGAGACTCAATGCCAACAACTTCGGAGTTGTCTTCACTATTGATAAGTCGGGCATTTGAGTAGAAGATAAGAACCATGTGCTTGTAGCAAATATCCGGGATGCTCAAGAAACCAAAGAAGCTCCATTATTTTAAACGGTGGAGATAACGAAAGAGAAAGCGCTCGGAGTCAAGAAACGACATGTCAACAACAAGTTCACGACGAACGGCAAGCTCTTTGACGTAAGTGAAACGAGCCCTCAACTCTTGAGTCCGAAGACTTTTGAGAAAAAGTTGAGTAAGGTTGGGACGGATACCGGCTTGATTTGAAGCTTCACTCAATTGAGGTGCCTTACGTTTCTTGTTAGCGGGATCCATTGAAAAAATCCTAAAAACATAAAGCAAGCAATTTGTAACTAAAATTGAAGTGTATGATTGAAAGTCCTTAATTCAATCCAATGGTAAATCCCACTTAGGTTTAAAACAAATTTTAAGAACATAAATATTTTAAGAGAAAACAAGTAAAAAAACAGTAAAAAATATGAATGAAAAATCATATATTCGAATAAATTTTTTTAAGATTTTGAAGAATTTTCACAAGATTTGAAAAACCCAAGTATCAAAACACATAAACTACACAAAATTAAAATTTTCTAACCTAGGATTCGAATACAAATTTAAGGAAAAAGAAAAAGATGAAAATATATGTAACACCCGGGTTTAGGGGTTAGGTGAAAATAATATTTTAATATTATTCGAGTTTGGTTTTATAATTAAAATAATCTTTTAAGTTTTGGGTTTCAAAAATAAATATTTGAAATTGGACCAAATTGAATGAATTGCAAAGTGGAGAGTTTTTAAAGAAGAAAGAAGATAGCCATTCGTTAATGGCCTTTTGGTAATTTGCTCATCTTTTAATTTTAAACCCCCTTTTCCCATCATCTTTTCACTATTCACTCTTTTCTTCATCCAACCCAACGTGAAATAGAGCTCTCTCCTCTTCACCACTATTCCATCAAAAAGCTCTTCCATTTCAACTCATTTTCGAAAGGTAACACCGTTTTTGACTTCTCCTCAACTCCCCCTCTTTAAAAGTACCATTAGTTTTTATTTTCATTGAAGTTTTGAAAATGAGGATTTCAAAAGATTTGATTAAAAATGATGCTTTTCTGTAGCTAAACTTAATATTTTGATTTAATATGGTTAGTTATGAAGTATAGGAGTCAAATGGTACAACATATGTGAATTTTGCTTGATTTTGAGCAATTCCCGAATTTGGGTATAAATGGGGTTTTTGGAGGGTTTTGGGGGTTGTTTTAGGTGGGAATTGGTAGCCCAATGGTAGTAATATGGTTAGGGGTTGATTTGGGATCATTTGTGGGTGTAAAGGGTGTTGGAAACATGGATTTTGGAAGAGGTTTTGGGGCTGCCCGAGTTTGGTTAAAAGTGGGGTTGTTCATGGCTTGAAACATTGTAATTTGTGTTTGAATTGTGTTTCGGGTTGGTATTTTGATGTTGGGATGATTTGAGATTGTTTGAATTGTATTGAGGTTGTTTAGAAGCGAGAACTTGCGTTGGAGAAGCTTCGGGAAGAAATTCGGAAACTTGAGGGTGGTTGCTTGCTTGGCTTGGAGCTTGGAAGCTTAGGTGAGTGGTCAAACGTTTTAAGTGGTTTTTAAATGGTTGGTTCGAGTATGTGGACTAGGTCGGGCTTGGTAGACCCACCTAGAGTTAGGATTAGGGTGGTAGCCTAATCCTAAACTTGATCTAGAGCCATTGGATGAACTTATATTTAGATGTTTATGCCTCGTATGATTTGTGATATGATTGCTTATGTATAATGTGTTATACATGTGAGATGAGGCATGATTTGTGATGCTTATGGCATGCTTGGTAATGGTTCATGATTGTGATCATGGTGAGTACGTGCTACGCACGGAATTGATTAAAATGAATAATGTGGAATGAGATAAATGTTGGCACTAGTATGCTTGAGTACAAATGATCGATCATTAGGATGTTAGTGTGCACACAAGAGTCTAAATTCACGCGTGGCCTTGGTGGCGTTGAGTCACCAAGGAGGAGTAAGGGTTCGCCCGGAAATTGTATTTATATTTGTCGATGATGAGTGGAATCCCATCGACGGGGCGTGAGGATGAGTGGAATCCCCTCCGCGAGACCAGTGATGAGTGTAATCCCACCGTGAGGTAAAGTGGTTGTTGGATGTGAGTTCCAACGTGTTTATCCGCGTATTCGGGTCATAGCTAGGTGCCAATGTTGATTGATATGTATATCAATGTCTTGTAGAATGTGATTTCTACTTGGATGCTTATATGTGATTACATATGTTGTGAAATAGAGCTTGTTGAGCATGACATATAATTGGATATTGTTCATGCATCTTTAACATTTGGCTCTTGAGGATCCTTGGTAATTGTGTATTTACCTTGGCTAAGATCGTGCTTGGACCCTGCATTTGTCGAGGTTTGTTTTTGAAGAGCTTACCCTCGCTAAGCTTATTGCTTACGCTCTCTCTTTGTTCGACAATGCAGATCCTTAGTTCGTGGGTTGCTAGGAGCAAGAAGGGGACCTCCAAGTGTGCTTATGGTGCTTGTTTGGATAACAAGTATGAACTTTTAAATTAAGATGTAATGGTCAAGCAATGGGGCATGTAATCGTGTTATGATGTTTTTGGATTATGTTGTTGTTGATGTTGATTAGGAGCATGTTAGACTCCTCGTTTGTGCTTGTTATTTGGCTTAGGATGTATGCCTTGCTTGAAACCTTGTTAGTATTTTGCTATCTAGAATTGTCTAAGTGTTGGCTATGTGGATGCTTAACCCCTTTAATGATATGTATGAATGCATGGCTTTGTGATGTTGTGCCTTAGTGTTTAGCCTTGTTTTAATGATGTTCAAGCATGCTTATATGTTGGTTTGCCTTTAGGGTTGTTGTTAGAGTGTTGTTGGAGGTTTTAGTGAAGTTTTGGGACACCCTTGTGCCTTAAAATAGCTAAAACCTGTCTGCAGACAGAGGGCATTTCGAAACGGGTTACCCTGTTTCGATACATTTTTGCTACTAGAATTTTGAGAAATTGGCGAGATGAAGGTGTTTCGAAACGGGGCTATGATGTTTCGAAACGGTCAAATCTCGTTGACCACGAGAAGTTGACCGTTGGGGTCGTTTCGATACGGGTCACCCCCGTTTCGGAACGGTCTCATCAGGTTGACCCTGGCCTGTTGGCTAAGTCAAGGCGTATCGAAACCCCTAAGGGCGTTTCGATACGGCCGGCTGTAAAGTGTTAAAATGAGTTGTTTTAAGATGTTGTTTTGGATGGTCGATGTTGGATTGCTTGTGTTTCCGCTGTTGTGCTTCACATAGGACTTAATAATGCCTATAGACAAGATAAAGTTAAAAGAAATTTTCTGGGTCGTTAACCGAGGAGGAACCTTAACGGGTTTCGCTTCGGCTTTCCCCGTGCGGCCCACTCAGACCGATCGTCCGACTAGACCGGGACGAGGGGGTTACACTTGTTGGTATCAGAGCCTAAGGTTACCGAGACCTTGGGCAGGTAAGCGAGGTAAGTTCAAGTTTTGAATTGTTATACACGGTGTTTGCTTGCTTTGTAAGTATGATTGCTTGTATGACGAGTATGTTGATTGATTGTTTAAAAGCATGTTGTTTGGGAGCCCCATTGCTACTATTACATCGGAAAAGAATTTTAAGTGAGGGAAACGTACTTGAGCACTTGGAAGCCTTGCCTTGCTAACCCAATCTTGTATATTTTGTTTGTTGTGGTTGTAGTTATCGTTTGTGAGCAATGTCTAGGCCGAGGGGTAGGCCGAGAGTGGTTCGTCAGAAACCACGTGTTGCGGCTCCTGTTGAGCCGGTGATTGGTGTGGAGGCTCATATAGAAGGGCCGGTGGCCGCGGGAGTTGGAGCTGCTCCACCACCTCCACCACCACCACCTCCTCCGCCTGGAGTTGGGGCCGAGGATGGACCCGAAGGAGAGGGACCTCAAGGTGGCCAAGGTGGCCAAGGTCCAGCCGGAATTGATATGACTTCGCTAGTGCAAGCCATAGCGGGGGCATTTCAGGCCGCAGTTGCGGGAGCTCAGGCTGCAGCTCAGCCTAGGTGTGACGATGCTAGTCTACCTTTGGAGAGGCTCCGTAGCTTGGGGGCCAAATAGTTCAGAGGATCTACTCCGGAGAGGTCAGAGTTATGGTTGGAGAACACAGTTCGTATCTTAGTACAGATGGTTTGTGTGGGCGCGCGTAGATTGGGCTGTGTGATTTCCTTGCTTCAGGGTGATGCCTACACCTGGTGGGTCACCATTACTAGTGGAGTTCCAGAGGCAGAGATTGGTTGGGATTTCTTTGAGTCTGCTTTCAGAAAGAGGTACTTGGGACCGAGGTACTTAGATGAGAACAAACGAGAGTTTATGGCCCTTACTCAAGGAGATGCTTCTGTGACAGATTATGAGATTCGTTTTGTTCGCTTGAGTCAGTACGCTCCAGAGTTGGTTCCTACGGATGTGGAACGCTGTAATCGTTTCCGCTATGGGTTGAGCGAGGAGATCAAGAGGTACACGTTAACTTCTAACTACTCAGACTTTGATGTATTGGTCGCGAGGGCCAAGGACTTAGAGCACATTTTGGTTTCGGCCAAACGATCTGGTGGTTCTAGTTCTGGTAAGAGGCATAACCACTTTGACAGTAGAGATGCCAAGAGGCATAGAGGTGGCGGACATCAGTTTGACCATAGACGTGGCGGTGGCCATCATGGTAGAGGCCATCAGGGCCATAGAGGAGGAGGGCGTTTGCCCGAGTGCACACGTTGTGGGAGACAACACACTGGTGAGTGTTGGGGTAACTTCCATGCTTGTTGGAACTGTGGTTCGAGGGACCACTTTAGGAGGGATTGTCCGCATCAGGCGGCACAGGCACCAAACATTGCTCAGACTCTTGCGAGAGCGAATGATTTTCAGAGAGGCCGTGGGCGCGGTCGTGGCTACTTTCAGCCTAGGGCTGATGCACCTAGGGTAGATGCTCAGAGGAACCTTGCTCATGTTGTGGCAGTGCAGCCAGAGGCGGGAGGACCAGCGAGAGTTTATGATCAGAGATATGATGATGTGATAACAGGTAATTTTGAGTTACAGTCTATGTCTTTGCTTTCTTTGGTTGATTCGGGTTCTACACATTCCTACATTTTGAGTGAGCATGCACGGAAGTTAGATATACCTATTGAGATTTTAGATGTAGGTATTCATGTGACTAGTTCTTTTGGTGAGACAGTTGTGGTTAGACGTATGTATAGGAGATGTCGCTGAAGATTCAGGGTCATGTATTCTCTGTTGATATGATGGAACTTCCTTTCTATGGCTTTGATATTATTTTGAGTATGGACTGGTTAGTTGAGCACCGGGCTAGTGTGGATTTTGAGACAAAGAGGATTTCTTTGAAGCTTTCTGATGACTACGAGGTAGTAGTAGTAGGCGAGAACATTAAGTTCTTGTCTAATGTGGTGTCAGCTTTAGAGGCTCATAGGTTGGTGGACTCCGGATGTGGGGCTTACTTAGCTTATGTTATGAATCCGAATATGAGTGAAGCTAGACCGAAAGATATTAGAACAGTTTGTGACTTTCCAGATGTATTTCCTGAAGAGTTGCCGGGTTTACCTCCTGACAGAGATGTTGAGTTTGTGATTGAGACTATTTCAGGGTCTAATCTAGTTTCGATAGCTCCGTATCGTATGGCTCCGAAAGAGTTGAAAGAATTGAAGAGTCAGTTGCAAGAATTATTAGACCGTGGTTTCATTAGGCCTAGTAGTTCTCCTTGGGGTGCTCCCGTGTTGTTTGTGAAAAAGAAAGATGGTAGTATGCGCATGTGTATTGACTATAGAAAGTTGAATCAGTTGACTGTGAAGAACAAGTATTCGTTGCCTCGCATAGATGATTTGTTTGATCAGTTGAGGGGTGCTTCAGTGTTCTCGAAGATAGATTTGAGATCCGGGTACTACCAGTTGAAAGTGAAAGAGTGTGATGTTCCGAAGACAGCTTTTAGGACTAGATATGATCACTATGAGTTTCTTGTGATGCCATTTGGGCTCACGAATGCACCTGCAGCGTTCATGGACATGATGAATAGAAATTTTAGAGACTATCTAGACCGTTTTGTAGTTGTTTTCATTGATGACATCCTTGTGTACTCGAAGACAGAAGAAGAGCATGATGAGCACTTGAGATTTGTTTTACAGAGATTGTTGAGCAATCAGTTGTATGCGAAGCTTAGTAAATGTAAGTTCTGGATTCGAGAGGTTGTATTTCTTGGCCATGTTGTTTCGGCCGAAGGCATCCGTGTTGATCCGTCGAAGATTGAGGCTATTGTTGAGTGGAAACAACCTAAGTCCGCGACCGAGATTAGGAGTTTCCTAGGATTACCCGGTTACTATAGGAGATTTGTTGATGGTTTCTCTAGAGTAGCTTCTCCTTTGACTAAATTGTTGCAAAAAGGAGTTAAGTTTGAATGGTCAGATGCAAGACAAAAGGCCTTTGAGAAATTGAAAGAAGCTTTGACAAATGCTCCAGTGTTAGTGCAACCTGTTTCAGGTAAGGAATTCATGATTTATAGTGATGTTTCCTACGTAGGTTTAGGATGTGTTTTGATGCAAGAAAGAAGAAGAGTTGTTGCTTATGCTTCTAGACAGTTGAAGATTCATGAGAAGAACTATCCTACTCATGATATAGAGTAAGCCGCAATTGTTTTTGCATTGAAGATTTGGCGTCATTACTTGTATGGTGAGAAGTGTATAGTTTACACTGATCACAAGAGCTTGAAGTACTTGATGTCACATAAAGAGTTGAACTTGAGACAGAGAAGATGGTTAGAGTTGCTAAAAGATTATTATTTGACCATTGAGTACCATCCGGGTAAGGCAAATGTAGTAGTTGATGCTTTGAGTAGAAAAGTGGTCGTTGAGTTGAGAGCTATGTTTGCTAGATTGAGTGTGTCCGATGATGGTGGGTTGATCATCGAGTTGCAAGTGAAGCCTTCTTTGATTCAGTTGATTAGAGAGAAGCAGTTGCAAGATGTGACTTTAGTTCCTCATGTTCAGGACTTAGCCGAAGGAAGACCGACCGAGTATAGTTTCAGTGGTGAGAGCTTGTTGTGCTTTAGAGGTAGAATTGTTGTACCAGAAGATGTTGAGTTGAGACGTCAGATTCTGAGTGAAGCACATTCGAGTCCCTTTTCTATGCATCCGGGTAGTACTAAGATGTATCGTGACTTGAAAAATGATTACTTCTGGGTTGGTTTGAAGAAAGATGTAGCCGAGTATGTGAGTCGTTGTATGGTTTGTCAGAGAGTGAAGGCAGAACATCAGATTCCTTCAAGTTTGTTACAGCCTTTGAAGATTCTGGAATGGAAATGGGAGAGAATCACCATAGATTTCATGTCGGGGTTGCCTTTATCTCCTTCGAAGAAGAATTCTGTTTGGGTGATTGTTGATAGGTTCACTAAGTGTGCTCACTTCTTAGCAGTGAACACTACGGATTCCTTAGACAAGTTGGCAAACTTGTACATCCGTGAGATTGTGAGACTTCATAGAGTTCTGAAGTCTATTGTTTCTGATAGAGATCCTAGATTTACTTCGAGATTCTGGGGTTGCTTGCATAGTGCTCTGGGTAGCCGTTTGCATTTCAGCACGTCTTATCATCCGCAGTCCGATGGGCAGTCAGAGCGAGTGATACAGATACTTGAGGATATGCTTCGTTGTTGTGTGATTGACTTCCATGGTTCTTGGGAGAAGCACTTACCGTTAGTTGAGTTTGCTTACAACAACAATTATCGGTCTAGTATTCAGATGGCTCCCTATGAGGCTTTGTATGGTAGACGATGTAGGACTCCGATTTGTTGGGCTGAAATAGGTCGGAGATTGTTACCTATGCCAGATTTGCTTAAGGGGACTACCGACAAAGTGAAGTTGATTTGTGACCGTTTGAAAGCAGCTTCCGATCGTCAGAAGTCTTATGCGGATTTGAAGAGGAAAGAGATTGAGTACTCCGTGGGTGAGAAAGTGTTTCTGAAAGTATCTCCGTGGAAGAAGGTAATGAGATTTGGCCGGAAGGGCAAGTTGAGTCCGAGGTTCATTGGTCCGTATGAGATAGTTGAGCGGATTGGGCCTATAGCTTACCGTTTGAGGTTACCTTCTGAGTTAGAGAAGATCCATGATGTCTTTCATGTGTCTATGCTTAGGAGATATAGATCGGATCCTTCTCACGTTATGCCCGTAGAGGAGATAGAGTTGAATCCGGATTTGTCTTATAATGAAGAGCCTGTTGAGATACTTGCTTCTGATAGCAAGGTGTTGCGTGGTAAGACCATAGAGTTGGTCAAGGTGTTGTGGAGACATAGAGGTGTGGAAGAGTCCACGTGGGAGAGGAAAGCTGATATGGTTGAGCAATTTCCGTATTTGTTTTCGTCAGGTAATTTTGGGGACGAAATTCCTTAAGTGGGGGAGAGTTGTAACACCCGGGTTTAGGGGTTAGGTGAAAATAATATTTTAATATTATTCGGGTTCGGTTTTATAATTAAAATAATCTTTTAAGTTTCGGGTTTCAAAAATAAATATTTGAAATTGGACCAAATTGAATGAATTGCAAAGTGGAGAGTTTTTCAAGAAGAAAGAAGATAGCCATTCATTAATGGCCTTTTGGTAATTTGCCCATCTTTTAATTTTAAACCCCCTTTTCCCATCATCTTTTCACTATTCACTCTCTTCTTCATCCAACCCAACATGAAATAGAGCTCTCTCCTCTTCACCACTATTCCATCAAAAAGCTCATCCATTTCAACTCATTTTCGAAAGGTAACACCGTTTTTGACTTCTCCTCAACTCCCCCTCTTTAAAAGTACCATTAGTTTTTATTTTCATTGAAGTTTTGAAAATGAGGATTTCAAAAGATTTGATTAAAAATGATGCCTTTGTGTAGCTAAACTTAATATTTTGATTTAATATGGTTAGTTATGAAGTATAGGAGTCAAATGGTACAACATATGTGAATTTTGCTTGATTTTGAGCAATTCCCGAATTTGGGTATAAATGGGGTTTTTGGAGGGTTTTGGGTGAGTTTTTGGGGTTGTTTTAGGTGGCAATTGATAGCCCAATGGTAGTACTATGGTTAGGGTTGATTTGGGATCATTTGTGGGTGTAAAGGGTGTTGAAAACATGGATTTTGGAAGAGGTTTTGTGGCTGCCCGAGTTTGGTTAAAAGTGGGGTTGTTCATGGCTTGAAACATTGTAATTTGTGTTTGAATTGTGTCCCGGGTTGGTATTTTGATGTTGGGCTGATTTGAGATTGTTTGAATTGTATTGAGGTTGTTTATAAGCGAGAACTTGCGTTGGAGAAGCTTCGGGAAGAAATTCGGAAACTTGAGGGTGGTTGCTTGCTTGGCTTGCAGCTTGGAAGCTTAGGTGAGTGGTTAAACGTTTTAAGTGGTTTTTAAATGGTTGGTTCGAGTATGTGGACTAGGTCGGGCTTGGTAGACCCACCTAGTGTTAGGATTAGGGTGGTAGCCTAATCCTAAACTTGATCTAGAGCCATTGGATGAACTTATATTTGGATGTTTATGCCTCGTATGATTTGTGATATGATTGCTTATGTATAATGTGTTATACATGTGAGATGAGGCATGATTTGTGATGCTTATGGCATGCTTGGTAATGGTTCATGATTGTGATCATGGTGAGTACGTGCTAAGCACGAAATTGATTAAAATGAATAATGTGGAATGAGTTAAATGTTGGCACTAGTATGCTTGAGTACAAATGATCGATCATTAGGATGTTAGTGTGCACACAAGAGTCTAAATTCGCGCGTGGACTTGGTGGCGTTGAGTCACCAAGGAGGAGTACGGGTTCGCCCGGAAATTGTATTTATATTTGTCGATGATGAGTGGAATCCCATCGACGGGGCGTGAGGATGAGTGGAATCCCCTCCGCGAGACTGGTGATGAGTGTAATCCCACCGTAAGGTAAAGTGGTTGTTGGATGTGAGTTCCAACGTGTTTATCCGCGTATTCGGGTCATAGCTAGGTGCCAATGTTGATTGATATGTATATCAATGTCTTGTAGAATGTGATTTCTAATTGGATGCTTATATGTGATTACATATGTTGTGAAATATAGCTTGTTGAGCATGGCATATAATTGGATATTGGACCCTGCATTTGTCGAGGTTTGTTTTTAAAGAGCTTACCCTCACTAAGCTTATTGCTTACGCTCTCTCTTTGTTCGACAATGCAGATCCTTAGTTCGTGGGTTGCTAGGAGCAAGAAGGGGGCCTCCAAGTGTGCTTGTGGTGCTTGTTTGGCTACCAAGTATGAACTTTCAAACTAAGATGTAATGGTCAAGCAATGGGGCATGTAATCGTGTTATGATGTTTTTGGATTATGTTGTTGTTGATGTTGCTTAAGAGCATGTTAGACTCCTCGTTTGTCCTTGTTATTTGGCTTGGGATGTATGCCTTGCTTGAAACTTGTTAGTATTTTGCTATCTAGAATTGTCTAAGTTTTGGCTGTGTGGATGCTTAACCCCTTTAATGATATGTATGAATGCATGGCTTTGTGATGTTGTGCCTTAGTGTTTAGCCTTGTTTTAATGATGTTCAAGCATGCTTATATGTTGGTTTGCCTTTAGGGTTGTTGTTAGAGTGTTGTTGGAGGTTTTAGTGAAGTTTTGGGACACCTTTGTGCCTTAAAACAACTAAAACCTATCTACAGACAGAAGGCGTTTCGAAACTGGTTACCCTGTTTCGATACGGTCCCCTTTGTTTTGGCCGAGCGTTTCGAAACGTGTAGGGGCCGTTTCGGTACATTTTTGCTACTGGAATTTTGAGAAATTGGCGAGATGAAGGTGTTCCGAAACGGGGCTATGGTGTTTCGAAATGGTCAAATCTCGTTGACCACGAGAAGTTGAACATTGGGGTCGTTTCGATACGGGTCACCCCCGTTTCGGAACGGTCTCATCAGGTTGACCCTGGCCTGTTGGCTAAGTCAAGGCGTATCGAAACACCCTAAGGGCGTTTCGATACAGCCTACTGTAAAGGGTTAAAATGAGTTGTTTTAAGATGTTGTTTTGGATGGTCGATGTTGGATTGCTTGTGTTTTCGCTGTTGTGCTTCACATAGGACTTAATAATGCCTATAGACAAGATAAAGTTAAAAGAAATTTTCTGGGTCGTTAACCGAGGAGGAACCTTAACAGGTTTCGCTTCGGTTTTCCCCGTGTGGCCCACTCGGACCAGTCGTCCGACCAGACCGGGACGAGGGGGTTACAATATACCTTAGATTGGGATTTTTGGATGAATAGATTGAAATCCTTGCACAAAATTGTTGATGCTTGCTCTGACTTGTGTTTAAGAGTAAAAGCCCTCAAGATTTGGTGGAAAAACAAAGAGTTTAAGAGGGATTTTATATGGAAAAAACGATTTAGGGTTTTTAGGGTTTGAGGGAGTTTTAATTAAAGTGAAAGTTTAACTTTAAAAGCCCCTTTAAAGCAGTCCGCTAACCCGTTTCGGAACAGGTTTCAATCGTTCCGAAACACGGGCACCAAAGGTTGACTGACTTTTCAACTCCAGCTGACCGTTTCGATACGGCTTTGACCGTATCGAATCCCACGTTGAATCGTATCGAAACACGTTTCAATACACCCCTTGGCAGTAGCTAAAATGTTTCGAAACCCTTGGAAGGCGTTTCGAAACACCCTTCTCTCAGATGGATTTTTAAGGCACCCGTATCGAAACAGTTGGACCCATTTCGATACACTTGGGCCTGGAATTGCAGATGAGGCTCTAAAAGTGTAGGAAAATGGATTTTATAAGTTCTAATTTGCATGAATGAGCAGGAATAACATGTGAAAACATAAACATACTCCCCCTAGCTATAAGCATGGATGAAATTAGGAGTAAAAACACATAAACATGGCATTTACAAGAGATCAAGCAATTTAAGCACAAAAAGAGTCCTAAAAGGTCAAGATAGGCTAGTTAGACCTAATTCTCTCCTAAGGGACCGAAAGCGCTCTTTATCTAAAGGCTTTGTAAAGATGTCCGCTAGTTGGTTTAAGGTGTCAACATACTCTATAACAACATCTTTCTTAAGGACATGATCTTTAATGAAATGATGTCTTATTTCTATATGTTTGGTTCTAGAGTGTTGGATGAGGCTTTTGGTCAAATATATGACACTAGTGTTATCACACTTAAGGGACATGGTTTCAACTTTAATACCATAATCTAAGAGTTGTTGCTTCATCCAAAGGACTTGAGCACAACAACTCCCTAAGGATATGTACTCGACTTTGGTGGTAGATAAGGCTACACTATTTTGTTTCTTAGAGAACCAAGATATGAGCATACTACCTAAGAATTGACAAGTTCCCTAAGTACTCTTCCTATCGATTTTACACCCCCCATAATCCGCATCCGAATAAGCATGAAGGTTGAGTCTCTAGGGTACCAAAGACCTAAACAAGGGGTATCTCTAAGGTACCTAAAGATTCTCTTAACGGCTATAAGGTGAGACTCTCTAGGACTAGCTTGAAACCTAGCACACAAGCAAACACTAAACAAGATATTTGGTCTACTTGCGGTAAGGTAAAGCAATGATCCAATCATAGAACGGTAAAGCTTAGAGTCAACACACTTACCTCCTTCATCCTTGTCAAGCTTTGTAGATGAGCTCATAGGTGTAGCTTAAGGCTTTACATTCTTCAAGCCAAACTTCTTGAGCATATCCTTGATGTACTTTGCTTGATTGATGAAGGTGCCATCCTTCTTTTGCTTGATTTGGAGTCCCAAAAAGAATGAGAGCTCCCCCATCATGCTCATCTCGAATTCACCTTGCATTAACTTAGCAAACTCTTTGCAATGACATTCATTAGTAGATCCAAAAATAATATCATCAACATAAATTTGTACTACTAAGATGTCATTTTTATACCTTTTTATGAAAAGTGTAGTGTCCACCTTACCTTTTTCAAAACCTTTTTCAATTAAAAAGTTTGAAAGTCTTTCATACCAAGCTCTAGGAGCTTGCTTTAAACCATAAAGAGCTTTAGTAAGTTTGAAAACATGATTTGGAAATTTTGAGTCTTCAAAACCCGGTGGTTGTTCCACATACACTTCCTCATTTATAAAACCATTTAAAAATGCGCTTTTAACATCCATTTGAAAAAGCTTGAAATCATGATAACATGCATATGCAAGTAACATCCTAACGGCTTCCATTCTAGCTACGGGTGCATATGTTTCATCAAAATCAATTCCCTCTTCTTGAGTGTAACCTTGTGCTACTAATCTAGCTTTATTTCTTACAATGTTACCACTCTCATCTAGTTTGTTCCTAAAGACCCATTTAGTTCCTATAGTAGATTGATTACTAGGCCTATCAACTAATGTCCAAACATTACTTCTCTCAAATTGATTTAACTCTTCTTGCATAGCTATAATCCAAAAATCATCTTTTAATGCTTCTTTTATATTCTTAGGCTCTATGTATGAGATAAATGCAACATGATTCATAAGTTTAAGAGATGATCTAGTGGTTACCCCCTTGGATGGATCACCCAAGATTTCACCACCTTTGACATAGTTGAACTCCATTGAGTAGCTCACTTCCTTTTCCTCAAGAGCCAAGTCCTTCAAGGCTTCAAGAGGTGGATCTTGTGTGTCCTCTTCTTTTGTTGGAATCTCACTCTCCTTTGAAGTTTGTCCTTCATCAAAGGCATTAATGATTCCCACATCATCATCATCACAAGAATCCTTCCTTGGAAGAAGGTTATCATCGAATACAACATGTATAGATTCCTCTACTACTAAAGTTCTCTTGTTAAATACACGATAGGCTTTAGAATTTAAAGAATATCCTATGAATATAGCTTCATCACTTTTTGCATCAAATTTACCTAAGTTATCTTTTCCATTATTTAAAACAAAGCACTTGCAACCAAATGGATGAAAATAGCTAATGTTAGGCTTTTTAGATTTTAAAATCTCATAAGGTGTTTTCTTTAAAATTGGCCTAATCATTACTCGGTTTACAATGTAGCAAGCGGTGTTTGTGGCTTCCGCCCAAAAATATTTAGGTAAATTATTTTCACAAAGCATGGTTCTAGCCATTTCTTGTAAAGTTCTATTTTTCCTCTCAACTACCCCATTTTGTTGAGGAGTTCGAGGAGCCAAAAAATTGTGGCTAATACCATTTTCATTTAAAAAACTCTTCAAACCCTAGATTTTGAAATTCGGTTCCATGATCACTTCTAATATGAGAAATTCTAAGTTCAATATCATTTTGGGTTAATTTTGAAAATGTGATGAATTTTTCTAAAGTCTCATCTTTAGTACTTAAAAATAGAACCCAAGTAAATCTAGAAAAATCATCAACAAAAACAAATGCATAAGATTTACCACCCAAGCTCATAGTCCTAATAGGTCCAAATAAATCCATATGGATAAGTTGTAAACACCTACTTGTAGAAACATCATTAATGGATTTAAAGGATGACTTATGTTGTTTACCCTTAGAGCATGCATCACAAATTTTATCATTTGAGAACTTAATTTTAGGTAAACCTCTAACTAGATCTAGGGAAACTAATTTTTCTAAAACACTAATGCTAGCATGTCCTAGTTTCATATGCCATAACCATGCATTATTTTCATTTTGAGCTACTAAACATGCATGAGATGTATGTATGCCATCTAAATGCACCATGCAAATGTTACCTATGCGATGACCTATGAGCATAATGTTATTAGATTTAATCTCAATAATTTTGCACCCATTTTTATCAAATAAAACATTAAATCCTTTCTCACATAATTGGCTTATGCTCAACAAATTATGTTTAAGACCATCGACATACAAGACATTTTCAATAAAAATAGTAGAGTGATTACCTATGGAGTCAATACCTTTAATGTGGCCTTTGGAGTTGTCACCAAAAGTCACCACTCATCCACTTTTTGGCTTTAAGTCCATGAATCTACTCTTGTCTCCGGTCATATGCCTCGAGCATCCACTATCAAGGTACCATGAATTTTGACTTTGTGCTTTGGTCTTGTAGCAATGCTCCCCCTACAAACAAAGATATTAAACTTTTGTTTTTGGTACCCAAATCATTTTAGGTCCACGAGTGTTAGCTCTCAATAGCTTGGTTCCCTTAGGAATCCAAGGTGACATAGAAACAATATTATTAGATTTTACAAGTTCCTTAGGAACTCATACACTTCTAATCTTTTTAGTTCTATTATGTTTAGGGAAGCTACTTTGTTTGTAGTTATTAGTCTTTCTCCTAGGTTGGTTTGTTTTAGATGATTCACCTTTTTCATGCTTCACATTACCAACATATTTAAAAGACTCTTTGAGCTTGTTAAGCTCACCTAACACCTTTTGGTGTTCACTATTACATTGAGAAAAAAGATTATTTAGGTCAACATTTTCATCTTGGAAGAATTTAAGTTCATCTTTTAAACCTAAAATCTTTTTCTCAAATTTTAAGTTAGCTTGAGAAAGTGAGTCATTTTTATCATTTAATTCCGAAATAATTTTCTTATTCCTAATGACCGACTCCTTTTATTTCTCAACTAACTCATCATAAACCTCTTGCAACTAATCATATGCATCATTTAATTCATCAAATGTAAAATCAAAAGATGATGAGTTAGAGGTTACCATGGAGGAATCCTCCTCAAGTGCCATGAGGCAAAGGTTGACCACTTCTTGTTCATCATCCTCAGATGACTCCTCATCACTCCAAGTAGCAAGCTTGGCTTTGAGCTTCTTCTTCTTCTCAAATCCCTTCTTCTTGAGTTGAGGGCACTCCGAACGAATGTGACCGAGCTTTTTGCACTCGAAGCAAATGATTTGATCCCACTCTTCTTCTTTGCTTTTACCTTTGAATTCCACCTTTCTTTGAATTTTTCTTCCTCGGTTGGACCTCATGAAGCGTGTGAATCTTTTGGATATCATAGCCAATTCTTCTAACTCATCCTCGTCACTAGAAGTTCCCTCATCAAGTAATGAAGCTTTGAGAGCCACTCCCATTTTCTTCTTCTTTTTCACCTCTAGCTTCTCCACTCTTTTCTCTTCCTTATTCTTTTCCTCTTCCCTTCCTTGCTTCATAATCTCATGAGTAAGGAGAGAACCCATTAGCTCATCAAGTTTTAGAGTCTTCAAGTTTTTGGCCTCTATGATGGCGATTCTCTTCCCATCCCAAGATTCATGAAGTGAGTAGAGTAGCTTCCGGACAAGCTTGTCTTCCGAAATAGTCTCTCCAAAGCCTTTAAGCCCATTGACGATGGTTGAAAAGCGATCAAACATTTTGAACACCGTTTCGTCGGGCTCCATCTTGAAATTCTCATAACTAAGATTGAGAATTCCAATCTTGGTTTCCTTCACATCATTGGTTCCTTCATAGGTGGTCTCTAGAGTATCCCACACTTCATTGGCACTCTCAATGGAGGAGAATTTGGAGTAGATGTCGGGACCGAAAGAACAAAAAAACATGTGAAGAGCTTTGCCATTTATTTGGATCTTCTTCCTATCTTCTTCACTCATCTCCATCTTTTTCTTTAGAACCATTTTTCCTTCATTATCTTGCTTCAATGGAATGTAGGGACCATCTTCAATGACATCCCAAACCAAGTAATCGTTGGACTTGATGAAGAGGCGCATCCGATTGTTCCAAAACAGATAGTTGTCACCATTAAAGAAAGGTGGTTTTATGGTGGATTGTGACCCGTACATGCTCGATCCGGAGGTAGATGACATATCTTGATTTTTGGATGATCACACTCTTCCTAAGAACTCCTCTTGTGGTTGTTAATCCTTCAAAGAGGTAGGCTCTAATACCAATTGTTGAGTGGATCGAATGATCGATATAAACCAAGAGGGGGTGAATTGGATTTTTAAAATTTTTGGAAGTGGAATTGACAAATAAAATTGGTAGACAATGGATTTTAGAGTGGTTCAAGTTCCAATCGAACTCTACATCCACTACCTTAGCTCCACTAAGGATTTTCAACAATTCCATTAATTGCTCTTCCGCTTTTCTAGGCTAAGAAGGTAACCGTTACAATTTCGGTTAAATTTTCTACCCAAAATTTGACCCAATCCTCACACAATAATAACAAATAAGTTTTTGGCTGAAATAAGTATCTCTCAATACACAAGGTAGCCCAATTACAAGCACTCAACCCAATTAAAATGATAAGAATGAAAAATACAATTGGGGTTACAAGACAATAATGGTATTTAGGCACAAATGCTTGGATTTGATGTTTGGATGTTTGCTTTTGGATCAATAGTTGTTACTGAAGCTTTTAGAGGTCCCTTTTATACCTTCTCATTGAATTCTAGCCGTTGTGGTTGTTGCATTCATCAATAGAGTCGTTGGGGATGTTATCTTCCCTCCATAAATGCAGTCTGCAACCACCCGTTTCGAAACGCCCGACCCTGTTTCGAAACAGACCAAAATAGAAAGAGTCGTTGGGGTGCATTAAAAAGGTCGGATCGAAACGGTTAAGATTGTTTCGATACGCTAAGAGCTATTTCGAAACCCGTTTCGAAACATTTTTGCCACTGTCAATGCATGTATTAAAACGGCTTGAAATTGTTTCGATACGCCTTAACGACTTGTGAAAAATCGGTTAAAAACTTCAACGGTCATATTTTTTAAATCTGACTTGAATGCCGTTTCGAAACGTTTGAGGTCGTTTCGATACGGTGTCTCGATGTTCGAAACCCGTTTCGAAACAAGGGTTCACAGTGTCGAAACTGTTTCGATACTCGTTTCGAAACACAGGTTCACAGTTTCAAAAGTGTTTCGAAACGCCTAAGGCTGTTCCGAAACGGTGACTCAAAAATCACTGTTTTGGCTTCAAGAACACTTAGAAAAGTTTTGATAAAATCAGTTTTTAACTTAGGCATTTTCTTTTAAACATATAGAGAGGTTTGAGGACTTAAAAATTCGTTTTCTCATTTTCAATTTAGTCCTTAAATTCTTTAGTTATACCAAAAGCAATTTATTGGTTTCACAATATCTCATTATCTAATTAACTAAAATGTATGAAATTTATATATTATCAACCCATCAAATCTACAATGTGAAATTAATTATTACGGGAATAAAAAAATCAAATAACATCTGCAATTAGGGGTGAGTGTCCGACCGAGTCAAATCAAATAAAAAATTTGAGTTAGTCGAGTTGACGAGTACTATTTCATAATTCAAATTTTGTTTGAATTTTTTTTTCGAATTGAGTTGAGTTTATGAAACTCGAGTTGAGTCAAGTTTCTCTTTAAATTTAATTGTAATTTTTATAATATTATGATACATACTTTACGAATCATAAAACGACTTACTTTATACATTTTTTGGACAATTGAATGATGGTAATTAATGACTCGGATTATTTCCTTATCTTTTTTTCTCAAGCGATAATCTTCACATTTTTTACTATTAATCTCATCCATACATTTCACTCATCCAATGGTCCTAGATTAGTATAAAACTAAATGAGTTTTGCACCATGTAACTTGATCCCATCCCATGTGTGTGTATTCGTATTCTTCTTCACATGTATAAGTAAGTGTGATGTCATTAATAAATCAAATATCTTTTAAACTTATAAAATAGATTTATAATGTTTTTAATGAAAAAGTATTGATGAGAGTATAATGATCCAATGAATTGATGTAATAAAGAATTTACAAAACAATGCAGTTGAATGATCAAATTAAATAAAATGTAAAGTTACGATACTAAATTGAAAAAAGAACAATTTTATTTTGTTAGAAATATGAAATGAAGTTACTTAGATAATATATAATTGTATTGGGGTATGTGGTTCAAATTTTGTCAATAAGACTTCAAACAAAGGAAAATTTGAAGAAATAATGAAATCATACAAAGTTGAGGAATCAAATTAAAAAAATAATTTATTTTCAATAAGAGAAATTGAAGTTGCATATGTATTTTACAGTAATTCATGAGTGATAAAAATTAACATAAAATAAAGGATAAATCGGAAAAAAAAAGAAAATCAAATACTAAATCACAAAACAACAAAATTCTATTGTTCATTTCGGCAAAATTTTAACTTGAATGGATGAAAAATACTAACTCGCTAAACTGAATTGAATCAAATAGCTGAAATAACTCAAAACAATTTTTTTTTAGAATAGGAAAAGAGGCCGAAGGCCATTACATCATATTGTCGATCTCAAATATGGGGATCATTTAGGTCCCGATCTCAAATTGACATGCTTTGCAGTGACCCGACCTGCCCCATTCCCTGACCCATCCCTGTCTAGCTAGTATTTGTTAATTAGAATCCTATGCTAATTGCTAGCTAGGTTACACATTTCTCTCTCCATACTTTGTTACCCCTTAACTTTTGAAATTATTTAAGTGGCCTAAGGCCTCATCCCATTATGCAACAGATTAGTGGTAGTTTTATTTAAATATTGAATCCATAGAGATGCAATTAATTAGGCACTCACATGGCCCTCCGCCGGTGTGTCCTTATACACCAAAACTCACACACTACGAATAGAAATCTTTTAATACTTTTTTATTTTTATATTTGTTTTGATATTAAAAAATGAGTTTATGGTTTGAAGTTTAAAGTTACTGTTAAGGGTTCAAGCCTTTAAGGTTTAGGGTGTATATTTATTTTTTTGGATATGATTTAGATTTTAGGATTTAAATTTTATGGTTAGAGTGTAAAATTTAATTTTTTTAGTATTGAACCGAAACTAAAAATGAGCGGATGATTTATTTTTTCTATAGTGACAGCTCAATAACACTTACCATAATCAGCAAAAGGATCCCATGCATTATTTGGATGGAGGTGAACATGGAGACTCTCCAGAGACAATATCTGGGTTCTGTGTCATTTATGTTTTGGAAGAATCGCAATCTCACCTCCTCTTCTCTGCAACAAATTTTGAAACATATTTATGCTGCTTAACTTCAATGCATGCAAGTGTGTATTGGAAGGGTGATGGTAATTCTGTGTGTTAGATGAGATCCGGTGGAATTCTGGGCTCCTCTTGTAATGATTGTACTGGGGAATTGGAGGAATCATATAGCCTGAAAAAGGTGGTGCTGAATGCTGATGTACTAGGCCTAGGGCAATGAATCAGCTGGGTGAGCCAATGAAACCAATTTCTTTGATTCTTTCTCCAGATAATCAAATCAAATGTTCCATTGCTTTCTGGAATTTAACCACATCACCTACGTCTCTAAAACAGCTACCCAAGTTCCTTCCATTGTAAAAACAAATATTTCTCAACTCCATCAATGGCAGCATGTGCCCACACGTCTCTTCCCTCAACTCTCTCTCTGTCTCTTGTGTGCTCGTTTACCAATATTATTCATACTTTTACTAGTGTATCTCAGAGGAGTTGTATAGGCTTAGATGTTCCTAGGGCTAGGGCTAGGGCTAGGTTTATTAAATTAGTGGCGTAGCCCACTACAGTTGTTCACTTGTCCTTTTACTGACGGTGCAGTACAATCACCTAAACCTTTCGTTGTGGCCTGCCTCTGCCTCACCATGTGAATCTTGGATTTCCTAATCCTTTCCTTTTCTATTTTCGTCGTGTGGGGCAGGGTAATATGCAAGGGGAGGGCGAGGAGTCCATAATTTCAATTCTCAAAACTTGCTTTCATAATTAACATTCATTTAAAAAAAACATACGACTTCACTTAACCATACAAGCTTTATTTAGTCATTTGTTGACAGGTTAACCAATCTTGTATTTCTCTTTTTCTTTCCACAATCTTCAGCTTTACCATCATCTATCGTCATTATCACTTCTCTTATCAATAAGTAGTATAAGTTCTTTTTTCCTGGTATTGAGAACCCTAATATATATATGTATATAAGAATAGCTGCTTGAACAGATTGAAACTACTTTGGAAACTTACAACTAGGCTTCTTAAATATATGACATATATCTGTCGAATGCAACTGTAATATATGACAAAGTAGTGTCGAAAATGAAGCTATCTTCCATTTTTTTCCCAAGACAACCTCCTAATGGCAGATCCTCGTATATCTGCATATTAAAAAATGGAATAAAATAGAGAATATGCATATTTAATATTCTGCTCCAGCAGCCTATAATTAAAACATAAACAATTAATCACACCGTATAATTTAGTCATTGAAAAAGATTCTTCTTTTGTTTATTAAAAAGAGCATCTTTTTCTTGTGATACAAGTATTATTATATAGTTGTGTAATTTATTCAATATTAATTAGGATAAATATTCTATACACAGGCGGTGAAAACTTTTAAGCGCCTTAGTTTTAGGGTATAAGGAGTTAGTTTAGGGTATATGATTTAGGGGTTTAGGTGTAGGGGTTAGAATTTAGGGATAGTTGTTTCAATTTAAGGTTTAGGATTATAATTTAGGGTTTATATGTTAAAACCTAAATCCTCACCATATTACCTTAAAAACTAAACCCTAACCTATAAACCCTAAATTATAACCCTAAACCTTAAATTGAAATAGCTATCCCTAAATTTTAAACCTCTATACCTAAACCCATAAACCTTATACCCTAAACTAACTTCTTATACCCTAAAACTAAGGCGCTCGCCAGTGTATAGGATATTAATCCTATTAATTAATGCTGCTATTATAAAATTATGGGATGGCAAGAATCTTACCCTTTCCAAAACATAAAGGGATTGTCTTGCTTTGACCCCTATGGGCATGGCCGCGCTTCATATCGATCATCAACGGTGCCTTTCATAATTGCTGCTCCTTTCCAGTGCTTTTCCCATATTAAGACAATCAAAATTATTACATATTAAACTAACATGAATTATTGGCCTAATTAACAACAACAGTTGTAAATGTAGCTGGATTGAACCCCCGTGTCTCCCCCATGTATTTGAAAAAAAATCGTCTCAAACAGGCGTAAAGTCGGTTTTAGACCATGTCAGTTAACTGTTACTCACTGGTATATCAGTTATAGTTACAGTTACCAGAAAAAGGCTGTCTTTCACATTAGGTTACATCGATTACCAGTTTACCAGACAAGTGCTCCGCCCCCTTGCATTGTGTTTTTCTAGTGCTGGTGGCGAGTCAATTTCTCATTGAGGGTGGGGTTTCTTTTCAATCATGGAAGATAAATGCACTATGCCTTTTTTTTCCCAGATAAACTTTTGCATTTCATCATTCAAAAAAGCATAGCGAAAAATCATGGTGATGAGAGATTTATGTTTTAATTTTGGGTTATCTTATCCTCTGATGAGTGTCACTTGGCTGGCCCAAGGCAAATCAAATCAAATCAAAGGCACCTCTGCTTAAATTAATCAAACACAAACTATGATTTGTGATGCAGTTGTTGTTCACTTCATCCTTTAACTATGAAGTCAGAGGTTCGATCCTTATCCATGAGAATGAAATATACATTTTATGGTCAACTATTTAGCTCTTAATGAGATAAGTTATTGTTATCGGCGGTGAATTCCTTTAGTCATTTCTCAAAACTTTGATATATGGATGCCATTATATGGCATGTACCATAACCTCAATATCTACTGTGGCCTGGATTGATTTTGCTGACTTACCTCTATTGCATAAGTTTATTAGAAATGACATGGCCTGGTATAAGGCCAAAACTTTTATTTGTTATCACCAGATAAATCTAAAGTTGTTCTACTTTTGTCCCATTCCCTGTAATTTTCAAACATATAATATGATTGGCTTCTTCATTCTAACATTGGAACTTTAAACTTGGGGATTCTAAATTTTACAGCAGATGCCTGAATGAACTCAAAACTTTCATCCAAATCCAAGTTAGGTAGAAACTGTTGACAGGCTTTTCAGCCCAAAGTAACCAATCATTCAAGTGTAGTGGAGGCTTATAAATTCGAAACGCATTTTTCGTGTATCAGTTGATAATGAAAGGTAGTTGTTTCTAGGCGGTAAAAAACTTACAAGACATGAAAATCCGACTGAATTTAACTCAAGTCTGAATTGAATGTGAACCGAGGTGATGATGATCTAAACTCGATCGAGTCCGACAAAATGTATCCAATATCTAAAATGCATTATTTGACATGCTAGCATAAGTATGGGGATTAGGCCATCAAACCAGAGTCTCATTATCTTAACTTGTCATACACAAGTGGGTCACGGGGAACAAGATTGGACTTGGATGGGGTATCTTTAAAGCTGAAGCCTGATGGTAAATAGTTCAATGCATTGCCTATAGGAACACTGGAAAATTAGATTATGTTTTCTGTCAGACTATTCATGATTTGAAGACACATAATGGTAGACATGGAAGTGGGTAAATTACTCAATAGTGTTGTTTGAAAATGATTTTTGTTGGAGTGGTATGTCCATATATAGATTACTTAAGCTCCGTTTGTCAGAGTTATTAAAACAAGGGAGAAGTTGGGTGATGGATAAACCTTTTTCAAAAGCTGGATGAAAAAACAACGCTGAACGAAGCCTTACTATATGAGGATAAAGTTATCAAATTAATGGAACTAAGACAATGTCACAAAGCAACTCAATCGTGACATTTTATTTAAAAAATACCATCCTCCGAACGTTCTTAGAAGCAAAATCGCCAATCAAATTTTCATAGTCGACTTTTTTCAAAATATCATTCTTAATCGCTATCAATGCTAACCCATTAAACCTTTCGTGTGGCATCGTAGAGCGCATATAAGTTTTCAACAACTTCCATTAAAAAAGTTTCTTTCTGGGATGTAACTGTCGCATGAATAGTCAACAAAATTCTATATACAATAATAGGGTTAGGTAAAATATTACCTTCCAAAAATCTCAAAGTCTCTAGTGGTCCCATTTTTCAAAAGAAAAGAAAACTATGTTACTAACTTCAACTCCATGTACAATTCATTTCTACCACTATCAAATTGTCCTTTATTCTTAAGAGTAGACTTAAAACATAATTTACAAAAGTAAACAATATATAAGAGAAACAATAATTTGATCAACAATATATAAGAAATAAATAACTTTAAATGATTCCTTTGAAAATTATAGAGCTATGGATGGATGTTATCTAAATTCTCGTAAAAAAAGCTTTTTTCTTTTAATTTTACGTCTTTGAAGAAAAAAAAATCAATGTTCATTTCAATGATAATACTCTTTAAGTCTATTTTTTCAACATCAGTATTCAGCCTCCCATGGAAGTTTAATGTGATGAGAACAAGAGGGGAAATGATCAGGTCATGGAAATGAGCCCAAAGCAATTCCACTGGGCTTCATTCTACTTGTAGAAGATGACCATCTAACGTAATGACCGAGACAATTGGCAAAGATGACGCGGAAACAATAATTAACACAACAAATCTACATTCATTTCATCTACAAACAATTTTTCGGTTCAGACTTGGCCAAACTGATGCCTTTGAAGCTTACCTATTTACAACTTTGTTTTTTTAACTGTGGATTATTCTGGCCGCCGCCGGAGATCCCTCCATTCTCCTTATTATTAGTATTATACTCGTCTCGTGAAATTTGATATAGACTGACCCTCTTATACATAAAAATATGATATATGTTGTTATGCCTATATATGACGAGGCCACAATTGCATACTAATAAAGACGGAATTAGGAATCAACTATAAATGAAGTAAGTTAATTAATTTTAAAACGAATAAATTCATAAAGAATAATTAAACCATCAAATTTGATGAGCATGTCCCTCGGGTAGTTCTAGGGGCGAGGTACCCTTAAGTACAACTAAAATGAGGCGAATTTACACAAATTCTTACCAAGTTAATTAGAATTTATGTAGTTACACAAATTCTTACAACAATTAGTAAGAATTTATGTAGTTACCTAAATTATTATCCACCTTACACAAATTATTACAAAAATAAATAAAAAAATTATGTAGCGATTTTATTTTAATCTCACCCTAAAAATTTTCCAAGTCCCTCTGAGAGGAAGCCTTTTTAAGGTAGGAGAGGCTATTGTCCCACACATAGTTTTGTTTACATTTTATTTATATGATTTCTTTTTTTTAGAAAAATAAAATAATTATGAATTTATCCTCTCTAACCCTTAACTTTGACTTCGTTCCTACTCCCAGTCACTATATTGGTTCGTCTTTGGATATTAGCATATTACAATCCCAAAGAAAAACCTAAACACTTAGCAACATCGGTTGTCTATTAGAAAATATGCCCTTCGCCACTAAAATCCCAAAGGTGTGTTTAAAAAAAATTTATTAATAATTAGATGTAGGGCCGTAAATGAGACGAGACAGGTCGTGAGCTATTCGAAATCAATTCAGTCAAAGCTCGGTTAATATTCAACTTGACTTTTAAATGAGCCGAGTTGAGCTACTCGATACCTGACTTGAAAAGTTCACGAACTACTCAAAAACATAATATACTATTTTTTATTTTTTTAAATTTAAAATCTAAATTCCTAAACCTAAATCCCTAAAATATAAACCCTAAACATAAGTCCTAAACTCTAAAATTTAAATCCTAAATTTTAAACTCAACCAAAACCTCTAAACCCTAAACTAACACCCCAAATCCTAAAATTAACAAGCTTGTGTAAACTTTAACTTGTGTATCAAAGTTTTTTTTCTAATAGGGCTTTAAATGAGACAAAAAATATCATGAGCTACTTGAGTGAGTCTGACTCGGTCAAAGCTCGGCTCGATTGAAATCAACGCAAGCTCTAACTCGGTTTGAGTTCTTAACGAGCCAAATCGAGCTCAGATTATTCAAGCTCGATAAAAACTACTCAAGCTCAAACTCGACTCAAATTCTTAACAAGTTGAGTCAAGCTTAATACTACTCGAGCTCGACTCGGCTCTACTCGTTTACACCCTTAATTGGATGTGACTCTATTTATCCAAAAATTGATTGTTGTTTGAATTTTCTTTACAAATGAATAAATTTCAATTAAAAAATATTTTATTTCAGTCACATGGTATTAGGATAGATCATGAAGATGGTAAAAGGACAAATTCTAAAACTTATGAAGAGGATAAACTTATGATTTTAGATATTGGATAGTTTGAACAACCATGAATTAATATGCAATCTGGAAGCCCCCCATACTCATACTCTCAAATACGGCATTGACCAATGGCCGCCAATCATCTCTAATATATGCGGAATAAAAAACAACCAAAGCTATTTTATTCCCAGAGAAGAAGATGAAATTCAACAACACAAACTCATTCGTCATCTTCTCTACGAAACTTGAAACAGCTACATTCGTCCTATGCATAATGATTCAAGATTAGTGTTTACGATATAATTAAAAAAAGGAGAAAGAACGTTTCTTGGCCGGAATGTTTATGATATTTAACTTCTCTGGATATACATATATATTATCTTTTCAAACAAAAATATATCAATACTATTTATCAATTCTTTTACTGAATTTATATAACACCACTTGAGGAATTTAAACACATGGTCTGAAAATTTTAAGCATATATTTTTAGGGTAAACTACTCAAATGATCACTTATATTTAGGGTTTGTACACTTTTGATCACTAATTTTCAAATTCGACCGTTACGGTCACGTTTTCGATCTATACACTCATGGTTACTGGGATGTTTGTTGCCGTTAAACATTAACGGAAAGTTGATATGGCACACTAAAATGAAGGATAAATTACCTAGATAGTCCATAATCTATTACTTCACACCTATTTTGACCACCGAAATGAAAACAATTTATATAGTTACACATTTAATCCTCTATATTTACAATTTTTTTTATTTCTTCTCCCCTCCACCATCTTTCATATTATTGTTTATCTAACTCAATCTCCAATTTTCTACTATATTAATCCCCAATTCACACCGTATATTTTTGGACTAGATGGTAAATATGGTAACTATTAATCCCCATTCTTATTTGATTGATTATTATTTCTTGTTTTAACTTCCGCCTTGTAATTTCATTTTCTTTCAATTTAGTCCTATTTTGCTAATAAAGGGGTGTTATATTCTCCAATCGGGATTTAAACTCACACAAGATGAAACAATTTGAGCATCCGTAATCACTAGGCTAATTAGTGGATCACATATAAAAAACTATTTTTTAAAATAAACATTTGTAATTAATTTAAAATTTTATTAAAGTATTAATCGCATCTTATAAAACAAAATTAACTTGATGATAAATCCTTGAATGTTAAAAATGGTACAAGGACTTCACCCTCAAATCAACTGTATTTACCATACCAATGTGAAAGTTGGAGTGTCATCAATAATCTCATTTATTTATTTATTTATTTATTAATATATATATATATATATATTGTCACATTTATAATGTAGGTGATATAATAGGAATAAATATTAAAATTACACACAATTTTTTATTAAATATATAATATTATACGTTAACTTTGATTTTATTTAACTGTACACGTAAAATTCTAATTTATGGTTATTTTTTTGAAATTGCTAAAACAGTACAAATAATTATATTTATTCAACATGAAATAAATTAATATATTTATTTTTTAAATCTCAATGATTGATTCAAAATCAAAATTTTATATGTACAATTGAACCGATTTTTTCATATGTTTAATAACACAAAATCAAATTCATATATAAAATTACACATTGATTAAAATTCATATATAATTTTAATATTTATCAATATATATTATTTCAGGTAAGTAACTTTGTATTTTATAAAAAAAGAAAGAGTTTACAGTATGCCTCATGTATACGAACAAATTCACTACCCTCCAATCCCTACTAAATTGATCATTGTTATATACAACAACTTCTGTATAAACAAACTCACTAGGTTTGAGTCTGATAATATTTTTGGATAAATAACAAATTTCATCATTTAATTATTTACTCAGTACTATTTTGGTCATTCAGTGTTAAATAAAAGGGTAAAGTACACAGACGATCACTGAACTTTGGTAAAAAAATAGTAACTAACCTTTCAAAAATCACGAAATGGCAATTAAACTTTATATTTTAAAACAAAACGACAACTAAGGCGTTAAACCCCGTTAACCCCTAACGAAAATCCGATTGGATATACCATATCTCCGCCCTATTTTCTACCACATATTTAAAAAATAATAAAATCCTATTCCGCGTCAGTTTCCTGTCATCGTTTCCACTTCCATTTCTGAACCTTTTCTTCTATTTTTCCACAGCAGCCATAGTTTTAAGTTCATACTCCAACTGGGAAACCGATTTTCAGAAATAAAACCCCTTTGCTTATTTATCTAACCAATATTTTCATATGAAAAATTACAAATTGTTATAGAAAATTACCGGAAACGAGTTCATAAGTTGAAGGATTCCGAGCTAAGCTTGCAAGAACTTGACGTATTTGAAAGCAGATTGAAGCATTTCGACAGTGTTCATCTTTGTCCCACCGGGGACAAGCTTCCCGAGCTCTTGAGTCTTCCTAGTTATCTTCCTCCTTCTCTCCTTTGCCGCGATGCTTTACGCAGACACGTATTTTTTGTCGCCATTTTTCTTATTGTTAACCTGATTCGTGCTTTGATTCTGATGATGATTGTCTTAGAACAGCACCGGACATGAATTTAAATCAACCCCATCGAAGAAATTAAGCGTCAAACACTGATCTTCGACAAATTTCTGGCATTTAGGGCATGGAAAGGAGCTAAAGCTTTCGTACGAGATGGTTTCCGACGACAATTGAAGTAAAGGAGTGTAGTTTTTGGGTGAAGAAAATTGTTGTTCAGTTCAATGTAGGGATCAACGAAAGCAAAAGGCAGATCAAATGGATCCCAGTATTGTTGATCAGCTTGAACTGGAACTGTTTCCAGGTTAACATTTCGAAAATTGGTTTCCCAGTTGGAGTATGTACTTAAAACCATGGCTGCTGTGGAAAAATAGAAGAAAAATTTTAGAAATGAAAGTGGAAACGATGACAGAAAATTAACGTGGAATAGAGTTTTATTATTATTTAGTTTTGAGGTGGAAAATAGGGTGGGGTGTGGCATATCCAATCAGACTTCTGTTAGGGGTTAACGGGGTTTAACGCCCCAGTTGCCGTTTTGTTTTAAAATATAAAGTTTAATTGTCATTTCGTGATTTTTGAAAGGGGTTACTATTTTGTTTTTTTACCAAAGTTCAGTGACCGTCTGTGTAATTTACCCTAAATAAAAAAAGGTGACATAACAACCATATATGCTAACGTGGGTTGCTTTTTGCTGTCACGACAACCATGTGTCACCACATTACTTTTCTTTGTTTTTTAATTTTATCATCATTGTTTCACGTCGACATTGGAATTATTATTTTTAGGTGTCTTCTCTAACAACTCGAGACACTGACAAAATCACCTCATCATCTTTTACCCCTCTATTAGTTTAGAGTTCCCTAAAATCAATTTAAAACTGATAAAACTCGATCCAAAACTTAAAACTCGCAAAACTAAAGTCACTTTGATCTACAATATTCATCGTCTGATCTATGAAATCATTATATACATCTCGTTTCCTCCTCCACCTCGTTACCGTTGAGATTTGGAAGAAGATTCTCCATCGTCGAGAAATCAAATGTAATCCTAAACCAGAATTTTTTTTCATAAAAATAAGCAAATTTTGGGGTTATTTCACATTTTTTTAAAAGTTAGATATCCAATCATAACGATGTTGAATATTTAAGACGGAGTGATTAAGATAGGAGTAAACTGAAAGCTCGATGTTTAAATTGAAAAAATTTAAATTTTAATGTACAAAATAGGAGTGAGAAAAATGTTGAGTGGAGAAATTCATAATTTACCCATTTTTTTTATCTGTATAAACAAGTCTGAATCAGCATGATGGACTACCATGAATTCTCATGTTCATTCTTGGCAAGTGAAGTATATAAAAGCACCCCAAGCTAACTATTGTTGGTACAAGCGTAAAGCGTTTCCCATTTACTATTTTATTTAAAAAGAAGTATAAAATCTTAATCAACAAATAAATATAAACGGATAAATAATTTGTAAATAAAATTTAATTATTTTGTGTTTGATCCTTAAATAAAGACAAATAATTATTTAATTAATTAATAATAATAATAATAATATATTTCAATGAAATGATATGGAATTAATTTATGACATTAAATTGAAACAATTATTTAATAGATAGTAAAATCCAGTGATCCCACGTGCAGTTTTTGAATTAAACAATTATCTTTGAAGAAAACATAGCAGCATCAGCATGCATGCATTCAGTTTGTGAAAAGATTCTAATATCATACATTTTGTTCACACCTTATTTATAATCTCAAGATCTCCCTCTTAATCCCATTTCACACTCCAAATTTTTCTAGGTTGTCTTGGCCCCATCCTCACCGCCCACGTAAGCTCCATTTAGCTGCTGATAATCTTAATTTGGTCAACCAACCATTGTGTGAGGTTTGTACGTAAGATGATACCTCAATATCCTCTTGTTTTCTCTATAAATACTGTGACCATTTCCATGTTCAAAATTTATAGATAGATCATAGATATAAAGCAATCAAGAAAGCACTGCTACTGGTAAAGAAGAATGGGGAATTGTATTAAGCGCAAAAAGTCATATTGGGAGTCGACTCAGAAGGAGAAGTTGGTGGGAGATGCAAAAAGCAGAGAGGTGAAGATAACCATTTCGAAGAAGGAGCTGGAGCAATTGATGCAGGAGGTGGACATGCAAGGTCTGACTCTGGAGCAACTACTCTTGGCCAGGATGCTCAGAGTTGGAGAAGATATATTTGTGTTTCAGGCTGAACAACCCAGTCCATGGAAGCCGGTGCTACAATGTATTCCGGAGGTGAACTAGTTGAGTTAATGATTGCTCCTCCCTCGATTATCTCCGGGAAATCCTTCATCATGTTATTAAAGTTATTGTACATGAAAATATTCTGTAATTAATATTCATATGTTTTGTTTTTAATTTCCCTTGGGTTTTGAGATTTGGTTATTTGTAGCTAGAGGCGAACAAATAATCAAATACTGTACCGTATCACCAACTTCCACGCAAGTTCCAAATTTTTATTTCCTTAATTTGTGCAAACAGACACGAAAACCAGACATGGATACGATACTTATCCAAAAAAAAGAAAGAAAGGGATGTGGGTAAATACAAAACCACGCCAGAAACTGTTGGTTAGGGTTCATCTAGACGGTACAATTTAAAGATTTAAAAAGTTATGTGCAGTTTATTTAAATAAAATTTACTTTCGATAACTTTTTTGAGTAACATAAAAATAATTTACAAACATCTAAAAAGTTAATTTTTTGACTTAAAAATATTGATTTTCTTGCATATTTTGAAGCAAAATCATCTATAATATATTCAATATCAATTAATTCCAAAAGATCATCTTCAGTTGTCATCAAAGCAAGTTCATTTAACATTTATAACTTTTCTTGTAACATAGTTGTTCGTAAATGTAACTTCATACAACTTTAATTTTGAAAAGTTTCATTGTACAAAAGCAACATTATTAGAAATAGTCAATAAAACTCTATATGCAATTGACGCATTTGAGAATGAAATAAAAATTTTAAAAGCTCTAAGACCCAAGTTGCCAAATACATATATTAAAGAACTCATTTTGGGACTTTCTTGGGTTATGTGCGGTCATACCTATTACACATATTGAATTACCCCTAGATCCGGACATTGTACTATTGAACCAAGAAAAAAGTGGGTACAAGCTAGGGATAAAAATTTGCTGTCTTTTTTCAGTGTTGTTTTTTATGTCCTAACACTAAAAAATAAATTCTAAATTTTAACTCTAAATCCTAACCTTAAATATTAATCTTAAAATTTTAATTTTAATTTTTTAATATGGGGACATAAAAAGACACCGAAGAGGGATATTATTTCTATTCGCAAGCCGGTAAATTTTTCGCTAATATTCAACGTCTAAAACCTAATTGCGGACATTTCTTCCTATAATGAACAAAATCATCTGTGTCATCATTCATTATGCCCTAGGTATCATTAATTCCTTTCATATCTAACCGTCGTTACTCAATTTCAATTTTCTTCTCTTAAAGTTCTTCTAAATTTTATCTTGCAATACTTTCTTTTCTCTCCATGTATATCATTATACTTATTTTCCCCAGAGTTATTATAATCAATGAGAAAATACTAACATCATGGGAAGATACAACACCAAAATTAAAGCAGGTCCAAAAAATTAAAAAAATTAAAACATGTACATCGGCGGATGGGCTTGCAAAGTTTGGACGTAGTGATGCACATGGCAGTCGGTTTTTCGCATCTCCACTGGATATGGTGGCTGCTCTTTTGAATAGGCTTTTCATCTAGTTATCAAATACAAAAAAAGAAAAAGAAGGTGAGTTCTGTTTTTGTTCTAAATAACTATAAAAGTTTGCTCTGTAACCTACACTAATATAATGTTACAAACAATTTCTTTCTATGAGTATATTTTTTAAAACTACATTCATGACTACCCAATTACAGACCTGATCATATTTTGACAACAAAACTATAAAATTTGTTAATCAAACAACTCAATTATTAAAATGGTTGAATCAAGCCACTAATCGTTAAAATTTAACAAAAATACTAACGTGACAGTTAAATAAATTTGTATTACACATTTCATCCTCACTAATTATATAAATTCCATCAATTTAATTCTAAATAGAATTAATTCAACTAATTTAATCATAATTTTTCAATTTGGTCTTCACCCACTCATCTTCCCCTGTTTCCCTTTCAGAAATCCTAAAAGCTAAACCATTTTTTGTTTGAAAAAAAGGTTTGGCTTTTAGAATTCTTGAAGGGGAAAGATGAGTGGGCGAAGACAAAATTAAAGAATTAAGATTAAATTAGTTGAATTAATTCTATTTAGAAATAAATTGATAGAATATATATATAATTAATGAGTACCAAATGTATAATTATATAGATTTATTTAACTGTCAAATCAGTATTCTCGTTAAATTTTAACGGCCAATGATTTAGTTGAAACTATTTTAATAGTTGAATGTTTTGATTGCCAAAAAAAATTATAATTTTATTGTTAAAATAAAATCAAACTTATAATTAGATGGTTATGAATGTAGTTTATTTTTTCTCTCTAAGCCGATAAGATTTTATTGATAAAATTAAAGAGGTTATAAAATGAGAGGTCGGAGTAGGGCCGCCTCATGGAACATGAACAAAACCCCTCATATGATTCGGAAGCAAGGGTAATATTCCCCTAATAGAAACCGTTTTTTTTTATTAAAAAAAAAAACAATACCGATATCTCGAACTACATCCGCGATGATCACACATACACCTACAATAATTTCTCAAAGGTGCCCAAAAAATACCGTACACGCCTAGTAACTGAGCTGACGAACAATGAAAGCAAACTTGAGCAACATTGGAAGAGTTTGAGATGTAAAATTTTTTATTCAAATCCGAGAGAGAGTAGCATCCTAAAAATGAGGGGTCGAAATAGAAGGTGACGGATTTGAATGAACCAATCTATTAAATTAGTGAAACGTGAAAACAATTAGGATTCAAATAGTGGTCCGTTATTATAACAATAAATGTTATATAATAATAACGACAACATATGAAACCGTTATTATAAAAAATAAAGGTCTACAACTAGGGACGAAGTCAGAATTTGGGGTTGGGGGTAAAATATAAATGTTTGAAAGAGGGGGACAAATTCAGAAATAAACTATTTAGAAAAAATTAAATAGGAAGACAAAAGTAAAAAAAAAAGAAAATTTCCCCTCATATAACTTCGTCCCTGCCTATAATGGCCACAATAAATCTATTATTGTCCGCAACCACAATAAAATATCGTGACTGAAACTCGATCACAACAGTAATTTAAATCCCTAAAAACTATATATGTTTCACTTATTCATATTTTAATGGAGAACCATTTTGTTTGAAATTAGCATAAAAGTTGAAAACATTTCAGATTAACTCTCCATATTTTACAAATTCTAGCAGTTTAATCCTCAATCATCATCATCTAATTGCAATAACTTATCTTGAATCAAAATCAAACTTTTGGATCCATAAGCAAATTTAATAGACAATTTTTACGTCAAAAATATTTTTTCAAAAACTAAAATTTATGGTTGTAAATAAAAATATTTTTTCTTCATTTTTATAATATTTTTTTACACTTTCAAAAGTAACGTCTAAAAGAACCCAACAAGTGTCCCAGTAAAAAAGCGGATGATGTTCATCTTAGGAGACACGAGTTCAAATCACTTTGTCTACAAAATGTATAGCCTTGTTAAAGGGTTAAGAATATGTATAATCAGATACTATCTTGTACTCACCTATTATAATTTTTTGTAACAGTATTAAACTTTTCAAAAACAAAATCTTTCGTCTCTTTTCGGTGTTCCTACTTATATCCCGCACCTAAAATTAGATTTAAAATTTAGGGTTTCGAGTTTAAGATTAGGGTTTATGGTTATGGTTTGGTGTATTTTTTAGAGTATAAGATGTAGGGTTTAGGATTAAGAATTTAAGGTTAAGAGTTGGAGTTTAATTTTTTATTAGTGTTGGGACATATATAGGACACCGAAAAGTGGCAGAGGATTTTTATGAGTTTATGATTAACCTTACTCCATTAACGGTTAAACTAAACATTGAGCAAGAAAAATAAGGAAAAAGAACTCTCTTATTTAAGAACCAAGCCACATGTTGCCATTATCTCCTTCGTGAAGAGGCAATGCCAATAGATGAAAGGAAAATAACTAAATGATAAGAATAAGTAAAAAGAAAAACTTGTTATTGCAAAAAGAAGAAAACACAAATCATTCTTATATTTTTCAAGTGAATAAAAGGACGAGGAAGGGCGGGAATGGTTCCATATTGATGAGTGATGACTACCAAGGGCGTCGCCATGTCTTCAACTGATTCTTGTTGCCGAAATACTGTTCCTTAGCTTCTTCAATCTCCTCCCGATCTTCAGCTTTAGCCTACACAATCTGATTCGTATAAACGCTGGGTTTCTTGTACAATCTGCTTGCTCCATTACTTTGTAGATCAAGAACTGAGCTCGTCGACGGATTAACTCCTCTGGGTCTTCCTTATCCACCTTTGAGTACCCATTTGATCTCCTCACAATCTCCATTTTTGTTTTGTTTTGTTTTGTTTCTAGAGAGCACGATGAGACTTGAGAGATTGAAGCAATATTTATAGTAATAGGGGGAATGGGATGAGATGTATCATGTATGTATGTATCAAATTAAGCTTTTGAACAAGTCATACTGTACATGTGAAGCAATATTAATTTCATAATAATAACAATCATAATGGAGAGATTATGTTTTTCAATGGCTGACCTTTTCCTAGTGCGAAAACTCACCTCTTCTGCTCAGGAAACAGCATGCTACTTCTTAATTACTAAGCTTTTAAATGAATGTAGGTTTCATCAAATTAGGTTTGGTTTGGTTCTATTTTTAGTTTACTTTAAAAACAAGAAATAAATAAATAAATAAATCCAAGCTATTAATAATGCTTGGACTATGTCGAAGGTTATGCCCCAAGTTATAAAATCCAATGAGGTGATATTCTCAATTTGTATGTTTTCCTCTTGTAAATGTAATTACTGTGTAAAGAGTTATCTACTATGTTCTCGTGAATCAAGCTAAGATCAAGTTCATCGTATGGTAATTCCGATTATTTATATAAATTATTAGGTACTTTGAAGACTCTTATTATAATTGTAGAGTATAATGACACAAATATCCCTTATATTTTTCCAAATTCCTCAATGTGGTGTCTGAATTTTATAAATATTCAATGTGTCCTTTGTAGTTTGCTTCTGTCTTCTAAAATGTCCTCTGAAACTAACGCCGTTAATTGGTGACATGGTAGGGACATGTGACAACCTCCTCTACTGCCACGTGAATTTTTTTTCTTAAAAATAACTTAAAATCAAGGGCTTTAAAATAATTTTATCCATTTCTATTTTCCTGCCAATAAAACAAAACAAATGAAAATGTCAGAAAGTGGAGGACATGCAAACACTTTTATCTTTTCTTTTTATTTCTTCCATAAAAACCTAAATTTATTACTTCTCTACAACTATTGTCACAGTCGTCGTCACTTATTCCTACCATCGTTCAATCAATAACTACCATCAATGTTTATTATCTCATTTTCATTCAAATTTATCAACTGCCCGCCAGTATTAACAGCTTCACACTTCAATTTCTCTAAGAAATAAAGGATTTTGAGCTTTTCCTTACCACGGTCAAGCACTTCACAAATCTGAAAAAAGGTGGTAGATCCACCAGACCATCGACCAAACCCATCGATGAGGCTGTGAGACGAAAAAACTGTTTTGATTTCTCGAGAATTTCATAGAGACCGTTGATGGCAACGAATAGATCAAGGATGTTGGGTACAGAACAAAGAAAGAAGAAAGCAAAAAAGATAAAGTATAATATAAGGATGAGAAAATTGTAGTATATTATTCAACCAGAAAAGAGCCATTTTATAGGCCACTACAATACTAAAAAATTGTCACGTACCAATTTTTTCGACCCGATCAAGCTACGCATCAAGGGGTAAAGGGGACTGATTCCAACAAACACCTCCCCGAAACCGAAGCACCAGACCACACCAAGGCACTGGGCTCGCCAATGGGACGGAGCAACACATCGAGGGAACGAGTGTGTGCTCACCAAGGGTCGACAACCGAGGGGCATAGCACGGGGAAGACCGAGAGGGCCACACCTCGTGCGTACAGTCCACCACACCGACGAGAAGCATCCGCAACCCATGGGGCTGGGTGTGCGGACCAAAGGGCCTAAGGGCCCGCACCAAGGGTGCACACCGAGGGGCCTAAGGACCGGCACCACGGGTGCACACCAAGGGGCCTACGGGCCAGCACCACGGGTGCACACCGAGGAGCCTTAGGGCCGGCACCACGGGTGCACAGCGTGGGGGCCTAGGGCCGCACCATCAGGGCCGATGCACACGCACACAAGGGGCACAGCGTGGGGGCCTAGGGCCGCACCATCAGGGCCGATGCGCACGCACACAAGGGTGCCGACAGCCGCCCGCGCCGAGGAGCCAAGAGGACCGAGTCTGACGCACCCTAGGGTCACGACAGTGGCCGACACCGAAGGACCGGGCAAGCCGATCACGCCGAACCCTAGGGTCCCGACGACAGTGCACACGGAGGGGCTGGAGAGGGCCGGCCAGACGCACCCTAGGGTCTGCACACGGGGCCTTGGGCCTCGTCTCTGCACAAGCAAGGCCTTCCTAGAGGCTAGGGGCCACGAATCCTTTTGCGACAAGGATTCCATCTCCTTGAGGGAGTAGGACATTGGTTTATTCTAGTTAGAGTAGGATTAGGACTAGAGGGGCTATTTTAGGAGGCTTACCCCCACCTCATTATTCATCTTTTCTTTCTTTCAGTTGTTCTCTGGCCTTGAGCCATATTTTCGTTAAGTTCAATAAAAGGTGTCAGGCATTCGCCCGGCTTATTCCCACATCACTTTTTCTTTGGCCGTCACACATTGTGTTAAAACGTCTTCCGCGCGGATCCAGGCTCTCTTGCCTAGATCGTCAGGCTTAACTTAGGCTCCACGCACGCACCAAGGTGCCTAAGGCCGCACGTCCGACGGGTCAGAATTCTAGGGACGTGACAAGTGGTATCAGAGCAAAGGAGTTTGCTCGGGATGGCCAAGAAAGACGAAGCCGGGACAACATCATAGGGCACGGAGGCCCAAGTAACCGACAAGAAAAGGGCCGCTTCGAAAGATCGGTTAACAGCACTTGAGGACAAGACAGAACGACTCGAGACCAGGGCAAAGGAGTCGGTTGAGTCCCTCGACGCTGTCAACGATCGCTTGGAAAAGTTAGAAACCGAAGTCGGCCCCCTCAGAGATAAGGTCACAGAAGAGGTGGGAAAACTTCTCGACGAAGCATACGAGAGATTAAACTGACAAGACATCTCCCTTCAAATTGCGATGGAGGCAACGAGGGGAGAGTTGTTAGGAGAAATCAAGAAACTCAATGCTGAATTATCCCTCTATAAGAATGCCGTGCTAACCGGCATGGTGAACCAAACAGTGGGAACGAATCTCAGGATCGACGTGCCGAAACCGAAGGAGTTCAAAGGAGCAAGGGATGCTCAAGAAGTGGACAACTTCGTTTGGAACTTGGAGAATTACTTCCGACTCTCCGGCATCGACGACGAGGAAACCAAGGTAAACACCGCTTCCGTTTACTTAGTTGATTCGGCTCTTCTATGGTGGCGTCACAAGTGTTACCAATCCAAAGGAGAGGTGATCCCCATCAAAAGATAGAAAGAAGTTCAATTCGAATCCAAAGAGCACTTCTACCCAAAGAACGCTCAAGAAGAAGCTCGGGAGAAGCTTCATCAGTTAAAACACAACGGCTCAATTCGGGAGTACGTCAACAAATTCACCAAACTCAGGCTCCAAATTCACAACATGAGTGAAGCCGACGCTCTCTTTATCTTTAAAAGCGGGCTACAACGTTGGGCAAGAATGGAGTTGCACCGAATGGGAATCCGGGATCTTTCCAAAGCATTGGATGCAGCCGACTCCCTTGTAGAATTTGAACACAAGAAGTCAGACAAGCCAAGGCAAAAGTCGAAGTACGAAGACAACGACGAGGAAGATCGGGATGAACAACCCAAGAGTGAACCCAAGAAACCAACAAGCGGAGATTTCAAACTCCGTAAGCCGTGGGTAAGAAACAACAATAACTTTAGTTGTTACACTTGCGGAGGTAATCACATGAAAAAGGATTGTCCCGAACTCGAGAAAGCGGCAGCCATCCAAGGAGATGATAGCGAAGACGAACCAGAACCCTCTAAAATAAATGCCATTATCAGTTCCATTGAGACTATGAAGAGTTCCAAGAAGAAGGGACTGATGTTCGTGGACATCACCTTGGCAGGCCAAGAACTAAATGCGCTAATCGACACAGGCGCCTCAGAATTATTTGTGTCAGAACACACCGCCGAAGAACTTGGCCTTCGAATTGAGAAGGCAAAAGGATTTATTAAAACCGTGAATTATCCGTCGACTTCTATCACCGGGATAGCAAAAGGAGTCAAACTCAACATCGGCGACTGGTCGGGCGAAGAAACCATCAAAGTAATTCCTCTTGACGACTTTGATGTAGTAATCGGCATTGATTTCCTTGACCGAATCAGGGCATTCCCCGTTCCGTTATGCAATTTCTTGTACATACTTGACCCTAAGCGCCCATGCGCGGTGAAGACAAAGCGACAACCCGAAGTTAGGGCCAAGATGGTGTCAACCATTCAGTTCCACAAAGAGGGACGTAAGAAAATGCCAACGCCCCGGAAAACAAGGGCACATGAGAAGCCGACCAAAACGAGGCAAGTTTCACTCGAACGCCCGAGGACTTTCCCACCAAAGCGAGAGGTTGAGCCCAAGATTGAGCTTGTGCCAACGACAAGTCCACCCGCTCGGACAGGTTCACATAAGACAAAGAGGCGAGCTAGGAACCGGGAAAACAGGAAATGTCGGGACAAGAACTTCCAAGTAGGAGATTTGGTCCTAGCTAGGTTAACCGGAGTATCACACCATCTGACCTTCAGAAAAAGGCTTGTGCGAAGGTACGAGGGTCCATTTAAAGTTTCTAAGCAAGTAGGAAAGAACACCTACCAATTAGAACTACCACCGACCATCCAGACGCATCGAGAGTTCAGCGTCAACTCACTCAGGCCATACCGTCCGGGTAAGATGGGTGAAGCACAACCACACCAAGCACTCAGCAAGGTAAAGGTCTCCTTCGCTGATGAAATTGGAGATATCCAAGCAGAAAGGATCGTACAACGACAGGGACAACGGCCAAGTTATGAGTACTTTGTCTTATGGAAAGAACTTCCAGACAGCAAAGGGAGTTGGGAACTAGCCAAGGCCGTATGGCAGTTCAAGAAACAAAAGAGTCGTTACCATCTTAGCCGAGCGACGAGGGCGTCGCCGATTCCAGTGGGGGAGAATGTCACGTACCAATTTTTTCGACCTGATCAAGCTACGCATCAAGGGGCAAAGGGGACTGATTCCAACAAACACCTCCCCGAAACCGAAGCACCAGACCACACCAAGGCACTGGGCTCGCCAATGGGACGGAGCAACACATCGAGGGAACGAGTGTGTGCTCACCAAGGGTCGACAACCGAGGGGCATAGCACGGGGAAGACCGAGAGGGCCACACCTCGTGCGTACATTCCACCACACCGACGAGAAGCATCTGCAACCCATGGGGCTGGGTGTGCGGACCAAAGGGCCTAAGGGCCCGCACCAAGGGTGCACACCGAGGGGCCTAAGGACTGGCACCACGGGTGCACACCAAGGGGCCTACGGGCCGGCACCACGGGTGCACACCGAGGGGCCTAAGGGCCGGCACCACGGGTGCACAGCGTGGGGGCCTAGGGCCGCACCATCAGAGCCGATGCACACGCACACAAGGGGCACAGCGTGGGGGCCTAGGGCCGTACCATAAGGGCCGATGCGCACGCACACAAGGGTGCCGACAGCCGCCCGCGCCGAGGAGCCGAGAGGACCGAGTCTGACGCACCCTAGGGTCACGACAGCGGCCGACACCGAAGGACCGGGCAAGCCGATCACGCTGCACCCTAGGGTCCCAACGACAGTGCACACGGAGGGGCTGGAGAGGGCCGGCCAGACGCACCCTAGGGTCTGCACACGGGGCCTTGGGCCTCGTCTCTACACAAGCAAGGCCTTCCTAGAGGCTAGGGGCCACGAATCCTTTTTGGACAAGGATTCCATCTCCTTGAGGGAGTAGGACATTGGTTTATCCTAGTTAGAGTAGGATTAGGACTAGAGGGGCTATTTAAGGAGGCTTACCCCCACCTCATTATTCATCTTTTCTTTCTTTCAGTTGTTCTCTGGCCTTGAGCCATATTTTCGTTAAGTTCAATAAAAGGTGTCGGGCATTCGCCCGGCTTATTCCCACATCACTTTTTCTTTGGCCGTCACACATTGTGTTAAAACGTCTTCCGCGCGGATCCAAGCTCTCTTGCCTAGATCGTCAGACTTAACTTAAGCTCCACGCACGCACCAATGTGCCTAAGGCCGCACGTCCGACGGGTCAGAATTCTAGGGACATGACAAAATGCTAAAAATGCACAACTAAATAGAGCAAATAATGTCACTAAATCAGGACTTATTTCTACCAACAAAATATGAGAGATTTACTCAACTAAACCCACTAACTACTAAGACCAGTTAAAAACATTTTCTGTTATAATTCACTACACTTCAGCATACCCCCTTGATTCATAACTACACACGCCAAGTTGAGTTCTGAATTTGACTTGTTTCCCAAAAGATATAGACTTTGTAAATATGTCTGCTAACTCCTCATGAGTGGTACAAAACTTCATATTTATAGAGCCATACGTAATTAAGTCCCTAACAAAATAAAACGAATGTCTATGCGTTTTGTTCTTCCATGTAATGCTGGATTTTTTGTGATAGCAATAGTAGACCTATTATCACAAAAAAATTTAGTTATTTCATTTTTCTCTTTAACTCATATCAACAAGTAGTCTCTTAAGCCATATCGTTTGACACGCTGAAGAAGGGGCAATAACATACACGCCGAAAGTAACCGGGTACCCGAAAAAATCATATTTTTTGACTCGGGCCCGACCCGGGTAAAAAAAAATTTCTGGGTAAATACCCGATTTTTTGTGTTTGGGTAGTCGGGTAGTCGGGTAGTTCGGGTCGGGTAATTTTGAACACCCCTAGTATCAGTACACAAGCTTTAAGTATCGGTATCTACCTTAAATAGAAAGAGTCGTTAGACATTTTACACTGGGTACCAATACATGCTACTAGCATATCGGTATAGGTCCTTGAGTATCGGTACAATTGAAGCCGTATCGGTACTCAGTTTGGCCTCTAGAATTTTTTAAAACTTGTGGAATAAAGGGCGTATCGGTATAGGGCGAACGGGTACCGGTACAACTGACTAAGTATAGATACCAAGGAAAGGATATCGGTACTCAAAGCTTGTTTTTGATACTTGGGCTATTTTTAAAGCATTTAAACATGTCAAAAACCCTTTGAAAATCCCTCAAACATATTTATTAAGTTAATGGACTTTCGAAATATTTTTACAAATTAATTTTAAGTTCAAAAACATTTTTCATTTAAGTTATATCAAAACCAAATATATCAACAAGAGCGTTGTCACAACTTATTTTTTCGAACTCCATGCTATGGCACCTGAACCAAGGCTGAAAACATATCCATAAGTGTTTTCTTTGTCATCCAATGAATCAGCCCAATCACTATCACTGAAACCAATCAACCTGAAATTAGGAACCTGAGAGTACGAAATTCCATAATCTCTAGTACCTGATATGTATCGTAAGATTTTCTTGGCAGCTCCAAGATGTTGTTTTATAGGATCTTGCATAAACCTCGAAACCATACCAACAGAAAATACAATATCGAGGTGAGTATGAGATAAATAGATGGAACCACCAACTATAATTCTAAAGGATTCTGCATCTGCTTTCTCCGTACCATTTTCCAACTGTAATTTCTCATTAATATTCATTAGAGTAGCTGCCACATTGCAATTTAACATGTTGAATCTCTTGAGTAGATATTCTGTATATTTTCTTTGAGAAATGAACACACCATCTTCCCCTTGCTTAATTTCTATCCTAAGGAAATAATGCAGCAAACCCAAATTTGTCGTCTCAAACGTTTGCATCATGCTCACTTTAAATTCATCAATAAGAGAAGTAGACGTACCCATGTAAATAATATCATCAACATACAAACAAACAAGTAGTAAATCATTTTTACCTCCCTTCTTGAGATATAATCTAGGCTCATTATCACTTTTTTGAAATCCATTTTGCCGAAAAAATGAATCAATTTTGTTGTACCATGCCCGAGGTGCATGCTTCAAACCGTACAATGTCTTTCTCATTTTATACACTTTATCTTCTTTCCCTTTAATAATGAATCCTTCTGGTTGCGTGACATATACCTCCTCATCCAAGTCGTCATTTAAAAAGGTAGACTTGACATCAAACTGAAAAATACACTAATGTACTTGCGCAACAATGACTAAAAAGGTTCTCACTATTTCGAAGCGGGCAACATGAGAAAATGTATCATCAAAATCAATGCCTTGATATTGTGCATACCCCTTAGCCACCAACCGAGCTTTGTGCTTTTGTACGCTCCCATTTAAATTGTATTTCATCTTGAACACCCACTTTAACTCAATGACATTCTTGTCATTAGGTAAATCCATAAGCACCCATGTCGAGTTTTTCTTGATTGCTATAATTTCTTCCTTCATTGCTCTACACCATTCTTCCTTCCCAATAGCTTGTGAGAAAGTAAGTGGATCTGAAACTAACAAGGAAAAAGTACATGACTCATAAGTTTCTTTGAGAGGCCTGAATTTACGTGGAGGTGTTTCATCAGAAGAAGAGTTATTCTGAGAGGTAGAAGTAGACGATGGTGAGTTTGAGGAGCTAGTGTTTGTTGTGTTTGTTGGATATGCAATTTCTAGTGCTGGAAGTTATGTTTGTGGGTTTTCTTTCTCACATTGCCATTTCCAGCTTGCATTTTCATCAAAAACCACATTCCTACTAATAATCACTTTACCACTAATAAGATTATACAACGATATGTTTTGGATTGAGAGCAATTCCCATTGAGAAAATATTTTTCAGATTTTTCATCAAGTTTAGTGCGTATTTGAGAATTTACCAAAACATAGGCAATGCAACAAAAAATCCTTAAGTAGCTTACCGAAGGCCTTACACCTCTCCAAACTTCATGTGGTGTGCGATTAGAAGCATCTTTGTTGGTGAAATATTCAATAAAAATACAGTTGTTGCAACTGCTTCAGCCCAAAAGCTATTCCAAAATTCTTTGGCTCTAAATAAACTCCTCGCCATTTCGACCACTCATTCGGCTATAATCATCAGTAAACAACAAAAAATATCAACATCCACCAAATGATTATGTATTCATCAGCACACACAAATCAGCATGTATTAACTCCAAACATTTTGATACCCTCCAAGATTTCCCAATAGGAAAAGATTCTCTTGTTTCCTTACCATATATGCATCCTTCACACAAATCAAAAGAGTCAATCTCAGGTAATCCATGAACCATACCTTTATGATGTAGCAACTTCAATCCATTTACATTAAGGTGTCCTTATCACAAATGCCATAGCTTCGCCTCATCTTTAGCATTAGCAACAAGTGCATAATTTTCCACATTTGAAACTTCAAGTGGAAACATTTTATTTTCTGTCATGGAAATATTCGCAATGGTTTGCCTGGATTTACAATCTTTAATCACACAAGACCCAACATCAAACAAAACTGAATAGCCACAACTCATTAGTTATCCAACACTTAATAAATTATGAGCCAAATTAAGAACAAAACATACATCAGAAATCAGTTTTGTTTTACCTTCGTTAGTGCTCATAGATACAATGCCTTTTCCTTCGACTTGAATTGCCTTGTTGTCACCAAGCCTTACATTTTTCTTGTAAGACTTGTCAAGCTTTTTGAATTTTTTCTTCATGCCACACATATGATTGGAACACCCACTGTCCACAAACCAAACATTATTTGAAACATCAACCATATTGTAAGTGTAAAAATACTAGATTTAAGCCCTAGGATAGCTTAATTATCGTTAGACTTAAGCCCATTTTAGTTGCATAATTAGATAAACATACTCAAAAATTGCATAGATTAGATACTCTGCCCTACTTGATGAATTTCACGGTTTTTATCTGTAAAAGATATTGCTCAGGTATATGTTTCACTGTGCGCAGATACCCGCCTAGACAGACGATGCCGAGGCAGCAAGGAGGCCAGAAGGAAGAAACTAAACATTCGATGGACGATGTTGATGTACATGCAGGAGAGCTTATCAGACTAAGCTACAGAGAAAAAACCCAGACTAAGGAGCCCTACTGAGCCAGGCCTCTATTGAGGCAGCAGATGGTGCGCCACCGAGGCAGTATCCCAAGGCAGTTGAAAACATGCAAAGTGGTATGCGACTGGAAGAACACATCAAGCCCGATTTTTAGAGACCACTTGCATGTAAATCGGAGCCCAAAAGCCCGAGAAAAGCCATGGTTAAAACTCAAGGAATTTAAAGTCAACCGGGAGTCAAGCTTGGATTAAATGAAGATTTAATTAGAGTTTAATCTTTTTAGGAGATCCACTTTAATTTCATCTTGTACTCTAGTCCTTTAACCAACTTCGAGTAGGCCAAGGCTTATATATAAGGCCTCTTAGTCGACTAGAGTGAATATCGAGATTTCTTAGACCAAAACCCTAGTGCTTCCATTCATCCATCATGTTCTAAACGTTTCCTAGGGCTAAGGGTTGGTTTTGTTGAGTAGTTGTGAGAGATTGTTTGTATTCTTTTATGTTTTTAGTGTTGCAATAAAATTTCAAAGTTTGTTTACTATTTGCATCATTCTTGTTTGCAATCAAATCGGGAGAGGAGAGAGCAATTATCAATTTGTCTAATATCGAGAGAGTTAGACTCACGAAACGAGTAAGCACGATTTTATCCAACTTGGGGTGAAATTACTTCGGCTTAGGGATAAGTTAGAAGTTCAACGGCTAAAAAGGCTTAAGAATTGGTTGATGTTCATCCCTAGATTCTCGCCGGGAGGTATTATCAAGACGTGTTCGCCAATAGTACTTTGACTTAAGGATAAGGAGGAGTCATTGAAGGAAGCCTTGTCGAACTTTGAAGCATCACTCAGTCGCCCGGGCAGCACATCACGTTCTGCCGCGATGGGTTATCTGCCAAGGCATCACCTTGACAGCGAAGTCGATTTTGCAGCATTTGAACCGAAACGGAACATTCAAAATCCACACTACAACACATTCCAATACCGGCCTATTCTGTCAAACTAAATTCTCAATCTTTAATTTACTTTCTTTTAGTTTTAGTCAAATCAATTCAAATCCCAACTCAATTGTGTTTTTACTTTTCCTTGTGCAGGAATTTAATCATTGAAGTAACTTCCAATCCTTGTGGAGACAATATCTTAAATACTATAATTTGGCAGCAATGTACACTTGCACTAAATTTAGAGAACTCCTTTACGTTCTACACATATCAACATAGGCCATGAACAACTTACTTTCTTATGCTTCTTCAGCATAGTTCATTTGTTTTTCCTTATACCAACAATTTGCTTTCAAATGTCCATACTTTCTACAATGGTAGCATTGAATACCATTCTTGTTGCCTCTCTGATCATTTCCATATTGCCTTTGTTCAACTTGTCCTCTGTCGCATCCTCGTCCTCGAAATCCACCTCTTCCTTGTCCTCTTACAAATGAGAACTCTCCTACCACTTGAAATGCCTTTTCTACATGTTTTTCAAGTGATCTATCAATTATGGCTTCATGAACTTTCAAAGAGCTTTTTAGTTCATCAAAAAGAAAAAACAGATAAATCTTTCGGCTCTTCTATGGTAGCAACAACATGATTAAATTTTGGGGTCGAACTTCTTAACACTTTAGAAACAATGGTTTCAGTAGTTGGATGTTCACCATATGAATTCATTTGACTAATAATTCCAGACACCCTGGTCATATAAACTTCTATTGTTTCATTACTTTTCATTCGTAAATCCTCAAAATCTTGTAGTAGATTTTGAAGTTTTATTGTTTTTACCTTTAGCGAGCATTGGAATTCAGTCTGCAATTTTGTTCAAACTTCCTTTGCTGTAGTTTCTCCAATAATTCTTGAGAAAACACTCTCATGGACTACTTGTTGGATAAAGAATATTGCCATGGAGTCTCTTTTTGTGTTATCCTTAAATCGTGCTTCCTCATCAGGACCAGTGAACCCATTTTCCACCAAGTCCCATAGATCTTGAGACTTAAATAAATTCTTCATTTTCATGCTCCAGAAATTATAATTTCCGCCATTCAAAATTGGAAGAAGAGGTTGTGATATTGTTATTGAACTTTTGGTACCAGCCATTTCACTGAAGATGTTTCTCTCAATGTGTTTTTCTCAAATATATATTTTTTGTAATTTGTCTCTAATACCACAAATGTTGGGTATAGAACAAAGAAAGAAGAAAGCAAAATAGATAAAGTATGATCTGAGGATGAGAAAAATTGCAGTATATTATTCAATCAAAAAGATCCATTTTATAGGGCAGTACAATACTAGAAAATGGTCAACTAAATAGAACAAATAATGCACTAAATCAGGACTTATATCTACCAACAAAATAAGAGAGATTTACTCAACTAAACCCACTAACGACTAAGAGCAGTTAAAAAATATTGTTGGTTATGAATCACTACACTTCAACAGGGGAAAGGTAATGTGTTTGAAGAGGTTTTTGAGGAAAATGTTGCTACTTGCTATTGCGGTAAGAAAATGGCACTAACTAAGAAGTACACGAATGGAGGTTTTCGCATGTTAATGGTGATGATGTAAGGAGTCCAAATGATGTCGTTTTACTGGAGATAGTTATCTTTTAAATTTCACCTATAGGCTATAAGCTCCTATACCCTAAGTTTGATGAGATGGAATTTAGGTGGTGGATTTCCATGGTGGAACAGGCAGAATCCATTATCCATACCTGATGCAAGTGCAACAAAGGTTCAATTGGTGATGTTACATATGAGCTCAATTGGAACACGAGAAACTTGAATCATCTATGTTGGGAACAATACCTAGCATTGCTCTAAAAGGGTTCCATGATCCTTTGCAAACAGACATAGGGGAGGTATTCAGTATTCTATGAAGAATTTGTCAACCTTTTGAACAAGGTCAGTCTACCTGATTATTATGTTCAAAAACCATCTGAGAATTCTCTAATTTTAGACTTTGATACACGCATTTCACATGGTAAAACAATTGGAATACTAAGAGAAACTTAATGATCTTATTCCTCTCCACAACAATGCACAAAACGGACTTGTAAGATGTATATTACACGATTACGTTAGTAAACATGGTTATGGGTTGATATTAGGGAGACTTGGGAGTAAACATTGTTTCAGCAAAAACTAATGGATGACAAGCAGTTGGATAGACAGGAAAACACATTTATGCCAAAATATCAATCCAACAGCAGTATTTTACCATGGGTAAACTAGAAAACAAACAAAAGAAAGGGGGGCCACCCCACTTCCCAAAATGTATAATCATATAAAAACTTTTTTTTTGTTCAATAGTGACTTTCCATTAAAGCTAAAAAAGAAAGACAACCGATAAGCGGCCCCACAACCATGCTGGAGCCATGCACAGCAAAACCAAAAGCACGATCAGGCCATGCAAAGCCATCGTGAAAATAGAAGGAAAAAAACAAGACCCTAACAAACCTCGGCAAGCCTGCTCCATGGGACCAAACAAGATACAAAGCCAACGATAATCTGAAATAAAACACAGACCATCAAAGGTCGAAATAAGCAAAAGCTTAACATACTCCTCCAACTGTGGAATCGTGGATGGAGTTAACCCAAAATCGTGATACAGCGAAGGAATCAAACAGACGATAACCCAAGCCAAAAACAGGGCCAACCAAGGCCTAAAACCAGACTGAAAAAACACACATAAGAAACGAACAGCTAATAAACAGATCATAAGCAGCAAGCCCAAACTACGGACGGAAAACGGCCACACAAAGGCCCAGCAAGACCAGGACGGAGGGTAACCTGGAGCGCCCAGATAGACACTTCCATCGGTAAAACCGTGGAACGTGTTTTCCAAAACGAAGGAACCAGAAAGAATAGGTAGAAAACCGGAACACGAACGCCATAATCTCTTCCCAGGATAAAAGACAGTGGTCGTGCCTGAGAGCTCTATCCAGAGGCAGGCTTCCATCGCGAAAACGTTGGTCCTTATCAAGGCATCGTCTACTGCATCCCAGTGGTGAGGAGAGAATGAGTTCACCGAATCTTCTCCCAATTCTGGTCCATCGATATCGTTGTTGCCAAACAACACAAAGAAGGAACTCCGAGAACAAAAAGGCCCCTGATCAACCGTTGCTAATAAGGTAACTGTGAGCCGGTAGGTCAAGAAAATCAACCGGATATAAAACGACGAGAAAGAACCAACACTCCCAAGCTCAGCGTCTTTCAAAAAACCTTGATCCACTGGATAAAAAGTAGAGGGAAGACTGTAAAGAATCACTCGGGTCCCATTAAAGTTGACTTCAAGCTTTGCTAAGAATATCGGTTTGAACTCCATTGGATCGGTTTGAATCTTCCAAATGTTGAAGAATATCCAACTACCCCGTGGAACATGGTAACCGCTAATGGTGATATCATCGTGGCATAATCGGGGATAAAGAAGAACCGATGGATGTAAACGTAATGTCTCTTTAACAATGGCTTGAAGGAAGTACAACTTGCTAAGATCTAGTTCGTTTACAAGCCTTTCTCTGCCTACATGAATGTCGAGCTCTTCTTGAGCTTTTCTCAACCATGGACGATTATTCAATAAAAAGGAAAGTGTCCACGTTAGTGCAACCATAGTTGTGTCACCTCCTCCTGTGATCATATTTATGGCCAGCTGGTGATCGAATAAGGATAGCTTCCCCATGCTCGTTTTCCCAAGCTTATGAGCTGTCCCAGCAAAATATCCTAAAAAAGCATTCCTTGGAAACCAAAATTTCCTATTGACCATTCCACGATCCTTGGAGCCTGAGCCGAAACACAGAACAGACAAAAAGACAAAACCTTTGTCTTTATGAAGAATCAGCTGAATCTCGTGGAACCAGGGATCAACTTCAGCTTTTTGGGTGGCATCGGTACTTGCGCCGTAAAGATTTTGTTCTCCCGCCCGGAAAATTATCACCTTCACCAGATTCACCGCCGGTGTAGCACTGTTCGACACAGCTCCTTGTCCTGTGTAGCACCGCCTTTGTGACACCTCCATCGTTGAGCATATCATCACCTCCCACAAGAATAACTTCACCATTGTACCAGCGGGCTGTTTTCCGACGAGCCGACGATCGGTGTAGAGAGATGCAACTCCTTCTGAGAGCCCACAGATTCTTCGATTTTCTGAGCGCAACTCCATCTTCTGTTCGCCTCGATCTCCCCCGATGCTCGAGAATGGCAGATTTGGGTAACCACCACAGCCAGCAGTCCACCCACTCCTTAATCCGCCAGGATCAAAACACACAACATTCAGTGAAGAACTTCGCCCAAAACAACAAAAAAGAAAAGCCAGGCGATAGTAGGGGGTCCGTGGCAAACTCCGGCAGCCACCGTTCGTGCCTTAGAGCGTCAAAAAACCAGAGAGGAGAAACGCAAGAGTTGGAGGTAGGGGACAACAGACAGGGACGAAGTTTCCGGTGCTTCATGGCTAACGCTGTCGCAACAACCACCGATGAGGTTTTGCAACGTGTACCGCTATAGCTCGCAGCCCACCCACAAACCGCCCCTGATTCCTCACCACCGAAGCTCCCGTAAGCAAACCACCAGTCAACGTCGTCTCCTAAGATGCCGGCGATCTGATGGCCAACCGGCGGCGATGAAGTCACCCGAGCAGAGGCCAAGCAAAAAAGCTGGATCCGGTAGATCAAAGCAATCGTCTGAGGCTCAGGGATCTTTGGGTGAGAAAACTTTAGCGGCGCGTGAGGCACATTGTCGTCCATAGATATATATAAAAACTTGTACAGACACAAATACTCTAACATAATATAGGAGAAAATTGCAGTAAATAGAATATTCGCACCTGGATGTTTGCAGCAGCATTATCACCAATAAGCATTGAATCACATTGTGAGGAATTTTTAGCATTCTCAGCCTTCGAGATAATCCGACTTCTTGTATTCTTTCCCTTGTGTATCATTTTTGTACCTGTGTCGTGTCGGCCTGCTGATAGTTATTTGTGGCATCACCCTCCAAAACAACACTTGGGGTACTTCCAAGTTATACCAGTCTCCACTTGCGTTCAAGATATCTTCGCTCGATCCTCAGCATAAAGTCCACGCTTATTAACAAAATTATAAATCCCACTTTTTCCTTCCTTGTTACCTGCGTACCAATTCTGCACAGGGCCGTTTCTGAAATTTTGGTGACCCTTGGGGGAATCTAAAAAGTAGACCTCTAATAATAATTATTAAAAATATTAAATTTAAGGGTGTAAAAAATAAATTAATTTACTTGTAAATTATGTTTTTTATTACGCTCAATAAATTATCTAATAAGTATATCAAAACTCAAATGGAAAATATAAAAAAATTATTAATTATTCAATTACTCAGACAAAAATAATAAAAAAATGATGCAGGGCGAAAGGCAAGGCGAAACTCAGTGTTGGTCTCTGATCATCTCGAATCTACATGTTCAATTGCACTGGAAAGGGGTTTGGCAAGTGTTTGATCGCCATGGGGTGGTCGTTGATGTATTTATCCCGAGGAAAACAGCTTTTGACGGTACTCGATTTGGTTTTGTGAGGATGAAATCAAAGGAGGATGCTCTTAGGGTAATTGAGCGTTTCGATGGGTTTCGCCTCTATGGCTTTCGATTGCGAGTGAGTTTTGCACGGCGGGATCCTCGGGACCAATTTTGGAGGAAGAGACAATTGGATTCAACGCAATGATCGGGGGGAAGGTGCAGCGATCGGAACAGTCTCATTCTACAGCGGATGGCAAAGATAGGGCTGTCGATGAAAAGGATGCAAAGGAAGGTAGAGAACAGGCTGTACGAATGGTGGAAGGGGAAGTAGACCCGGATAAATTGAAAATCCTACAGAAGTGTGCATTGGGGTTTTGTAAACAAAATATCAAAATTAGAGATTTGGCTATTGAATTTAAGAGAGCAAAGTTGGAGGGTTTTTCGGTAATGCGAGCAGCGGGTTCGACAGTCATATTGTTGTTTGAAGACATAGAAACTCGTCAACGATTGTTGGAGGAGAATTGCTTCGAGTCATGGCTGGAAAATGTGATGAAATGGGAGCCATCATTTGGAATGCTGAATCGGCATGTTTGGTTATCTGTCAGTGGATTACCGATACATGCTTGGTCGGAGAAGACGTTTGCGAATATCGCATCATTATGGGGTGAATTGGTGCAAATAGATACGGAGACATTGGCACCGTCGACTTTTGAAAGATGCCGCTTTCAAATTGCAACAGATTGGGTTCCCATGATTGATGAAATGTTGGATATTCGTGTAGGGGAACATCTTTACAGGATTTGGGCAGTCGAAATGGAGGAGGTTCTTGGATCGAAGTGCGAATGTTGTTGTGGTGTAAACGTGGAAAATTCTGTTGATAATGACGAGGGGATTGATGATACTTGTAGTGAGCCGACAATAGGCGAAACGGATAATAGTGAAAATCTCAACATACAACAAGACAGTAGTAAAAAGAATGAGATGCCCGACAAACAACAAGATACGGTGGTGCCAAATACATTTAATTCGGAGATACCTAGTAGGGAGTTGAATCATATATGGGAGGACAATCAACGGGTGGATATACGAGTGATCGAGGTAACATCGAGTGGGAAAGATTGGATGGCGGACGAAGACGTGGGGATGGTGTCGAGATCGTTGGAAACTGTGGGAGGATCCGAGTCATTTGTGGACACATTGGTGCCGGAAAAGGACGATTGGGGAAGGATTTGAGAGATGAACATATGAGTGGATGCATGGTAAGGCAATCAAAGGTTATGGATACTAATGGGCCACGGTCCGAGTTGCCAAGGGCTGGATTAGGTGGTAGAAACAAATGGAGAAAAAAAAGAGTGCGCAACATATCCGAAATAAACTTGAGTTTTCTGTCTCCTGAGAAACGACAAGAAGCTGTGCTGAAAGCAACGAAGCGTGGCCGAGGGAGACCGCGGAAGAACACAAAGGCACATCAAGAAATTACCAACGGGTCTTTATCGGATACTGATTTTGAGAATCGCAAATGATCCATTCTCCGTGAGGCAAGGGAGACGTTGGACTTGGGAAGGTTTATTGGCGCCGAAACAGTGGGAAAGGAGGAGGAGATTGTTAGTGAAATCGCGCGACTGATAGAAGCGCGAGTGCCGAATCAATAGCAGCGCGTTATGATGATGTTGTCATGGAATGTACGTGGTATGGGTGCGACAAGCAAGCGAAGATCCATTCAATACCTCGTACGGCAACATCGATGTGAGATGGCGATGTTTCAAGAAACAAAATTGGAGGAAATTACAGGTATGTTGGTGAGTAGTTTATGGTTTTCGGATGAATTTGAATTTATATATGTGCCTTCAACGGGGAAATCGGGTGGGATTCTTTTGGTTTGGGAGAGACTGAAGTTTCAGATGACCAATTCAATGGTGGGGGCACGTTTTATTTTGGTTGAGGGTTGTTGGGTTACGGAAAATTGGAACTGTGTTACGGTGGGGGTGTATGTTTCATGTGTGCTGGAGGATCAATATATATTTTGGCATGAGCTCAGTGAGGTCATTAGGACACGTGAGTTACCTTGGTGCATTTGCGGCGATTTTAACATGGTGTTGCACCCGAGGGAGAGGAGGAATTTCTTGCGGATCTCTCGGGGTATGGTGGAGTTCAATGAATTTGTGGAGAGCAATGGTTTGTTTGATTTGTCGGTACAAGGAAAACCATTTACTTGGTTTGGCCCGGGGTCGAGGTGTAGTCGCATAGATAGGATTTTGGTGTCTTCAAAATGGTTGGAGGAATTTGCCAACTTGCGTGTTATCTCCTTGCTAAAGGGGCTGTCCGATCACACCCCGTTGCTGTTTCTAACGGAAGCATTAGATGGTGGTCCGCGGCCATTTCGGTTCCTTAATGCGTGGCTATGTAAGAAGGGCTCGATTTTTGAGATGAAGGAGGAATGGTGCAGATTGTCTATGGCCGATAAGAAAGGGAGTTTTGTGGAAAAATTGCGAGGGATGAAGAAGTTTTTGAGAGGGTGGAATCGATCAACATTTGGAGATGTGGATGGAAAAATTGAACGCATGACGAAAGAAATTGAATCAATTGATCGGAGGATGGGAGAGGAGGACGTATTGAAGGAGATTTTGGTGGAAAGGGGTCGGTTGATGGCTGAGCTGTGGCGGTGTTCTAAGTTACGCGAGTCAATTTGGCGGCAAAAATCGCGTGTCAAATGGCTTAAGGAGGGTGATCAGAACACTGGTTTTTTTCACAAGGCGGCCAAGTTGCGAGCTTTACAAAATGGAATTTATGGTCCGCGAATTGAGGGTGAGTGGGTGCAAGAGCAAGACCGCATAAAAGAATTTATTTTCAAAGCATTCCGAAAGCACTTTGCTCGACAAGCGACGTTGGGTTTGATGCATGCGGTAGTCGAGTTTCAGCGGTTATCTAAGGAGCAGGCGGAGGATTTAGAATTGGTTATAACGGAGGAAGAGGTGAAGGCTGCAATTTGGGGTTGTGAAGGGTCGAAGGCTCCGGGTCTGGATGGTTTTGCGTTCGAGTTTTATAAGAAGGGATGGGAGTTCCTTCGAGAGGACATGATGCAATTTGTACAGCAGTTTTGTAATTCCTGCCAGCTTCCAAATGGGGTTAATGCTACGTTTGTTGTGCTTCTTCCAAAGAAAGAAATTCCGCAAGGGGTAGGCGACTTTCGACCTATATGTCTTCTGAATTCCCTTTAGAAGATACTTGCAAAATGTTTAGCGAAAAGGTTGCAAACAGTGTTACCAATGTTGATAAGCGATGTTCAGTCGGGTTTTGTCTGTGGTAGACAAATTTTGGATGGAATTATGCTCGCAAATGAGACGATTCATTCATTGCAAAAGAGTCGATACAGTGAGAGAGGTATTATTCTCAAGCTAGACTTCGCAAAGGCCTACGATTGTATTAAATAGGAGTGGTTGGATCATGTTTTGAATAGTATGGGATTTGGTTTGCTTTGGCGAAGGTGGATATGGAATTGTGTGAGTACGGTGAAGATGGCGATTTTAGTGAATGGTTGTCCGACAAGGGAGTTTGCTATGAAGCGCGGACTGCGAAAAGGTGATCTGTTATCGCCTTTGCTATTTGTAATTGTTGCTGAAATTCTTCATCAATATTTGTGTAATGCGGCTAGATTGGGGAAGTTTGAGGGGGTGCAAGTTGTCGATGAGTTTGTCATGACACATCTTCAATTTGCGGATGACACGGTACTATTTTTTAAGGCGAATTTGCAATATGCGGTGAATTTGAAACGAGTCCTGACATGCTTTGAATATACGACGGGGTTACAAATAAATTATGACAAATCGAGTATTTATGGAGTCTGTGCTGAGGATGCTTTGGTGACGGACATTGCGCGAGTGTTGGGCTGTCGATGTGGGGTTCTTCCGATTGTATATTTTGGTTTACCGTTAGGGGTTAATCCGCGAGGTATGCAGGTTTGGGAACCAGTGATACATCGGTTTCGTAAGAAGTTGTCGGGTTGGAAGCGCGGATCATTATCGTTTGCTGGGAGGCTTATACTGGTAATTTCATATTTGTCTTTTTTGCCTTTATATTATATGGGTGTATTCGTTGTACCGAGGGGTGTGATTTTGAAATTAGATAGGATTAGACGGAGGTTCCTATGGGGGGTTCGAAAGACAAATTGCGTATGAGTAGGGTGAGTTGGGAGGTGGCATGTCGTCCGAGGAGTTGTGGAGGTTTGGGTGTGGTGAATTTGCGTGCGCGCAATTTAGCTCTCCTTGCGAAATGGAGCTGGAAATACGCGATGAGTGAGACATCCCTTTGGCGTTCAATTATAGAGGCAAAATATGGGCGCGACACATTTTTATGGCGTCCGAATGAGGTGGGGAGACGACATATGTCGGTAGTGTGGCGTAGTTTGGTGGATGTGCGGCGTGATGAAACGGTGCGAAGGTTCATGGGTTTTTCAGATTTCATGTGGCAAGTGGGGGATGGTACTAAGGTTTTGTTTTGGCGGGATTGTTGGTGTATGAAGGAACCTCTTCAATTTGTATATCCAAGACTGTTTCGGATTGCCTCGTGTACGGAGGCATTGGTATGTGATTACGCGCGACTTGGCAAGTTTGAACATGAGGAGTGGGAGGTGATGTTTAGGAGACCGTTGCGGACATTTGAATTGAGGCAATTGCATGAACTACAAGCGTGCGTGTGGGGCTGGAAACTCTTGGCGCATGAGCAGGATCGCCTTGTGTGGAAGCCGGACCGTAGGGGGGGTCTTTTCGGTGAGTTCATTGTATGGTTTGGTGGTGTCATTTGGGCTAGAATCTATGTCCGAATTGAATGCCATTTGGAGATTGCAAGTGCCGCCGAAAATTCATTATTTTGTGTGGTTTGTATTGTTGGGAAGGTTGCCTACGATGGACCATTTACAACTTAGGGGGATTGTGATTGACGAAGCTAGGGGAGATGTTGTTGGTTTCGGGAGGCGGCAGAAACGTTGGGCCATATACTTTATGAATGCGCAAATATGTGGGAGATATGGATTTTATTTTTTCAATGGTGGAAGGTGGTTATAGTTAGGCCGCGGACATTATTGGAGTTTATGCGGATGTTATTCGATAGCTTTTTTCACGGGTTGGTGCGGGAATGGTGGTTAGCGGGGTGTGCGGCGGTTTTATGGTCGATGTGGTTGGGTCGAAATGGAGTGATTTTTCGGGAACAACAAGTGACGATGAGTGAATTGTTGTTTCTTGTTAAAATTCGATCGATGTATTGGGCTTGCAATGGGACTGACGAATTTATTGCGGAACATATGTGGTGGGAATGCCCTTGGTTTTGTGAAATTAGACATGATCCGAGTGTTGATCGGATGAATGTGGTGTGGGAAAAACCACCGTTGGGGGTGCTGAAGTTTAACGTTGATGGGTCATCGCGGGGGAAACCGGGTAAGGCAGGTTGTGGTAGGGTGTTGAGAGATGATTGTGGGCGAGTCCTAGCATTGTTTTCGGGGCCGATTGGGGTGGTAGACTCGAATGAAGGGGAGTTACAAGCGATTTGTGCTGCTTTAGAGCTATTGTGTGGCTCGACATGGCGTGAGTCGCAAGCGATTGTGATAGAATCCGACTCAGCGATTGCTATCTCATGGGTGTTACAACGAGAGAAACGCCCGTGGCGTCTCGCACAGTGGTTTTCTAGGATTGATGAAGCATGTCGGTCTCTGATGGATGTTTGTTTTCATCATGTTTTTCGTGAGGCAAATGGTATGGCGAATGCGTTAGCTAAGAGTGGGGTCGATCGTCCTTCGTGGGTTCGGATACTTGGGTGATTGGTTGTATGGCCCTTTTCGCATTACCGGGGTACTCTTTTCCTCCATTTAGGATTAGGGAGGTTTTAACGAGGCCACCGGTAATGTTGACATGTATGATTCTTTCGTAATAAAACCATACATTTTGAGCAAAAAAAATTACTCAGACAAAACAATTTTTCGAGCATTTCTGGATGCAAAATCACTAATAGTGTCTATATCAATATGGTCTAACATTTTTTTCTCAATACATAAAATGGCTAGACCGTTCACTCTTTCTTATGACATTGACGACCTCAAGTAGGTTTTTAACAATTTTAACTTCAAAAAAATTCTTTCTAACATATAAAATTGTCACCAACATAATTAAAAAGATTCAATAAGTAATTGAAATATCTTGATAACAATCCATCACCATCTAAAGGTTGTTCTACACGTTTTGAAAAAAAACAAAAGTTTCATTTTTTATTCTAATAATTCTTGTGTTCGTTTTTTTTCTTTTTCACTATCGGAAGTATGTTTTCGCGTTAACATTATATTATAAAAATTACAAAGAAAAAGATATAAAATGATAGCACCTAAGTCTTTGCCGTTGAAACTCTGTCTCAAATTTGATTATAGCATAGCAACAGTAAATCTCATAAATTACAGTCTCTTTGAATAAATGAGTTCTTGTCTTCTTAAAGTATCAAATAAAAATTATAAATAAAAATCCAAAATAAATTGTAAAAAATAACAAAAGAAATAAAGAAAACTGGATGAGAAATTGAGATATGTTGAAAGAAACAATGTTTAAATTATTTACATGTGTATTTAAAATTTTCTCTCATTAAAAATTGAAAAATAAATTAAACTATTATTAAAATATTAATTATGACCCTAAAACACATTAATGTTTAGACTAATTAAATTCCAACGCCTTTATACTTAATTATGAGACGCGGGCCCCTATAAATTTTTAACGGTCTATATGATAATAAAATAATAAGGAAAATAATAAAATTAAAAAAGATATTTGGAGGGGTTTGAACAAGCCATAATTCTTGATTACTTTTATAGCCTATTTTTCGAAGTCATAATTGCTTACTTTTACAGCCCAGTTTTCCTAGAAACTATAATTACTTTTTTATATATAAACTTAAAATTTTACCGTTAAACTAACGATCATTATCAAATTATGGGGCCCCAACAACCGGGGTCATTTATCTTCTAATGGCGAATGGGCCCTGGGCCGTCGTTTTTATTTGCCAAGCTCAAGAACGGCCATGGTTCTGCACAGTGAATTATTTGTTTGGGGTGCATGGTTCTTTATAGGAGACTGAATGCGGTGAGGACACGTGTCAATTGAGGAAGACAAGTGTTTAGGGAGTTGTCGTGGGTCGAATGTCGATGTGAATCACATGCATCGTCACATGGTATGGGATAGTGTTCGCATGTCGAGTTCGCAACGGGTCATAATTAATTGATCGCGTGATCGTGGCCTGCTAGTACGCTTGCAGGTAGTCTATTAATTGGATGTTCGCGTGGTTGTGGTTCGCTGGTACTAACAAACATTAAACTTATTCCTATGATAAGAAGGTGTCGTACATCCTTCTAAATACTCCACAAAACTCTGCTTATCAGCAACAATCAAAGTCAGCGGTTTTCAATGCGTTAATCAGAAAATGTCGAAATGAGTATTCGACATTTTGTATACTTAGGGATATAACAGAATATCCCATCACTAAAAACAGCTTAATTCAAAGATGCATAATAGTTATCGTCACTAGACACAACTCTGCCCAAATATTTCCTAATTAAATCAGGGTACTCCCTAATAATTAGGGTTTGGTATTGCACCATGATTTAGGATTTTGGAGAGTTAACTGGAAGGTTAAACGATGCAAGAGAGAGAGAAGAAAGAAAACGATATTTCACGTTATATTTTATTAGATGATAAGAATGTTTATTTATATAAGTAAAGAAAATAATAAAGAAAAGCCAGTTGTGTTTAACTAACTTTGACAGCTAGGATAACTACCCAAAACTAATACTCTAATAGCTCCCCCTCAAGGTGGAGCATACAAATTTTGTATGCCCAACTTGGAAATAGACCATTGAAATACCGAAGCTGAAAGTGATTTGGTGAAGCAATCTGCCAGCTGATTCATATTTAAGGCTGGAAGCAGATTGATGAGCCCTTGTTGTACTTTTTCCCGAATGAGGTGGCAGTCAATCTCAATGTGCTTAGTTCTTTCATGGTGGACTGGATTTTCTGCAATCTTAATGGTAGAAAGGTTGTCACAATAGAGATTAGTTGGAAAAGAATGAATATGTAAATCAGAAAGTAAGTAATTTATCCATTGTAATTCACAGGTTACAGAGGCCAAGGCTCTATATTCCGCTTCAGTAGATGAACGAGAAATTGTCTGTTGTTTTTTTGGATTTTCGGGATACTAAGGTAGATCCAAGGAAAACACAGAAACCAGTAGTGGAACGTGTGGAATCTGGACAAGAAACCCAGTCAGAATCAGAAAAAGCATTCAATTTAAGTTCATTGTTAGCAGGGAAAATTAATCCTTGTCCAGGAGTTCCTTTCAAATATCTGAGAACTTGATGGGCAGCTGTCATATGAACATTTGTAGGAGCAGACATAAACTGAGAAAGTTGTTGAACAAAAAAAACTAATATATGGTCGAGTATTAGTTAAGTAAAATAATTTTCCTATGAGCTTCCTATAAGAAGTTATATCTTGTAACAAATCTCCTTCAGTTTTGGATATTCGTGTAGTAACAGCTCAAGGAGTTGCAACAGGTTTGGAGTCTAGAAAACCTATTTCTTCAAGTAAATCAATCGTTTATTTTCTTTGTAAAAGATTAATGCCTTTAGAAAATCTAGCAATTTTTAAACCTAGAAAAAATTTCAAATCTCCAAGATCCTTAATCTTAAAGGTGTCATTAAGATAAGACTTGATAGAATTAATCTCATTCATGCATGGACTAGCAAAGATAATGTCATCAATATAAAGAGCTAGGGCAAGAAAAGAACTACCTTCCCCTTTTGTAAAAAGAGAAGTGTCAGAACTAGCTTGTTTAAACCCTTGTTGAATAAGAGCATCAGTTAGTCTTTCATTCCATTTTTGACTAGCTTGTTTTAAGCCATAAAGACTTCTATATAACTTACAAACTAAACCAGTAGAATTAGGATTATAAAATTCAGGTGGCAAGTCCATATAAACTTCTTCTTGGAGGAAACCATGAAGAAAAACATTATTTATATCTAACTGTTGTAAGTGTAAATTTTGAGCAGCAGCCAAAGCAAGTAAAAGTCTTATAGTAGTTATTTTTGGAACAGGGCTAAAAGTATTAAAATAGTCTATCGCTGGTTGTTGTGTATAACCATTAGCAACTAATCTAGCTTTATAACGTTCAAGAGAGCCATCAGATCTAAGTTTAGTTCTAAAAACCCACTTACAACCAATGGTAGACTTATCTTTTGGTAAAAGAACCAAGGTCCAAGTATTATTTTTTTCTAATGCTTTAACCTCTTCATTCATAGCATCTTTCCAACAGTCATGTAAAATGCCTTGTTTAAAAGTCTTAGGTTCAGCTAGAATCTGAACATTATTAATATAAGACAAGTAATTAGAGGATAAATGTTGGTAAGAAAGCACATGGGCAATGGAGTGAGGAGTAGTCTTTGAGCCTGGCATATGGACTTGATAATCTTTAAATCGTTGTGGAAGTTGTTTAGCTCTAATAGGACATCTTGTGTCCTGTGGAAGAACATTTTGATGTTGCACCGCCTCAGTAGAATCTCAGACAGAATCTGAAGCAGATGATGGTAAAGCAGGCAAAGAAGTAGATTCTGAAGCATGAGACAATTGTTGTGTCTCTGTAGGAAGAGCATAAGGAATAGGAGAAGTAGATACTAAAAGAGACTGAGTATCATTATTTCTTTTAGAATTATCAATACTTATGTTCTGTTTTACAAAATCCTCCATTAAAGTTTTGTTATTGTACTTAGGTAAAACAAACTTGCTAGTGAAGCTTGGAACTTGTTGAAAAGGAAAGATATTCTCAAAAAATGTGACATCTCTAGAGACAAAAATCTGTTTAGATTCAAGATCATATAATCTATAGCCTTTAATGTTTTTAGGATAACCAATAAAGACACATTTATTTGCTCGAGGATGCAACTTAGTGGCAGATTTAGGCAATATGGATGCATATGCAAGAGAACCAAAAACCTTTAAATGATCAATTTTAGGTTTTCGATTAAACAATATTTCAAAAGAAGTACTGTTCTGCAAAGTAGGAGTAGGAATGATGTTAATCAGATATGTTGCATAGAGAATACAGTCAATCCAAAAAGATAATGGCAAATTAGCCTGAAGTCTTAAAGTTCGAACTATGCTAAGCAAATGTTGATGCTTCCTTCAAAAATAATGTTTTGTTGAGGAGTATAAACACATGAATTTTGATGTATAATACCTTTAGTGCTGTAAAAATCATCCATGTCAAATTCTTTTGCATTATCAGTATGGAGACATTTAATTCTTTTTGAAAATTAAGTTTCAACCATATTGTAAAAATCCAAAATTGAGGTTCTAACTCCAGATTTATATTTCATAGGAAAAATCCAAGTGAAACGACTCTTATCATCAACAATGGTTAAAAAATAGAAATGACCATAGACACTTTCAACAGGGAAAGTCCCCTAAAAATCTAAGTGAACAAGATCAAAAATGGACTCGGATAAAGAACTACTAACAGGGAAAGGCAGACGTTTTTGTTTAGCTATATGAAAAACATCACAATGAGAACATGTTCCAGAAAGTATAGAAGAATGTAAAGAAACAAAATGCTGCATTCTTTTCTTAGAAGGATTGCCTAATCTTAAGTTCCAAATATTTGGTAAAGAAATACCAGAAACATTACAAACAATAGAAGATTCTAAACTTTGATCCTCAAGTTTGTACAGTCCATCAAAAGCCTTAGCTAAACCAATCGTTTTCCATTTCTTGATGTCTTGTATACAACAAAATTCAGAAGTGAAAAATAAAAAAAAATGTTTTGATTTTTAGTTAATTGAGAAACAGAAATGAGATTAAAATGAAGGAAAGGTATGTGAATAACATCAAATAACAATAAATCGGGGTTAATTTGAACAGTTCCTATATGTAAAACTTGAACTAGCTGACCATTAGGCAGTTTTACAAATTTGTTAGAAACTTGTTCAAAGTAACAAAAGAACTCAAAGAACTAACTACATGATCCGTAGCACCAGAATCAATTATCCAAGGAACATTTAAAAAATTAGAGGAACAATTTAGAATCATACATGACTTAGAAGTCAATGCAAGATCAAATATAGAAGCAAGCAAATTCACTTTAGAATGTGGAACAGAATTTTGAACACTATCAGTCCTTTCTTGCAATATACGTAACAAAATGTTATACTGATCCTTAGTAAAGGAAATGGCAAAAACAGAATCATTGCAAACACCCTCATTCAATTCATCAGAACTAGCATGCCCGATGTGATTAGCCTTACTAGTTTGAGTACGGTGCTTATACCCGGGAGGAAAACTATGTTTCATGTAACACTTATCAACCGTGTGAACATAAAAACTACAATGAGTACAAATAGGTTTCTTATTAGTAGGAGCATAAAACTTCTTGACAGTCATAGACTGGTAGTCATTTTTATCTCCATTTTTAGCAAATAAAGAATAACGATCAACCATCAGAATATTTGAATCACTTCCTAAAATAGAGTCTTTAGAATGAAGGAAGGAACGTTCATGCTGAAGAATAATAGCAAAGATTTGGATAATTGGAGGAAAAGGTTTCATCATAAGAAGTTGGGATTTCGGCACCGAAAACCCCTCATTCAATCCACTAAGAAATTTTAGGGCAAAATCTTGTTTTCGATATTGAATGGCAGAACAAGAACAGGAAGATAAGGGACGCAAATTGCAAATTTCATCCCAAAGAATTTTAAGTTGAGTGTGGAAAGACGTAACAGAGAGATTACCTTACTGAAACGTATAAAAATCTTACATCAAATCAGACAATCGAACAAGATCGCCCTGGTTGAATCGATCATAAAAATTCGTCCATAACTCATAGGCGGTGTCGATCCAAATGATGTTTTGGGCGATATCAGGATAGACGGAGCGTTGCAACCAAGAAAGGACCAAATTATTGCACTTAACCCAGGCCTAGTACTTCGAATCGCCTTCACTGGGTTCTTTAATCGACTCATCAACAAACTGATACTTGTTCTTGGAGATAAGCGACATACATATCGATCTTGCCCAACTATGATAGTTACTTCCGATAAGCAAAGTGGGCGTGAAAACGAGAGCGAGATTCTTGTTAGGATGAATGTAATATTCATCGGAGATATCATCGGTCTTGTAAACCCAACTGGGTTCGGTTGATTGAGACTGAGATGTGGTGGAATTGTCTACTAATACCATATTAGGGTTTGGTATTGCACTGTGATTTGGGATTTTGGAGAGTTAACTGGAAGGTTAAACGATGCAAGAGAAAGAAGAAAGAAAATGATATTTCACATTATATTTTATTAGATAATCAGAATATTTATTTATACAAGTAAAGAAAATAATAAAGAAAAGTCACATGTGTTTAACTAACTTTGACAGCTAGGATAACTACCCAAAACTAATACTCTAATACTAATTGCCTCAAATATGGAACAAAAAATGACCCCATCCTACGAGTAGTAGCAATCAAAACAATATCAAGAACTGCATCCATGGCACGACGGCAACATTAGCCAATCGGTTACGTTCATTCAAAGGCACACCCAATCCATCAAAGTACATTAAAAGTTCAAGATAAGCCTCATCTAAGCTTTTTAAAGTTGGTGAAAATGTACCATTGATAAGCAATAAGAAAAAATGGCGAAAATTCCCAATCTCTTCAACATGAACCCTTGGTTCTTCAGCCTCAGTATCCACCATGCCTCTAGTTTCTTGACTCGAGTGTTTGCCTTGGACGGTGGCGGCATCCTCACCAAGCAACATCGGCGGTCTCCTGAGTCTCCGTGAGGGCGTTAGGCTGGGGTCCAGCGGTCGTGGGTAAGAGAATGGTCAAGCGTCGTTATCCCAACCTTTGGGTCTACGGGAGTCTCGTCGTTTGTTTAACTTTCCACCATCTGCGTCGTTTCTTGATGACGCCCGTGGCCGCGCATGTCCGCTTCTCTAGTTCTGGTTTTGAGGGATGGTTTGTACTCGTTGTCACGATAGTTTTTCGTCGTCATTGTCAGTATTGGGTCGTGGTGTTGATTGTCCCCTGTTGGCTGGCAAACGACGATGCTTTGCTGAAGACCTTAACTGCCGGCTACTTTGCGATTCTCTTCCGATCTTGGTTTGGATCCCCGAGGCCTGCCGGAGAAGCGAGCGTTATCTTCTTGGTTAACTTTCTCGGTTGTTGCTTGGGGTGGAAATAATGATGAGATGCGGAGATACAAAAACAGAACAAAAAAACAACGTTAGGTACATACAGACGCACGCACGCACGCACGCACGCGCGCGCACACACACACACACACACACACAGAGAGAGACACACACACACACATGGATTTGGGTTTTATTTTTTAGAGGTTAGTGTTTATATACATATATGGATTTGGGTTTTATTTTTAAGGGGTTAGGGTTTAAGGTTTAGGGTTAATAAATTGATACATACATACATACATGCATGCATACATACATATATATATATATATATGGATTTGGGTTTTATTTTTTAGGGGTTAGTGTTTAGGGTTTAGGGTTTAGGGTTAATAAATTGATGCATACATACTTATATGCATTATATATAAGGATTAGAGTTTTTATTTTTTAGGGTTTAGGGTTTATGGTTTAGGGTTCATAAATTGATACATACATCTATGCATACATACATACATGCATTATATGTATACATATATGGTTTATGTTTTAGGGTTTAGGGTTTAGGGTTCATAAATTGATACATACATACTTACATGCATTATATATATACATATATATATTTGAATTAGGGTTTTATTTTTAGGGTTTAGGGTTTATACATACATAATTACATTTTACATACATATATATAATATACTAATATATTATATATATTCTAAAATGAAACCCTAATCTAAACCTTAGACCATAAACAAAAAATGAAACCTAAACCCTAAACCCTAATTCAAAACACTAAATAAAAACAAAACCATAAAAAGAAACCCTAAACCCTAAATCCATAACATGAAAACCCAAAATAAAGTCAATAAAATCTTTATTCAAAACACTAACCCTAAACTCTAAACATAAGCCCTAAACCCTAACCATAAATCAAAACCATGAACCTTAAGCCCTAAAACCTAAAGATAAGCTTAGTTCACTAAAAATAAAACATTTATTCGAAACACTAACCCTAAACTCCTAAACCTTCAACTTTTAAACCCTAAACCTAAAAGCTCAACTAAAGTAAAACCCTAATATCATAAAAAGAAACCTTAAACGCTAGACGCATAAAAAGAAACCCTATACTGTAAACCCATAACATAAAAACCCAAAATAATGTCAATAAAACCTTTATTCGAAACACTAACCCTAAAGCCTAAGCCCTAAACCCTAAACCCTAAGCCTAAGCCCTAAACCCTAACCATAAATCAAAACTATGAACCTTAAGCCCTAAACCCTAAAAATAAGCTTAGTTCACTAAAAATAAAACCTTTATTCAAAACACTAACCCTAAACTGCTAAACCTTAAACTTTTAAACCCTAAACCTAAAAGCTCAGCTAAAGCAAAACCCTAATATCATAAAAAGAAACCTTAAACGCTAGACGCATAAAAAGAAACCCTATACTATAAACCCATAACATGAAAACCCAAAATAAAGTCAATAAAACCTTTATTCGAAACACTAACCCTAAAGCCTAAGCCCTAAACCCTAAGCCCTAAACCCTAAGACTAAGCCCTAAACCCTAACCATAAATCAAAACTATGAACCTTAAGCCCTAAACCCTAAAGATAAGCTTAGTTCACTAAAAATAAAACCTTTATTCAAAACACTAACCCTAAACCCCTAAACCTTAAACATTTAAACCCTAAACTATAAACCTAAAACTCAACTAAAACAAAACCCTAAAACCATAAAAAGAAACCCTAAACATTAGACACATAAACAGAAACCCTAAACCCATGACATGAAAACCCAAAATAAAGTCAATAAAACCTTTATTTGAAACACTAACCTTAAGCCTAAACCCTAAACCCTAAGCCTAAGATATAAACCCTAACCATAAATCAAAACCATGAACCCTAAGCCATAAACCCTAAAGATAAGCTTAATTCACTCAAAATAAAACCTTTATTCAAAACACTAACCCTAAACCCTTAAACCTTTAAACCCTAAACATATAAACCCTAAACCCTAAACTTAAAAATTAAAAATTAAATACTAAACCCTAAACTCGTAAACAATTAAAACAAAGCCCTAATTTAAAACCATAAACCATAAAACAAAACACTAAATAAAATCCCTAAACCCTAAAAACAAAACATATTAACCATAAATTATAAATCCTAAACCCTAGATTAAAACCTTAAACCCTGAAAATGAAACCCTAAATCAAAACCTCAAACTTTAAATCTAAAAAATAAATCACTAAATTAAACCCTAAACCCTAAAATTGAAACCCTAATCAAAACAAGAATACTTAAACATAACCATAAACCCTAAAATGAAATATTTAAATTTAAACATTGAAAAATAAAACCTTAAATAATAACCCCAAACCCTAAATTAAATCCAAACCCCTAAACCTTAAAACTAGAATAATGACCAAATTGAAAATAAAACAAAATTGTCAGCTCAATTTCACAGAAAAAAGGACCAACATGAAAGAAATTAAACTACGAGTGCTTGTGGAGCAAGAACCCATATTAAAGGGCACAACTCGTATAATGACGTGCGGATCTTTTGACCCGGAAATAGGCTTATAAATAGACCCTCACCCCCCCCCCCCCCCCCCCCCGCTTAGATTTCATTCCCTTTTCTCCTACCGTTACTCTACCAAAATATTGTCTCGTTTTCTCACTCCTCTAAAAACTCCAAATTCCCATAAAATTCTCATCTTTTCGATCAAACTCTTGGTTTTTAACCAAGTTCTTCCTTGTTCATCCACTTTCCACTCTCCAGATCCTATACAAACACCTTAGTCCACCAAAAATATGTTTGTTCTCAATCAAAACCTCTCTCTTTTCTCAAGAACAACCTTATGTTCTTACACTTCCATCTTTTCAATCCTTTAAACCCTAAACCCCAGTTCAATTCTATTTTACCATAAACATTGAACCATTCTAAACCATAAACCTTTATCCTTAAACCATAATCTATTATCCTTAAACCATAATCTATTATCCCTAAACCCTAATCCCCAATCCCTGAACCTTAATATCTAATTTGTAAACCCTAATTCTTGATCCACAAACCCTAAACCCTAATATACAAACCCTAATCCATAATTCCCAAATCTCTTAATATTCTCCACTAACCTCTTCAGATCCTCTGACCCTTCTCATTCCACTGTCCAGACTGTTCGTATTCTTCATCTCTCTTTCGGTAAGTTCATCATATCTCTTTCATTTTCTTTAATCATTTAGTTGTTTAATATGTCTTTTTACTAACTGTGTTCTCTTTTGATCTCAGGATCGTTTTTGGGTTTTGCAAGAGTGTTCTTCCACTTTTGCTTGTGGGTTTAGGGTATGTTTTCTTCCTCTAACCCTTATTTCTATAAATGTTTCTGTTAGTTTTTTTGTTTTGCATGTTTTTGTTTTGTTGTTATTTGTATATATCTGTTAATATTTTTGTTGCAAGTATGGTTTATGTTTTCGTGTTTTATATATTTGCTTGCATGTTTATGTGTTTTGCATGTTTCTGTTTTGTTATTATTTTTATATATCTGTTAATATTTCTGTTGCAAGTATGGTTTATGTTTATGTGTCTTATATATATGTTTGCATGTTTCTATTTTGTTATTATTTTTATATATCTGTTAATATTTATGTTGCAAGTATGGTTTCTGTTTGTGTTTTATATATATGCTTGCATGTTTTTGTGTTTTACATGTTTCTATTTTGTTATTATTTTTATATATCTGTTAATATTTCTATTGCAAGTATGGTTTATGTTTCTGTGTTTTGCATGTTTCTTTTGCAAGTTCTGTTTCTGTTGCATGTATGGTTTCTGTTTGTATGTATGCTTTGTGTTGCATGTGGGTTAATCTGAGTATAAAAGGCTGGAAACCCGTCATGCGATGCTACTGGTGTCAAAGGAGGTTCTTTTTTTAAAGAACCTCGGGGGCTGGTGTAACAACGCCATGTATGAGGATTAATCCTTTCTCTGTTTTGTTGTTTTATGTGTTTTTTGTTTTGTTATGTTTTTGTTGCATGTATGGTTTCTGTTTGTATGTATACTTTGTGTTGCATGTGGGTTAATCCGGGTATAAAAGGCTGAAAACCCGTCCCGCGATGCTATTGGTGTCAAAGAAGGTTCTTTTTTTAAAGGACCTTGGGGGCTGATGTAACAACGCCATGTATGAGGATTAATCATTTCTATGTTTTGTTGCTATATATGTTTTTTGTTTTGTTGTATATTCTTTTCTATATATAAGTTGTCTAACAACAAAGCTCAGTGTTTTTATTTCAGTATTTAACTTAGCCATGGATTCTGTTTCTTTTGAGATGAACTATTCTGGTGAAACTGATATGTTCCATTCTTTTTTTATTTTCTTTAGTCTTTACTATGTTTGTATTTGTTTCAGTAACTAACTCATGGTCTGTTTATTTGAAAGGGAAGCAAATGATCAAGTGTCTGAAGTAGCTCTTTCCTCTAAGAGGAGGGCTATATTGGACATTGGGATAAGCACTTCTCCTGTTTGGGATCACTATACCTTCATTAAGAAGGTTGATGGTGTCATTGTGCAATGTAAGTATTGCTAAACTGCTAGCTATAAAGCTGATTCTTATGTTGGTACTTCTACACCTAAAAGACATACTGAAAATGCCAAGCTTATAAATATTTTCTTGCTAAAAATACCAGTAGTAGTACTGAAATTTCTTTTGATCAGAAAAAATATTGTGAATTGTTTGCTGAAGTTATTCTCTGTCATGGTTATGCTTTAAGTGTTGTTGAGCATGAAAAACTTAGGGTTTTGCATCAGTATCTAAATCCTAATGTTAAGCATATTTCTAGGTATTCTACAACTAAGCATTGCATGTTAAAGCATGACCAACATAAAAAATTGCTTATTGATTCTATGCATTCTATTCCTAGTCGTATATGTTTTACATGTGATGGATAGTCTGCTTGCACTTCACGTTCATATTTTGCTTTGACTACTAATTATGTTAATAATAACTGGAAACTTCAGTCTAGAATACTTAATTTTAGACGTTTTCTCCCTCCCCATGATGGTGAGTCCATTTATAAGTTTGTGAAAAAATGATATGTGAGTGGGGTCTTGAGAAAAAGTCTTTACCATTACTCTTGATAATGCTTCTGAAAATGAGAGAATGGTGAAGAAGCTTAAGGATGATTTGCATGCAATTTCTCTTCTTCCATGCAATGGTAAGTACTTTCATGTAAGGTGTGTTGCCCATATTTTGAACTTAATTGTTCAAAAAGGTTTAAAGGTAATTGACTCTTCTGTAATTAAATTGCCTGAAATAGTTAAGTTTATTGATTCTTCTTATGTTAGACTTTGTAGCTTTGAGTCTGCTGTTAAAGATTGTGGTTTTGTTTTTTCAGGTAAATTAATATTAGATTCCCTACTAGATGAAATTCTACTTACTTAATGCTTCATAGGGCCATTGATGCTAAAGTAGCCATAAACTTGTTTGTTAATAGGAAAAATGATTTAGATTTAATTGGTGATGCTGAGTGGGAAACTGCTCAATTAATCTGTGATTTCCTTGAGCTTTTTTTTTTTTAAATAACTACATTGTTTTCTGGTTCTAAGTATCCCACTTCTAACCTCTATTTGACTAATGTTGTTGCCATTGAGAAGCTGTTGTATGATGTTCACAATGATCCTTGTGAGGGCATTTCTGCAATGGCAGAACCTATGCTTGAATTGTATGAGAAATATTGGTCTGATCACTCGATAATTTTGTCTTTTGTTGTTTTGCTTGATCTTCGATATAAATTACAACTTCTGAAGGAATTGTATGTTGTCCTCTATGTTGAGGATGATGTTGAAAGGAGGGTAAGTATTGTTTACAATGATTTTGTCAATATGTATATATATTATTCAAAATCTGTTCTCTGCTCTTCTGCTTCTTCTTCTGTTCGAAGTAACTCATCTCAAAGTACATCTAAGTCCAGTTTCAGTCGGCCTCGAACATTTAAGAAGTCTAATTTTTTTCAGGTTAATGTTTTTTTTAATTTCAGTTACCCTTTTTCTTAAACTTATTTTCTTTTTCAATTATAGTTACTGACTTTTTTTAATGCTAGAACTTTGATGCTAATTTAGCTGCTTCAAGGAGTGTGAAATCTGATGTTGACTCTTATATTAATTTTCCCCTTCTCCCTCGTGTTGATGATTCAGACTTTGATATTTTGGAGTACTGGAAAGCACAATCTGTTTCTTTCCATGTACTTTCAATCATGGCTAGATATGTCTTAGCCATTCCCATCACTTCAGTTGCTCCTGAATCCTCGTTTAGCACGGGTGGTCAGATTTTAAATAAGTTGAGGGCTAGACTCTTGCCTAAAAATGTTGAGATATTTGTGACAACTCGTAATTAGTTGTATGGGTTTGAGCCTGAGGAGGAGGATAAAAAGTATCTTTTTATTTTGAAAGATTCTGCAGTTGATGAAGATCCAATTCCAGTGTAAGTTTTTAACTTATTTTTTTCTGATTTGTTTTGAAGTCATGTTCTGATTATTTGTTCTTTTGTAGGGAACCCTAGAAACAAGGAATCACTTGATTGATTTGGGATGTTTCTGATTTGTTAAAAGCTAGGGATGTTTTGGTATGTTTTCTAATTAGTTCATATTTTGGGTAAGTTCTCTACTTAGTATTCTGTAAGTCCTCTACTTAGTATTATATAAGTTCTCTACTTAGTATATGTATGGTCTCTGCTTGTATAATCTTGTATTATGTTATGTATGGTTTCTGTTTGCCTAATCTAGTTTGTGTATATATTTTTTCTGTTATACATTCAATGTTCAGTTCTGATATAGATTCTATACGCATATGTTCTTGTATAGATTCTATTCTTGTTTGGTTTTAGTTATATATGCTTTTGTTTTCAGTTGTTTGGTTTATGTTCTATATGTTTCTGTTCTGTTAGTGTTTCTATATGCTTTTATTCGTGTATGGTTTTTGTTCTTGTTTGGATTCTGTTCTATATGCTTCTGGTTTATGTATATATTTTTTCTGTTATACATTCAATGTTCAGTTCTAGTATAGATTCCATATGCATTTGTTCTTGTATGGATTCTATTCTTGTTTGGTTTTAGTTATATATGCTTCTGTTTTTAGTTGTTTGGTTAATGTTCTATATATTTATGCTTTGTCAGTGTTTCTATATACTTTTATTCTTGTATAGTTTTTGTTCTTGTTTTGATTTTGTTCTATATGCTTCTATTTTGTCTTTGTTTGATTTCTGTTCTATATGCTTTTGTTCTGTCTATGTTTGGTTTTTGTTCTATATGCTTCTGTTAATGTTTCTAATGATGTTTATTTAGTTGTTGTAGTATGTTGTTGGTTGCTGGTTGCCCTTGTTTTAGTTATGTTGGTGTCTTGGCTTTGTAAGTTAAGTTGCCCATAATTAAAGCTTAATGGTAGCATTTCATCTCCTTAAGAGCTCGATGACGATATTTCTGGTAGCAAAGTATAGCTTTTATGTTTGTAAAATTTTGTTATAAAATTCGAGAGCTTAAAGTTTGGGGTTCTGTAAGTTTAAAGTTTCAGTTTGTAGAGATTGAAATTTTTAGATTATTAAGTTTGTAAGTTTAAACTTCTATATTATTGAATAAAAGTTTCTGTAAGTTTACCTTATTCTATCCAACGTTTTTGTACTTTAAATTTGCATTATTCTGTTTTTGACTTTAATAAAAAATTCTAAGTTTAACTTTGTAAATTTGTCTTATTCTATCCAAAGTTAAACACAAACATTATTGCTAAGTTAATTAAGTTAAGTTAATTAACAGTTTGGATTTGCCTTGTTTTAATTTGTATTAAACACACAAACCTATTAATCTAATTATTCAACATTTTTGATAAATTTATGTAAGTTTTTATATCTTCAATGTGTTAAGTATAAAGATTTAATATATCTTCAATGTGTTAAGTATAATGATTTAATCAGCTTAAGTTATTTAAGTTTTATAAAGTTATTTAATTTAAGTTAAATTAATTGTATTAAGTTAATAAAAATAATTTAATCAACTTAAGTTAATTAAGTATAAAGATTTTCATTTAATTTATCTTTCAAGTTATCTTAAAATTAAAGTTAAATTAATTAAAAAGATAATTTAATTTAATAATGTTTATTTATTCAACTTAAAATGAATGTGAGTTAATTAAAGTTATTTTTAAGTTAATATTATTTATTATTAACTTAGCATTTATTTATTCAAATTATTTATTATTAACTAAAAAGATTATTTTTATTATTTTTAATTAAAATTATCTTTTAATTAAAGATAATTTATTACCACTTAATATTTATTCATTTAATTTATCTTTTAATTAAAGTTAAATTAGTTAATTTATTAATACTTATCATTGTTACTAAATATAAAAAATTACTTATTATTTTTAATTGATTTTAAAATTTTAAATTCAATAAATATAACTTCTTCAAATGTCAGATAATTATCATCATCAGCAAATTAAATAACAATATCAATTCAGGTCAATATCAGTTCAGGTCAATATCAGTTTAGGTCAATATCAATTCAGGTCAAGAACAGGTCGGGTTTAAAACAGGTCGGTTCAAAACAGGTCGGGTTAAATCAGTTATCTGGCAGGTCAGTCTCGGGTTGTTTCGGTCGGGTGCAGGTCGGGTTCAATTACTACAGTAACAGGTCGAATTCGGGTTCAATTCGTTTCGATCAGGTGCAGGTCGGGTTCGGGTCATTGAGTTTTCGGATCAAACCAGATTCTGACTCAATCAGGTTACCGGTCGGGTCAATTTTTCACATTACTAGTTAGAGTCCCACCAGGCGTAAAATGCGTTATTCTGACGACGAAAAGAAGCCCAAAAACAATTTGCTTGCCTTCTGTGTTTTCCTCGGAAAGAAAAATCAGCAAAATTCGATTTAATTACTCAATTGCTTTGCGATTAAAAAAACAGGTTTATTAATTATGCAGCCACCCATTTTCAACAGTGATTTCTACGACTAAAATGCAGTTACTTTGAACCTAACAAATTGATCTCAATAGTAGAAAAGTGAATAATGTGTCAAAAGGTTAAGAATGTGTATGAACAAATACTAATTTGTAATGACCTATTAAAAAAAAAGGGGGTGCGTTAATTCCAGCTCCGGCATATGAAGAAAAGACAAGTTCAACAGCCAGCTCAACACCCACCAAGCATGCAGAGCCACCTTCATGGATATTAGAGTAAACTCAAATTCCAGCTCAAGGTAACTGAAAGCAAGTATTAATTACAAATTTTCAACCCAGTTCTGGCATAACAGCAACATCGGGTATACACACCTCAAATTCTACCCAAAAGATGTATTGTCCATAATCAGCAATTTACCATGTTAAAGCTACATGTTTCAGAAATAGGCCAACCAACCAGATTTTTAGGCCTTTCCTCAACCAAAATTGCTCTAGTTTTCAAAGGGCAGACGTTCATCTGCAGGTGGTGGAGCAAACCTAACATTTGCTGGTCGTGCTACCACCACTGCGTCATCTGCAAACATAGCCTTAATAAAGAATGGGGTTTTTAGGGGTCGGCGACCGGTCATTCGTGGATATACATCTTCGAGAAAATAGTAGGCATGACCAGCAATCATTCCCTGCATAAAACAAAAGCCACGATGATAAATGTTAATCAACAAGATGCAAAAGTTGAATATGGGAGCAGTGAGGATCTAAGCAAAGTGAGACTAGAACAGGTGGAAATTTATGGGCTACAACATTATATGGCAGCAAGCATAGATGGAAAAGGCTCTATTATACAAATATAGCTCCAGTCCAATTGGCTGAACATGCTACAATGGATGTTGGAATTATGCAAAAAATTCACACAATACTATCCCAATATTTCAACATTTATAGAAGGCTTTGTAAGGGCAGCGTACCAGGAGATCCACCCAAGCACTAGCACCAACAAGGACAGAAAATCCTAAAAGCACCTGAAAGACAAGGAAAGGAAGCAACCACTCTTTAACTAAGAGAAGTAGGATCAAGACCACAAACATAAATAAGAATAATAAAACTTTAGTCCAATGGGAAATCCACAATAGCAGCATTTTTTCTCTTGGTCAAAACTTGAAAATGCTTTGAAATAGAAAATAGATAATCAAAGAACAATAAAAGAAAAAAGGATAGAATGAATAGAGGTACTTACCCAGGGTAAATAAGCTGCTGTAAAGGTAAATAGACCCAGAAAACTCATATGTATAAAAGGATTCTGTTTGCTCCACACATAAACCTACATGTAGTACAATAAGATGGCTTCCAAAACAGATAGCAGAAAACATACACTACTAGTAAACCATGTTTTGCATGTAAATGAAGGCAGACATACCATCATGAATGTCAACGAATTGCTAAGAAATATGATCTTGGCAAATGATGCTGATAGATAAGGTATCATTCCTCCAATAAGAACGATGCCAGTTAAGACAGAAGCTCCAAACAAGAGCATGTAAAAGAAATCTGCAGTCCTTCCCCTGAAAGAGTTCTCTTCAAGAAGCTTGCAGTACCGAGCAAGAAAGAACATGTGAAACATGAAGTCCAAATCTGGCATTATTCAAGAATACCACCGTGTTAAAGATAGAAAATGATTTGAGAATACCAGCTTCAATCATATTCAAAGTTATCACTTATACATGCCTGGACAAGCGCCATTAATTTTAAAGATGTTCAATGTGTGTGGTGGAATAAACTAAAGAAGAAATGAAACAAAAACAGTAGGAAGGGGTTATGGACTATGGACTCAATTCTTATTTAAAAAATTGATACCTTGATTCACTTTAAACTACAAATAACATCATCTAAATACAACTGCATTTGCATACTTTCAACTAAAATTTGAAAGCAAACATAAAAGAAACCTATGTTGCTTGAACTCTTTCATTTTTCATGAAATACCCGTGTCCGGCACTTGTGTCTTACACTTGGATATGTGGATATGACTTCAAAGGATCCTCCAAATATATAGAAAAACTTAGAGAGAGAAAAAATGACCATAGCCGTGTCCGATGTCCGACAAATACACTCTGAGTCCCGAGTAACATAGAAAGAAATAACTCTCTTTTGTTCCAATTGGAACCTTGTACATTTTTAGTAAAAACATGCACAACATACTACACAGCATTGTTCCAAAGGCATAATAAACCGGAGATTTCATGATACTCGGACGTGAAAGCACATGAAATTATCTGCAAAAGATAAGGTGATCTTACCTGCAAAGAATCAGAAAATTAAATTAGATTAACAACTAACCCATCTTGCGGAAGTACAAGAAGTTAGTAATGAGGCGCCAGAACTGATACTGCTTAACAACGAGCTTAGGGTTCAAGTAGAGATGATAAGGTGATATTATCTGCAAAGATTCAAAAAATTGAATTAAATTAGCATAACAAACCCCAATACATAATAAATTCTTTTTTAAAAATCACGATGGAAAAACAATAATACCCAATTGTCTATTACACCAAAAGGGGGAACAATCAGACAAGAGGAAGAAACTACTGGTTAGCTTTGCCTGCTCAAATTCCCAATAAATTTCGAAACATAAAAAACAATATGGCAAATCGAAATGGGAGTGGCCAGATTTATAAAGCTGAGACGATAACAGATAAAATCCGCCAATAATATTCATACCCCTTTGCATATAAATTAAAAGGCAAGCACTAATTAATCAATGGAAATTGAAGACACGATTTTAATCCTATTGCCCAGATAGAGAAATATAACACCAAAACAACTAAAAAGAAAAGGAAAAGAGGCATACTTCGAGAGAGCAGCCGATTGTGGTAACTACGGCAGCTGTGAGATACGAACGGGTGATGATAGGCATCTGCTTATACGATTCTTCAACAGCTTGAGCCATTTTCTTTCTTTTTTAAATCTCAACAAAAACAAAAATTGAACCAAGATCAATTTAAAGCCTAATTTGATTTCCTGGGGTTTGGGGTTCTTCAAGATTGAGACAGATAATGAAGAACCAAAAAGGAAGAAACGACGGGGAAACGCGATATTCAGAATAATTTGGCTATGCTGTATAATACAGTATTGTTTAATGACAAATCCAAGCAAATCAGAGAGCGCGTAGTGACGCGAACCAATCGCATTTCATTAGATGGCCAATAAATGAAAAAATCCTAAATATTTAAGTAAATAAAAAACTGTTCTAATTCTAAATTCTATTGGATCAAAACTCTTTCTTTGCAAACAGAAAGTCTAATTAAACATATTTCCTTATCCTATACGAATCATAAAAGGTAGAGAAAGGTGGTTCGGAATCAAATTTTAATTTAATAGCATCAATTATAATAAAAATAATGTCTTTTATTGATAAACTATAAATTTAATGGAATAATTATATATGTTTCTAATTAGTATATTATATTAAAAATATATTACTGTCCTCTATATTTTTTATATAAAAAAATAAACTATCTAATCGTTCATTCTACTTTTAAAACATTATCAATTTAATTATTTAAAAAATACTTTTAAATTGTCTAACTTTTAAAATGAAAAACACCAAGTTAATTTACTCCATTAAACTTCTGATATGTCTAATTTAACAAGTCTCGTGGTTATAAAATAAGAAAATTGAGATGTCAAACCTGAAATTCAAACCATATGTTATAACATTAATTAAAATATAATAATTTCAAATGTAGTAAAAAAATAGTATCAATCACTATCGACTGTGGATACCTTAGCTCAAACCAATAAATCAAATAATTACTAAAATAAATAATCCTGTCAAAAGCTAGCTACTATTATACTAGCCAAGACATGAAAAGAAAACTCATATTTGAACAAAAGAACAGCGAGAATTATTCAAAAATAAAAATCATCTACCCTTTTCGCTATCCCTATATATGTCCTAATATTAAAAAATATTAAAAAAATTAAATTTCAAGCTTTAATTTTAAATTTTAAATTCTAAACCCTACACCATATACCCTAAAAAATACATCATACCCTAAATTCTTTAAACTCTAACCTTAAACCCTAAACTCTAATTTTGAGTGTGAGAGCATAAGTAGAAACACCAAAAAGGTGCAGAGGATTTCCGTCCCTAAAAAAGAGCCGTAGTTTCACAAATGTAACTGAGAATGAAAATTTATCCAACTCTCCCTTGAACAAGTTTCTGCTAGTTTATGTTTTGCTTATAATACATTAAACAAAGGCATGCATGCCCAAGACAAATCTTGAACATTTTCACTTTCTAATAAACAAACTACTAAAACTGCAAGGTGTCGATAAACCAACTCTTAGATCACATAATGAATGAAGAAATCAAAAATGATCTTCCCAAAACAAAGCTGCAAACAGCTAGTCACATACAATTACAAATTAATTAATATTTTTGCATGCATCATGAACCATTGCAGTTCTACTTCTGGTTATACTTCCATCACTCAACTGGACTGACCCTCTGAAACATGCCAAAACCATCTCTCTGTGATTTCCTACTGAAAAACAATCCTACGAACCTAACGAATTGGGTGGTATTGAGCGGATACCCTCTTTGGGGGCAACTTACGCAAGATGTACAGCACTAGAGCTGACGGTAGGATCTCAACCAGCTGTTTCAATAGAAATACATGTTAAGGAGAATATAAGTGAGAAATAGTACTAAACAAGATATATGGATTTGTTAAATACCATGTAATAGATCAAGTTCAAAACTGGATGGTCCAAAACATCAAGTGACACATCCGCATCAAAGGCGGATAAAACCACCTGCATGTAGAGAAATTAGTTAAAAAAAAACACATAAAGCGCGAGAAACATGTTTGGCAACCAAATCAAGAAATCAGCAACACAAATGTTATTGTTTCTAAAGGGTGGTGGAAAGAGTTTTGTTGTTCAACTGTTGTCAAGCTAAAAGTGTCTGGGTCAAAGATCAGCATCTAATGCAACTTGTTATATGAGAACCAGAAATTACTCATAGCATTCAACTTGACCAATTTCTATTTCTCTATTGCTAGGAAAATCAATGTCGAAAGCTAGGAAGAGGGAACTCAGGTGAAGCCTAGCCTCATGCCTCTCTTCTCTCTATCTCTCTCAAAGGGCAAATCCACATATTTTTACTTACATCAGCTGTTCACCCTGGGATTATTTAGTGAAATGGAAACTATCTATATGTGTGTCTCTTATACTCATTATTAGCAAGAAAATAAAAGCTCTGGGTAAAGGTTCAAGCTTCCTTCGGACTCGAAAGAAAAATGTGGAATAAACTCATGATAGTATGGAACTTTTCCTTGGAAAATATTGTTTAAAGGTTTTTACCTCATTTTAATCATTTTTTTGTTTAAAAAAAAGGCCAAGAACTAAATCTCTCAGAGGTTCCCTCTCAAGTGAAGGATGTAGCATGTCTAAATGCATGAATACTTCAGAGTTCAGATTATTAGTTTGCCCCAATATACAAAATCAAATGGACCATCATCTGTTGAGAACAGAGACACTGCTGTATGAGTTACATACAAGAGACGTATCAAACAAGTAATAGTTTAAAGAGCTACATTCTCCATCAAGCAATAAATTATGTAGCTTGAAAACCTATCACAAAGTTCAGCCAACAAATAAAAACTTACCACAAAGCACCTAATAAGGAAGCAGGTGAAACAAATGGCTGTAACAGATCCAACCTACAAACAGAAAATACATAAAATAAACAGTGGTAATGTTGAGAATATCCTATAAAAATGATGACATGCTAAAAACCAAGTGATTAGCACATAGAAATGCGGGTTAAGCTTAAATTATGTCAGACTTTTACCGAAAATGAATTGTTATTTAATAGAAACTATATAGGAAGGAAAATACCTCGTGAAGCTTCTTCCTTCTTCCTTTTGATTCAATAGGGAATCTTCTTAGCATGAAAAACAATCTGGAAGGAGTTGAGTAGTAGGATTTGGTCATGTTAGAAATTCAAACTCCGATTATCCATAAATATTGTGTTAACAAACCATAATTACCTTCCTCCATATAATAAGAATCCTAATGCAGCTATAAATGACACCACTGGAGAAAAGAATAACAAAATAAGTGGTAGAGTAAAAAAAGACTTAAAGTGCAGAAGATTTCCATTAGGAAAAATGAGCAATACCCAGAGATAAACTTTGTGAACTTTGTTTTGATGATTCAGTGAACACTTACCTGCAATAAATATTTTTCCAATGAATTCCACCACACTGTTGTCATCTATCCAGAGGTATACCCAGACACAGACCTGAAGTCAAAACTTTATTTTCAACTTTACTTGCACATTCAAGTATGTGTTAAGAGCTATGGTGGCAGGAAACTTTGAGAAAAGACTCGACAGAGAAATAAGTAAACAGATATAATCACCTCATTCACACATTAACCTGGTACTAATGACTGTAATTTGCAAAGTAAACAGCACACGAGAATGCAAGTTGGAGCGCACCTGTATGATGTAAATAACAGCATTGACTGACACATAAAAAATTCTCAGCTTATCCGTTGGTAAGCTTCTTGCCTGCTCAAAATGGCAAGGTAAAATGTCACAGTTCCTCACAAATGTACAAGAAAGAACCAAGTCCATGAGTTTGTAACCCAGCGTATTGATCGCAGAGAAGCTAAACTTGACACTTCATTACAAAAAGAAATTATTAAGAAAATGTTCTTGCCTGATGGTAAATCTCCGCCCAAAACAGGACAAGTAATGTGTACGTGGAGAAAAATAGAAGTCCCGGAAGATCCAATAGTATAAGTGTAAGTACCTAGTTCAAGAAGTTACAGCTCACATTAGTATAAACCCTTGTCTCAATTGGATCATAACAGTTATATACTCCTTATTCTCTCAAAATAGCATCCCCCTTTATACCCAAGAAACCTTAATTTTATGAGAAACTCAAACAACAAAGACCTAGACTGTGAAGCAGAAAGAGTGGAAGGAATTTGTTTATCATGCCGAAATATGAAATGTAATCTTAACATTTCAAAAGCAATGTATGTAAGCTGTGTTTCAGACAAGAACTTGAGTATATGAACCAAAATCTTTCATCATATAGCAAACTAACCTTGGGATGCAATACAAACACTTGTTTGTGAAATCCGAACACAATCGCACGCACTGAAACAACAACAAAGTTTGCGATCAAATAATCCAACTAAAACCCTAAATCCCAACAACAATGTAACAGAAAACAGACACTAGAGATGTTTTGAGGACTTTGAATATCACCTCCATTAACAATGAAGTTCATAAGATGGAAAACTTTCTGTGTCGTCCAACCATATTCGGGCACTCTCAATTCAATCCTTATCAATTGTATCTGCACATTACAAACACCGAATATTACAAACTAATCCCGAATCGTAACACTGTGAACAAATTTCTCGAAACTGGAATATTAACATTAAAAGCTTTGATTGTATATGAAGTATATACTCCAAGTCTAGCCATTCAAGTGAAACAAACAAACTAATAAAGACTTGTAGGAGCAAACAGAGAGTGCCAACTAGTGAGTAGTGACTCACTAGGTAAACAAACGAAATCAGTCTATATCCTAAAATAAAAACAAACAAATCTTCTACTAAGCAGGAAAAAAGTGATAAAAGAAATGTAAAAAGGGAGGGAGAGAGAGACGACCACAGCAACAGAGGAAACTAAGGCATAAGCGGCGCAGAGAGTGTAGAAGATGCCATCCTGCCACTTTGTGGACTCATTGATCTCGTCCCACCAATCGAACAGCGGGGCTGGAAGCTCCAAAGGCGTCATTCTAACCATTTTTCCTTATATCCCCGAGCTTTCTCGGGAGAGTCAAAATCCCCTCAGCCAAACAGAAATGGAAGAAAAGGGAATTTTTGAAAACCCGGGGACGTGAAAGAAAATAATAGGAGTACCTGTACCTGTACCTGTACAAGAGATGGATAAAATTTTCTCTCTCTCTTACCAGACGGTCCAAAACGTTGGAGCTGCCAATACCATCTAACTTGGGTAATTAAGTAAAGGAAATCCCTTCTTTTTATGCTTTTGTTCCCTTTTATGGGAGCTCTCACCTACGCTTCTGCTTCCACTCAGTGGTAGTTGTAATTTCTAATTTTGCTTTAAAATTTTAAAATAAATAAACAAATGATTTATTTTGAGTTTATTTAACTATAAGTTCATATATTAATTCAATTATATACACTGTTTGGCAATTAACGCATAATGGATAGTAGATAACAAAATATATTAGTTGATAATTGATAATATTAATTGATTTAATTAACGGATTGCATTACTTAATTGTTTGTTTTATAACAATTAAATAGTTCAACGATTATTTTGTAACAATTAAATAATTAAATGATCATTTTATAACATTTACAAAGTTCAATAACTATTTTGTAACAATCACTCCGTCGTTAAGTTGTTAAAGGCATCTAATAGTTTAGTGTTGATTTTATAGCAAAATTCGAAGCTTAAATGCTTATTTTGTAACTTTTAAAAGTTTGGTGGCCAAAATAAAATTTTAAATTAATTTAATGATCATTTATGAATTTTACTATTTATTTAAATATGAACTAATATATAATCCAATCATATGACTTTTAGTTTAGTTACAAACAAAAATATATGTATTTTAGTATTTAAAATTTGATGAAATATTCTTGATTGAGTGTTTAATTGATATAATTGTAATTGTTATATTTAAAAAAATTTAATATTAAAATAAGTGTCCAACTATCCCATTTTTTTAGGTGCTTAATTTTTTTGGCCCCTTTTAAGTGCTAAAATTTTCATTTTTTGGTCAAAATAGATGCTTTAGATCTTAAAATGGCAAAAAATGACAGTTTGGGCACTTAAAATGGGTAAATATAGCAAACTTGACCCAAGACCTAAACCCATTTACCCGAACACGATGACCCGAGTTTGACCCAAAACTCAAAATAAATCGAACTGAACCGAAATTGACCCGAATTTTAGTTGAAACGGAAATGGACTAGAACTGATTTTCAACCGAACCGAAAGCAGCTCGAACTGAAAGCAAACCGAAATAAAGAAAATATATTAAAATAAATAAAGAAAGATGAGATGTGAACTGTCGCACAAGTCACCAAAAAGTCAAATGTACATGCTATATAAAGTCATATATAATATAGGGTGTAAAAACCTAACTTGGCCTGAAAACCAACTAAAACATATCGATCTCCTATTAACTCGATATTTCCCAACATGAAAATAACTGACCCAATATTAACCAAACAGAAATTCAACTGAACTGAAAATCAACCGACTCGATACACCAACCGAAATCACCATAGACCCAAACTAAAACCGAACTAGTCTCGACTTAAACTAAATGTAGTCAGACTCGAACTTAAACCAAACCCGAACCGAACGACTTGTTTTCCACCTCTAAAAAGGGGCAAAAAAAAATTTTATATCTAAAAGGGAAAAACGAAATAGTATGGGCACTAAAAACGGCAAAAGAAAGTTTAGGCACCTAAAAGGGTAAAAATATGATAATTTATACACTTATTTTGACATTACCCCTTTAAAAAGGTAAAGTATACCAATGGTTACCAAACTTTTAAGGCGTGTTTATCTTAGTCATTGAACTTTTATAAATTTTATTAAGATCACTCAACTTTTAGTTCGTTTTTATTTTAATTCATTTTATTAGCTTTCGTTAAAAACGCTATGTAGGACGTTAACTTTCTTTCTTCTTCTATTTTTTTTCTTTCATTGATTTGTTTTAATTTTTGCATCAATATAAACTTCAACAATGAGTAGACTAATGAAAACCACCACATATGGAAATATGAAGAAAAACTTTAACATAAATAATATAAATGATTGATTTACCGTATAACCAGTCTCTGAAGTACACATGAAGAGCACGAGATAATTCTTTTTTTAGATTTTCTTAAGGGGAGCTTCTCTCAGTATTTACTTTATCTCACCTAATTTTTTTTTTACTGTTCATAACATTAGGAAAAGTGAACAAAATCAGTTAATACGATATTATAAAGATCAATAAAACTAGTGTGTTTAAAATCGGGTACTCGAGTATTCGAAATTTTCGTATAGTGAAACTTCAGCCCGTTATCCGGTCCATATAAACCGGGTACCCGTAAATTGAATATCCGTAAAATTCGGGTACACGTAAAATCGGATACCGAATACACGGTTCACTTTTTTATATATTTTTTTAATATGTTTTTTTTTTAAAGAAAAAATACATAGAAAACACATAAAATTTCATGATATATATTTCAAGCACAAAAATTATTGATTTGGGATTAGCTTTAAGAGAGAAATATTTGTATATATATATATATATATATATATATATATATATATATATTAAAATTTATCGACGAAAGAAGGTATTAAAAATATTAATCCCGGACATGATTTTTCTTTCAAATCTCATATTGACAAATTAATATAATTGTTTTTGAAATTTTTAAAATTTAAAAGTATATAATACAAGTATAAAAAGAAATTAGAGATTTAAAATTAATTTTAGGGGAAAATAGTAAGAAACATAAAATAAAAATAGAATTTAAAATTTAAAATATATAAATTTTAAAATTACCGGGTCGGGTATCCATTTATAAAAAAATTCGGCCCTGACCCGGCCCGACTACCCTGGAAAAAATACGGGTGAGGTACCCGACCTGAAAAATTTAAGTATTTTCAAATAAATATCCGATAATTTTTAATTAGATAGGCGTATCGACGAATTAGGTAGTTCAGACCAAGTATTTTTGAACACCACTAAATAAAACCAATCACTATCCCTACGAAACACACAACATTACTTCAACCATGCAGATAAAAACCAACTCAAACCATTATGTCAAAGTTTAATATCATCAGTTGGGCTTAGAGCATTTACATTTATCTGTTGACAGAGCAAGTAGGCATCAGGTAAGGGGAATGGATTATCCTTTGTGGACGGTGGACCCAGTGGATTCACTTTCAAACATAGCAAGGAAAGAAGGAAAAAATAAAGGAATAAAGAATGTTAGCGTGTTACATCAATATTTTTAACGTAAACTAAAAAGAAAGATTAAAATAAAAACGATTAAAAATTTGATGATTTTAATAAAAAAATTAAAAGTTCAATAATTTAAATTTAAATCGAACCCAAGTCGAACAATTCGTTTGCCACTTCTAAAAAGAGGGGAAATTTAGGCACCTAAAATAAAAACCAAAATAGATTAAACACATAAAATAGGCAAAAACAAATTTAAACACCTAAAAAACCATGATAATTTAGGCAGCTATTTGGACATTACACGCCTTTTTTTTATTAATTTACACGCCTTTAAAAATATACTCCTATGAGTTTGAGTTTATTTAAATGTAAATTACCTTCTTATTTAAATACTTAAAAGATTGGATAATTTGTTAACTTTTTTCTCCAAAAGTTTTCCCTATTTTTTTCTTCAAAGTATCTTCTCGACAGTGGTAAGTAGACCTGGTAAATTTGACCCGAGACCCGAAAATTAAATCGATTTATCTGAATCGAACCCAAAACTGAACTGAACATGCTTACCCGAAACCGAACCGAAAATGATTTAATTTTTAGTTGAACCGAAATGGACCCGAACCGAAGACAACCTAAAATAAATAAAAGATATTAATAGAAATAAAAAAGATGAGATATGAACAATCGCGCAACTCACAAAAAAGTCAAATATATTGGCTTTATAAAGTTATATAAAGGGTGTAAAAAACTGATCAACATAAAAACTTGATTAAAACCAACCGGTCTCTCATCAACTAGAAATTGACCAGAACCGATCCGAACCAAACAAAACCGAAAATTAACCGACCAGAAAATCAACCGAACAATAGAACCAAACTGGAATCGAACCGAACTAAATCTGGACCGAATGATATCGGACCCAAAATAATTAAAACCGAAATGACTCGAACCGATTAACCCGTTTGCCACCTCTAGTGGTAAGTGCCATTGTTTTTCTTTTTTATTTGTAGTTTTATTTTGTTTTTTAACACATAAAAGTCTTCTTTATTTTAGATTTTTTTCTTTTTACACGTTTTGTTATGTTTTTCATGTCTTTATGGCACAATTTCATTTGTTTTATGGTACGATTTTTGTCTAACTTCATGATAATGAGGTGTTCGTGTAGCGATCATCACGACTCGTCCTCTAATTAAGGAAGGTCAACAGTTTAATATAGTTAGATCCCATTTTGTGGTAGTTTGTCATTACAATTAAAATTATTAGTGGAGCATATGTAATATTAATTTTGTCGGTCTCTACTCATACATCAATATAATGTCTAGTTAGAAGAGACGGAGAAATTTTCATAATGGCCGGTGAGTTTGTAATATAACATATTTAAAGAAAGATTCATTTTTGTCACGTTCTTTGGATTGCGTGTTTTAATTTTTTTATTTAAATAAAATCCATTTTATTATTCTTGTTAAATTTTTTAGATAATTTAATAAATAATATTTAAAAAAAAAATATTTTATTATCTAATTTTTCATTTAAGTCATATCAATACCTCAACAAAATTGAAGGGATGTAAAAAATAAAAAAAGATAGAAAATATATTTTTTATTCTCATTAATGTGCTTGAAAGGGTGAAAAATTAGAAGGAAATATGTTTCTTTCTTCTTCATTTCTTGATACAATGAAAAAATGAGGGGAAAGAAAAGTAAATTTTGAAAACTATAATTTATTTTTAATTTTTATAATATAATATTTTTAATATGATTTTTTATTTAATCCAGTCCCTCAAATTTTTATTTAATTCAAATAGACCCATATGTTTTTCTATTTTTTAAATTTAGTCCAATATTTTTAAGGCTTAAACGTCAGATAGGTGCCCAAACTATACCTTTTTTTTCAGTTAGGTGCCTAACGTTTGTTTCGGGCCACTTAGGTGTCTAACGTTTCATTCCGTAACTCATTTAAGGTTTTAGCCGTGACGGACGTTAAAATTTTCCGTTAAGGGACACGTGTCACATTTTTAGTGCTTTTGATATTAAAAATAATAAAATAAATAAGTTAAATAAATTAAAAATAAAAATAACCTTGGGTTAAATTACCTTAAACCCCCATCTTCTTCCCCAATCAAACCGTCTCCCCCCCCCCTTTCAGTTTAATCATCCATAAAGCTTTACAACTTCATCCATGGAGGGTCTCACCGAAGCTACTGGGGCACAGCATACCATTGCAAGCTTTAGTGCCTGAACTAACCCATCTTCCATCGAACTCCGGATACCTTTCAACACTTCTACGTCGAAAACCTCCATTGTCGTTTCTTCCAAATCTGCTACTTTCACTATTGAAGGCTGAGTTGAACCTAGAATCACGTTGATTCCAAGAAGAGTTATCCCTTCCTCTTCCCCGACCAGGACCAGAATCTCCACTGAATGTTTGGTTTGGCTTAATTCTCTGGTTTATGTCTAAATGTCCTCGAGGAAGTGAAGCTAACCCAGGACATTTTCTATCAAACTTAGATGTCAAGTCTTTTTCCAGAGGTAAACTGTTGAAAATTTTCCAGGTTTCATTTGCTTGAGATTCATTATGCTCATTTTCAAAAAGTTTATTGCGCTTTCTGTATGGCCTTAGGAGAATTGCATATTCTTTTAAGAAGAAGAAAGCCATGAAAAAATTCCAAGTTTTTGCTATATTTTGCATGCTGGTTCTTCTTTTTGCTGCTGGTAAAAGACTACTATTTTTTAATATATTCTCATTCATTTCTAATTATGTTATCTTTTATTTACCTTCTAATTTAACATTGTAAATATCATTAGAAAAGTACTAATGAACCCAATATTATTGGTTGGGAAAAAATAGGAAAAGAGGTGGTAGCAGCAAGAGGAAATGCAAGAAGTTGCAGTGAAGAAATAAGATGGCCAGACTAAAACTGAAGGGGGGGGGGGGGAGACGGTTTGATTGGGAAAAAAATGGGGTTTAAGGTAATTTAACCGAAGGTTATTTTTATTTTTAATTTATTTAACTTATTTATTTTATTATTTTTAATATCAAAAGCACTAAAAATGTGACACGTGTTCCTTAACGGAAAATTTAACGTCCGTCACGGCTAAAACCTTAAATGGGTTACGGAATGAAACGTTAGGCACCTAAGTGGCCCGAAACAAACGTTAGGCACCTAACTGAAAAAAAGGGTATAGTTTGGGCACCGATCTGACGTTTAAGCCTATTTTTAATTAGTTTTATTTTTTTCAAATTAGTCCCTAAAATTTTTATTTAATTCAAAATTGACTTCTATTTATTTCTATTTTTATAATTTAGTCTAATATTTCTATAACTTAATCCCAAGAGTTTGACTATGTATGACAACGGGACGGGGCGGGTCTTTGGTCGCCCCAACCCCAACCCAAAATTTAAATATTATGACTCGACCACAACCCGAGTTTAATATATTTTATCCTCGACCTGACCCGATACGACATAATAAAAGCATAACCCTTTCAACAAAAAACTCGACTAAGCCCAACATAACCTAAAAAATATTAATAAAAATATTAAATATAATAAAAATCGGTTCGGATCGAGGAATTTTCACCATAAACCCGAACTCACCCCATCATGACTTGATCTTTTTTAAAAACACGCGCCGCCCCAAACCAAATTTTTTAAAAGAAAAACCGCCCCTACTGAGTCAGGTTGGGACTCGAAAAATAAAGTGGAAACAATTAACTAAAGTCGTAAGAGAAAATAAAACTTTAAAATTTTTAAAAAAATAAATGATTTAACAAAAAGACATTTTATAATTTTATAAAATGTAAACACAAAAAACATTCAAAACTTAGATACAAATAAAAACATCTTTATACCTCTTTTTTTCTAAAAACGAATTTCAAATCGAAGTGAATTTAACTTAATCGAGATTTAGAGACTGAAATATAAATATTTCATAAGTTGGATTTAAAATAAAAAACTCAATTTCAGGTTGTTTTATGCTCATTAATTTCAATTAGATTTAATAGTATATTCTTGTTAAAATCGGAGTAAGGAAAACTACTTCTCCTCTTATTTTATTTCCTTTCAATATTCCACGTTACCAAACAATTCATTTTGATTTTAATTTTCTTTCCTTCCTTTCTCCCTTCTACTTTTTCAACCAAATAAAGCTTAAGGGGGGCTTGGGTCGCAGAAAAAAGATTACTAATGGTAGTTTTTTAGAATCTCATATCCACATTTGGTTAGGAGGATTCTCACCAGGAATAATACTCTATTCACAACATTAGCGCTTTTTTAAGTTTATACCGAGAATCCTATTCCCTTTATTTTCTTAAATATTTGAAAATTCTTTAAATTCAAGACAAAAATACTCTTGATAAAATTGAAACATTTTAATCATGTCTGTTTTGGGGTTAATTTTTACTTTAAATTATTAAATAAGACATAATTACATACAAATAAATAATATTGAAAAAATAAGACATGAAATTAAAACATAGAATAATAAATAAATAAATATATATATATATATTAAAAAATATATAAATATATATTTTTACGAAATAAATTATATATTTTAAGCGATTACAATATCAAAAATATATAATTATATTTATATAAAATCATAAAAACACTTTAAATATCTTTTGTTGATTGTACTTTTTAAGGATTATTATCACGAATTAATAGTAAAAAAATCAATTTTAATAACTAAAAATGTTAGAAATATAACTGCGAAATGAAACCGTTAACTCTGATTGGATGAAATAAAGCAAATTAAAAGAGATCGAACCGTTTGTTGTGTTGTGGTATGACCACTGTCTTAGAAGCAAATTCGACCCGATTGGTGTAATCGATGCACTGGACGATGCCCCCTTTCCCCCCGAGGTTAACACAACACTTTCAGAATTCGTACACCCGAATTTTAAAATTGGACAAAGTGGTATTGTCCCTCTCTTCTCAGAAACATGAAACACATGAGAGTGTTTAAGAGAGATACTCTAAAAGTGAATAACAAGCCTTCTATTTATAGGTTAAAAGTTGGAGGTAAAATCGACAAATCACTCACAACAATAATGGCATAGATTAATTTGTTTGTAACTATAATATTAAATATAATTTAAATCACGTAATCGTCATTTTAATTATGCATTAAATAGGTGATTAAATCATGTAACTGACATATTAAATATGCAGTAAATGAGTGATTTAAATCATATAACTGTCATCTTAAATCTGCAGAAAATGAGTGAAAAATCTTCCCAAATTTCTACACCAACATTTCTAACAAAAAATAAATTTATCACATGTTCCTAGAATATAAAAGAGATTGAATAATATTATTAATCTAATCTCAGAATAAAATATAAATATAAATCTTACTTTAAATAATTTTTAAATAATTGTCATAGGTATATTTTTACTATATTTTTTATTAAATTTTAATAAAATACTTTAAACATATATTTTCCATACTATATTATATCTCATATATAAATAAATTTAATACTTATTACAATTATTTAAAAATATAGATTTAATGTACTAGTTATTTTAATTTTGTTACATATTTTTTTTCTAAAATTTACACAGTACAATTGAAATAGTTATATATATTTTTATGTAAATGTTTTCAATTATATATGAGAAATTTAGCTTGTTTAAAGGCAAATACATCTTAAGGACAGTTCAGTCAAATTTATTTTCAAGCAATTTTATATTTTCTCAACCAAATATTGTCATATCATATTCTAACCAATTAAACAAAACAAATAATGTAACATTCTCAGTAATATGTCAAGTAATGTTACGTTCGAAAAATTTTATTCTTACGAGTAATCTTACATTCCATAATCCAAACGCACCCTAAACGTTAACACCTACTTTGCTTGAAAATTCAATAAACACTTAAAAATGTATAATTTAATTTTTTTTTGTGATTAAGCCTTTATATTAATGTACTAGTTCGGCTACTGTGTTAATACAATCCAAAACATTTCGAACATAAAAAAGCCTAAAACTGACGAACCGAACTGTTGTTATTCGGTCCAATTAACTTAGTCCAGCCCTTTAAATGGTTTGGTTTTTTTTGTTTGGTCGAAAATTTGAATCTATTCCATTATTAACATGTAAAAACTGAACCGATAGAAAGAGCCCTGGTAGTTGTAGTATTGATTTCTCTCTGAGTAGGATTAAATTTAGATATTATTTTTTGTAATTGTTGTTTTATTTCCCAAAAAAGCAAGCTGCTATAAAAAATAAGTCTTTGCATTAAAAAGTAATCTTTCAACTTATACAAAACTGCCTATTTACGTATGATTTATCTTTTTGTTGTGTAATCTAATTCTCACCTTTTGTTGTGTAATCTAATTCTCACCAGGGAAGAGGTACTAATAGCCCTTCCCAGATTTTTTGGTATAACTACATTTTAAGTTCTTTTTTAGTTTAAATATTAGTAAAATAAAGTCTTTACCCTTCCCAAGTTTTAGAGTTTATAGGCTTAATTAACTCTTGTACCTCTTAATTTTTTTATCCTAATTTCGTCCCTAATTCTAACTACATCTTATATACAGTCAAGAATCAATACAATTCAATTCTCTGACTTGTTTAAAAACCTTTGTCTATATATAGTATATACTATAAAGATAAGTGCTCCAAACTATTTTAAGCGCGCACACAACAAGGACTCGCCTTTCAACTTTCAAGTTTTTGATAGCTCAATTTAATTTTTCATCACATGTGGTAGTTGGCATGTGCACTCCATAGAGCCCTAGTGTAGATTCCCAAATCCCTGGCAAAAAGAATATGTGATTACGTGATTTATAGGCCATTTCACATAATCTACAAGGGCAACGAGGACCTAAAGGGATTGGAGGGGGCGGTCGTCTTTTTAAAAATTTGAAATTTTTATATAATTTAATTTTTTATAAAAATTTTCTATTGAAAATCTATTTTCGCTCTGCTAAAATTTTATAAGTTTGCCTCTCCTAAAATTTTATAGGTTCGTCCTTATTAACATAAAATTACGCGTCCGTCGTCCTTGTACAAAAGTCAACTATAACAAATCCCATTCTTAATAATCTGTCTTTGGTGGACAGACGATCAAAGATTGGCATTCAAGTTTCGAAATGTGAAGAGGAAATCATACAATCCTATGCCATGTAATTTTGGTCTTTTCTTCTATAATTGCATTCCAAATTCATCGCGTCTTCACCAATTTCAATCAGTGACATTAGCAAGCAAAGCAGCAACTTCGTTTCCTGCTTTAAACAACTTAGGTTAGATTTATACATAAACTTAAATAGCAAGTCTGACCAAATTCGAGCCTTAAATATCAAAGTCTAAGTCTAACCTATATTTTAAATAAGCTTATTTTTTGTTTTAAGTTCAGTTTTCGAGCCTATTTTTTTTATCTAAAATTTATCAAATTGGGTGAACTTTCGAGTTTGAGCAGACAACTAACCCTTGATAAAGGTCTAATCGGAATGCACATTTTTGTTTTCTTTAAAAGTTGAGGGTGCAATTTTTTTTAATAAAATAAATAAATTTTATTGACTTTTAATTGATCTAGCTGGAAAATGTTAGTCTTTTAAATAAACAATGTTTAAAGTTTTAAATATTAAATTTGTGAATGAAGTTTACTGGTTTGAGATATTCGTCATACAATAAACTTTTAACAGTATTCGATATTAATTAACTAATAAACTGGATAACATTGTGCTGGTTCAATTTGATTAAACTTATTAATGATAGTGGCTGAAATCCATTTAAAAATTTCAGTAATGTATTTCTTTCTCTCTCTTTTATTGAGCAACAGTAATGTATTTCATAAGTCTACTGGTTTTTGCTCCAGTGATGTTGTAGATGGATAAACGTAAAACGGTTCCAATCTGTTGGCTTAGAATCATGATCTGACCAGAAAATGATACAGATTCTCTCCATATAACAGGCCTTTACGGTTGGCGCATCACATGGTGCAAAGGAAAACAAGCATTTTCTTCAAAAATAGAATTGAAATGTGGGAAGTTCTGGTTCCGGCTAAAAGACGCCAAGTTTCGAAACTTGTCATCGAACTGAAAATGTTAGAATTCTTAATAACATTTTTAGTTCGAGTACAAGTTTCGAAAGTTGCCGTCTTTTAGCCGCACACTATCCATTTAATGAGTTTGTATAGCCATGATGTTGTCAATAGTAACTAACTGGTGACTTTCAACCTGTACTCTAAAACTAAACACCCAGACCCAGTACTCTGAATGATAAGCAAAGCTCATATATATAAATATACAGAAAAGAGCTCGTAAAAAGGCATGGATTAGGTATTTAGGTTAGAACACACATGACATATTACCATGTCCCATACAGAAAAGGGCAGGCTCTTCTTGTTCATACTTCATATAATGAATGGTATAAAACAAATGTTTTCTTACAAGCCTCCAAACTGAATGCTGCCTCCTTTTATTTTGTTTATTTTTTATAATTAGTTATGCACTCAATATTTTGTCATCTCTCTCTCTGCTTCGTTGCCTTTGGTTTTTATTTATTTGTCTCTAATTTCAAATGTTAAGTGAGATTTATTTGACAAGCTCATTTACATTCGGAAGGTGACAGGCATACCTCAATTTCCGATGGGAGGCAAGAGCATTTTCCAGGGCTACATCCACAGCTGCTCCTTCACGGAATACTGAATCATACAACTGACAGACAAACCGGGACAGTTCCTCTTCTTCGTCCTGAAAACCTCCTGATTGGTGGTTTTCATTCTTCTCCAAGTAGCTGTCTTCCCGATCACTCGCTAGACTGAGATGTTCAGCCTCTTCATCTTTTAAGTCTTCCACACTAATCTTGTTCCCCCCGTTTTCCAGGCCGTCATGCTTTCCTGATCCAGTGGCAGTAACTGTTGCCGGTGACACATCCCAGGGCTCAGCAATGGGGCATATAATAGCTCTGGCCCCAGCATTCAGAAAGGCCTTAATTAAATTTGCAGTAGGACCATACGTTCCTGTGCAGATTATGATCCTCTCCCTCCAAGCTCCAGCCTACCAATATTCAACAAAGCATCATTTGTTAGAAAAAAGAAACGAAGTTTTCAGCAAGATCATGCTAAAACAATTTTCTTCATTGTACGAAGGGAAATATCACTAGTCCTATAAATGAGATATTGTCCTAGCAAGACGGTAACAAACAAGCCACGGAACAGGACACGAACATGAATAGACAAAGTAGAAAAATGGAGGTGAACCATAACTTATTTCTCCATGCAAAAGTTCAACAGAGTGGAAAAGGGAAATACAAACTATCCAATGGACATCATCAGGGTTCAGGTATCATGTGCCTTGACTTTGAAGGGTAAATCGGATAATCAAATGAAAACCATGTGCGTACCATCAAATGAACGTCATCAGGTGTCATGTGCAATGAAGGTATGTTGCTACGAAACATATATGCCTTGATTTCTTTATCATTTTCCATGACCTTAAGCAAATCATAAAAATCACAACAGAGGTACATTAGTATCGTTAACACCAAACTGACAACAAATGGAATCATTTCAAAGCAAATGAGAAAAGCATGCACACTCGCGTTTGGCATCCAATATATCTGTGGACAACATTTCCAACTTGGAAGTATGGTCTGCAGTGAACCAAATCAGCAATAGTTGCTATATTGGAAAAAGGTGATGGACCCTTCCAATGCTGGTTCTGCATCATTGAGGACATTGTAAACTTGACACTTTGCAGAAACTTATCAGCCATTTCTCCGGGTTCAGCCACGATAAACACATCCTTCTTCCAACTAGAGAAAGAAGCAGGAAGTAGGTTAGAATTGGGGCTTAAGCAACACTCACAAATAATGCAAAAAAACAGAGGGGGTTTTAGACCTTAATATTGAGCCAGCTGAGTCATTATGAAGTGCCAAATGTATAATGCCAACTTGTGGTAGATTCTGTAACTTCTCTTGCAATGAACGTAAGGGTAAAGAAAGGTGCTTGGGTCTGGGAGAAACCTCTGGGGGCGAAGAAATTGTCTTTCCGGATTGTAATCCATCCAAGCTTAAAGGTGGGACTGTGTCAATTCGGCCAAGCCTCTGCAAGCTAACATCAGGACTGAAAACATGAGGGCTTGAGGGATAACTTTCAGTGATCCGAGGAGAGGTAAATGTTGTTGGAGATCTTGTTGCCGATAACGTCTTTGGTATTCCAGATATGCCATGTAAAAGAGATAATCTTATTCCATTTCTTGAACAAAATGCCTCAAGTGCCCGAGCATGGTGCACAGTTCTTCCCGAATCAGGACTATGCAAAGCTTCAACAAGTAGTATATTTCGCCTCCAACCTAATGAAGGGGTATTTTCTCCTAGAGCTAGTATAGCCCAAGAAAAATGAATTTAAAAAGATTCAGCATGACATCCAGAAAGTGAACATGTGACAATAAACAAAAACAAGGTTCCACACCTGAATTTGATGACTTTGCCCTGGAAAAAGGTGGAGATTTCAGACTCTCTGCCCATCTCTCATCATGTGTAAAGGGTAGAAGAAGCCTTTCACATGCGTTCTTCAAGGAATCTGAATTGTTTTGGATGTATTCTTCTACAGCACCTTCCAGTTTATGCCAAACTGTTGGATCAGTCTCATCCAGCTCCACGTCGCAACGTTCATCAACTACAGGGGCAAAAATATAAAACAATGAAAAGTTTGTAATTATTTAACTAAATAAATGTCATACGAAATGTCACACAAGGATATAAGGCAAGATCAAAGTAAAAAGTGGTTGGATTAAAGCTAGTTATGGAGACATCAGGCCAGGGGTAAAATACACCTCCAACCCTAACTGTGAAAGCCACAACGAACCTGTTAATTTTTGTACCTGGATTAAACCGAAAATATTGGATCTCAGGGAGCATAGGTAACAGTATACTCAAAGCTTCCTCAGCTCGATCCACAGAGCATGCACTCTCAATCAACACTTGGCCAGTATCTAGATAACGCCAACCACCTTTTCGGGCCTACAACAGAGGAGATAATCATGAATTGCTGAAATGAAGTAATGAATCTTAATCCTCAGTATGAACAGAAATGGAAAGGTAATGGAAAAATAAATCTTTTGATTTTTATCTCCAGCAGTCGAGTTATCAATAAAAGCATCCATGCTGTTTCTTCTTATTCTGCTTGAATATCCTCATGAAATGGTGATTTGCAGTTCATGGTCATGTTCATTGGTAAAGTGCTATGGCCACTAAAAGCCATGTCGTGAAAAATTCTTAGATGGAAAAAACACTAAAGCAAAGCAGTTACCTTCACTGGCAAAGAACAACAACCAATCGAAACTATACAGTCAATTTTTGTATCAGGCCACAAAAGTTGTGCTTCTCTCAAGGCAAACACAGTTGGATTGTTTGCCACTATAGCACCATCTTGCCAGCGGTATACATCTACACAAAAGGTAAAATGAAGATTAAGAAGCTTAGACATTCTTCAAAGAAGTAGTTGATCTAAGCAAGCAGAAGAAAAATACCATCGGAGAAGTCATCAAGATAATATGGGGCAGCCGAAGATGCTCTTATAGCTTGCCACACGTTGTGTTTACAACTTCCAATAAAAGCTGTTTGTTTGTAGCCAATTTGAGAACCTGTAGTCGGAGATCCTAGAACAGTGATTCCTGAACTTTCAGATATTGCAAGAGGCACCTCTGGTGTTCCCACAGGGTACTGCACATTAAGAAAAATAGACATGTCTAACAAATTTATACAGCTAACAGATATTACCATAAATAAGCATAAAAAATACTTGAACCCATATAGAATTCATATTATTTGATTAAAAAGGAACTCTTGGCCTCAACCTGATAATTGCGGAATAAAAAAGGCTGAGCTGGCGCAACGCTCACCAAAGTTGACACGATAAAAACTTTTGGAATGTTTTTCACAGCAGATTCAATTAGTAGGTCTCCATCCTCGTCAGCACACATTTCCTTTAGCAACCTCTCAAACTGATCTGCACTGTGCTGCAATACTAAAAGTTATAGCGTCTTGTTGAAAGCAAATGATACTTAGGTAAAACAAACAGGACCATTTGAATTATTGGTATAATGAACACCTCTAAAATTTAACTATAGTGAATTCCCTAAAACCTCAGAAGTTATCTGGTAGAAAAATAACAATTCCCATTTGTTTGAGATATAGTTTCACACAATTATTCATGCCTTTCTCTGCAGACACACAGATACCCATACATTTTCAAGCAAAACATGAGGAACTCAACATCATAAAAAGAAGCACAAATTCTGTACACATACAAGGAGAATTTCATACTTTAGATCCATGTACAACAACTCTGAAACTCTGTGATGAACTTTTATAAAGCTGATCAAACTTTTCCCTCCAAGTTGCCGATTCATTATCCTTTGGCACTGGTTCAGCGAAAACAAGTTTTCCTACAAAGCCAATACGGGGGAATAACATTAGAAAAAATATGCTACATAATTTGTTATTTGAACAAATATTTATGTTCCATGCTCACCAAGATTTTTGTAAATTTCTTCACACTGCTCCAAGGTCATCAACTTAATACCAAGGGCAACAGCAAGCATACCACCTGTCGATGTTCCACATATAAGGTCAAATAGTTCATGTATCCTCTTTCCAGTTCCCTTCTCAATTTCTTTAAGGATCTGCACAGCTGCAAGACCTTTCATGCCACCTCCATCCATCGAGAGTATGCGTAGGCCTTGTTTTGGTATCTGTCTCCCTCTAATAGCACGCCGCAAATTTTCATTCTCTCCTACAAAAAGAAAGTAATTGGATAATCTTAGGATCTAAAGATACTCGAAATAAAAAAGTCAAATCCAAAATATATACCAAGAATTGCCAAAGCACGAGCTGCAGCTTTATTTACAAGTAGTTCAGGTGTAAAAGTCAAGCGCATGAGAAGTTCCTTCAAGCTTTCAGAGTTGACAAGAAAGCGGCGATTCTCCAGACAGAAGGCCAGATTTCCTACAGCTATCAAAGAAAGCCTTTGCACCTGATTAAATACAAAGGTTTAATCATATAGAATCAGTCAATATAAGAGTGATCATTATCAGAAAGCTACCTCTGGGTTTTTATGCGCGCACAATATTTTTAATGATCTCAAAACATCCCTGTTTAGCATCTTCTGAGCCACAGTATCAGATCCAAAGGCCAGTGTTACCAGAACGTGCAGCACGGAAATCAGTTTTTCCTGGGCTGGAGACTTCAAAACATTTCTTATGCGCTGCATGATGTCGCATTTCATCAACTGTATCGCCACAGAAACATCTCTAGCTAGGATTGATAGAGCAGAGCAGGCTTCTTTGACCTGAGACAAACCTGAACTATAAAGACAGTGCACAAGAGAGTGGAGAAAGAAAAAGACATGATGTCCTATGTGACATCATAAAAGGAAAGTGTAGCTAGTGTACCACATGGCGGTTGTCACTACTTATCATGCTTATGAGCTGCTGCAACGCATTCTCATCTTTACCAATAACTGCACGGTTCCCCTGGTCTTGCATTATTATCTTGGCTAGTGCAGAGGCAAGCAAAGGGTGATGGCAAGAGGAGAAACGGAATATGAGAGAGAAAAAGGCACTCAGCTTGTGTCTAGATGCACCAAAATAAGAAATATTCTCCATCTGTAACACAACAAGAGAAGCAGTTCATTTCATACATTTATTATGCTCATTCAAAGGCATGAGCATACGAAACAGCTAATATTTGTTGAGCTGTACCTCTATTTGCACAGTCACCGATCTTAAATTTTCATCGGCCACAATCCTGATATTGGCAAGAGACAAGTGGCGTAGCTTCCTTAAAGGCAAGATCTCAGGAAGGAATTCAAGTGGATTGCCAAATAACCTCAGTATCTGTAACTCAACCATATCCCTGCCATCCAACTGGAGAAAAGCATTAGGCAAGAGAAGAGAAGAGAAAGCTATATATTCACATGCATAAAAGAAGTAAGTTGATAGTCAATAAAGTGACCTGAAGTCAAGAAGAGGCCGAACAAGTTTGTTATGCTCTAACGATAATTCCACCAGCCCAATGCACTGTTTCAGCTCCACTGCTCAAAATTACCAACAAAAATATAAGTGTGGTAGATTACTAACTCTAAAAAACAAGATTATACTTACCAGGAACCGAAACAAGCATGTTGTTGTCGACCCTGAGAACTTTTAAGGTTTTTAGTTCACCAAACTCATGTGGTAAGTGTGATAGCTTGTTGTTATCAAGGTATATTTTCTCAAGAATTGGCAATCTAGTTAGCTCAATGGGCAGTGTCTGGATCAAAAAGTAAGCAACCTGTTAGTATCAAACTACAGAAGGAAAAGAAACATGCCTGCCTAAAAGTTTTAATTTTTTTTCTAAATTGCATGGGCCCACTTTTTCTCAATACCAATATGTACCGTTGACAATGAGAATCCAAAAATTAAAAATAGCCTTGATAACAAAGTCATACTTTTTCTGTACTCAATCGTCCACATTTCTGCAAATATGGAAAAGAAAAATATGAAGAAGAACAGGTAATTAGTAATTACCGTTAAACCACATCCACAGAGGCTAAGCAAAGTGATACTTTTCCAATGGTCACCATTTCCGATGGGAGTCCCGTCACCAGAAAGAACCAAATCCGACCTTAACAATCGAACCAGAACTCCGACTCCATCACTCTGCTGACTCGACCCGCCTGCCTTATACATTATAACCGCCCGTAACGGCTCCCTTCTCTTCTCCACCTTCATCTCCACTCTGGCGGCATTTCCTTGGGTCTCTCTCAATTCAATCGCAACCGCGTCTTGCGGCACCGGAAGCGCCACCATGAGTTGAGATCGCAGCTTTAGCGCCACCTGGTCCTCGTCCTCTCCCGACACCCAATCGAGATCGATCCAGGAGCCCAGGTGTTGGTGGTCTTGGGACGAGGGAGTAGGCGATGGTGGCGATGATGCAGTGCGGTCAGGAATTTCCGTGAAATCTTGGTATCCGTAGTTAAGAGATAAACGGAAGGTATCGGAAGGCCATTTCCATCCCAGTCCCCAAGACATTGTGATCGGAGAGTCAAAATGAGCGGGTAATTGAATTGTTGTGATCCCGATCTGATGATTTATCACATTTGCATTTCTTCATGGAAAGAAGAAGAGAAGTTGGTTATGTTTTATTGTTGTGGGTCGCAGTTCATAGAGATTAAAAAGGCGGGAGCTGGATGAAAGAAAGCCGGAATTTATTTGTTTTGGTTTCCTATGAAATCTACCAACTCCTTGTTTGTTTGTCTGACCCACGGCCACCCTTGTTCTTTCTTTTTGTCGTTTTCAATTCATAAAATAACACAGATTCACCAAACCACGCCATCTTCTCCATGTATTTGATCGGAATGTAAACGGCGTCGTCCACCACTCCCACTCATAATTCATAACGCTCTTAACTCTTAACTCTTAACTACTAGATATGTGATATGTCATCTGATGGATGACCCATGTTCTTTTTCATTTGTTTATACAAATTGATATATGTATTTAATAGTTGTTAAATGGGTACTTATTTTTATAAATTGATACCTGAATTAGAAAAGGAATTAGACTGGTCTTTGAATTTAGAAAAAAATAATATAATATATAATATAGATTCAAAGGGCGTAAAAAGCCTTTGAATTTTTAGAAAAAAATTAATTAAGCACTTGAATTAGTTTTGAACCAAAAAATTTAATTAATTATGATTTTTATCAATTTTAACCATTAAATTTTTACAATATTGTTGATATGTTGGTGTAGTGCGTCGTATCACAACGTTTTTACTTGACATTTTAAAAACAAATATTTTATTTAAAGAATTTTTTAAAAGTTCTAAAGATTCTAAAAGACTTATAAAATTTATAAAAAAATATTTTTTTAAAAAATGTAAATGCAACATGATAGAATTGTAGTGTATTATGTGTCAGTAATATCTAAAGAAAAAATTTGTCAAAATTTAATGGTCAAAATTGGTCAAAGAGCTTAATTGATTAAATTTTTTGGTTCAAGAGTTTAATGGGTGAAAAAATTCAAAGACTTAATTGATATTTTCCCCCCAAAATCTGATCGGTTAATGTCGTCTCATTAATTTGATTAAGTGCTAATATGTTATTTTAACACATTAATCGTCAATACATGTTTGAGCAAGTGGTTAAGCCTCTCGTTGACATCCCCTCCCCACTCTAGGTTATGGGTTCATTATCCAGCGGATAGAGGTGTGTAAAAATATCCGATCCGATTATTCGATGATCCAATCTAAAATTTTGGATATTCAATTTACTTTTTATTTTCCGGATCAGATGCAGATCGTAATATTTTATGTTTCGAATTATCAGAAGTTCAAAAATTCATGAATATGAATCTTGTTATATTTAGTAATTTGAAGTTTTTTACATATGAATTTCGAATTTTCCATAGATGAAAATCTTGTTATATTTGACAAATTGTTGCTTGTGATATTTGAAAATTCAAAATGTTCATAAATACAACTGCGAAATCCGAAAAAGTACTTAAATCAAATAATATATTCGGATATTTAATTTTTTAGATCGGATACGGATCGCTATTTTACCGATTAAAAATTTAAAATATTCGATTTTCAGATTGGATCAAATCCGATATCAAAAAATGCACATACCTCCCAACCAAAACATTTTCTTCTTTTTTTTTTCTCTAGGTTTTGTTGAAAAGAATTAACACATGAATATGTTTTAGAAGTATCAAATTCAGATACCAATTTTAAAAAGATGAAATGCGAAATCGAAAAAAAAAAACTGAATTCAAGTACAAATTTGTATAATAAGCCTATAACATTGGGTTATAATGGAAAATGGGTTAAAATCAAAGGAAATTAAGCCTAATCTCCGGGCGAAGTTGATTGCAAAACAATGAGCCCAATCATTGAACACCGACCCAATTTCCTAATGCTTGAAGAAGATTTTATTAGATACCATGACTAAACTTAGCTAGTGGACCAAATCTCCATAATCAACTATTAGTTTATTACTAATTGCATTAGATTTAGATCCCTATTATAGGATAGGAGTGAAACTTCTTTCTTAGGGAAATAGGACGGCTACACCGTTATTACTACTGCTTATTTCTCGGCTTTTTGGTATAAAAATATAGAATGGTCTCAGCAGGGGCAAGTTCCAACAACCAATACCCCCAACGACCTAACTTGGTTTGGCAACGTAATCAAAACCCTCGGAAAAATACTCTATTTTTTTTTTGTTGCTGCCCGCGTCCTCAACTCTGGTTTGCTTTTCATTTTCTCGCCAAACAATTTTTAGTTTGGTCGCTAACAGGCGTTTGCCCACCATTTTTAACCTTCAAATCTACGTTTAGTGACAGCTGAATTTTTTAATTTTTCACAACACCTGGATTTTTTTTGTTGCTGCCCGCGTCCTCAAGACCCGTTTACCACCCCAATGGCAGAAAAACCTGGATTTTTTTTAAAGAAATGTAGAAGTACAATCTTCTTGATTAACAATTACAAAGATATACATTCAAACTGCTACAAGAATTATTAATCATCACAAAGAACAAATTGAACATAACATATAATGAATAATTCTGAGCAAACACATTTGGTTGATTGGTCAAGTTGTTCACTTTTGTTCTTGCATATTTTCCTAGGTCTCTAGATATGATTAAGGTTAGATTTAAGTTTTGTCAAAATAAATAATGAATAACTTACGCATTCAAGATTTAAGTCAAAATAAATTTTAGCCATAGGGCATTTTAGCCAAGGCCTCATTGGAGTAAGGTTTCAACTTTCAAGAAACTATCGGAAGATAAACATAAACATAAACATAAATGATTAAAGTCTGAAAGCTTACAGAAAACTGGTTTTGAAAGCGAGGATGTCAACTTGTAACGAATTAATGTTCTATTCTATAAGCCCAACATTTCCTGTAAAGTTATACATTCAACTTCAAGTATATCTATAATTCATATCGATTTCTCAACTAAGATCTCCATATTCAAAACCATAATTCACCGCATGGTAGCCGAGAAAAGAAAGAGATAATGCCTTCAATTCCAAGCGGAAGGCCAGAATCCATGAATCCGATATCCGGTCTTCCAATTATCCAAGAAAATCACTTTCTTCACTGCCCAGAAGGAAAGGAGCAGCGCAAAAAGCATGACCGTGCGCTTGGCCGTCGCACCCTTAACATAAACAAGGGCATGGGTCACGAATGCTAGCAGTAACCCCACAATTGTATAAAGAAAACCAACGGTGAACCCTTCCGCTCCAAGCTGCATATCTGATCCTTGGTAAAACAACACCAATTTGTTTGGATCCTCCCTATCACTCACAAACATTGGCATTTCCCTTATTATGTTGTGCATTGCACCCGAAATGCTGAAGAAGTAAACAAAAACCGCACCGGAAACCCAACTTCTGGGATCGTGTAACAGGGTTTCGCCTGCAACTATCTTTTTTACAACCAAGGGAGACCAAACTAATAAAACGAGCGCGATGAGACCCAGTTGCATTTTAGAAAGGATGGGAGGGCGATGGATTGGACCCACGGGGAGTTTAGTTCTGGACTCGATGAACTCGGCCATTGACTCGGCGAATCGGGAGAAACCGGCCTGCTCCATTTCTTCCGAGTCATCTTCCAGGGATTCCGTTGCGGGACCGACGAGGCGGATGTGAGGAATGGAGTTGACGCCGAAAATCTGGAAGGAAGGTTGGGATTCGCTGAACTCAATGTCGCAGAAGAAGAGCTTGGTGTTGGAGCTGTTGTGGTTGGTGATGAAGGAAGAGGCGACGATCGCGAATTCCCGGCGGATTTCACGGAGGCGGAGTTCAGGTTTGTCGTGGAAATGGGTGGCATCGAAGAAGATGATGAGTGAATAAGGGCGGGGGGTTTTGGGGTTGGTTAGGAATTTGGAAACGGTTGGGTCGTCTAAGTGGATAACTCCTGATTCTGATTCGGACTGTAGGGTTAGGAGATCGGCTACTAGCTCCGATTCCGATTCAGCTGACAAAGTTACAAGGAAGAGAGAAAGGATAATGATCGAGATCGTGAAGAAATTCGCCGCCATTTTTTTTCTCTCTGTTTGTGTTTATGGTTTTGGCGCAGAACGGTTTGCTTTTAACATTCGAGAGGAAGACATTGTACGACACCGTTTCATATGGCTACGGAGGCTTTCGACTTTGGGCCTACGAGAGCATGCTGCGTAGGACTTGGTGGTAGTACTTTTTTCGAAACCGTTTGAATTTAACGGTTGGGATGTTACCTTTTCTTATCCAACGACTAATAATATGGAGTTTTAGGCCGTTTAATATTTTTTGAAAAATACATTTTTATTAAATAGAGATATAATTATATTTGAGTAAAATTTATTTTACACAAACCTGTATATTTAAACTATAAAACTCAAAATTTAAATTTTTAACATTAATTTTTAAATTCTAAACATCGGCCTTAAATTCTAAAACCTACGACCTAAACCTCTAAATTAAAACCCTAACCCTAAAATTCAAAGGCACATGTAAATTAAAGTTTTACATGACCTGTGTATCAAAGTTTTTTTCATTACATTTTTAAGGTAAATGTCTAGATTTAAATTTACATACATAAGTGTAAATGAATCAATTTTGAATGAACAAGATTGTGTTTGTTTTCGATTGTTTATTTTTAGGTGTTCATGTTCGATTTCGTATTCTTTACAATTTTAATATCGTGTTCGTTTGTTTATTTTTGAAGGTGTTTGTGTTCAGTTTGTATAATGTTCATAAACATATTCGAACACTCTCCTTTTACCATTTTACACGCAAGCCATTGAAAAATGGTGAAATTATTGCACTAGTCCTTAAGCTCTTCATACTTCATATTTTGAACTACAAAGTTTGCCATATGTTCAATTTAGTCTATGCCTTCATCAATATTTAAAATATAAAAAATTAAAAAGGAAAGTAGAATTGGATAAACTAGTCGATAAACAAATTTGTTCGTGAACATAAAAAACCAAACACACTTTTGTTTGTGCTTGTTTGTTTATTAAATGAACATAAAAAATTGTTAATACTCGTTTATTTAGCTTAACAAATGAACATAAACGAAAATTATATAAACGATTTATGAACATATAATCGAACCCTCTGTTCATTTGCACCTCTACCTAAATAAAACGAGACAACATTAATATTTAACTACTCAGCCAAATAATAAATCTCTATTTAAAAAAAATACTTTTTGGGAGTAATTTGGAAAAATACTTGTTAACTCAATCACAAAAGTAATATTTTTTAAAAATTTTATGTTTAGAAAGTATTTGAGTCAAAACTATAATTTTAACATTCATTAGTTATCATATGATAGGCTTATTTATAATTTATAAACTTATACGCTACAAATTTAATTTTTAATATATATATATTTTTAAATTTTTATCATACTTTATACAAATTTAGCTATTTAAACATTATTGACCGGTTGGTTAGAGCTAGAGTTGTAAAAACAGGTAATCGGATGCGTTTCAGGTCGGGTATTGTCAGGCCGGGTAAAATCGGATACAGGTCATTTCAGGTCATTTTTCTGTCTTGACTCGAGTCGGGTCGGGTGCGGGTCCATTTCAGGTCAGGTCCATTCCAGGTCGGGTCAAGACGGGTCGGGTCCGAAGCAGATAATTGACAGGTTATTTCAAGTTCGGATACACTTCAGGTCGGGTTCATTTCGGGTTTGGGTAGACTTCAGGTCGGGTTCATTTCAGGTCGGGTTCATTTCAGGTCGGGTTCATTTCAGGTCGGGTTCATTTCGGGTTCGGGTAGACTTCAGGTCGGGTTCATTTCGGATTCGGGTTCATTTCGGGTTCGGGTAGACTTCAGGTCGGGTTCATTTCGGATTCGGGTTCATTTCAGGTCGGGTTCATTTCAGGCCGGGTTCATTTCAGGTCGGGTTCATTTCGGGTTTGGGTGGACTTCAGGTCGGGTTCATTTCAGGTTGAAGTAATTTAAAAAATAATGAAAAGAAAAATAATGAAAATGGGTCAATTTGGAATAAAAATAAAGTTATGTGAAGTATAATGAACAAAAATATCAAAATAAATTTAGAAAACGTAAAAATACAATGAATATGGGTCAAATTGGAATAAAAATAAAGTTTTGGGGACTAGAATGAACAGAAATATCATATTAAAATTATAAAACATTCGGCATTCATTTGAAAAACAAATGAATATGGGTCAATTTGGAATACAAATAAACTTGTGGGGATTATAATGAAATAAACAAATTAAAAGTATAAAACATCAGACAAATGAAAAATAATGAATATGTGTCAATTTGAAATAAAAACAAAATTTTAATGACTATAATGAACAAATATATAAAAAAGATTATAAAATACTAAAAAGGAATTAGGGTCAATTTGGAATAAAAATAAAGTATTAAGGACTATAATGAACAAAAATATCAAATTAAAACAATGAAACATTTTAAAAACAATGAATTGTGGTCAATTTGAAATAAAAATAAAGTTTTAGGGAGTATAATGAACAAAAATATCATATTAAAATTAAAAATATCGGGCTAATTTTTAAAAAAATGAATAGAGGTCAATTTAGAATACAAATAAAGCTTTGGGGACTATAATGGAGAAAACATCAAATTAAAAAACTAACGAAGAAATGTACCAAATTATAAATAAAAAACATTGGGTGAATATAAAAAAATAATGAATAGGGATCAATTAGTAATTGTAAAAATATATACTATCTATGTATTTTAGTATGCCTTAGTCTATATATTAAGAAAGAAGTTAAAATAAACAATATCAAATCAAATTAGTATAACTTAAAAAATATATACTAAAATATATATTATATATTTTAGTACGCTTTATTATTAAATTTGTCTATATATGCCTTAGTAAAAGTTCTATATGTACTATGTATTTTAGTATATATTATATTTTTATTTATTAAAAATAAATATTTTTATTTTTCAAGTTTATATTTATTTTTACTAATTACTTATTAAACAAATCTTTTATTTATTAAAAATAAATCTTTTAATTATATATATAATACATTTTGTTAGATAATTAACATTTTAAAATATTTAAATTATAGATATAGACTTTTTCATAATAGTTCATAATATTACTTCATATCATATATTAAAAATATCATTATTACTTATTAAATATCAATTATCAAACCAGGTCAATATCAGTTCAGGTACAAAACAGGTCGGGTCCAAAACAAGTCGGGTCTAATAACAGGTCGGGTTTAAAATAGGTCAGGTTCAAAACATGTGGATGTCTATCATGATAAGGACTTTATCAAAGGAGATTTGAATTATTTTATCATTAGGATTATTATCTACATTAATTAGAGTTTAATATAATATGTACTTCTTATGCCTATAAATAGATGATTTACTGAAGGCATTGTACACAAGTCAATATTCAGAATAATACAAATCTCTTTCTTTTCTCTCATCCTATTTTGTTCCTATTTCTTCTTGTTCTTGTTTTCACATTATTCACAACACGTTATCAGCACGAGTTTGCTCAGAAGATTTCAGTTACAAATCAAGCTTCTCCAAAGATTTATCTGGTATATTCTTTTTCCATCTTATATATTTCAATTTATAAAATAATATATATACAATAATAAATTAAAACAATATATAATTAATTCCTTGCTTATATTATCATCCATGTGTTGTTATTTATTTTGTTTAATATTTTATTAATCAATTTAATTAATATAAGCTAACAAAGTCATACCTATAATGATAAAATTGTTGTTTGCTGGTATTAAAGGAGAGTAATCATTTTTGTTTAATATTTACTTAATTATCTGTCTGTTATCATCTGTATGTTATCATCCGTCTGTTGGTATTTATGACTTCTATTATATAACAAATAATAATATTTACTTAATTAATCCAATTGTTGTTATTTATTTTGTTTAATAATTTGTTTTAATTTGCCATGTTTGGTTATTATAAATTATATGTTTGTTTGTTTTAATTCATACCATGCCTATATACAATGAATTTATATGATATTTGTTTTAATGGTTTAATCCGAGTATAATTGGCTGGACATCCCGTTCTGCGAGGCTACTGGTCTCAAAGGAGGTTTTTAAATGACCTTGTGGACATGTATAACAATGCCACGTATGAGGATTAAATCTTCTTTATGTTGTTTTTGATTATATATATTAATTTATAATTAATCTAATTTGATTGTTTATCTTTTATAGTACATCAATGGCAAATCTTGCAAAGATTGAGTTTGTGGCTCTTGATATTTCCGGAAAGAATTATTTATCCTGAATCTTAGATGCCGAAATACACCTTGATGCTAATGGTCTGGGAAATACCATTAAAGAGGGGAATGCAGAATCTGCCCAAAATAAGGCCAAAGCCATGATACTTCTTCGCCGTCACCTCCATGAGGGGTTGAAATCAGAATATTTAACGGTGAAAGATCCTCTTATTCTTTGGAATAATCTAAAGGAACGATATGACCACCAGAAAACTGTTATTCTGCCTAAAGCTCGATATGATTGGTTGCATCTGAGATTGCAAGATTTTAAATCAGTAAGCGAGTATAACTCTGCTATGTTTCGTATTACTTCACAATTGAAGTTATGTGGTCAAATTATTACTGATGAGGATATGTTAGAGAAAACATACTCCACTTTTCATGCAAATAATGTTGTCCTTCAGACACAATATCGAGAAAAAGGCTTTAAGAAGTATTCTGAGTTAATTTCTTGCCTTCTTGTGGCTGAGCAAAACAATGAGCTATTGATGAAGAATCATGAATATCGCCCAACTGGCTCCGCTCCATTCCCTGAAGCGAATGCGACATTTTATAGCGGAAGAAATAAAAGTTACACCAACCATCGTGGTCATAACTATGGGCGTGGTCGTGGTCGTAGTCACGGTCGAGGACATAGGCGAGGTGGTCGTTTTAAAAATAACTATACCCACCGTAAGTGGAACAATAAAGATGACAATAGTGCAAAAGATCAACCCAAGAAAGAGGAATCTATGTGTCATCGATGTGGCAGCTTAAATCATTGGGCCCGTGCTTGCCGTGTGCCAAAGCATCTTGTGGATCTTTACCAACAGTCAATCAATGGTAAAGGAAAGAAAGTTGAAACAAATTTTGCTTATATCAATGAAAAAGATGATTATGGCCTTGGCAAAGATGATTATGGCATTACTGGCACTAGCAATGGCGATTATGGCTTTACAGATATAGATGTTAATGATTTCCTTATTTCCCCTGAGAAGAATATTTGATTTTTATTTATTTTTGTTTTGTTTATGTTTATTATTATTTAAGGAAAAGTTTGTTAGAAAGATATAATATTTTATTAGGAATTATATATATAAGAATAAAATTCATGGATGTTATTTATTTTGTTTATATTTTGAATATTTTTGTAATATTTATTTTATTTTTCTTTGAAGAATATGGTTCCGTCTCAAATACAATCCGTCAAAAATGGTGACGATTTATGCTTAGCGGACAGTGCAAGTACTCATACTATACTTAAGCACAAGAAATTTTTTTCCCATTTAACAATGTAAGGGAATAATGTGAGTACTATATCCGGAAGTGCTAATATTATAGAAGGCTCCGGAAGAGCAAATATGTTATTGCCAAATGGAACTCTATTCCATATTCATAATGCGCTATACTCTCCAAAGTCGCAAAGAAACTTATTAAGTTTTAAAGATATTCGCAATAATGGATATCATATTGAGAGTAATTGCCAAGGAGATACTGAATATCTCTATATTACAAGTATAACTCAAGGCAATAAGAAAGTTTTAGAAAAATTACATGCACTGTCATCCGGATTGTACTACACAAGAATTAGTGCAATTGAAGCACATGCTATTGTAAACTATAAGTTTACCGATAACTTTATTATTTGGCATGACCGGTTAGGCCATCCCGGTTCGATTATGATGCGAAAAATTATCGACAATTCATGTGGTCACTCATTGAAGAACCAACAGATTCTTCAAAGTAATGCCTTTTCATGTGATGCTTGTTCTCAAGGCAAACTAATTATTCGACCATCACCAGCTAAAGTAAATTATGAGTCTATCAATTTTCTGGAACGGATACATGGTGATATATGTGGGCCTATACACCCTTCTTGTGGACCATTTAGATATTTTCTAGTTTTAATTGATGCATCGACTAGATGGTCACATGTATCCTTGCTATCAACCCGCAACTTGGCATTTGCGAGGTTACTTGCTCAGTTGATAAAATTACGAGCACATTTTCCAGATTCCCCTATAAAGACAATTCGTCTTGATAATGCTGGTGAATTTACTTCTCAGAGTTTTGATGATTTTTGCATGTCGATTGGAATAAGTGTTGAACACCCTGTAGCGCATGTTCATACACAAAATGGTCTTGCAGAGTCCTTTATCAAACGACTTCAATTAATTGCAAGACCGTTACTAATGAAGTCAAAACTACCGATTTCTGCATGGGGACATGCCATTTTACATGCAGCATCATTGATTCGCATCAGGCCTGTAAGTTATCATAATATCTCCCCATTACAAATGGTTTTTGGTCAGGAACCAAATATCTCTCATCTTAGAATTTTTGGATGTGCGGTATATGTTCCGATTGCTCCACCACAACGCACAAAGATGGGTCCTCAAAGGAGGTTGGGAATATATGTCGGTTTTGAATCCCCTTCGATAGTTAAATATCTTGAGCCTATGACGGGGAATTTATTTACAGCTCGATTTGCCGATTGTCATTTTAATGAGTCAGTTTTCCCAACATTAGGGGGAGAAAATAAACAGCTGGGAAAAGAAATAAGTTGGAATGAATTATCGTTATCTCATTTTGATCCACGTACCCAACAATGTGAACTAGAAGTTCAAAGGATAATTCATTTGCAAAACTTAGCAAATCAATTGCCAGATGCTTTTGCTGACCCTAAAAAAGTGACTAAGTCACATATACCAGCTGTGAATGCTCCGATTAAGATTGATGTCCCAGAAGGACAAACTCTAGTTGCTAATGAGTCAAACGCACGCCTGAAGCGTGGTAGACCAGTAGGTTCCAAAGATAAAAATCCTCGAAAAAGAAAAGGAGCTATATCATGTAATGGTCTAATCGAGGAATCGATGGATTATGAAAAATCTCGAGAAGAGATTAAAAGGTCTCCAAAAGAGACATTAGACATGAATCAGGTACCTGATAATGATGAGATCTCAATAAACTATATCATGTCTGGTAACAAGTGGAACCGAAACAAAATCGACGTCGATAATACTTTTGCATGCAATATAGCACTAGAGATTTTGAATGATAATGTGGATCATGAACCATTGTCAATTGAACAATGTAAGCAAAGAGATGATTGGCCAAAATGGAAAGAGGCAATTGAAGTGGAACTAAAATCTCTATCAAAAAGAGAAGTATTCGGGCCTGTAGCCCGTACACCGGAAGGTGTAAAACCTGTGGGGTATAAATGGGTTTTTGTGAGAAAGAGAAATGAAAAAGGAGAAATTGCGAGATATAAAGCTCGTTTGGTTGCACAAGGATTCTCACAAAGACCGGAAATTGATTATGAAGAAACATACTCCCAGTGGTGGATGCAACCACTTTTAGATTTTTGATTAGTCTGGCAATAAAAGAGAGACTTAATTTCCGCTTAATGGATGTTGTTACAGCCTATTTGTATGGGCCTCTTGATAATAATATTTATATGAATCTTCCGGAAGGTTTCAAACTGCCTGAAGCAGTTAATTCAAGTTCTCGAGAATATTATTCAATCAAATTGAACAGATCCCTTTATGGATTAAAACAATCTGGGCGCATGTGGTATAATCGCCTCAGTGAATACTTATTAGCAGAAGGCTATAAGAATGATCCAATTTCTCCATGTATTTTTATTAAGAGATTTAGCTCTGGATTTGTTATTATTGCTGTGTATGTTGATGATTTGAATATTATTGGGACTCCTGAAGAGATCTCATTGACAGTAGAATGTTTAAAGAAAGAATTTGAAATGAAAGATCTTGGGAAAATAAGGTTCTGTCTTGGATTACATATTGAGCACTTAAAGGATGGAATCCTTGTGCATCAATCAACATACATAGAAAAAATGTTAAAGAAATTTTACATGCATAATGCACATCCATTGAGCACTCCTATGGTTGTTAGGTCACTTGATGTTGACAAAGATCCATTCCGTCCTCGAGAGATGGATGAAGATATTCTTGGTCCAGAAGTGTCATACTTAAGTGCTATTGGTGCATTAATGTATCTTTCTAGTCACACACGACCTGACATATCGTTTGCTGTCAATTTGTTGGCAATATTTAGTTCATACCCAACCCGAAGACATTGGAATGGGGTCAAACACATATTTCGTTATCTTCAAGGTACGAAAGATATGGGATTATTTTTCTCTAATCTATCCAAAACAGAATTGGTTGGTTTTGCGGATGCAGGATACTTATCTGATCCTCATAATGCTCGATCACAGACTGGTTATGTTTTTACATACGGTGGTACAACAATTTCTTGGCGCTCAATGAAACAAACAATTACTGCTACTTCCTCTAATCATGCTGAGATTTTGGCTATACATGAGGCTAGTCGTGAATGTGTGTGGCTAAGGTCTGTAACCAATCATATTCGCGAAAATTGTGGTTTACATTCTGGAAAAGTAGCTCCAACGGTCTTATATGAGGATAATACGGCATGTATTGCCCAACTTAAGGAAGGATACATAAAGGGTGATAGAACAAAACACATCTCCCCAAAATTCTTCTTCACTCACGATCTACAAAAGAATGGAGACATTGATGTCCAACAGATTCGTTCATGTGATAACTTGGCAGATTTATTTACCAAGACACTCCCTACTGCTCCATTTGAGAAGTTAATTTATAATATCGGATTGCGTCGTGTTAAAGATCTTATATGATGTATTTATGAGGGGGAGCAAAATACGCGTTGTACTCTTTTCCTTATCCATGGTTTTGTCCCATTGGGTTTTCCTGGAAAGGTTTTTAATGAGGCAACATGTTATGCGTATTAAAGATGTGTGTACTCTTTTCCTTTACTAAAGATTTTTTTTACGGGATTTTTACCTTAGTAAAGTTTTAACGAGGCACACTGTCTTCATAGAAATCCAAGGGGGAGTGTTATGAATATTTATCTATGTGGATGTCTATCATGATAAGGACTTTATCAAAGGAGATTTGAATTATTTTATCATTAGGATTATTATCTACATTAATTAGAGTTTAATGTAATATGTACTTCTTATGCCTATAAATAGATGATTTACTGAAGGCATTGTACACAAGTCAATATTCAGAATAATACAAATCTCTTTCTTTTCTCTCATCCTATTTTGTTCCTATTTCTTCTTGTTCTTGTTTTCACATTATTCACAACATTCATATCATATATTAAAAATATCATTATTACTTATTAAATATCAATTATCAAACCAGGTCAATATCAGTTCAGGTACAAAACAGGTCGGGTCCAAAACAAGTCGGGTCTAATAACAGGTCGGGTTTAAAACAGGCCAGGTTCAAAACATGTCAGGTCTAATAACAGGTCGGGTTCAAAACAGGTCGGGTAAAACCGGATCTCGGGTCGATTCAGTCAGGTAATATCAGGTAATTTGCCAGGTCGGTCTCGGGTTCGGGTTCGTTTCAGTCGGACACAGATCGGGTTCAGTTGCTACAGTAACGGGTTCAACTCAGGTTCGGGTCAGCAACAGTCAGTTACAGTTCGGGTTCGAGTCATCAAATTCTCGAATCAATGCTCACATGCTCAATTACCTTTCAACTTGGGTCCCGAGTTCAAAACGTAATAGTACTAATTGTAAAAAAAAATATATATATATTTTCTAGTGTAAAAAATATATATATATTTTCTAATTTACAACATCATGCATAAAATAATTATTTATCTAGTAATGTTAAAACTTGAACACTTGACATTTTCATATCATAAATCATTCTTCTATAATCCAGGTTATATAAATGGAGTGGGATGCATCGGTCTTGTAGAAAAAATATGCAGGGTGCTTTCAATCTCATGTCGAAAAATAAGCATACAAATGCAAGTGTTGTACATGAATAGGACACAATAATACCGTGACCGAAAGTATCAAAGCCAAATCTTAATTGGACTCCATCTCCATCTCCATCTCCATGTCGAACGACCCAAGCTAGAGAATGCTTCTGCAATGTGATAACTGCATTACCTATATCTATTACTTGAATCCAGAAATCAATCTCTTATATGTACGCTTCTCAGGTTTAAGCCCCATTTTCAACATTTCATCATGAATTTTCATGGCTTTTCTCAGTTCCTTCAAGCTGCAGAGCTCACAGATCATGATGGTAAAACTTGCAGTATCAACCGAGTTCAACCCTATCATATAATCAAACACCCGGACCGCTTCTTCTGCTTTCCTTTCCCTCCATAGCCCTTCAAGAACCATGTTGTATGATATTACATCTAAACTTCCCTTCACTTTCTCCATCTTATCATGCAATGCAACAACTTTATCCATCTCCCTGTTAAAGCAATAATACTCCATCAGCAAACAACACGGCACTGAATCAGGCAATAACCCCTTCTCCAGCATCAGGTCCAAGAGTTGTTCAGCCTTCCTCCAATTGTTTCTTCTGCACTGTGATGTTATATACTTGGACAATTGAGATGGACAAGGATCATGTCCTTGTTTCATGATGTTAACCAACAATCCATATCCATCATCAGCGGATCCATCCTCCTTGGCCTCGCAAAGAATATTTAAAAATGCACTATAGCAACTTTCTTTTATCTTAATTCCCCTTTCCAACATCATCCGATACATGTTTGTTGCTTCATCTATTCTTCCGACCTGGGACATTGCCTTTAATAAAGCTCCATAAGTATCGTCCTGTAATCTAATGTTCTTACCACAAGCCTTGTTAAACATCATTTTAGCTGCATGTGTCCTTTTCGAATCACAAAGCTTTAGGATGATTGAATCATTTCCCGAAACTAGGCGTCTCGGAAGCAGTTGCTTCTCTATCATCATCCTCATTATCCTCTCAATCACATCTCTATTATCATATTTACAAGCCCCATCAAGTACTGAGCTATAGGTACAAAAACTAGTATCGAGTTTTCTGTGTTTCATCTCGTTTAATCGATGAAATGCAGCTTCAAAATCCCCAGTTTTGCTATAAAAATCAACAAGAAGATGATAAATTTCAGAATTATAAATGCCCTTATCTATCAATCTAACAACTTGATCAAATTTCCCACTTTTACAAAGAATATGAGCGACCAATGACCAGGAAAATGAATCAGGGTCAGCACCCCGAAACATGACACCTAAAAAACACCAAGCTAGTTTCATCTCATTTCCTCTCAGTACAGCATCAAGCAGCTGATTATAAGCACTTATTGGAGGAGTAAATCCGTAACTAGTTGCTTTTCTAAACACCTGCAACCCTTCCATAAAAAGACCCTTTTTTGAATAACATTTGATCAACCAACTTAAAGCACTAGAATCGAAATTTGTACCTCTGCAAGCCTGAATCATAGAATCTGCAAGTACCGGAGCAGGATGCGAGTGAATCAGAGAGTCTAGAATGGGGTCCAGGGATGAGGAACAGTCCGACCCGAGTGAAATTCGGATGAGATGGCATTGGGAGTTGAGGTCGGGTTTAAAACCCAGATGGGTTTTGACCCAGTTGAAAAAAGAGAGAGAGATTTGAGGGTGGTGCTGGGTTTTGCGGAGGATTTGGAGGAAGAGAGGCGGGGTTAGTTTGGAGGAGAGATGGAGAGTTTGAAGAAGTGGTGCCCAGTTATGTCTTTGTAAGAGAATGGATGAGACTTGGGAAACCAGCTGGTGTTGTTTGATTTGAGTTCTCCAATTAGAAGAAGAAGAAGAAGAAGAAGAAGAATGATTTGTTGTTGTTGTTGGGGTAAGACTTGAAAATGGTTTGCTAAAACGGTGGGAGTTCATTTGAGTGCAGGTTAGAGTTCAGACTATGGCTCAGCTTGTAAGGCAGATGTTTCAAGAAAACGGTGGTGTTTGATTTCATAGTAAGGGCCCAATTGGATACAAATTAAAGGTCCAATTGGAGACCATAATCTCTCAAGATTGGCAAACTGTGTTCGGCTCGGTTTGTTTATAGTCCATTATAACCTCGTATGTTTTGCTTCTTCTTTTTTGTTCATGTTGTCTTTGTTTCTCAATGAGGTGTTTTGATAACCTCTTTTCATTGTAACATGCTATTGGCAGTGTTATGCATATTTATATTAATAAAGTTTCAACTTTTTTCTGAATAAAAAACATCATTATATTATGTCACATGTAATTTTTTTCTTTATTTTGATACTCGATTTATAGTTATGTAATGTCACAAGTCAAATTGTAATTAGATATAAAAAATATTGCAACTTATTGTTATTTGAAATTAGTAAGTCTTCTATTTTTTTTGATTAATCAAAGGAAAAAGAAATACTATGGCGAATAGAAACAAGTACATTAGTTACTCTAAATCAAATTAGTTGAGATATTTTAAGAAATTTTGTTTAAATAGAGCTTTGCTCTTAGTTAATTCACAACACTTTAGTTTTATTTCCTTGTATTATCTTGAGTATTTGAGTAATAAAGTTTATATTTATTTTCATTTTGAGAGTTTATATTTGTGTCATTTGGTAATCAGAGCCAGGTTGGTCATTAAGTGTTTTATATTATTACTCAACCAAGATGAATGGTGGGATTGCTTCTTTGGGCATAGTTGTAGAAAAAATTGTTGGTAACAGTTACAATAAGTGGAGGTTATGTATGGAAGTGTTTCTACAGGGGCAATATTTGTGGGATCTGATTAAAGGTGATGACACAACGATCCCAACATATACTCCACAAAATGTCGAATTATGACGAAAATTGAAGATCAAGTGTGGCAAGGCTTTATTTGCTTTGCGGACATCGATTAACAAGGAGCATATAGACCATGTTCGTGATTTAAAGTCCCCGAAGTAAGTATGGGAGACTTTTCAACAACTGTTTTCTAACACCCCAATTTAGATCTAGATCTGAAGTAGTATATTCGGGTCACCCAAAATCCGACCCAATTTTTATTTATTTAAAAACCATATATTTAGCCTTTGTTCAAAACATTATATCATCAAATACCTCATATAATTAAATAAACGGCATAAATCAATTTATGAAATAGGAGCTCCAAGATTATACATTGTATATCAAAATAATATTTCAAAATAAAGTTACAAACTCAAAAGTTGTAAGGTCCTATGAATACTCAACCCACTAAATACAAGTATCGTACTATGACAAACACCTTTTGCTGAAATCTCGTACAAACAGTGCTCTTCGATCCTGCGATCCTACGATCAACCTATGCACGGAAACAACGATTCCCAGCGCTGAGCTTACAAAGCTCAGTGGTACACATCTACTATACTATACTTCATGCTAATTATAAACATAAGCATGCAAGCTAGTACGAGCAATAAGGAGAGATAATAAACATGTGTCGCTACTACTAGTCGCTTAAATACACGCTCACAACATGCAAGTCATCAAACATGGCACATAAGGCCCACCCATACCCGGAATCCTACTAGATCATCCAGGCGAAAGTACACAAGGTTCTAACCACAAAGAGTGGTAGCCAACCCTATACATTTGGGACCATCTAAACATCGGGTCCTTCTTTGGCTACATACCCGGAAACACCTAGCCATCGGGTAGTAGCATGAGTCATCTACTCGGAAACACCAAACCATCGAGAAAGGGTCATCGTGTACTAAAAAATACACAGCCATCGAGTAGTGGCATCTCGTATTCGAAAACACATAACCATCGAATAACGAGCATCTCATACTCGGAAACACATAGCCATAGAGTAACGAGCATCTCATACTCGGAAACACACGACCATCGAGTAGATTACGAGGAACGAACACGTACTGCAATACCACTCTTGGGTATCTGGATCCTAACAATCGAATCATGAAATTAATCAAATGCCTACCTGATATACGAGCAACGCGATCCTAAGGATCTCATAATTGTTGCTCTCATATCAATGATTTTACATTACCAAGTTATTAATACGTTATAGAGGAGTGCATAAATATTCTCATTAATTATTTTTATTAGTCCACGTTAACCCCTTTAGTTAAGGCATTAGCCGGTCAATTAATCATACATGTCAATTTTCATCCTTAGCTAGCATTATTGATTATTTAATTTAGTGGGTATCAGTACTCGAATACGAGTATTGGTAATGGTACGGTACACGTAGGTATCGGTGCTCTCACGTATATCGATACAAAATTTACTTACTAGAAACATCAATTTCCCCAAGTACCGGTATAGGTCGGCCCATATCGATACAATAATAAATATGTACCGGTACAGCCAAAGCTCGTATCGATACCCTACCCACAATTTATGTTATTTTAAATAATTATAATATTTACAAGACTTAAATCCATTCATAAAGCTTATAAAAGTCATTAGGATTTGTTTGCTAGCGCAATTAATTATTTAATATTAATTACCAGCTTCATGATCATTTAATCGAGTATTTAGCTCTTAAGTATAATTCCATCAAAACACGTCAATCTATTCGAACAAGCATACAAGACATCACAGTTACCAGTCAATCAAACAATCATCAAGAATTATATGGGCATCTCAAACGACCCTATACGGTCTCTAAAGCCTCTATGAGTCTCATCTTAGTCGTAACATCATCAAGCATCTAATACTATTAGTCTTCAAACATTCGTGTTCACCGTCTACCTATTTTGCAGATACTAACACGCAAAACAATCACATTTATGATGCTCATGAAGAAATAAGAGTTCGAGGTGTACTAAGCTTAAGAAAAAAAAATGATAAATCCTCAACCAAGCTCCTCCAAACATCTCTTTAAATCCAATATTCGAGTCCATATAACCCTCGGATAAAACAAACATTACTCTATAAGCAATCTCACATTAATAGGCTACTTTAGGGAATTAAACACATAAAATTAGCTTACCAGGTTTGAATTTGGTGAAACGGACTACGACAACGTGCTTAGAACGTCGAGAAACCCCTGGGGTAGGGTCCTTCGAAAAAAGTCAACGATCAACACCGGTCAATAATAGTGTGGCGATCAACAACACTGGTGATCCAATGCGGTAGGTTGCACAACAGCAAAGGTGCACCTGAGTAGCATGATCCTGTATGACACAGACCATGGTAGCCATGATGCACTATAGGTGTGGGATCTGGTGTGCGCGGGTGCAAGTGCACCTAGTGAGGCTTATCGGGTGCGGCGCGGTGCACAACAAGCATTATGCACCCGCCCTTGAAGCTGGCGCACACCCATCCTCGAAGGTGGCTTGTGAGGGTACGTGCGGCACCTTTTGGCGGCGACAAATGATCGACGAGCTCTAGATCCGCTCTTCTTTGGCCAATGAGTTTCATGGTGGTGTCGATTTTTGGAGGAAGACAGAAGAGCATGATGTTCTGAGCTAGACCGAACCTTTTTTTCTCCCACCTCAGTGAATGATGATGGCACTGGCGACGCAAGGAGCATTGTCAGACTCCTCTCGGCAAGCTGAAGACGATGGCGGTGAGACGAACGGCGGCGCGAACGGTGGTGAAAACTCCCCTTAAACATATCCCCTCTCTAAAAACTCATTTCCCCCTTCCTCACTCTCTCTCATTTATTTCAAAATTCTTTGGCTTTTTTCCCTCCCCCAATGCTCAGCACATGGCATTAATATTGTGTCCCCATAAAAGTGGGTAAACCACTAGAATGGTTATCTCAATACTTAAAGATTATCACCTACAACTCCCAACTTTATCTATTCTTAATTTTACTCCTTAAATTCCTTCAAATCAAGATTCAACTTAATTATTCTTGAATTGAGCAATCAAACTTAATAGGTCTAACACCCGGATTTGAAACCCAATTCGCTAACCTACAAATTGGACCATTACATGTTTACTAAAAAAATACAACTAGATTGCAATTTATTGAGAATGAACTAGCTTAGTGAATATTTCTTAAAAGTAAAGAATTTGTGTTCTGAAATTTCAGAATTGGACATGGAGGAGCCAGTGAATGATGCACGCTTGCGTCACTATCTTATTCGTGGGATGCAGAAAGATCTTATGCCTTTTGTTTCTTCGATATAAGGGTGGGCAAATCAACCTTCAATTATTGAGTTAGAAAATTTATTTTCTAACGATGAAGCTTTGATAAAGCAAATGACAAGCACTAAGCTTTCTTCCAAGTCAGAGGATGTGTTATTTGTCAAGGATCAAAGGAGGAAGAATTTCTACTCGAAGCCTTTCTCAGGTGCAAGAAACCAGTCTAGAAGCGAGAAGCAACACAAAAGATCCTTCAAGTCTTGCTACAAGTGTGGAAAACTTAGACATCTTAAACGAGATTGTTGAGTGAAAGTGGTGTGTGATCGATGCGAAAAGTCGGACTATATCGAGGCAAATTGTCAAGTCAAAATGCAAGAAGCGACGAATGTTGTACTTGAAAGCAATGGATTTCTACAATCAATTTGGGAGCAATGTTTATCTATTGAGGTGTTTGATCAACCAACAAATGTGTCTTTGTTTTGTGCACCAAGACCAAGATGATGTATCAGTTGATGCTCATGCATTTATCAACTATGATGATGAGTGGATTTTTTATTCCGATTGTTCTCGTCATACTACCGAAAATGAAAAACTTTTATCGGATGTCCGTCCGCATCGTGAGAAGAAGATCATTATAACAATCGATAACTCACTACATCTTGTGATGAAAGAAGGATATTTGAGTGATGGAGGAGTTCATTTCAAGGATGTTTATCATGTTCATGGCCTAAAGAAAAATCTTGCTTCTGTCTCAAAAATAACGTATTCAAAAAGGTATGTTCTTTTTGGTCCTAATGATGTTCAAATTGTATCAAATGTGAAACATATCGCCGTTGATGTTTTGTGTTGTGAAAAAGAAAGAAAGAATCATTGTATTTTCTATCCGCAAGTGATGAATATGTGAAAAAGGTTGGTCACAATGCAAGCTCAAGGCTCTGGTATGCTCACTTGGGTCACGTGGGTTATCAGTTGCTGCAGAAGATATCCACTAATCAACTTCTTAATGGTGTTCCCATTTTTAAAGATATTCGTTATGACAATATTTGTCCAGGTTGTCAATATGGAAAATCACATCTTCTTCCTTTCTCACCTTCAAAGAGTAAAGCATCAACGCCATTGCAATTGGTCTACTCCGATCTTTTAGGACCAACGACAACCCTAGCTACATATGCCTTCATTATGTGATGGTGATTGTAGACGATTTCTCTCATTTCAGTTGGGTATATTTTTTGAAACACAAAAGCGATGCTTTCTCTAAATTTGTTCAGCTCGAGCATGATGTAGAAAAAGAACTTGGGCTATCAATCAAGTGTCTGCGCACAGATAATAGATGGGAATTTCTATCAAACGAGTTTATGGATTACTTTAGAAAGTATGTAATTCAACGTTAAATGACTTGTCCAGAAACTCCACAACAAAATGGGGTTGTTGAGCACAAGTTAGCTCATCTTACATCAGTTTGTTTATCTTGGCTACACGTGAAGAACCTTCTGAGAGAACTATGGGCAACAACTTTTCAAACAGCTTGTCATGTTATAAATCGGCTTCCTCCATGGCTAGGGTCAGAACCATCTCCTTTTGATCGTATATATCGTCGTAAACCCAATGTGAGTTATTTTTTGTATTTTTGGGTCCATTTGTTATGTTCATGTATTGAAACACAATTGAACTAAACTTGATTCAAAGGCCAAGAAATGCATTTTTGTTGGCTATGATACTCATAGAAAGGGCTAGAGATGTATGGATTTAGAGACAAAGAAGGTCATCATATCTCGCGGTGTGGTGTTTAACGAAGTGTCCTGTCAAAAAGATGATGCAATTGTAGCAAAGATGCAACTAGTGTTGCACTCTTTCCCGATGATGTTTCTTTAATTGAAGGATGCATTCAACCTGAGAAAAACAATGAGGCTACCACAAGTACAGAGGCTGCCACACGAAAGAATCCACTGAGATAGAAAAGGCCTCTGGGGTATTTGTCTAATTATGTGGTTGAAATGAATTATTTCTCTATTTTGTCTTGTTTCTTCATAGAAGAGTCATGTGGAAATGAGCCCAAATTGTACAACGAAGCTAAAGGAGTTCTAGAATAGGAAGAGACAATAGTGGAAGAAATTTTAGCACTTACAAAAATGATACGTGGGATCTTGTAACAAAGCTCATTGATGTTGACTTAATTACTTGTAAGTGGGTTTACAAGTTGAAGAAAAAGGCCGACAGTACAATTGATAGATACAAAGCCAGTCTCATTGCTCGTGGATTCTCTCAACAATACGGTTGAGATTATGATGAGACTTTTAGTCATGTTGCAAGAATGATAACGGTTCGAGCAATCATTTCATTAGCTGCTAGAAAAGGTTGGAAGTTATGACAACTAGATGTGAAATCGCCTTCCTTTATGGAGAGTTGGATCATGATATTTTCATGGAACAACCACATGGATTTATATCTAAGAAGTAACCTAATCATGTTAATAACCAAAATAAGAGAACTTGAAGTTTATTTTATTGAACTTGGAAAATCCTAAAATAAAACAACCCTTGCAACTACTTTACAAATCAACCCGTGGCCCTAGGGGTTTTTTAGAACATAACGACGGCGGGTAAACGACAGGGGGATTTAGGTTATCAGTTATGGGGTATGGAGTATGATATCTCCTAGGTTAAAATCTATGCCCTTATATAAGCTTTGGGCTCAAGTATTCTAGGTTAACAAGGATTACAACTTTAATTAAAAGTAAGATTCTAATAAAGACTTAATCTTCAAGTATCCTACTTTTCAGCCGCCTTCCTTGTTTCTTGGGATTTCCTCTCCTTGAGCTTTGGCTTGACATATCTTTTGATCCGGGGCTTGGAAAAATATATGGTTTTCACACGACAGACGAGCATAATTTTCTCTATCTGTCGAGGTCCACTTTGCTTTTTCTCTCCGTAAAATTGCTGTCACCATGCTGTCACGGCAGATCCATGGCAGCATCATCCTCGTCGTCTGCTTGTCCAGTTCAGCTCTTCTGCTTCTCTGCCCTGCGCCCGCCTTCTCCGTCAACTATGGCAGCAACCTGCAAAATCATCCATCTTTTAGTAGAATCCGTGCCTTTAATATATTTGTGATGTTTTGCTGTAAACTAACCTAAATGCAATGCAATGATGCTTGAATGCAGCAGAAATATGGGTTAAAAAGGGTGTACATAATATAACTTTTACACACTCAACACACCCCCAAACTCAAGTTTTTGCTTGCCCTCAAGCAATTAAGACCTAAAAGAAAAATGAAATTTTTTGTGTTGGCTTTCAAATAGTGAACTGTCCCTCACCTGTCGCTCATTCTCTGTGGCGACAGCAACCTATCGGAAAGATTATGATCTGTCCGGAATCTCACTATAGTCCTCGTGCAGTGTGTGCATGCTTGTGAACAGTTATATGCTAGACTCTCTTAGTTTCACTAGAATATTCAACTTTTTAACTCGAGTTTTTATGCCAAAGTTTTATCTTTTTGAAGGCACATTTTCATGCTTCTTTTGTTTTGACTCGATTCCTCTATTTTTTAAGCTAAAGTTTTACTAGAGCCAGTTTTAGGCACCTCTAGTTAACTTCCTAGAGCCAGTTTCGGGCACCTCTAGGTAACTTCCTAGAGCCGGTTTCGGGCACCTCTAGGATTGTTGAGTCTCATTTGCTAAACTTCTTTCCTAGAGCCAGTGTTAGACACCTCTAGGGGCTACTCAAGTGCTAAGCTTCCTATTCTAGTTTGGCTAAAAGAAGTCTAAGCAGTATAACAGTCACAATGGTGTTTAAGTTTTCAGAACTATAGAAAGGCTTTAAACTTCTCCTTAAACTATCCTAAAGATGCTGCCACGACAGAGCTGTCATGACAGGTAAGTTTACTTCATAGTTTTAAGCCAACAGTTTTTTTTAGAGAATAAAAGACACAACAATAATTTAAAGATGTACTAAGACTCCATTAAAATGGAGGGTTGCCACCCCCAAACTCGAGGGTTGCATTGCCCTCAATGCAAATGACAGATAAAATGAAGGTAGGTACATCACAAAATATAAATAAGCAGGCAGCAATAAAAAGAAAATAAAAGACTTAAATTTTAATCGCTGTCTTCACTGCTGCTGCTGACACGGATCTGGCGGCGGCGTCTGGTTTGTGGGACAGGCTGGGTAGGTTGCTCCACGACCTGGATGTCTGAGCTGCTGCCGCTATCCCAAGTGCTGCTGGTGGTGGTGCTGGCCTTGGGCATTAGCTTTCTGTCGGCCACGTGTTTCTGCTTCTTGACAGGCGTGAACTCCTTCGCCAAATTCCTCCTAATAGGAGGTTTTGACTCGCTGTCAGCTGAGGCCGGTCGCTTTGTTCCTCGGGCTGGGGTGTCGGCCGTAGGACTGCCAGCTGCCGTTGGGGCAGGTGATGGGGTGGAAGCAGCAGAATGGGTGTGGTGGGAGGCAGGTGGTGTAGGTGTGTGGACAGGGGTGGGGATTGTGAAATAATGGGCAGGGAAGGTGGGGAAAACAACATCAGGATAATTTAAAGTAGTGGTAATGAAATTTACCGTTGAGTTGGCGAAATCTCGGATTTGTGCAGATTGGTCTGTTTGGGCGGCTGCTGCGGCAGGTTCAGTGGCAGGTTCCTCGGATGATTCTGTTGGGGAGGCAGCCAGGTTGAAGGAGGAGATAGGTGTTGCGACTATCAGCTCCATGAGGCTGGTAATGTTGTTATCGGTCCAGCCTCGTCCTTGGACCAGTTTGTCGGTGGATGCCTCCAGGACAACAGCGCAGCGACAGAGAGAGGTGATCATGAACGGTAGGCAGAGGCGTGAGGTGGATCGATAAGTGCAGTCCAAGACGCTTTCCCTCATATAGCGGCCCACGTTGATAGGTCGGTCGTGCATGATCGAATGAATGAGGGCGAGCCTCTGCTGGTCCACCGTCGTGTGATGGGAGGACGGCAGGATACGCTTCTTGATGAAAGTGTTCCATAGCTTTGCTTCTGGGAGCAGCTGCCCCCTTTTTACGGAGTTGGGGTTTTTCTTGCTTGTATTCCACTCCGTTCCTTCTTCTGTCACCTCTGTCATGATAGCACTGTAGGTGACAGAGTCGAGGGTGTTCAAAAATTGTTGATGGGCATCGTCGTTGTGACCAAAATCGAGGCCATACATATGGTTGATACTATCTGCTGTGAATGGTACCTCTACCCCTCGGACAATGACGGATGTCGCCGTCCTGCTGCCGATGGCAGCGTAGAACTCTCTCACCAATGTGTCATTTAATTCTGCTGGTTGTTCTACGAACTGCTCCCATAGTTGAGCTCGTATTGCGCTCGCGATGAATGGTCGGAGCCCCATGTTCGGTGCCTTTCGGATGTAGATGAAACCCCTTTCTTCCCATAAGTCCTTGGTTGCGAAGGGCGACGCTGCTGCTGATGAAGAGGCTGAAGCAGCACTGCGGCGGGTACGTCTGGAAGACATATTAGTTGTAAGGGTTTTGAAAGTGAAGAAAACAAAGAAAAACGAGAGAAGGAAGCAAGGAAGAATAAGCAGAAGTGAGGAAAATGAGAATGAGAACGGGGTTTTATAGCGGTCGAGTTGCTGCCCGTTTAATGCTGTAACGGCAGGCGTGAATAACGGGGCGACTCTTGAGTTTTGGCGTGCCTGACGCGTCTGACACGCATTTATGCGTCTGTTACGCGTCTGCCACACGCTTCTGCGTCTGCCGTGACAGTCTATTGACAGCCTGTCTTATCCGTGTCTGCGCGGCAACTGGAACGACAGGTTTCAATAAATGGGCTCTGTTGGGCTGATGGATGGATGGTGGGCTTGGGTCACTTCTCCTTTTCTTCTTGACTCCTTTATTTCCTAAAAACAGAAAATAGAAAAAACATTATTCAAATAAAAATAAACCTTATTACCTAATAAATAATAAATAATAAAAATAAATAAAAATAAAACTTAGGTTAAATTAGGGATGCCTTGTGGGGCATCTCCTAAAGTAACCACTTCCTGTATTCATGGGGCTTCAGTCCCCTGATAATGCTTGAGGCGCTGTCCATTAACTTTAAATTGGTGCCCGTCTTTTAATGATCGGATAGTGATGGCACCATAGGGAAAAACTTGTACCACTTGGAATGGGCCAGACCATCTAGATTTTAGCTTCCCTGGGAAGAGTTTCAACCTAGAATTGAACAACAACACAAGCTGCCATGGGCAGAACTGTCGTGGCAGCAACTTCCTGTCATGCCACTTCTTAGTTTTCTCCTTGTAGATCCTTGCATTGTCGTAGGCCATTGTCCGTATTTCTTCAATCTCGTTCAAATCTAACAGCCTTTTCTGGCCTGCCTTGTCCAAGTCCATGTTCACTGCCTTGATTGCCCAATATGATTTGTGCTCGATCTCGACAGGCATATGACAGGTTTTTCTGTAAATCAGTCGGTATGGAGACATGCCTAATGGAGTCTTAAGAGCTGTCCTATATGCCCATAATGCATCATTAAGGAGTAAAGACCAATCTTTCCTAGTTGGCTTAACCATCTTCTCAAGAATGTTCTTAACTTCTCTATTAGATATCTCAGCTTGTCCATTGGTCTGTGGGTGGTATGCTGTCGCGATCCTGTGCTTGACACCATATTTCTTCAAGGCAGCAGCAATAACCCTATTGTCAAAATGTCTCCCTTCATCACTGATAATCGCCTTAGGGATGCCAAATCTAGAAAAGATGTTTTTGTGCAAAAACTTTTGGACTGTCTTGGCATCATTCTTTTGAGTGGCGATAGCTTCAACCCACTTAGAGACATAATCCACTGCTAGGAGGATGTATAGATTTCCACATGAAGATGGAAAAGGTCCCATAAAATCAATCCCCCAGACTTCAAAAATCTCGGCCTCCAAAAATTTTCTGCAGTGGCATCTCGTTTCTCCTCGAGATGTTACCTGCCCGTTGGCACCTGTCACAGTTCTTGTAGAAGTCCTGTGCATCTTTATACAGTGTCGGCCAGTAGAACCCTGACTGCAGCACCTTGACAGCAGTTTTATTGCCTCCTAAGTGACCTCCATATTGTGAAGCATGGCAGTGATGGAGAATGTCTTCTTGCTCTTCTTGTGGTACACACCTCCTTATAACCTGATCTGCACACATTTTGAAAAGAAGAGGTTCGTCCCAATAATAATGCTTAACATCATTTTGGAACCTCTTCCTGGCTTGATAATTAAGATCAGAAGGAAGTATTCTGCTAACTATAAAATTAACGAAATCAGCATACCAGGGAAGTTCAGAAGACTTACCTGCCGCCATGGCTGTCGCAGCAGCGATTGCGGCAGCAAAGAGCTGCTCATCTGGGAAGGTCTCCAGTATGTTTGTCTCGTCGATTGGTAGACTCTGTCCCTTCTCCAACCTTGACAAGTGGTCTGCCACTTGATTTTCTGTCCCCTTTTTGTCCTTGATCTCAAGGTCGAACTCTTGTAATAGCAGGATCCACCATATCAGTCTAGGCTTTGCGTCCTTTTTTGCGAACAAATACTTAAGGGCAGAATGGTCTGTGTGCACTATTACTTTCGTCCCAAGTATGTAAGAACGAAACTTGTCGATGGAGAACACCACAACTAACAGCTCCTTTTCTGTGGTGGTGTAGTTCACTTGGGCGTCATTCAATGTCTTGCTGGCATAATATATGACATGAAATAACTTATCTCTGCGCTGCCCAAGTGCTGCCCCGACAGCATAGTCACTAGCATCACACATAATTTCAAATGGCCGTGTCTAGTCTGGTGGCTGTACTATTGGGGCTGTTACTAGTTTTTCCTTCAGAACCTTGAATGCTTCAGTACATTTTTCATTAAAGTCAAAGGGTCGGTTCTGCTCCAAAAGATGGCATAGGGGCTTGGTGATTTTTGAGAAATTTGCAATGAATCTTCGGTAAAAACCAGCATGCCCTAAGAAACTTCTAATGCCCTTGACTGTGGTCGGCGGCGGCAGCTCCTCTATTACTTCTATTTTGGCCCTGTCAACTTCTATCCCACGGCAACTAATCTTATGGCCAAGGACTATCCCCTCATCCACCATAAAGTGGCACTTTTCCCAATTTAGAACTAGATTTGCTTTTTCACATTTTTCAAGTACCTTTTGTAGATTGCCGAGGCAGCTCTCAAAATCGTCTCCAAAGACGGAAAAATCATCCATGAAAATCTCAAGGAAGTCCTCTACCATGTCGGAGAATATGGCCATCATGCACCTTTGGAAGGTGGCGGGTGCATTACATAATCCAAACGACATTCTCCTAAAGGCGTATGTTCCGTAGGGGCATGTGAAAGTCGTCTTCTCTTGATCCTCTGGTGCGATAGCAATTTGGTTGTAACCTGAGTAACCATCAAGAAAACAATAGTAAGGTTTACCCGCTAATCTATCAAGCATTTGATCAATAAAGGGTAAAGGAAAGTGGTCCTTTCGGGTAGCCTTGTTAAGCTTCCGATAGTCCATACAAACCCTCCAACCGGTCACAGTCCTGGTTGGGATTAACTCATTGTTCTCATTGGTCACCACGGTCATTCCTCCTTTCTTGGGAACACATTGCACCGGGCTCACCCATTTGCTGTCAGAGATGGCGTAAATAATACCAGCATCTAACCATTTGATTATCTCTTTACGAACCACCTATTTCATAGCATGGTTTAGCCGCCTTTGGGCATCTATAGTCGGCTTATGATCTTCTTCTAGAAGGATTTTGTGCATGCATAACGCCGGACTAATGCCTTGAATATCAGCGATCGTCCATCCAATTGCCTTTTTGTGCTGCCGTAACATACCGATCAGCTGCCGTTCCTGTTCCTGCGGCAGCTTAGAAGAGATGATTACGGGCAACATATCATTCGAACCAAGAAAAGCATATTTAAGTTGCCCTGGCAGAGGCTTTAGTTCTAAGGCAGGTGGTTCGACAATAGATGGCTTTTGGATTAAATGGTTATCCGAAGTATAATTCAAAGGTTCGAATAACTTACCTGGACGATTGCCTACCCAATTTACCTCCTCCTGATCTTCAGTATCAGATGTATCGGAATCAGAGGAGTTGCTGTCGTCTTTGCTGTCGTGACAGGTCTGTAGGTGGCTGCCGCAGCAGTGACCAAATTTAATATCGTGACAGCCCGACCTGATGCAGGGTTGATCAAGGGTAACGTAAGTGATAGCCTTGCATTCCTCGTCCACATCAGCATGTTTCATCGCTTGGAGAACATTCAACTTGATCTCTTGATCGTTCACTCGCATGGTGAGTTCTCTTTTCTCCACATCAATCAGTGATCTTCCCGTGGCTAAGAAGGGTCGCCCAAGGATGATTGGTGCGTTTTCGTCTGCCTCACAATCTAAAACAAGAAAGTCAGCAGGAAAAATAAACTTATCCACTCTTACCAAAATATCTTCAATTTTTCCTTCTGGGTGAACGTAAGAGCGGTCTGCCAGCTGTAGAGTTACTGTCGTGGGCCGCGCTTTTCCAATACCTAATTTCTGAAAAACAAACTTTGGCATTAAATTAACACTAGCACCTAGATCACAAAGTGCCTTACCCACAAATTTATTTCCGATTACGCAAGGTATGATGAAGCTCCCCAGATCCTTCTTTTTCTAGGGTGGCTGCCGATGAAGAATACTCATGCAACCTTCTGTCATCTTTACCGTTTCAAACTCCCCAAGTTTAGATTTTTTCGACATAACATCCTTGAGAAATTTGGCATAATCGGGCATCTCCCTAATAGCATCTAACAACGGAATATTAATATGAACCTGCTTAAAAATATCATAAATTTTTTTAAGTTGAGATTCTTGCTTAGCTTGCTGTATCCGTTGAGGGAAAGGTGATAGGGGACGATAATCAGCAATACGTCCTTCCCACTGCATACGAATCTGAGGATGGTAATCATCTTTTTTCTCCTCTATCGCTTCTGCTATCGTGACAGGCTCATCGGCAGCAGTCTTTTTGTTACCTGTCGGGGCAGCTTCCTCGGCAGGTTTGTCTAAGGCAGGTTCCTTTTCTGTTTCAGCTTCTTTTTCCTGCCCTGGTAGTTTCTTCCCACTCCTAGTAGTAATAGCTTTACACTGCTCATGTGTGGGCGGTCTAGCATTTTCAGTATTACTAGAGAATCCTCCATTCTGCCTCGGCTTAATATGTTGAGAAACCTGACCCATTTGTGTCTCTAGAGATTTCAAAGTAGCTTCATGATTTGTCATCCTCATCTCTGTTTTATCTATGAAATTCTCTGTCTTCTTGACAAACTGATTCATATTCTCAATATAAGTACCGGTCTGAGACATAAAGGTGGCCAGAGTCTGCTCCAGAATACTGCTCGTGGCAGGTGGTGGCTGCTGTTGCTGCTGCAGCGGCAGGTGCAGCGGCAGTTGCTGTCGCGTTAGCAATCTAGGTCCTCCATGATTCTGATTGTGTGCTTGCGGATTCAGGGCATTGTTGGGATTACTCCAGGAAAATTTGGGATCCTTTCTCCAATTGGGATTATAATTGTTGGAATTATAATTTGGCTTGTAGTTTCTAACGTATTTTCCCTCTTCTACTTGTATTGGGCACTCATCCCGACTATGATTTCCCTCACAGATGTCACATACTTCCTCGAAAGCAAATCCTTGTAATCCATCATCATTCAATAACCTTTTCATTGCTTTAGTAAGGAATGCTACCTGTGATTTCATAGTGCTGTCGGCTTCATAATCCTTGACAGCAAGTACCCGTTTACCCCCTCTTCTTGCAGTCGGAAACTGCTCCTCATTCTTGGCCAGATTTTTCAAAACTTGTAATGCCTCGTCCGGATCTTTATCCAATAATAGTCCGTTTGCTGCTGAATCAATTCGAATACGAGTTTGTAAGTTGACAGCATTATAAAACTTTGTTACCTGATTCCAGACGGGGAATCCATGCATTGGGCAGTTCCGAAGAAGAGTAGTAAATCTGTCCCAGGCCTCGTGCATCGGCTCGTCATCTTCCTGTTGAAAAGTAGCAATTTCGTTACGTAATCGCTCAGATAAATGCAAAGGATTAAAACAAGATAAAAATTCACGAGATAAATCTGCCCAAGTCATAATTGAACCCGGCGTAAGTTTATTCCACCAAGTTTTAGCTCTGTCCCTCAATGAATGGGGGAATAACCGAAGCCTCAGTATCTTCGGATTAACTCCTGGTAGTCTAAACGAACCACAGATCTCCTGGAATGTCTTGAGATGCTCTCTGGCATCCTCTGTAACAGCACCACTAAACTGTCCGACATTGTTGATCATACTAAACATGACAGGTTTTAGCTCGAAGTTATCAACATCAATATCCGGCAGTGTGGTCTCCAGCTCTACATGATCGTTCAACATGTAGTCACGACACGACCGTCGTCCGGCTGCTGCGGGCAGATCGCCGACAGGCGGTATAATATCGCCGACAGGTGGGTTGTGGGCCATCTTCTCTATCTGTTCTTCAAGGTATTCGTTCCTGGCTAAAAGGTGACGGAGTTGTTTCTTGAGATTGAAGGAACGTTCAACTTCCAGATCTAATGGATACTCAGGATCTTCACCTCTTTTGGATCTGCGCATAAACAAGAAAACCTTGTGAAAAGCAAGAGTTGAAAGCACCAACTAAAAAAACAGAAAAAGAAAAAATAAACACAAAAAGAAAAACGAAAAGTGCAATAAAAGAAAGGTGTAGTTATGTTGCCAATCCCCGACAACGGCGCCAAAAACTTGTTGCGTGTAAAATAGTCTATCGCAATGGTAGTGCAAGTGTACACGACGCAAGTAGTAAAGTGATACGAAGTATCGGATATCGTCTCCACAGGGATTGGGCCAATAGCTTCACCTTAGTTTACTGCACGAAAGTAAAGGGAATAGTTTAGAAAGTTGTCACGAGAATAATAAAGAAAAACGTAAATAAAAGAGTTGGAATATCAAGATAGAGAGAATGGGTTGGTATTGAATTGCTCAGTAGTGCAGGTATTGCAATGCTTAGGAAATCCAGTTCTGTCGTCGCTCCCGTCGCCGACAGCACCTGTCGCGGCGGCTGTCCGTTGGCTGTCGCGGCAGCAAACACACCAACTCCGTACTCCAAGTTTGGCAAGAATCCCAGATCTGCCTTGGCCTATCCCTAGGTCCAAGTCTGTCGATGATCACGTCTTTGATGATACCTCCCGACGTGAATCGAAGGATGAACACCGATGTGTATGAATTCTTCTTTAGCCACTTAACCTTGCCCTATCCCTAGGCACAAGATAGTTCAACTATAAACTAGAGAACTCGCTCTTATTTCTTTCGTATACTTAACTCTCCCAATGCTAAGTAAATGGATAACCTCACAATGCTCTCCCGATGCTCTTGCGAGATGTTAATAACCAAAATAAGAGAACTTGAAGTTTATTTTATTGAACTTGGAAAATCCTAAAACAAAACAACCCTTGCAACTACTTTACAAATCAACCCGTGGCCCTAGGGGGTTTTTAGAACATAACGACGGCGGGTAAACGGCAGGGGCATTTAGGTTATCGGTTATGGGGTATGGAGTATGATATCTCCTAGGTTAAAATCTATGCCCTTATATAAGCTTTGGGCTCAAGTATTCTAGGTTAACAAGGATTACAACTTTAATTAAAAGTAAGATTCTAATAAAGACTTAATCTTCAAGTATCCTACTTTTCAGCCGCCTTCCTTGTTTCTTGGGATTTCCTCTCCTTGAGCTTTGGCTTGACATATCTTTTGATCCGGGGCTTGGAAAAATATATGGTTTTCACACGACAGACGAGCATAATTTTCTCTATCTGTCGAGGTCCACTTTGCTTTTTCTCTCCGCAAAATTGCTGTCACCATGCTGTCACGGCAGATCCATGGCAGCATCATCCTCGTCGTCTGCTTGTCCAGTTCAGCTCTTCTGCTTCTCTGCCCTGCGCCCGCCTTCTCCGTCAACTATGGCAGCAACCTGCAAAATCAGTCATCTTTTAGTAGAATCCGTGCCTTTAATATATTTGTGATGTTTTGCTGTAAACTAACCTAAATGCAATGCAATGATGCTTGAATGCAGCAGAAATATGGGTTAAAAAGGGTGTAAATAATAGAACTTTTACACACTCAACACATGGATCTTTACTAAGGCACTTGCAAATGCCAAGTTTGAAAGTTTTCATGGAGATCTTGGTGTTATTGACAACAAGCATGCACTAAAGGGGATGTCAAAAATTAGCGCAACTTATTTTTATTTGGGATTAGTAAGTCTTTTATTTTTATTAGGACCCCATTATCATATTTTATTCCTTAATTTGTGCAAATAAAAAAAGAGTACATTAGTTACTCTAAATCAAATTAATTGAAATATTTTAGAAAATTTTTAGTTTAAATAGAGCTTTGCTCTTAGTTAATTCACAACATTTCAATTTTATTTTCTTGTATTATCTTGAGTAATTGAGTAATAAAGTTTATCTTTATTTCCATTTTGAGAGTTTATATTTTGTCAATTGGAGGAGAAATTATTAGATAGACTCGGCTCACCACGTCATCCGTGGTCCCATCTATTAAGGCCCATCCACTTCAAAGTAACTACCTAATAACTACTCACTAATTATTAACATGTAGGAAAGAGGTGAAAATTCACGTTGGAAAAAATAAGAGGCTAGGACAACATATGATGTTATGGGTGTAAATGAGTTGAGTCGAGCCCGAGTAGTGCTAAGCTCAACTCAGCTCATTAAGATTTCGAGTCGAGTTCGAGCTTGAATAATTTTAATGAGCCTGAATAATATGAGCTCGGCTCGTTAAGAAATTGAGCCGAGTTCGATCTTGAGTCAAGTTTAATCGAGTCGAGTGTTGACCAAGCTTTGACCAAGTCAGACTCGAGTAGCTCACAATCTATCTCGTCCATTTAAAGCCCTATTAGGAGAAAAAATTCGATACACAAGTTGTGTAAATTTAAGTTTACATAAGCTTGTTAATTTTAGGGTTTAGGGCATTAATTTAGGGTTTAGAGGTTTAGGTTGTTGGGTTTAGAATTTAGGATTTAGATTTTAGGGTGAAGGAATTATGTTTATGGTTTATGTTTTTGGATTTTAGGTTTAGGAATTTTGATGTTAAATTTTAAAAATTAAAAAAAATTAGTATATTATATTTTCGAGTAGCTCGCAAGTTTTTCGAGCCAGGTATCAAATAGCTCGACTTGGCTCGTTAAGAGCTTTGAAACCACAATTTAGGGAGGGTGTCAAATAAGAGCTTTTAACCATTTGATCTAGAGGTTGTTGACATTAAAATTGACATTTTTAAAAGGTTTAATACACATTCCCCCTCCCTAAAGTTCAATTTGGCCACTTTTGCCTCCTAACGTTTTACGACGTTACCTATATTTCCCCAATCGTTAAACAAAACTCATTCTGACCAATCAGAATGCGCCACATCACCTAATTATTTTATTTTCTTAATTTCGATTTAATATATTAAAATAATCATTAATTAGTTTTATTTTACCAAAATACCCCCACCTCTTTCCCCAAACACACCCATCTTCCTCTTCCCCATCCCCTTTGTTCATTAAACTTGCCCTAGAACCTGTGTGGAATTTCGAATGCTTTTGTTTTTTTCTTCTCTATTCTTTGATTTCTTATTTTCAGTGAAACCTTGCATTGATTTGGTTGATATGGTGAATTAGGTTAATTCTGGAGAGGGGAAGATTTGAGGAGTTTGAAAAGACGAAAGGAAGTTTTGTGAAGTATGAGCATCGATAGCCCCAGGAAAAGGAGGGGCTTCTAGAGTTTGAGAGAAGTTGGATAATTCGGGAGAACTTGAGGAGACTTCCATGGGCGATGGAGCTACGTACATGCCTTTGCAGCAACAATAGCATCAACATCAGCACATAATGGAAATGTTTTCAGTTACATAAAAAATGCTTTGTCCCAACAATGAGCTCACTTCAAAGCCCGGTAATATCAAAGACAACGCAGAGCATCAACAATAATAGAAAGAACAACAGAAACCACAACGGTAGCTGTCGTGAAAGAAGAAGAAATTGGTTAAGGTTAAGAAAATAGTGGTTGTTGAGAAGAAGGTGTTAATGGGATCGACAGCCGCAGTCGCTGCAGCAACATCACAGAAGAGTGAATTGGTAGTTAAAGCAAAGAGTGAAGCGGGACTGAAAATGTTACAGTGAGGCGTCCTTATTTTCGCTGTCGATCTGCCGTCCATTCACCGCACCACCACCATCGTTGTGCTCACTGTGGGACTGCCGGAATCATCGTTCGGTGAACGAAGGGGATGGGGGAAGAGGATGAAGGGTGGGGTCTGGGAAAGAGGTGGGGGTATTTTGGTAAAATAAAAATAATTTAATGATTATTTTAATATATTAAATCGAAAATTAAGAAAATAAAATAATTAGATGACGTGGCGTGTTTTGATTGGTCTTGACAAGTTTTTTTAACGGTTGGGGAAATACGGATAATGTCGCAAAATGTTAAGGGGCAAAAGTGGTCAAAATAATCTTTAAGGGGAAAGTTGAAAAAACAAGTATAGTTTTGGGGGAAATGTGTATTAAGCCTTTTTTTAAATATAGATATGCGTAGATTTATTATAAGTTAAGGAGCATTGGAAATATTATCCCAAACGAAAATTTAGTGCAGTAGAAAAGAAGGGCAGGTTTGGGGCAAAAACCCCTTTTTAATATATATATATATATATATATATATATTTGGCTCCCTCCCACTTTTATTTGGGAAAATGACCCCCAAACTTGCCACGTCGGTTAACCTCGCGTTATGTGGGAAGCGAGGTTTGATATCGCGTTCTGCATAACGCGAGTTCAGTCTACGTGGCCTCGTTGTTTGGGTTAACAATTTGACAGAATATCGCGTTCTGTAGAACGCGAGGTTCCCGAGATTTTGAAAGGACGACTGAATATATCGCGCGGACCTTGCGTTCTGCAGAACGCGAGTTCTTTGCAAACCTGGGTTTAGGGTCTAGGAAAAACAAGTGTGGGTAGGCCTGTTCGAGCCCAATTTCGGGCTTGTAAATCGTATATTTTTAGCGAACATCGAGTTTGGGGTCGTAGTACTAGAATTTCTCTATCGTATGACACCAACACAGTCAATTTCCGTCCATTCTGAAATGGTTTAAAATGGCTTCCAAAGCCCTATGCTATCATCATTTTTTGAACGAAATTGCCTTTGAACAAATGTCGGTAGACATGTTCGAGCAGAATTTCATACGTATAAGTTGTAAATTTTTAGCTAACATCGAGTTTAGGGTCGTAGTAATGGAAATTCTCTATCGTATGACACCAACACGATCAATTTCTATCCATTCTACACTAACTTAAAGTCGCTTCGAAAACGCTATCATAACATATTTTTTTTGAATGATTGAAAATATAAGATGACCTACCGTATAAATCGAATTAGACTGACTTTATTGATTCGATTGTTATGGGCGAACTCGCATAAACAAATTACAAATAATTAATTAAGACGAGGGGCTGAGCGATTAGGACACGTAGGCTTTGTGTGTCCAGGATTTAGGCATACATTACAATGCTTCTTTTGTCTTTTTTTTTCTCGATGTTCGACCATATCCTCGGCACAGTGTATTCTTGTAGACCGTGGACGTTCTTTGGCTCTTAGTAGTGCTGGATCTAGGTGTATGGTCGGTTCAGTGTCCACGACATTCGGATCAACCTCATTTCCGATTGGAGGAAACTCTTTTTCGTAAACCTTAAACATCGTTTTGAGTAAGTATACCGGATCAACCAGATGCATGTATTGTATCCATTGGTTTGTGCAAGCAGCAATGACGTTTGCGCACGAGTATTTGAATGTTTGGAATGTTCCACACTCGTAGGTTCTTGCCCTCAGATCTACCACGTACGCGTTGTGCTGAATGCCTTCCAACCGCCTGGAAAATTCTGAAACACGAAACTTGTGTCCTTCTCGCGATAAGAGAGTTGCAGTCATCTATCTTGATTGGCCCAATTGAATATGCAATTTTGTGCGGAAATCCGGATGGACTATGTGTCCACCTACCATGCACTCAGTTGCTTGCCTTCCCAAGGTTGCAAATAGGGTAGCCAAACGATAATAGGTCATTTTGACAATGGAAGTGATAGGCAACTGCCGCACTCCCTTCAGTGATGAGTTCACTGCCTCAGCCAAGTTCGTTGTCATGTGACCATAGCGTTTACCCTCGTCATACGACCGAAGCCATTTTTCCCTCGGGATTTTTTTCAAGGTATTCTACGCCATGTTTGTTTCTCGCTCTCAGTTCCGTGAGCACCTCATCCACCTCTTGTTTGTAGTGCGAGTTGCCTATGAGATGATAGATGAATATTTATAGGTGAACAACACATACAAAAAGGTTGTAAATGAAAGCGAGCAACAAGTAATATAGTAAATGAAAATGACATAAAGGACGTACCCATTGTGAGCACCATTTCACGTTCATCACGGTTCTTGAATTGCTGCAGGTAGTTTGCGGCTATGTGCCGCAAGCAAAAACGGTGGTAAATGTATGGAGGCTTCCAATAGTCACCCAAATGTTCTAGCGCCCACAAGAGCGCTGTGCCTCTGTCAGAAATAACACACACCCCTCCTTCCCTTGATCATATTACAGGATCAAGGACATATTTTCGTAGGTTCCAAAGGAAGAACATCCAAGACTCCAAATCCTCCTTCTGGACGATTGCGAATGCAACAGGAACGCATTTTCGATTGCCGTTCTGTGAATTAGCTAGAAGTAGGGTCTGTGTATATTTTCCGTACAACCATGTGCCATCGATTTGGACCATCGGTTTGCAGTGCTTGAATGCATTGATGCACTGGGGGAAAGTACAAAATAATCGGTGGAATTGACAAACACCTCGAACGACACGATCATTTTCTTATGCCGGAACCGTATCAAGTTTGACAACCATTCCAGGGATGTGTTTCTGCAGTAGATTTACAGAACGCGATGTGTTTCTGATGCACTGGGGGAAAGTCCAAAATATCGCGTTTTCCAGAACGCGAGGTTCATTTACATCGCTTCCCAAAGGACGCGAGCTCTTCTATAAATTGGTGGCCCTACCCCCATATCAACCACAGAGCGCGAGTTCTTTAATTTTTTACAACAAATTATCCTTATTTTACATTCGATATAATATAGAGCTTACCACGCAACGAGGCGAATCACTGCTGTCAGTATTGGAGAACAAATCTAGAGGTATTACTTTTTCCTTTTCTTTTTAATTTTTTTAATTTTACATGCATTTTGCTAACTATTTTATTTTTATTTTTTTTTATTTTTGAAGGGAAACGAGCGTCGGTTAACATGTTACCTTAACCGTATCTACAACCAACCAGTTCCTGCTGTTATGACTGGATTGATCGCGCTGGTTTTGGCCACGTAGCAAGGATCATATGGGGTGAAGTGTAACCCATCGTTGATTAGCGCGCTAATAGAACGGTGGAGGCCATAGACACACACGTTTCATCTCCCGATAGGCGAGACAACAATAACGCTAGAGGATGTTGCCTATCATCTAGGGTTGCCTACAGACGGCAACATTATTACGGGTGTCGCGTTGGGGCATTGGCCAACTGTATTTGCTGAACAAATGGGAGTGATGCCCCTAGAGGATGTGTGGGACGGTGGGAAAATAAAATTATCTTATTTGGAGGCTGAATTTGGAAACCCTCCCCCATATGCGGATGAAGTTACACTTTAGGTATTTTTTTTCGATTTTTTCACTATTTTATATATTTTTAATATATATCATTTATTTAAAAATTAGGACGCCTTTATTAAATATTTAGGATGCTTTTATTAAATTTAGGATGAAATTACAAATATTTATTTGAAAATTAGGATGTCTTTATTGAATATTTAGGATGCTTTTATTAAATTTAGGATGAAATTACAAATATTTATTTGAAAATTAGAATGCCTTTATTAAATATTTAGGATGCCTTTATTAAATTTAGGATGAAATTACAAATTTTTTTTTGAAAATTAGGATGTCTTTATTAAATATTTATTTTTACATCGGTTTGCGCGTGCCCACATCTTGCGCATTATCGGCGGGATATTAATGCCAGACAAATCCCGCACCAAGGTGTATGTGATGTGGCTTCATATTACAAATTTCGATGAATCTAGAGAAAAATGTTGGGGAGCAGCTGTCTTGGCGTTTCTTTATAGAGAGCTTTGGAGAAACGTGGACGCATCTAGATCAGCGATGGGAGGATGCTGTTTACTCCTTCAGTCTTGGGCTTGGTTTCAGATGCCTTTTTTAAGCCCGCAGCGTAGACAGCCCGCTGCCTATTCATTTCCGCTTCTACGGAGGTACTACGTAATCTATTATATTTTTTTTCTATTTTTAAATTATTTTATTTAACGAATTGTTATTTTTCATTACTGATAGGTGGAGCGGAACACTGACCCACCAGGGCCTGCCGAACAACAAAAAAGAATACATGCTTGTTTTGGATAAGTTGAGGCATGACCAGGTAATTCGAAAATTAATTTGAATTTTTTTCATACTATTTTTCCAATAATATTTCATATAACCGTTAGAAATGTTTTCATTTTTTTAGTTCATGTGGAGGCCCTACGCTTTAGAGGATATTTAGCAGATTACTCCACCCAAGATTCTGCGTGAGCAGCAAGTATGGATTTCCGTAGTGCCGCTGATCAACTACAAAATTCTCTTGTGACATGCTACGGATAGGGTTCTCCGACAGTTCGGGTACGTCCAAAATATTCCACTCTTGACTCCACAAAATATGGACCAATTCCACCATCTGACACGCCAGGGGAAGACGGAGGTTGACTAGTCCATTTACCACGCTGACTAGATAGCGTTTTGGGATAATCGATTTGCCCGCCGCCCACCCCTTCTCCGACCCATTATGGAAGGGGGCGATTCGGTCGATTTCAATTACTTTCAGTGGTATGGGGTCAATAGGAAGCAACATATCCTTACTGAGGACGAGTACGAGCAAGAGCATCCCCAAAACCGCCCACGCGTCACACGTCGAGCGAGCCAGAGCTAGTCGAGGCAGCACGGTCCGAGACCGCGACCTGACACTGCAGGGGCCTCATCTTCTGGCACATCATTTCAGACTTTTAGCAATCCTTCGAGTTTCCAGCAGATGAGGCCTCCACCCAAGTTCGTCTTCTTCGATGCCTACCGTCCCCATATGCCGACGAGTGGCCTTCTGCTTGATATTCCACTGTTGGCATCTCAGTTTGACTTTAGCATTGTGGAGCAAACACCACCGGGTAGCTTGTTTTACTCCCCGCCTGGGCCCAGCAGAGGTCCGCGTATCGCGGACGATGATGGGGACCAGGGCCCAACAGATGATGTTCGGAGGTATCCAGATCGTGACCGCCGTCCACCCAACTGCGGAACGGGTGGACATAGACATCATTAGTCTTTTCTTAATTGATATGTACTTATATTTATAATATTTTTATTCCATACATTTGTTTTTTATAATGCCGTATTTTAATTTTGTTTATCTATTATAATTAAACTTTAAAATGTTTATTTAATTTTAGTTTTTAATTAATTTTATGCGATTACTAAACCAAAATTCTCAATTGTTCATCAAAGGCAACTTCATTCAAAAAAGGATGATAGCATAGGGTTTTGGAAGCCATTTTAAACCATTTCAGAATGGACGGAAATTGACCGTGTTGGTGTCATACGATAAAGAAATTCTAGTACTACGACCCCAAACTCGATGTTCGCTAAAAATATACGATTTACAAGCCCGAAATTGGGCTCTAACAGGCCTACCTACGCTTGTTTTTCCTAGTTCTTCAACCCAGGTTTGCACAGAACTAGCGTCCTGCAGAACGCGAGGTCTGCGCGATATATTCAGCCGCCCTTTCAAATTCTCGGGGACCTCGCGTTCTGCATAACGCGATATTCTGAAATACCGTTAACCCAAATAACGAGGCCACGTAAGCTAAACTCGCGTTATGTAGAGCGCGATATCAAACCTCGTTTCCTACAAAACGCGAGTTTAACCGACGTGGCAAGTTTAGGGTCATTTTCCCAAATAGAAGGGGAGGGAGGCAAAACCCTATATATTTATTAAAAAGGGTTTTTTGCCCTAAATCTGCCTAAAAGAAGACCCCAGCGCAAAGCAAAGCACATGAGGTGAGCCGTGCAGTGCAGGTGGGCAGGGGAGGAAGGAATGGTACTATGCAAAAAGGGTATCCCACCGTACCATCGAATGCGAACCAAAATTATTACTATTTCATGGGTCATGGAGTATTAAAGATGAAAAGGGCGAATCTGTGGGTGGTCTTAATGATTGGGTGGGTGGCCGTCTAATGAATACAAAGAAAGAAAGGTTTGAGTGAATGAATGTGAATACTGGGAATGAGACAATAAATAAAAAATTATAAGGTCGGAAAAGGAAAGGGCAACCGACATGACCTGCTAACCTCGCCTCACCATCATCACATCCATTCCTTTTTTAACTCTAGAATTTTCCTTTTTTATTTCCACACTAACCGTCCACGTGGATTGCTTGGCAATAATGGAGGCACACACTGTTGAATTTCCTATCACATTTGTTTAATTCATCTTGCAGACAGCAGATATTTGCACGTGCTGGTCCCTGCAATAACATTGATCCATTTGATAGAGAAAGAAGGCAAAGGGTGTATGTACAGTATAGAGTATAGACTCAAGAAAAATGAGTAGCAATGGCATAGCCATGGCATTGCAGGTAAGATTCCAGATGATCACTCACAGCCTCCTCATCCTCCTTATCATCTTCCATGTGACACTCAACAAATTGAGCACCATAAAATAAATGTAATCAGTCAACAACTTTTAGAGCAAGTGGTTAAAAGTTCTCAGTTGACACCTCCTCTCCTTAGGGATGTGAAATCAGGTAATCAATCAGGTTTCAAGTCAGGTTATGTCAAGTCAGACCAAATCAGATACATATTATGTCAGGTCAATTTAATAATTCTACTCGGATCAAGTCAGGTTCATGTCGGCTCAGATTCAAGTCATTATCATGTTGATTTCAAATCAGATTGAGTTCGGGTTCGGGTCGGGTTAATTTCAGGTTGGGTAAGTTTCAGTTTAGGCCAAAATGGTTCGGGTCCAAATCAATTAATTAACGGGTTAATTCAGCTTCGGATGGACTTCAAGCCAGGCCATGTTCAGGTCGAGTCACGTCTTTGACGGATAAAATTTAGGTCAAGGAATATCGATTTCGGTTGAAGTTCAAGTTGGGTCTTATCATGTATAAAAAGACTTCAGTATGGTAATTGTGGGTAAGTTTCAGATAAAAATAAAATTTTAGGGATTAATATGAACCAAAGTATCCCTTAGGATGCCGAAATATTTTACAACTTATATATATAATTATGATTAAATTGAATTAAATTGAAATTTAAAAGTGAATGTTAGGATTAAAATGAAAATTTTAAACAAGTGAGGACCTAAAAGGTAATTAATCACTAAGCAAAATAAATTAGGAGGCAAATGCCAAATGAGCAATTAATTATTGAATCAAATTTAAAAAGATTTCATTTGGATTTTGGAGGAAAAGAACCTAAATTTAGGGGGCTTAATTCCCTCGAAGTTTTTGTCCTTCCCCCTACCAATTATTTTTTTCATGATTTTAATTAAAGTGGAACCGTGGGTGGAAAATTTTCCTGGGTTTTAAGGTTATGATAAATTACTTTTTAGCTCTTCTAACTTTAGATGTTTTTCATTTAAATCCTAAATTTTCACTTTGTGATAAGTTTTTTTTTTCGACAAACCTCGATGTGTCCCACTTTTTTAGAAAATCAATTAAGAAATGGGAACAACTTGTGTTTTAAAAAAACCTTAAAAAAATCATTTGAAGTCTTCACCGGCCAATAAGGTAGGCCAGACACCATAAAAACAAAATCAGAGATTCATTTGAAAGGGTTCAGGAGTTGGTTAAGTGTGGGGAAGGGTTAACACCCCCATCACGCCCGGAAATCGGTACCAAAACAATTGTTGCTTTTAATTGATGGAAATTATTCGAAATTTTAAAATGAGTTTAATTAGGGGTTCTTGATCGAAAATTAAACTTTAATTATACGAGCTTATCCAAATTGGCGGTTTCAAATTAATTAGACATTTAATTAAAAAGGATGGCGGTACACCGGACAAAAGACTAAGCCGACATCATATAAGCCTGACTGCCGTGTTAGTTTAGGGTTCGGATCCCGTACGTCACCTTTATGCATGATGCAAGCATATAAAATATGGTGTCATGGTCTTGTTCGTTTTAATTACGAATTTACCTTTAGACGATGCGAATTAATCTAAATATTCGAGGAATATCCAATAATCTAGGATATTTCGACTCGGCTACGCGAATTAATAAATACCTCCTTTTTATAATTAATTATTATGCGAACAAAATATCAAGTCATATGAATGTCCCTTTAAAATGCGTGTCAAGAATACATATTCGAGAAAAAAAGAAACTAAGCTATGTACATTAAAAAACCGAGCATGCAACATATTAAAACGAAACTACATCGTATGCATGAAAAACTATATATTATAAAAACATTAGGCATCAAACGAGACTAAAACACAAACATGTTGCATATGTACATTTAATAACCACAAATCATACGAACACGTACTAACATGATAACCACATACTAAACATAAACATGTTTTTTAACAATATGACAAAATGCATAAAAAAGCATAAATACATAATAAAACCAAAAATAAAGCACATTAATAAAATAAAAAAGGACAAGGGCCACGACGGTAATAAAACCATAAAAAACAAATTAAAAATGCAAATCGAGGACCAAATTAGAATGAAATGGAAACCCAAGGGGACCAAAAAGGGAATTTTACCATTCGAAAATCAATTGAAATGAAAATAAGGACAAAATTACAAACATTAGAAAAGGTTGGGGGACCACGGGCGTGGTTTAAGAAGACGGAAACTCTACGCGCGTAATTACGATGACACGAAGGGGCTTATTTAGGGATTAATCCCATTTTAAAACCATGAAACTCTGTAAAAACTGGAAAAATAAATGAGACCTTTTTTAGCCCTAACCTCAGAACCCTTCGGAGAGTCTCGTCCGAAAAAAACCCCAACACCGTTCCGGCCGCCGCTAGCCTGCCCTACAACCCTAAAAAACTCTTTTTTCTGACTTACCAAAACCCTAAAAACCAAAAAACTCTTTCGTTTCACGAAAACATAACCCAAAATCGAGTTTTCGAAAGCTATTTTTTGAAAAAATTGAAACCCCAAATGAACTCCCCGGTGGTTAGCGTCCCCTCCGACTCATCATGCACCACCTCTAGGAGGTCGGAAGGCTTATCGTCAAGAGGGAGATCGAACCGACGTGAAGGTAAAAAACGATTAAACCCACTATTTTTTATTATTTTACTTCGAAATGATAATGGAAATGAAGACGATGATACCTCTGTAGACTCGAGGTTTTGGTTGCTTCTATTGCTCTTTGTATTTTCCCGTAAAGCTTCGGATTACATTGTGTGCTTCGGGTTTTTATAATACCGAAGAAATTACATTTTGGATTATATAAAATTGTCGAAATATGCTATTGGTTGCCTCTGACTTTTTCCTCTGATCTGTTGTTTTTTGCTTTTGTTGCATTTGTGCGTTTTTCTGCCTTTTGACAATTTTGTTTCCATGCATGTGACGGTCATGAGGAGGGGACCACGGAGACGGCGTGGCTCGGGATCGAGCCCCTGACATGGACGCCGGTGATCCCTTCGATCGGTGAGGTGAGGATCTGGACGATCTGAAGCTGAAGAGACTCGAACTCGCGCGCGTGGAAAGCTGAAATATCGCGCGCGCGGAGGTTGGAGAGCCGGGCGTGGTTCGCACGTGCGGTGGACATGATCTCGACCGTCCGATGCGTTCTCGATCCAAGGGTTGTGGTTGATGCATCGCGGAGATTGAGGGAGCTTCTAGGGTTTTCTTTGTCAGGGGCTATCTGGACCGTTCGATCAGATGCCCTTGATCTGACGGTCCAGATGCGGCTGTGCAAAACACAAAGATAGAATTATGGTTTTTTCTTATTATCAGATTAGGGCTTTTAATTATTTGAGCCAAACGGGCCTTGTAATATTTTGAGTTTTATTAATATATGTAATTGGACTTTGATATAAACTTGACTCATTTTTATAGATTGAGCTTTTATTTATTTAATTGGCTTTTATTTAATATCGGGCAAACTTTATATATATATATATGTATATTAGTTTTTTTTTTCAGACTTGTTTCAACACAAATATAATATTAATTAATAATAATAATAAAAATAATAATATAATATAATATAATATAATATAATATAATATAATATCATATCATATCATATAATATAATATAATATAATATAATATAATATAATATAATATAATATAATATAATATAATATAATATAATATAATATAATATTAATAACACCAATAATAATAAAAATAGATATAGTTAATAATAATAGATAATAATGGATAATAATAGTAATAATAATTTGTATATGATAATAATAGGTGATAATAATAAATGGTAATAATAGTAATGATAAATATAACAAATACAACATTAATAATAGTAATAACATATACTGTTTGTTTCTTTTCTTTTTTTAATTTTTATTTATTTTAATCATATAATATACAATTAATGAAGTTCTTTATTTAAAAAATAAAAATGGGTGACACCCCGGACAAAATAGGTGATTACACACTTTTAGATTTTAATTTAATTCAATTGAATCCTAATTTAAATTAATTTAATTAAAATTCAACATTTAGTTTTAGAATTCTTTTAATTATGTCCGTGATTTATACTTCTAAGTTTTAATTTAGCTCAATTAGATCCTAAATTTAATAAGTTAATTCAATTCGAACATTATTATTATACCATATAAATTTTGATTTAATATAATTATTGTAGAACTAATGTTTTGATATAATAATTTAAAAATGTTTTGGACTGATTTAAAAAGTATTTAAAACATTTCTAAAGTCCAAACAACTTGAAATAATATTTAGGGAATTTTTCATAAAGTTTTTTCATGCTTTCAAAGGCCAATTTTCACAAAACTGACCAAGTGTTTCGAAACACGTTAGGGCGTTTCGAAACAGGTGCCTCCAGTGGCCAAAACGTTTCGATACTTGTATCGAAACGGGCCCTAGCGTTCCGAAACGGGCTAGGCCGTTCCGATACGCCCACGTGGCACTGACCACAACGGTCATAAATCCCAACGGCTCTTTCCCATCTAACTTTTGAATGCAGGTCGTGTCGATACGGGCTTATAGCGTTCCGATACGCGTTCCGAAACGGCAACGGGGTGTTCCGAAACGGGTGCCCTAACAGACTGCAACGACTCTTTCTATATTGAGAGTGTTTCGAAACGGCTTCGAGCGTTTCGAAACGGGGAGCTGCAGACTGCATTTATGGTGGGAATTAAAGTCCTCAACGGCTCCAATTTGATCCCAACGGTCCTAAACGGCTACAAACTCATTTGGAAGTATAAAAGGGACCTCCAAGCATCAAGAGAAGGCTAATGCTTCAATTGTCAATCAACAAATGATCAAAAATTGTCTTTGTACTTAAATTGTCATTTCTTGTATAGACAAACACTAGTGAGCCAAAATTGTCAAATTTGTTCAAGTGTTTTAGGTTTTGGGTGAGCGCTTCATTGTGCAAACAAACACCTATTAGAGGGTTTAAGTTTGCTTTTATTTATCTCTTTGTAAAAGAGGGTTTTGATCAAGGCTTGTGTAGAAGCTTGATCGGTTGTAAGGGTTTCCTCATAATCCTAGAAAAGGGGACGAATCAATTAGTGGATTGATTGTGAAATCCTTAGTGGGAAGCTAAGGTAGTGGACGTAGGTGCTTGTTAGAAGGCCGAACCACTATAAATCATTGTGTCAATATTCTTTTTAGCTTCCACAACCCTTCCACCTAAAAATCCACCTCTCCACCACTTGGTGAGCAATATTGGTTGATCGAATCGAGCCCCAAACAACCCAACAATTGGTATCAGAGCTTGGCTCAATCGGTGAGGATTAACATCCTATTGAGAAGATCCGGCAAGCTCAATCACTTTTTCATCAACCGGCTCAAATGGCGTAATCCATAGACAAACCGCCTTTCTTCGACGGAGCTCACTATGCCCATTGAAAGACAAAGATGAAGTTCTTCATCAAATCGAAAGATTACAAGCTATGGGATGTAGTTGAAGATGGCCCGTTCGTACCTAAAAGAAGTAAAGCGGAATGGAGTGCCGACGATCGCAAGAAGATGGAGCTAAATTGCAAAGCCTTGCACATTCTATTTTGTGCATTTGGTTCATCCATCTATGAGAAGATGTCTTCTTGTGAGAGTGCCAAGGAGGTATGGGACAAGCTTGAAGTCACATACGAGGGGACAAATGAAGTCAAGGAGACCAAGATTGGGCTCCTAACCTTGGAGTATGAGAACTTCAAAATGGATCCGGAAGAGAACATCGAGAAGATGTTTGATAGGTTCTCCACCATCACCAATGGTCTCAAAGGCTATGGAGAAGCCATTCCGGAGGAGAAGCTTGTTCGAAAGCTCATCTACTCACTTCCCGAGTCTTGGGACTCAAAGAGGACCGCCATCATCGAAGCCAAAAATTTGAAGACTTTGAAGCTTGATGAACTCATGGGGTCTCTCCTTACTCATCAAATCATGAAGAAGAACAAAGAGGATGAGAAGAAGAGGGAAGAAATTAGAGCTATGGGAGAGAAGAAAATCAAAGGGCTTGGCATCAATGCTAGTGCCATGGCTCTCAAATCCTCCACTTGCCATCATGTCTACTCAAGTGAAGAGGAGGATGAAGATGAAGAGATAGTTCATCTCTTCAAGAAGTGTGCCCCTTTCATGAAGAAAGCTTTGAGAGAGCTTGAACGAGAACCAAAAAGAAAGGAGAGGGCAAGCACTTCTAGCCATAAGAAGAAGGCATATGTGGCTACTTGGAGTGATGAAGACTCCACCGACGATGAACAAGCCAACCTTTGCCTTATGGCCATCGAAGAAGATTCAAGGGTAACTTCTAATTCATCTACTTCATGCTCTTACACATTTGATGAATTACAAGATGCCTATGATGATTTGGTTTTAGATTTTAAAAGCCACATTTTGAAAAACAATAAATTGATTTCAAAGTTAAAAATTCAAAATGATTTGCTTTCTAAAACCAAACTTGAACTTGAAGCAAAACTTGAAAAGTTTGAATTAAAATGTCTTGATTTACAAAAATTGCTTCAAAATGTTCAAGTAGAAAAAGATTTGATTTCCAAAGAGCTTGAAAAGAAAAACAATTTTGGAAAATCAAATTTTTATGTGAGACAATCTAGTGCCCCTAGATTTATCAAAGGAAAATGTTTTAGAAGTATTTGGGTCCCAAAAGGACTTAATACTTCAATTAAGAAGGATGACATTGAAAAATGGATTCCTAAGGGGACTAAAATATGTGCAACTAACGTTTATGGATCCAAAGCAATTTGGATACCAAAAGTTACTTGATTGTCTAATGTAGGTGTGATGGAGATGTTCAACAAGTCAAACATTGAGGGGGAGCTCCATACACACAAGGAAGAACACTTGAAGAAGGAAGGCTTCACATCCTCCCTTGGGTTCAAGTGTTGGTAAAAATCTAGTTGTTTTAGCATTTATTTGTTCTATTTTTTAGTTTATTCAACTAGATGATCATATATGTTGGACTGACATTTTTAATGATGCTTTGAGCAAGGGGGAGCCATTTTAAAACCAAATTCTTACTTTTGTCAAAATCTTACCTCTATTGTTATTTTTGATCTTAATGTTTTAAATCTTTTTGATATAACAAAAAGGGGGAGAAATGGTTTGAAAAATTGAATTTTCAAATGAATAAGGGAGCTTTATTTGAATTAAAATTTTAATCTCTTATTCACATTTTTAAAGTTAAATGGGGAGAATTCCAAACAATTTTTCAAGTGGTTTTATTATATCAAAAAGGGGGAGATTGTAGAACTAATGTTTTGATATAATAATTGAAAAATGTTTTGGACTTATTTAAAAAGTATTTAAAACATTTCTAAAGTCCAAACAACTTGAAATAATATTTAGGGAATTTTTCATAAAGTTTTTTCATGCTTTCAAAGGCCAATTTTCACAAAACTGACCTAGTGTTTCGAAACACCTTAGGGCGTTTTGAAACAAGTGCCTCCAGTGGCCAAAACGTTTCGATACTTGTATCGAAATGGGCCGTAGCGTTTCGAAACGGGCTAGGCCGTTCCGTTACGCCCACGTGGCACTGACCACAACAGTCATAAATCCCAACGGCTCTTTCCCAACTAACTTTTGAATGCAGATCGTTTCGATACGGGCTTATAGCGTTCCAATACGCGTTCTGAAACGGCAAGGGGGTGTTCCGAAACGGGTGCCCTAACAGACTGCAACGGCTCTTTCTATATTGAGAGTGTTTCGAAACGGCTTCGAGCGTTTCGAAACGGGGAGCTGAAGACTGCATTTATGGTGGGAATTAAAGTCCTCAACGGCTCCAATTTGATCCCAACGGTCCTAAACGGCTACAAACTCATTTGGAAGTATAAAAGGGACCTCCAAGCATCAAGAGAAGGCTAATGCTTCAATTTTCAATCAACAAATGATCAAAAATTGTCTTTGTACTTAAATTGTCATTTCTTGTATAGACAAACACTAGTGAGCCAAAATTGTCAAATTTGCTCAAGTGTTTTAGGTTTTGGGTGAGCGCTTCATTGTGCAAACAAACACCTATTAGAGGGTTTAAGTTTGCTTTTATTTATCTCTTTGTAAAAGAGGGTTTTGATCAAGGCTTGGGTAGAAGCTTGATCGGTTGTAAGGGTTTCCTCCTAATCCTAGAAAAGGGGACGAATCAATTAGTGGATTGATTGTGAAATCCTTAGTGGGAAGCTAAGGTAGTGGACGTAGGTGCTTGTTAGAAGGCCGAACCACTATAAATCATTGTGTCAATATTCTTTTTAGCTTCCACAACCCTTCCACCCAAAAATCCACATCTCCACCACTTGGTGAGCAATATTGGTTGATCGAATCGAGCCCCAAACAACCCAACAATTATACCATAATATAACTGTACACATGAAAGTTGAAACTTTAATTTAGTTCAATTGTACACATGAAGCTTTGATTTAAATATTTAGTCAAATTTAAATGCATAAATTAGCAAGTTGAATCGGAATTAATCTCGTAAACCATAAACATTAAGGAATCAAAATTAATCTCATAAACCAATAACTATAAGCTAACTCACAAACTATTGATACTAAACCCTAAACTTTAAGGAATCCAAGTTAATCACATAAATCAATAACCTTAAATTAAACACTAAACTAAACTATAAATCTTAAAGAATCAGAATTAATCTCACAAACCAATAATACTAAACTAAACAATAAAATTTTAATATTAAATAATAAATCATAAAACTTAAGGTATTATGTTGACAACATTTAGATATTTAATAAAACTTTTAAATATTTTTATATACTATAATTTATAAATATAAAAAAGTAAATATATTAATTTAATGATCATAGTTAATCATGTGCCTTAAATTGTGAAGATACATTTTGCCACACTATAATATAATAAATTCATAATCTCACAAATTCATCAATTGTAACTTATTAGTTATTACAAGTTAGATAAATACAAAGTCAGGTGAATATCAGATCAGTTCAAAAACAAGTAAGATCATTTACAGGTTGAGTCAATTACATATCAGGTTCATAACATGTCAGGTTGATAACATGTCGGGTAATATTAATTATTTACTAGGATACTCTCGGTTCAGCTTCATATCAGATCAGATGCAGGTTGGGTTCGGTTATCACATTATTAGCTTGAATTCTGGTTCATGTTGTTCTCAGGTCGGGTGCAGGTCAGGTTCAGATCCAAAAGTTCCAGGTCCAACTCGGGTTCAAATCAACACCAGTTCAGACTCGAATCGATTTCAGATCACCACCACCTCATGTCACAAGCAATTCTAACTCAAGTTGGTTTCAGTTAGTTTTGCAGGTCGGGTCAGCTTTTTACATTCCTATCTCTCCCCTTATGTTGTGGGTTCTAGACCCAATAAAAGTAAATTTCCCCCTCCCTCACCTCTAGGTAGAAATTGTTCAAAATAAATGCACTTAATATTCATTCGATTTTACTTGTTATGTTAAAACCTTCCTACTTTCTACGAGGGTAATAAAATTAAAAACCCATTACTTGAAACACATGGTTACATTAGTTTAGCTAAATCTCTTCTCCACGCACCTGAAATGCATCAATATTTGGTTTCCAGGCTAACTCAAGATTTAGATTGTCCAGGGAAAGTGTTTGCATTGAATTCTTAAATGAATTTTTCGTTTGTCCCAAACCTCCTTTCGTTATCTTGGCTTCTTTCTTTCTTTCTTTCTTCCAGTTAAGGGTACAGGAGATTAGATAATTAGAAACAAAAACCAAGTGGTGGACGTAGACATCTACCGTCTACGTGCAGTGATGTCCAAGTAGTTATCACATGAAAATCTTCATAACCCGTTTTAATGTGATACTTGCAGTTGCAGATGAAATAGTGCCAAATGTGGACGTAGACATCTACCGTCTACCCTCAGCGAGGAAAAAATATTTTATGAACTGGGCTCACTACGTCATGCATGATTCATATCTACTAAAAATCTGTTAATTATTTTTTTTCTTCATGTCACTAATTTATTCATAATCAACTTTTATGTAACTACCCACTCCCTATTTACATAGCATAAAAAGTGAAGATTCATCTTTTAAAAAATTGACATAAAAAAGAAAAATTAATTAATTAATTTTTAGTGAACCATACTATGAATGACGTAGTGAACCATAGCATATAATACTTTTTCCACTACGAAACACAAAAAGAAAAAAATGTGTTCAAAACATCCCCACTTTTTTTCCCACTCTTTTATGCACTTAATTACCATGGAGCTTTGGGATTTTGCAAATTTATTTTTAGTTAAAATCCCATATAAAAAATAAACAATGCATGGAGAGGAGTTCAGAAGCTAAAACATTACATACACATAGGAATGAGTAAAAATATCTCGTACTACTAATTCGATCTGTTTATCCGTTGATTTAATCCTAAAGTTCAGATATTTGATTTATTTTTTAAATTGAATATTTGATCCGCTTTTTAATCAGACATTGGTTATAATATTTTATGTTTCAGAATATTCAAAAATTTAAAAAATTTCATGGATATTAATCTTTTTATATTTAGTAATTTGATGCTTGTCATATCCAAAAATTCAAAATTTTCACATATGCGAATTTTATTATATTTGATAATTTGTTGCTGATTATATTTGAAAATCTTAAATTTTCGTAGATACGACCGCTAAAGCCGAAAAAATACTTAAACCAAATCATATATTCAAATACTCGGATATCCGATATCTGAATAATCATATATTCATTTTTTCGAATTGGATACGAAACATTATCTTACCAATTCAAAATTTTGGATATTTAATTTTTCGAATCGAATCAAATCCGATATCCAAAAATGTACACCTATACACGCACATACAAAATTACACCTATATATATATATATATATCATCTAATCTAATATTTTTCTTGAGATAAGAATCAATTTTCCCCCCCAATAAGTATGATTTTATTGCGGAGAAATCATACAAGAGGACGATCCACACATGCATCATTAAACCCCCCCATTAAACGTAAATGCAAGAAAAGAGTACATGTGAGGACCAAAAAGAAACTGAGAACACAATCAGAACAAGATCGAACCCATCCCCACAACACAATACACACACCACCCAAACCAGCAAACCAACTCCCACAACAGCGCGCCAAAGCTCACTGGCTACAAGACAACCTGTACAGCCTCGACCTACACTGCCCGAGCAGTAAGCACACCCAGCAACATGCGCGCACAACCACAACCAATTTCCACATAGCCTGGAAAATCGACATCCGATCCACGCCTTCCTTAGCAAGCAAATCCGCAACCCCATTTGTCTCACGAAAGACATGCACAAAACACACATTCGTCAACCATGCACAAGAAGAGTCAATATCCGCAAACAACTCCCACAACCTCCATGGCCCTCGAGATGACTGATCAATTCAACCAATCGCAATCCTAGAATCTGACTCCACTATTAAACTCACACTATTTCACCAACACGAACGGGAAAACATACCCAAAGCAAACGCAATAACTCTAATTTCATCCACGTTTGAATCCATGACACCTAGAGGACAAAAAAATTATAGAATTTTACCCGAACTATCGCGAAGAACGCCACTAAAACCAGCCGCGCCTGGTTTACCACGAGCCGAGCCATCTATATTAAACTTTACACAGCCTGTAAGAGGAGGACACCACACCGCATTCGCCCTACAAATCGACCCTTGAACATGGACACAACAAGTCTGCGGACAGCCCTACCACTGCACTTCATCAATATCGTCACCACCCTTCCCTGTTCGAACCCAATAAAATGGCCTAAGTTTAATCAAGAAACAAATTTCTTCCACCGGTAAATATTTCCCATTGAAGACAACCTCGTTCTGGTCCAGCCAAAGCGACCATAAAAGAGCAGCGACACAAGAATTCCACCACTATTTCACCTCCCCCAAAAGGAACAATACATATTCGGTCCAAGCAACTCCTTAAGCAGCCTCGACAATGGCAACTGAACATCCCACCAACGAAGAAACCTGTTGCATGTAAATAGTGCTTCACAATTTATGCAAGTATACACGTCGCAAGTAATAAAGTGATAAGTATATCGAGTATTGTCTCCACATGGATTAGTACTCGTCTTTTGGTCCTATCTTCTCGCACTGCAAAACAAATAAAGTAAAAACAAAAATAAGTTGATTGCAAGAGTTTTATCTAACTAAAAAAATATAAGATAAATAGATAGAACGAATAAGAGAGAAGAGTAGGCCGGGTTAAGTTGCATCGTACTGTGAATCCAATTGACTTGTCTCTGTCTTTGCATGCAATGAACACTATGATGCCCCGACTGTGACGTCCCTGCCGCGACCGCAATGGTTGAAGTTTCTGCCGCAACAATCCCTTGCTCTTGATAGATTCTATTAAGGTTCGACAAAGCGTCCTTTGATGGTTCCTCCTTATCCCTAAGCTAAGAACACTGGTTGATGAATGAACCTTGACCTATCCCTAGGTCGAGTTAGCTAACACCACGTGGGGTGATAACCGTGCTTATTCGTTTTCTGAGTTCAACTCTCCCGATATTGAACAAATAGATAACCCCACAAAACTTCTCCCGATTAGAATGAAAGAATGATTAAAACCAAGAATAAGCAAACCTTAACTTTTATTGCATTAAAAACTTAAAAAAAATACAATTGCTTTCCCACAACTACTAAAAAAGTAACCCTAGCCTAAGAACTAGAACATGCTAAGCCTCTCAAACTCTCAATGTTCGGCATCCCTCTTCTTAGCTGAAGGGTCCTTTATATAGGAGGAGGTGTAGGGCAAAGTCCATGGATAGGAAGTTAAGTTGGAGTGAGACTTGTCTTCTTTGGCCGAATTCCATCTTTAACCTTCCTTCCATGCTTTCGTCATCTTCCCATTCTCCGATCGCCATGCAAAGTGTGTAGAACAATTCCACGTTTTATGCTCTTCAAATCAACTACCACTTTACATATTTTCCCTCCGGCAAGTTGGGTTGTACAATGTCGCGGCATTGGCTCGGCAATGAATTGTCGCGACATAGAATTATGCTGCCTTGGCATGGGTCTGAAACTAGACCTGCTCCGCAAGGCTTTATCTTCATAAATCAGCTTCATTTAGTAGAAGTTGTCATCTTTGGCTCGGCTTGGGATGGCAATGAAATGCAGCGGTAATAGCTCGGAATGGCTTGGCAATGAAATGATGCGGCGTGGCTTGGCAATGAAATCTAGCGGCAATGGCTCGACATGGCTTGGAAATGAAATACAACGGCAATGGCTTCCAACATCTCCATCAGTAGAGATTTTGTTGGCTTCAATTCTACCAATGTTGATTCCTCAAAGAATACCTGCAATGGAATATGTGAGTTTTTAAAGAATTCAAAAGGTTCAACCATTACCTGCTCATATTCCATTGACAAAGTATTATCATCTTGTTGATGTGGTGAAGGTCAAACATCCTCAATCTTTTCATTTGCTTGAGACTTGATTGATGGAATTGTCAAGGCATGTAGTGCCGCCGTGGCATGTGGTGCTGCTGCGGCATGGCAGTGCCCGCGGCATGGCAGTGCCTTGTCATGTGGTGCTGCCGTTGCATGAGGTGCTATCATAGCATGTGGTGCTGTCATGGCATGAGGTGCTGCCGTGGCATGTGGTGTTGCTGTGGAATTCATCATACTTTTCTCATCCTGGCTAAGTGTTGTTGCGGCATTGTTCTGTTCAGGCTCCTCAATCATTGCCAAGGTAATTCGTTGCATAGGCTCATCATGTGCTGGACAGTCTCTCTCATTGGCATTCTCTCTACTTGGGGGTTTTAGTTATTTCCCACACATCGGGGAGCTCTCTTCGCATTGCTACTCATCATCTTTCCTTAGGACTCTAGTATCCCTAGGAATGGGTTGTTGGTGCATGTTCTCCATGGCATATGTAGATTTCTTTAATCAATCTTCTGATTTTCTCATGAGTTCAACCATCATGGCAATGTACGCATCCATGGGATTTAATAGCTTTTGACAAGGACTACCTTACCATGACATATCTGTTGCAGTGACACTCTGCTGTTGATAAAGACTACTTTGCCAAGGCATGTATGTTGCCGAGGCATTACATTGCCAAGGCATGTATGCTTCCGAGGCATTGCATTGCCAAGGCATGTCTCTTACTGCAACAAAATTTTTATGGTATATTTTTTTCGAGCTTTCTGATCATACCATGAAGGATTTTGCTGTTGATTCCATCTATGGTCCTCCTTGTAGCCATATGCACCGAAAAGATGAGGGTAATTTTCAAACACATGATTTTCTCCACACATAACACAAGAGTTTTCCATGATATATGCTTTTCTCGGTTGATTCATCTCTTCCAACAACAACTCTTAAATAGTTTTGCTTTTATTTCTCGACATGTTGATGTCCCTTAACTTGTAGCGCACCTGGATTTTTTTAATAATAAAAAAAGAAAAGTTAGTAAAACTAATAAACTAAACAAAAATAAAAGAGTGCAAGAAAATAAAAACAAAAGTCGCCAATCCCCGACACGGCGCCAAAAACTGTTGCGTGTAAATAGTGCTTCACAATTTGTGCAAGTATACACGTCGCAAGTAATAAAGTGATAAGTATATCGAGTATCATCTCCACAGGGATTGGTACTCGTCTTTTGGTCCTATCTTTTTGCACTACAAAACAAATAAAGTAAAAACACATATAAGTTGATTGGAAGAGTTTTATCTAACTAAAAAATATAAGATAAATAGATAGGGCGAAAAATAGAGAAGAGTAGGCCGGGTTAAGTTGCGTCCTAGTGTGGAATCCAATTGACTTGTCTCTGTCTTTGCATGCAATGAACACTATGATGCCCCGACAGTGACGTCCTTGCCGCGACCGCAATGGTTGAAGTTTCTGTCGCGGCAATCCCTTGCTCTTGACAGATTTTGTTAAGGTTCGGCAAAGCGTCCTTTGATGGTTCCTCCTTATCCCTAAGATCAGAAAACTGGTTGATGAATGAACCTTGATGTTACCTCCCGACGTGAACCAAAGACAACACCAACGATGTTTACGCTTCTCTTAGCTGCTGAAACTCTTAACCTATCCCTAGGTCGAGTTAGCTAACGCCACGTGGGGTGATAACTGTGCTTTTTCGTTTCCTGAGTTCAACTCTCCCAATATTGAACAAATAGATAACCTCACAAACCTTCTTCCGATTAGAATGCAAGAATGATTAAAACCAAGAATAAGCAAACCTTAACTTTTATTGCATTAAAAACTTAAAAAAATACAATTGTTTTCCCACAACTACTAAAAAAATAACCATAGCCTAAGAACTAGAACATGCTAAGCCTCTCAAACTCTCAATATTCGACATCCCTCTTGTTAGTCGAAGGGTCCTTTATATAGGAGGAGGTGTAGAGCAAAGTCCTTGGATAGGAAGTTAAGATGGAGTTGGACTTGTCTTCATTAAAGATGTGAATCTCTTTAATATAATACATTTAATCCTCTTTGGCCGAATTCCATCTTTAACGTTGCTTCCATGCTTTCGTCATCTTCCCATGCTCTGGTCGCCATGCAAAGTGTGTAGAAAAATTCAGCGTTTTATGCTCTTCAAATTGACTACCACTTTGCATATTTTGCCCGCCGACAAGTTGGGTTGTACAATGCCGCGACATTGGCTCGACAATAAATTGCCGCAACATAGAATTATGCTGCCTCGGCATGGGTCTGAAATTGGATCTGCTCCGCAAGGCTTTATCTTCATAAAGCAACTTCCTTCAGTAGAAGATGTCATCTTTTGCTCGGCTTGGCTTGGCAATGAAATGCAACGGCAAAGGCTCGACATGGCTTGGCAATGAAATGTCGCGGCATGGCTTGGCAATGAAATGTAGCGATAATGGCTCGTCATAGCTTGGTAATGAAATGCCGCAAGATGGCTTGGCAATGAAATGTCGTGGCATCTCCTGCCGACATGACATCATATACCCTAGCATCACCTGCTGGCATGGCATCACATGCACTGGTATCACCTGCTGGAATGACGTCACCTGCTGGCACGACATCACATGCCCTAACAGTGAGTAAATCTGCACAAGCACCAAAATGCATCAAAATAGTACCTTTTTCATTAAATAAATCAAATGTAAGGATCAAGGATAGAAACAAAATATAATTAATGCATAAAGGGCCAAAATAAAGCTCAATTGGGTGTAGGTTGAGTAATAATTATCATGTAGAAAGGGTGAAAATATAGAATTTTTAGGCACTTATCAAAACCAATCCCAAATTTTACTAACAAAACTACAAGAGAACAAAAGGTGACCAACATCCTCCCCACCCTCTCCACACCAAACACACGGCCCTTGACCATCACGAAGAGAAATTCCACGACGACGCAAGAAAGCAAAAGTCTGCAACCTCTCTTAACACACAAACCACAAAAAGGCATGTACATTGGGCGGAACCGGCACTTGCCACACAAAACAAGTACCAATCATGTTATCTCCAACATTATCTAATAACAAACGATGTGTCAATGCCTTAACAAAAAACATATTCGAGGGATTCGACTTCCAAAAAAGTTGATCTTATACATCCATCCGAAAACGAAAGGGAAGAACTAAAGACCACAACTCACGTAAAGATCTATGCTCAAACACACGCAGATTACGCCGAAAGAAATAATGCCATTGATCATGATCAAACGGACCTCGAGTCGGATACTCAAAACCATGGCCAACTTTATCGAATCCACGAAGATATAGCTTCTTTTTCAAACGATTTACCTAGGTTTGATGTTAAGCTAACCAATCAAGACCTACGATAAGATCAGACTCACGAAAAGGCAAGGCCATCAAATTGGTCGGAAATAGGATCCCTTGGGTCCTCAGAGAACAAGCTCTATAAATCAAACGTATAACCACACTACCTCTTAGTGGGTTAGAGACGACTATCTTAAAAGTGATAGGTTTGAATACTAAGGTATACTTCCCAATAAATGGTTCACTAATAAAGGATTACGTAGAACCGAGATGTGATTTTATTGTGATATGTCTATCGTTGGGCGCAGATATTCCTAAATTTAATCAAACAGAAAAGGTTAAATCGTGCTGGTTGCAAGTCACGGACAACATATACAAATAAACTCCTAGGTGGCATATGCAAACACAGACACATAACGGATGTCTTGTTAGTCCTAGAATCGACTAAACCTAAGCTCTGATACCACAATTGTAACACCCCCTTCCCGGCCTAGTAGAGAACCGGGTCGGACAGTGTTATTAGAAAACATATTTATAGATCAGAACTTAATTCAGAGTTCAAAAATCATTTCAGAGTATTTTATTAATCTCTTTTAAGACTTAAGACATTAACTTATTAACAACTTACTCAAATTAGGGTCAGATTTAAACATTTTCGAACTTAGGGACTAAATTGTAATTTTTACAAATTAGGGGTTCTTATCTGAATTCGTGTTACCATACTAAAATTAAATTTACTAATTATTAGTTTGTGAAATATCATTACCAACGAAGGTCATTTACCTATCCGATGAGAAGATACAATATTTATTGACTGTTTTGTAAATTATTCAAATATGTTTTTATTCAGATTAGCCTATCAAACAGTTTCTAAACCTTACCAAGTTTTACCAGAAAGTCTAAAATCTATATTTCTAATAGCATGTCAAATTTCAAGGCATTTCGAATCAATTTACCTTTTAGCACGTATACTAGTTGTAACCATTCTCGAACATGATAAATACCATATTTAACTATTGCACAATATTATTCTATCAAAAAGAACACATATGACATGTCTAGACCATATGCCACCATACTAGGAGTTCATGGCAGAAATTAACTTACATGTGATTAGTAAGAGTGACTTGCAACCGCAACAACACGATCGAAGGTCGAAATTCATTATGATCCTGAAATGCATGAGACACACGAATGTTAGGCTTACATAGCCTAGTGAGGTAGCTACAACAAATGTAATGAATGACCACAATTATGAATGGCATTATGAACAAATACATAACATAGATATAATCCAATAGACATATCATAATATAATCATATATTCTATCATGAGCATGGCATGGCATAACGTATCGAACACATATTATATTGGTACCATTGGATACGCGGATTCCCTGTACACCATATCATGGATTGGAAATGAGCCGTAGCTCTGAGCCGTAGCTCCATATATCCCTTACACATCCATCCTTTTATCTCCCACATATAGGCCGTAGCCCTGGACCTTAGTCCTCCCTTACATGGTGAGCTCGAATAATCCTATGGCATGCCAATTGTATCCAATGTCCATAAATATACAAATTCACAGTTCGTAATTTTCAGATCATATCATATCAAATAACAAGATGAGCCGTAGCTCTATATTATGTAGCATTTCATACATGTAGCATATAATACTCATATTCAAACATATCAAAGTAAAGAAAAGCACTTACCAAATTTGCCATTCGAACATAGTTGCTCTATGTGAGCCCTTAACAAATGCAAACATAATCATAAATAATGCAACGGGACGGCACCGAGCCTATCCCTTGACGCAACTACACTCACCTCGATAATCGGATGCTTTTAAGGTTCTCGGATAACGACGCCTTTATTTTTTATTTTCGGAGGAGATGGTAGTTGTTCTTTATCAACCTCTTAAACTAGGTTAATTAATAGAAATCGGTTAGAGTCGACAAAACAGTATCAAACTAACACAAAAATATTAATTAAATTCGATACCAAAATTTGGACAAACCAAGAATTTGAGCTTACACCAACGATAGCAAAGATTCGATGTCGCTAAATCGTAAAATTTGAACTACCGATTTAACACTGAACCCTTGGTTGTTCGTACCTTAATTTTGCCGTGCATTCCTCATGAAATTCTTCCCCTATTTATACTCGGTTAAACACCACCCCAATTTTTCATTCTCCAAATTTCCCCTCAAATGAGTTCCACGTGTGGCTTACTCACCCACACTTTGTCCGAGTAATCCCACTTACGTGGGCTTAATTTTCCCTGGCCATGTTTGTGGCAATTGCCACACTCACCACGAATTGGCCAAATGGCCTTTGACGTGTGCTTTGTGTGGGCAATTCCTTCAATTCGAAGGAATTGTCATGGTTGCTTTTTTTCTTTTTAACAACAACAACAACAACAACAACAACAACAACAACAACAATAATAATAATAATAATAATAATAATAATAATAATAATAATAATAATAATAATAATAATAATAATAATCATAATAATCATAATAATCATAATAATCATAATAATAATAATAATAATAATAATAATAATAATAATAATAATAATAATAATAATAATAATAATAATAATAATAATAATAATAATAATAAACCGAATAAATAGGTTTCGAATCTAATTTCTACTAGACCCGAATAATCTAATAATAATAAACTCGAATAATTAATAAGATCAAATAATTTATAGAACCAATATAAAATACTCGGTCATCGGAACCTAATTCCAACTAGACCGATTTTGGGATATGACAAAGCTGACGTGGCAGCCGAAATTTGATGACTGGATAAATCCAAAATGACGTGAAGGAAAGATAAATCCTAATAGAGTTAGAATTCAATGAAGAGGTCAAAGAGAGATTAAATCCCAAAAGTTTAGGAGAAGATCTAGAGGGAATTAAATAAAAGAGATTTATCACTTTCAGGTATTTAATTTCAACTTAACTTCCTCCTCAAGAAAGACTTAGCCATCTCCTATTTAAGGAAGGCCAAGCCACAAGTCTCCACACTTTTGATTGAAGAGAGAAATCCAAGAGGCTGCTTGACTTCTTCATCTTTTCCTTCATATTTCAATTAGGTTTATGTTAGGAAATCTTTTTGTGTGTTTCTTTGGAACCTAGCCATGAACTAAATCTATTTGGCTAGAGTTATTGTGTTTTGTATTTGGCTAGGGTTATTGTGTTTTGTAGTTGTGAGAAACGCCGATGCTATTCACGCGATACCAGCCACATGCATCCAACCATCATGAACCCAACAAAGAATCAAGCAAATGACCCGAAAGAAACTCATCATACAAGGTGACAAACCTTTCCAACTCATTTGCATTTTATTTTATCTTTAATTTTAGTACTTGCATGCATTGAGGACAATGCTTCTCTCGAGTATAGGGGATGTTAATTTCATGTTTAGTTTCATTCTTCATTAGTAGTCGCATATAGGTTGCATATGTTACTTGACATGCCTTTCATTGGATTTAATTGCTTAAGACTTGTTGAATATTCAATGATGAATTTCTGCCAATACACTTAATTGAAAAAACCTTTAAATTTTAGGATTGCATGAAAAGAAAACTTAGAACTTTACTATAATGCTGAGATTTTACACGGCTGTGACTTGTTGATTGACAGAAACTTAGTGAACTTAGGTTGCTTAAAATTTGGGTAAATTAAACAAAAAAAATTATTAGTTAATTTCTTTCTAGAGGTACCCGAAACCGACTCTAGTAGTTAATGCACATTAAAGAATTGCTAGAGGTGCCTGAAATTGGCTCTAGTCGACTAAATTAAAAGTAGAAATTACTAAATCGCTAGAGATGCCCGAAATTGGCTCAAGTGGAAACAAAAAAATACACTGGTAATTAAATTGTTAAAAACTTATTGTTCACATAGAATCTTGAAAATCAAGTTATATACAACTATGTACACACATTGTCACGAGCATTATAATTTGGTTTTGGGTAATTTTTGTGCTATCCGAAAAATTAAAAGGTGATCATACTTTGTGCCATGGTTCTGAGGTTTGAATTCAAGTCAGAAGCATGTCTTTGATGATTAAAGTATTGGCAGATAATTGTTAGTTTTGCATTGCTTGAGGACAAGCAATAGTTCGAGTTTGGAGGTGTGTTAAGTGTTCAAAAGTACTATTTTTATTACCTTTTTTCTCATATTATTGCTAGAATTAGGCTCATATTAGTTGCATTATTAGCCATTCATGCATGATTGCATTGTTTCCTTGGTGTTCATGCTTGATTCTATATTTTGATTAATTTTGTAGAAAAAGGGTGTCGTTCGTAGTTGTTTTTATGCGTGCATGATTAGTTACCAGGGCAAGGTTGGAACCAATTGCCAGAGCAATGTAGGGAGGATATACCGAATCAGTTGCTGGAGCAATGCATGAAGGATATGCATAACCGGTTGTTAAGGAAACCACCGACAAGAAAGGATAAGCTGACGTTGCAGCCGAAATTGATGATTGGATAAATCCAATATGACGTGGAGGAAAGATAAATCCTAAAGGAGTTGGAATTCCATGAAGAGGTCAAAGAGAGATTGAATCCCAAAAGTTTAGGAGAAGATCTAGGAGGAATTAAATAAAAGAGATTTATCTCTTTTAGGTATTTAATTCCAACTTAACTTCCTCCTCAAGAAAGACCTAGCCATCTCCTATTTAAGGAAGGCCAAGTCGCAAGTCTCTACATGTTCGATTGAAGAGATAAATCCATGAGGCTGCTCAACTTCTTCATCATTTCCTTCTTGTTTCGATTAGGTTTATGTTGGGAAAACTTTGTTTTGTGTTTCTTTGGAACCTATCCATGAACTAAATCTATTTGGCTAGGGTTATTGTGTTTTGTAGTTGTGAGAAACAATTCGATTTTGTTTAGGTATTTGCACTTTTAATTCAATGTTTGTTCATTCCTGTTTGCGAGTGAATTGGGAGAGGATCTCATGAACCATCTATTTATCTAATATCGAGAGAGTTAGATTCAAGAAACGAATGAACATGGTCTTTATTCGATCAAGCGATGATGAAAACTAATCCGGCTTAGGAATAAGTTAGGATTTCAATGGCTAAGAAGAGTGCAAGATCGGTTGTTGTTCACCCCTGATTCATGCAAGGATGTATTATCAAGGTATGCACAATTAACTAGAGTTTCAACTTAGGGATAAGAAGGAACCATTGAAGAATTCTCCGCCGAACCTTGAAGGTTGCCGCCAGTTGCCCAGTCAAATGTTCTATTAGTTGCTAGGCAACCCAAACTGTGCTAGTTGCTGCTGCACACATTTATCAAGACGGTTCATTCAAATATCACTCTCAAACTCACGATAACTCGGCCTATTCTCTCTCATTTGATAACATTCTTCTTTTATTTAATTTCTTTTATTTTACTTGTTAATTAGAACTCCTACCATTACCAAACTTGTGTTTTTATTTTCAGTGTGAGAAAGTAGATTCCCGAAGTAGCACCAATCCCCGTGGAGATGATATCTATCTATACTATAACTTGCGACGAGTACACTTGCACCAATTGCGAAGCACTCCATACGCGTAACAAGTTTTTGGTGTCATTGCCAGAGATTGGCAATAGCGACTTTGTTTTTATTTTCTTACACCTTATTTCTTTTAACTTCTACTATTTAGTTTCAAAGGGTTAACAAATTTTGGTTTTGCATTGGTGCATGACCAGGGCAAGACCAACAACTCCAGAATACCCCATTGATTTAGAAATTGAACCTATCTATCAGAGACTCAGACGAATACTAAGAGCAGCAATAGCTGACCCACCTGCTATCCGAAATGGTAATGTGAATGCCAACAACAATCAAGATGTCGCGACAGGGGATGGAATGATCATTGCATAGAATCAAACCGTTCGAGATTATTTAGATGAAGATCTCAACAACTTGAACCCAGGAGTTGTCACACCTAAAATTGAAGCTGCCCACTTCGAATTAAAGCCAGTAATGTTCAATTTGGTCAATTTGGCGGACCGGTAAGTGAAGATGCCAGACAACATCTCAAACCTTTCCTGGAGATTTGCAATTCATTCAAACTACAAGGAGTCCATGAGGATCTTTTGGGGCTAAAATTATTCCCCTATTCACTAAGGGATAGGGCGAAATCATGGTTTGAATAGTATTCCATCCAGATCAATAGGATCTTGGACTAATTTATGGCGTGATTCCTTGCTCGATTTAATCCTACAAATGTGACTGATAAGTCACGTAATGAATTTACTTCCTTTCGACAGGCAGATGATGAATCCATTTACGAGGCTTGAGAGCGATATAGAGAACTGTTACAAAAATTTCCCCTACACGAATTCCCAGTATGGACACAAGTGACGATGTTTTACAACGTAGTAAATACGCCAACAAGGATGATGCTAGATGCCTTGGCAAATGGCATACTACTAAACAAGCCATCAAAAGAAGCAATAGAGATTCTGAACATGCTTGCTAAAATTGATTATTAGTTCCCAACTACCAGAAGAAGAGGAGTTAGACGTCATGCCACGATAAACGAGCTTGAGTCATCATATACAATTCTCACGCAATTGGCTACCTTAACGACACTGAGGTCGCAAGGGGAATTGGCCATGAGCAGTGCAAAGCAATCACCACTCGGAGTGGCCGACAATTTAAGGAAGCTCAAACCCATTTAAAAGAGAACACTCAACCAAAGGAGCAATCCTGTATCCTGGAGGATGAATCCATCAACCAAACCTCTAGAAAAACTGGTGAATCAGAAAATGCTAAGGCAAATCCTGATGCCTCGGCAACATCAACTGCTCATGTCGTGGCAAGACCTGATGCATCGGCAATGCCATCAATCAGGTTTCAAACCAATGAAAAGATAGAGGACATTCGACTTCCACCACCTTTCCCACAGAGGTTGAAGCGACAACAGCAAGAGTACCAATTCAAGAAGTTCCTCGACATCTTAAAGCAAGTTCACATCAACTTGCCGTTGGTTGAGGCAATTGAGCAAATGCTGAATTATGCTAAGTTCCTTAAAGACATAGTCTCTAAGAGAAATAGGTTAGGAGAATTCGAAACGGTTGTTGTGACAGAAAGATGCATGGCAATACTACATAACCGAATGCCACCCAAGCTTAAAGATCCCTGCAGTTTTACAATACCATGTGCAATAGGAAATCACAATGTCGGGAAAGCGTTATGCAATCTTGGAGCAAGAATAAACTTGAAGCCCAAATCAGTTTTCTAGAAATTAGGAATCGAGAAGGCAAGACCAACCACAGTTATGCTACAGTTAGTCGATAGATCTTATGTGCACCCAGAGGGAAAAATCGAAGATATATTGGTAAGAGTTGATAAATTTATTATGTACACCCATTATCTTATGTGCACCCATTATGCTACAGTTAACCGACAAATCTTATGTGCACCCAGAGGGAAAAATCGAATATATACTTGTAAGAGTTGATAAATTTATTTTTCCCGCTGACTTTATTGTTTTGGATTGTGAAGCAGATGAGCACGCACCCATTATCCTCGGGAGACCCTTCTTAGCCACGGGAAGAACCTTGATCGATGTTGAAAAGGGAGAACTCACAATCAGGGTGAATGACCAACAAGTAAAACTTAACGTGTTCAACACCTTAAACCATACCGATGATCAAGAAGAATGTCAACTCATCTATGCCACGAAGGAGTTTTATTTTGACATGGAAGAGAGTTGCCTCGGAATCTCAAAGTGTGCTTGCCTCGGCAATTTTATTGACGAACCAGAGGAGCATGAGGAATTTGAAGAACCGATCAATGAAGAGCAAGATGAGGCAAATTGGATAACAACTCGATCAGGTACATACTTCGAACCATTAGACTATTCATGTAAGGAAGGTAAACTCAAGAAACCCTCAATTGAACAACCTCCTATTCTTGAGTTAAAACATTGCTATGGAAATTGAAATATGTTTATTTGGGAACCGAAAACACATTGCCCGTAATTATTTCTTCTAAGTTACATCCTAAACAGGAAAATAGATTAATTGACATGCTAACGCTGCACAAAAAGGCAATATGGTGGACAATTGCCAACTTGAAGGGAATTAGTTTGGCGATATGTATGAACAAAATCCTTTTGACAGATGATCATAAACTGATGATTGAGGCACAAAGACGACTTAACTGTGTTATGAAGGAAGTTGTGAGGAAAGAAATCATCAAGTGGCTAGATGCCGATATCATCTATCCTATCTCCGACGGTACATGGGTAAGTTCGGTACAATGTGTACCAAAAAAGGGAGGTATAACCGTGGTAAGTAATGAAAACAATGAAATTATTCCAACCAGGATTGTGATCAGTTGGAGGGTTTCATGGATTACCGTAAGTTGAATAGAGCTACTAGGAAAGATCACTTTTCTTTACCCTTTGTTGATCAAATGCTTGACTGTCTTGTAGGTAAACCCGTTTTATTATTTTCTTGATGGTTACTCAAGTTACAACCAAATTACAATAGCACAAGATGACCATGAAAAGACCATCTTCACATGCCCATACGACACTTATGCCTTTCGAAGGATGTCGTTAGGATTATGCAATGCTCTAACAACTTTCCAAAGATACATGATGGTAATTTTTTCTGATATGGTTGAAGACTTCTTTGAGATCTTCATGGACGATGTCTCGGTGTTTGGGGATGATTTTGACAATTGCCTCGGCAATTTGGAAAAGGTGCTGACAAGATGTGAAGAATCTGATCTTGTGCTTAATTGAGAGAATTGTCATTATAGGGTGAACGAAGGAATTGTGCTCGATCATAAGATTTCATCTAAAAGCATTAAAGTTGTTAGAGCCAAGGTGGAAGTGATTGATAAATTACCCCCACCAAATTCAGTCAAGGGAATTCGAAGCTTCCTCGAACATGCAGGTTCTAACAGAAGGTTTATACATATTTTTTTTCTAAAATTACTAAACCCTTGTATAGCTTGCTTGAATAGGACAATGCCTTCAATTTTGATGATTCTTGCGCCCAAACATTCAAAATCCTAAAGGAAAAACTTGCCTCGGCAACTATAGTCATTCCACCCGATTGGACTTTACCTTTCGAGATCATGTGTGACGCAAGTGAATTTGCAATAGGAGCAGTTCTAGGCCAATGAACATGTAAAATCTTCCATGTAATATACTACGCTAGTAAAACTCTTAATGGTGCCCAATTGAACTACACCACTACGGAAAAAGAGTTACTAGCCGTGGTTTTTGCTTTTGATAAATTCCGCTCCTACTTCATCGGGACTAAGGTAATTGTTCAAACTGACCACTCGGAAATTAAGTACCTTTTTGCTAAGAAAGATGCCTAACCTCGTTTGATTCGTTGGATATTACTATTATAAGAGTTTGGCATTGAAATTAAGAACATGAAAGGGATAGAGAATCAAGTTTTCGATCACTTGTCACCCTTATAACGCAACAGAGAGGATGAAATGGAGATAGAGATATATGATGCATTCCTAGATGAGCAGATGCTAGTTGCCTCGGCAACTTCAATAGCGCATGCCTCGGCAATGCCAATTGCATATGCCACGACAAGACCTGAAGCCTCAGTAATACCATGGTATGCATATTTAGTCAATATTCTAGTTAGTGGTATTTTACCTTATGACCTTACTCACCAAGGAAAGAAGCGGTTCCAGCATGATGCTAAGCATTATTATTGGGACGAGCCTCTTTTGTTTAAACAATGTATAGATCAGGTTATACGACGATGTGTTCCCGAGGAAAAACAACAAAATGTGCTCAGAAAAAGCCATGATTCACCATACGATGCCATTTTGGAGGCACTCGTACAACGGCCAAAGTTTTACAATTCAGTTTGTGTTGGCCTACACTCTAAAAAGATGCCCAAGAATTTTACAAACAGTGTGATCGTTGTCAACGAACGAGGAATATCTCTAGGCGACACGAGATGCCACTGTAGAACATCCTTGAAGTGGAGTTGTTCGATGTTTGGGGGATTGATTTATGGGAACTTTCCCTTCTTCATGTGGAAACCTCTACATTTTACTTTTCGTTGACTATGTGTCAAAATGGGTAGGAGCAACTGCAACACCCATGAACGACTCAAAAACCGTGCAGAGATTTCTATAGAAAAATATATTCACACGGTCCGGAACACCGAGGGCAATCATCAGAGATGAAGGAAATCACTTTGACAACAAACTCATTGCCAAGATGTTACAACGCTTTGGCGTGACACACAAAGTTGCCATGGCATATCACCCACAGACAAATAGGCAAGCTGAAATTTCCAACCGGGAGTTAAAGGGTATTCTCAAAAAAAGTGGTAAATCCCTCTAGGAAGGATTGGTCATTGAGACTCAATGGTGCACTTTGGGCATACCGCACTGCATTCAAAACACCTTTAGGCATGTCTCCTTTTCGACTTGTCTATGGAAAAACTTGCCACTTGCCGGTAGAGATCGAGCACAAGGCATTTTGGGCAATAAAAATCATGAACATAGATTGGGAGAGTGCTGGACCAAAGCGTTTGCTGGACCTTAACGAGATAGAAGAATTGTGTGCCTTAGCTTACGACAATGCAAGAATCTACAAGGAGAAAATGAAGCACTAGCATGACAATAAGCTATTTCCGCAGCAATTCTTGCCCGGGCAATTAGTACTCCTCTTCAATTCTCGGCTGAAACTCTTCCCAGGAAAATTGAGCTCGAGATGGTCTGGACCATTCAAGGTAGTAAAGACATTCTCCCATGGTGTTGTGATAATCAAGTCCACCACTGACGGATATGAATTCAAAGTTAACGGACAAATATTAAAGCACTATACCGGCACCCATGTGGAGCGCAACAAAAAAGTGGTCACTTTAGGAGATGCACGATCATGCTCTCCTTCCATATTTTATTTTTGTTTTTTGTTTTGTTTTTAATTTTGAACTTAATTTTGGTTTTATTTCCAGTTATTTTAGGATAGTTTTATTTTTTTTGGTTGTTTTCTTTTTAGGCTCTAGTAGTTTCCTTTGTTTTTCCACATCAAGACTCACAACTACCATGCCAAGGAAACCCTGCACCAATCAATGCCTAGGAAACTACAGATGCCCAGGAAAGTGAACCTGCCTCAGCAAACATAGATCAAATCGAGGAAATGTTTTTCCCTTGACACACCGATGCTATTCACGCGATACCAGCCACATGCATCCAACCATCATGAACCCAACAAAGAATCAAGCAAACGACCCGAAAGAAACTCATTATACACGGTGACAAACCTTTCCAACTCATTTGCATTTTATTTTATCTTTAATTTTAGTACTTGCATGTATTGAGGACAATGCTTCTCTCGAGTTTATGGGGATGTTAGTTTCATGTTTAGTTGTATTCATCTTTAGTAATCGCATATAGGTTGCATATGTTACTTGATATGCCTTTGATTGGATTTAATTGCTTAAGACTTGTTGAATATTCAATGATGAATTTTTGCCAATGCACTTAATTGAAAAAACCTTTAAATTTTAGGATTGCATGAAAAGAAAATTTAGAACTTTACTATGATGCTGAGATTTTACACGGTTGTGACTTGTTGATTGACAGAAACTTAGTGAACTTAGGTTGCTTAAATTTTTTGTAAATTAAACAAAAAAAATTATTAGTTAATTTCTTGCTAGAGGTGCCCGAAACTGGCTCTAGTAGTTCATGCACATTAAAAAAATTGCTAGAGGTGCCCGAAATTGGCTCTAGTGGAAACAAAAAAATATCCCGGTAATTAAATTGTTAAAAACTTATTGTTCACATAGAATCTTGAAAATCAACTTGTATACAACTATGCACACACATTGTCACGAGCATTATAGTTTGGTTCTGGGTAATTTTTGTGCTATCCAAAAAATTAAAAGGTGATCATACTTTGTGCCTTGGTTCTGAGGTTTGAATTCAAGTCTGAAGCATGTCTTTGATGATTAAAGTATTGGCAGGTAATTGTTATTTTTGCATTGCTTGGGGACAAACAATAGTTTGAGTTTGGGGTGTGTTAAGTGTTCAAAAGTACTATTTTTATTACCTTTTTTTCTCATATTATTGCTAGATTTTGGCTAATATTAGTTGCATTATTAGCCATTCATGCATGATTGCATTGTTTCCTTGGTGTTCATGCTTGATTTTATATTTTGATTAATTTTATGGAAAAAGGGTGTTGTTGGTAGTTGTTTTTATGCGTGCAGGATTATTTACCAGGGCAAGGTTGGAACCAGTTGTTAGAGCAATGTAGGGAGGATATGCCGAATCAGTTGCCGGAGTAATGCGCGAAGGATATGCAGAACCGGTTGCCAAGGCAACCACCGACAAGAAAGGATAAGCTGACGTGGCAGCCGAAATTGATGATTGGATAAATCCAATATGATGTGGAGGAAAGATAAATCCTAAAGGAGTTGGAATTCCATGAAGAGGTCAAAGAGAGATTGAATCCCAAAAGTTTAGGAGAAGGTCTAGGAGGAATTAAATAAAAGAGATTTATCTCTTTTAGCTATTTAATTCCAAATTAACTTCCTCCTCAAGAAAGACCCAGCCATCTCCTATTTAAGGAAGGCCAAGTCGCAAGTCTCCACATGTTCGATTGAGGAGATAAATCCATGAGGCTGCTCAACTTCTTCATCTTTTCCTTCTTGTTTTGATTAGGTTTATGTTAGGAAAACTTTGTTTTGTGTTTCTTTGGAACCTATCCATGAACTAAATCTATTTGGCTTGGGTTATTGTGTTTTGTAGTTGTAAGAAACGGTTGGATTTTGTTTTGGTATTTGCACTTTTAATTCAAGGTATGTTCATTCTTGGTTTTTAATCTTGTTTGCGAGTGAATTGGGAGAGGGTCTCGTGAACCATATATTTATCTAATATCGAGAGAGTTAGATTCAAGAAACGAATGAACATGGTCATTATTCGATCAAGCGATGGTGAAGACTAATTCGACTTAGGAATAAGTTAGGATTTCAACGGCTAAGAAGAGCGCAAGATCGATTGTTGTTCACCCCTGATTCATGCAGGGATGTATTATCAAGGTATGCACAATTAGCAAGAGTTTCGACTTATGGATAAAGAGGAACAATTGAAGAACGATCCACCGAACCTTGAAGGTTGCCGCCCAGTTTCCCAGACAACTGTTCTATTAGTTGCTAGGCAACCCAAACTGTGATAGTTGCCACGACAACTGAGTTGCTGCTGCACTCATTTACCAATACGATCCATTCAAATATCACTCCTCAAACTCACGATAACCTGGCCTATTCTCTCTCATTTGATTACATATTCTTTTATTTAATTTCTTTTATTTTACTTGTTAATTAGAACTCCTACCATTACCAAACTTGTGTTTTTTATTTTCAGTGTGAGAAAATAGATTCCCGAAGTAGCACCAATCCCCGTGGAGACGATATCTTTCTATACTATAACTTGCGACATGTACACTTGCACCAATTACGAAGCACTTAATACATGCAACAACCCCACACGCAAATTCTTCCTCAAGTCACTCACCTTGAACCATCACAACATTATGATAGGACTCAGCTGAACTAAGTTGAAAACGAGCCAACTCCCAAATAATAAGGATTCCACCCAATGCACCTACTGACGCGGAGAAAGCAAACCCAAAAGAATCTGTCAGCCATAACATCGATACTAGAAAATCTGACACACTCTCCAATTTTGATTCCTACAATAAAACCATGTCACACTTTTGATGTCGTAGAACATCGCGCACTCCCCTCATCTTCACAACACTCCTAAAGTCGCGAGCATTCCACGACATAATCCTCATAATTCAGAGGGCCTTCCCACGACCACCAATTATATGGGAGATATCACGGATAAGATCCTTTTCACGACCATCTGTTTCCACGCCTACCAATTGACCTAGTTGAACTGTCGCCTCAGCCTCTCGAATAAGTACACATTGTCTAGACTGAAAATCAGAATCCATAAAAGATTCACTCGTAAAAACATTCGTTCTCACAGGTTCCTTCCACGGTCTACCTCTCTTCCCCTTACCTTTCGTTGTCTCCACCGTGTGACATTGTTCTGCCATGAGTGTATTATCTACGAGAGCATTAACAGACCTCACCTTCCGCCCAATACCCTTCGAAAAGATAAGCTCAATCGAAGAGTGACGTGGAAGAATAATTGTGTTATCCACAAGATTTGAGTTGGAATTCAAATTCGAATTCAAAATTGGTTCAAACTCCACAATCACCCTATCCCCCAAAGACTTTGAAGTAAACCCAAACTCTTCCACATCACCCTGAGAATCGACCGCATCCAGACCCAACTGCCTTTGTTGTAACCCTTCCTCAACCACTAATGAAGTCCCAGCCAACTCACAGTCTTCCACGTTTGGAAAGACCCTAGACTCAGCCCCATTTCTTTCCACCATACCAAGAAGCTCATCGAGCACCATACCCCCACAGGGTACACACGAATCAAAACCAGGCTGCCCTTGATACCCTCACATAACCCATTTGTTTGCCAAATGATACTTGACCTGTCACCAGCAACGACCGACATCATCCCCTCCTGCAGATTTCTCTCACCTCTCTGTTGCGGAAACTCCTTGTGATCAGTATTATCACCCCCATCCTCATCCTCCTCACAATCGATGTTAGCATAAAATACAAGCCAGCTCGTCTAGAATTCTCTAGCTGTTAGATAACCTGCAAATGGTTAGGGTTGTTAGAGTGTTTTTAACAAACTCCGCTGATGTGGAAAAGTCTCTAGAACGTCCTTGCATGTGTTTATAAACCCTTCACTGTTAATGAAATACTCATGCTTTTCTATGCTCATTTTACCTATCACTAGTAAAGCTTCCTTTCTATCCATCGTGGTATCTTTCGTCGAGGGTTCTGGGATCTCTTTCTGCTGCGTGCTCTAGTTTCCTCGTTGCTTCGATCTACTCCGATGACGCAACCTGATGGCTTCGCTTCTGCTTCCGCCTCTGATGTTGATCCTTCTACTGGCTTGGCCAAGATGAGCAAGACGTTCACAAACAAAAGAGTGAACATTGTTCTGGATGAGTTCAACTTTTTAATGTGGAAGCAGCAAGTCTTGTTAGCTGTTCGAAGTCTGTTTATGCTAAAAACCCTTCTAGTTAACTATGTTCCTGTTCCCTTTCAGATTGCTGATGGGTTCACAGAGCCCCTCATCAGCTTGTTTTTTACCTTGTTTCGTCAGAAGCTCAATGTCGTCACCCTTGCTGAAGTTTTTCAAGAGGAGAAGAAAATGTAGGGAAGATGTTTGCATGAAATGCCAGCCAGCTCGTCTAGAAATCTCTAGCTGTTAGAGCCCTGTTAGCCAGCTGTTAGATAACCTGCAAATGGTTAGGGTTGTTAGAGTGTTTTTAACAAACTATGCTGATGTGGCAAAGTCTCTAGAACGTCCTTGCATGTGTTTATAAACCCTTCATTGTTAATGAAATACTCATGCTTTTCTATGCTCAATTTACCTATCACTAGTAAAGCTTCCTTTCTATCCATCAATCACAGACCATATCATGGGAATGAATTACATCAATTTCATGTACTCTTATTAAACAAGAGAGTCAATCATAGACAGTTTCAAACACTTCATCAATCTGCCTCAGCTTTTTCGTTACAATTAAAGTCCGCGCTCTTTCAAATGATTTTGGCTACTTCGTAGCTTCTTCAATACATACAAACTTACCAAACAACATTGCCACATCGTGGAACATTTCTACATACCACACATGAATTGGTAACCCAACAATAGATAGCCAAGCACTGCGACAACCAAGAGAGATCCCCGACAACCATTTTACCACCCTATGAAACCGCTGATTGAGACCATTATTAGCCAACGCAACGTAGCTATCCGCTTCAGTTGAAAACATAAGCATAGACATAGATCCTAATATGCACATACGCGAACAACCCTATATGTTTGCCTTGTATAATTCCGAAACTAACAATTCTCCATTCATAGGCCTATGACACCAAGCCACCGCACACGTGTTTAATACCTCCACTTTATCCACATTCACTACGCCACAAACTTGCCTATGTTGCCTAACAACTTGTCTCGTAACCCTCCTCCCTGTTTGCACAACCTGCTCTTTAGGCGATTGATGACAAGATGCACCATTCTCTTTATGCCAATCCACATCACCCTTCAGTCGTCGCCAAAAGAATGCTCGTCCTCCTCGTTGTGCCATTACTACACTCACTTTTTTCCCGTATAGCCACGACCCATTCAATCTTTCGATAATACGTAGCGCATCCGCCCGATTGGCCATACGCACAAAATCAAAGCGCGGTCCATCATGTGCTCTCTTTATCGAAATAAACACATCAATCACCTCCCCATGTCGGTCGAGCGATTGCCAAACACCTTTCCAATGAAGTCGTTCCGAAAGATTTTGTAAAACCTATGTTTGATTTTGATATAATAAAGTGTTTTAAGGATTAAATTGAAAAACTTGAAATAGATTTTTAAGTCCCTCAAAAGTTTTCAAACCAACAAGGCTTTACTCTAGTTTGAAAAACTCAAACTCCAAAATATTTTCTAAGTGTTCCAAGGCCAAACTATTGAAAATCGTCTATGCGTATCGATACACTCCTTGACGTATCGATACCTTTTTTTACCAACTTGGCCACTAGAGAAATGAGTTTCGATACGCCCCTTACAGTATCGAAACAAGGTATCAAAACATATTGTATATGTATCGATACGCTTTCTCTATAAAATCACATTGAGTTTGAGTAGTGTACCGATACGATGTCTCCCGTATCGACACGAATTTAATGGAATTTTAAATTCAGAAGCCTTAAATGTTTTTGACCGTTGGTGTCAGTTGTTAGGTAACAGACATTTAAAGAGTTGGTTGTCCCGTACTGATACGCTCTTTCCCGTATCGATACGGATTCTTCCAGTGAGCTTTGAAGTAAAAATTGCATCGGTACACTTCTATCCGTATTGAAACGGATCCCTATCCCGTACCGATACGCTTACACGCATATCGGTGCACTCCTCTTGTAATTGTGCAACGACTCTTTCTTTTTTGAGACAAGTATCGATACGCCTTCTTGTGTACTGATACGGTAGGTTGCAGAAGTGCATTTATGGTGGAAAGAGAGGGTCCCAACGACTATAATCAATACGCTAACCACCGAAACGGCTAGAATTAATGGTGAAAGTATAAAATCAAGCCTATTGAAGACCAACAACAACTATTGCATCCAAGAGAAACATCTATACAAAAATCCAAGCTCAAAGTGCCTAATTTCTCATTCTTGTAAAATCCCAAATTGTGTTGTGTGTAATTCCAATCTTGTATTCCAATTTGGGTTGAGCGCTTGTATCAAAAGGGGAAAATTTGTATTGAGAGATATTCTACTTGCCTTAAAATTCTTCTTTATATCCTAGTAAGGGTTTGGTCAAATTTTGGGTAGAAAATTTGACCGGTATTGTAAAGGTTACCTCCTAAGCCTTGAAAAGAGGAAGAGAAAATAGTGGATTGTTGGAAAATCCTTAGTGGTAGCTAAGGTAGTGGATGTAGAGTTCATTTGGAACTTGAACCACTCTAAATTGCCTTGTCCTTCAATTTTAGTCATTCCACTTTCTCAAACAAATTTTAAAAAACCCAATTCACCTCCTCTTGGCTTTGATCAATCCATTGACCCACTTAACAATTGGTATCAGAGCTTACCTCTTTGAAGGATTAACAACCGAAAGAGGAGATTCTAGGAAGTGTGTGATCATCTACAACACAAGCCATGGCATCTACCTCCGGCTCTAGCATGTACGAGTCTCAATCTATCACCAAATCGCCTTTCTTCAACGGTGACAACTATCCTTTTTAGAAGAACCGGATGCGTCTCTTCATAAAGTCTAGTGATTATCTTGTTTGGGATGTTATAGAGGATGATCCCATTATTCCGTTGAAGAGAGACAATGAAGGAAGACTTGTACCAAACAATAAAAATGAAATGAGTGAAGATGATAAAAAGAAGCTTCAAATCAACGACAAGGCTCTTCATATGCTATTTTGTGCCTTTGGACCCGATATCTACTCCAAAGTTTCTTCCACCGAAAGTGTTAAGGAAGTGTGGGATACACTTGAGACTACATATGAAAGAACAAGCGATATGAAGGAAACAAAGATTGAAATTCGCAATCTTAGCTATGAGAATTTCAAGATGGAACCCGATGAAACCGTTTCAAAGATGTTTGATCGTTTTTCAACAATCGTCAATAGGCTAAAGGGTTTTGGAGAGATCATCCTAGAGGACAAGCTAGTCCGGAAGCTACTCTACTCACTTCTCGAGTCTTGGGATGGGAAAAGAACCACTATCATTGAGGCAAAGAATTTGAAGACACTAAAGCTTAAAGACATTAAAGAGAAGATGAAAGGAAGAAGGAAGAAAGAAGAGTGGAGAAGCTTGAGGTAGACAAGAAAAAGAAACTAGGAGTGGCTCTTAAAGCTTCTCTACATGAGGAGAGCACTTCTAGTGAAGAGGAAGATTTTGAAGAATTGGCTATGATAGCCAAGAGATTCTCACGGTTAATGAGGTCCAACCGGGGTAGGAAGTTTCAAAGAAAGATGGACTTCAAGACCAAAAACATAGAAGAAGAAAAGGATCCGATCATATGCTATGAGTGCAAGAAACCGGGTCATATTCGTTCCGAGTGTCCTCAACTCAAGAAGAAGGGCTTTGAGAAGAAGAAGAAGTCAAAGCTAAGCTTGCTACTTGGAGTGATGAGGAATCATTCGAGGATGAGGAACAAGAAGTGGCCAACCTTTGCCTCATGGCTCTTGAGGAGGATTCTTCTATGGTAACCTCTAACTCATCTACTTTCGATTTTACATTTGATGAATTACATGAAGCTTATGATGAGTTATAAGAGGTATACGATGAGTTAGTTGAGAGATATAAGGAGTCCATTTTAAAAAAATAAGAAGATTATTTCGGATTTAAATGCTAAAAATGACTTACTTTCTCAAACTAACTTGAAATTTGAGAAAAAGATTTTAGGTCTACAAGATGAACTTGAATTCTTTCAAAATGAAAATGTAGATTTAAATAATCTTATTTCTCAATGTAACATTGAACACTAAAAGGTGTTAGATGAGCTTAATTAGCTCAAAAAGTCTTTCAAGAGTGTTGGTAATGTGAAAAATGAAATAGAAGAATCATCTAGAACAAACCAACCTAAGAGAAAGAACTATAACTACAAACAAAGTGGCTCCTATAGGCATAATAAGACTAAAAGAATTAGAAGTATATGGGTTCCTAAGGAACTTGTCAAATCTAATAATGTTGATGCCATGTCACCTTGGATTCCTAAGGGAACCAAGCTTTTGGGAGCTAACACTTGCGGACCCAAAATAATTTGGGTACCAAAAATCAAATCTTAAACTCTTTGTTTGTAGGGGGAGCATTGCTATAAGGCCAAATCACAAAACCAAAACTCATGGTACCTTGATAGTGGATGCTTGAGGCACATGACCGGAGACAAGAGTCGATTCATGGATTAAAAGCCAAAAGGTGGAGGAGTTGTGACATTTGGTGACAACTCCAAAGGCCACATTGAAGGTATTGACTCCATAGGTAATCACTCTACTATACTCATTAAAAATGTATTGTATGTCAATGGTATAAAACACAATTTATTGAGCATTAGTCAATTGTGTGATAAATGGTTTAATGTCTTATTTGATAAAAATTGATGTAAAATTGTCGACATTAAATCAAATAAAATAATGCTCATTGGTCATCGCATAGGTAACATATATATGGTGCATCTAGATGACATTCATTCATCCCATGCATGCTTTGTTGCACAAAGTGAAAATGATGCATGGTTATGGCATAGGAAACTAGGACATGCTAGCATTAGTGTTTTAGACAAATTAGTTTCCCTAAATCTAGTTAGAGGTTTACCCAAGATTAAGTTCTCAAATGATAAAATATGTGATGCATGCTCCAAGGGTAAACAACATAAATCATCCTTTAAATCCATTAGTGATGTCTATACTAGTAGATGTTTACAATTAATCCATATGGATCTTTTTGGGCCAATTAGAACAACTAGCTTGGGTGGAAAATCATATGCATTTGTGCTTGTTGATGATTACTCTAGATATACTTGGGTTCTCTTTTTAAGCACCAGGGATGAGGCTTTAGAAAACTTCATCACATTTTCAAAATTAACTCAAAATGATCTTGAGCTTAAGATTTCTCACATTAGAAGTGATCATGGAACCGAGTTTCAAAATATAGGTTTTGAAGAGTTTTTAAATGAAAATGGTATTAGCTATAATTTTTCGACACCTCGAACTCCTCAACAAAATGGGGTAGTTGAGAGGAAAAATAAGACTTTACAAGAAATGGCTAGAACCATGCTTTGTGAAAACAATTCACCTAAATATTTTTGGGCGGAAGCCACTAACATCGCTTGCTATATTATTAACCGAGTAATGATTAGGCCTATTTTAAAAAAAACTCCTTATGAGATTTTAAATTCGAAAAAGCCTAGCATTAGCTATTATCATCCTTTTGGTTGCAAGTGTTTTGTTTTAAATAATGGAAAAGAAAATTTAGGTAAATTTGATGCAAAAAGTGATGAAGCTATTTTTCTAGGTTACTCATTAAACTCTAAATCTTATCGTGTGTTTAACAAAAGAACTTTAGTTGTAGAGGAATCTATACATATTGTTTTCGATGATAACCTCCTTCTGAGGAAGGAATCTTGTGATGATGATGATGTAGGAATCCTTGATGCATTTGATGGATGACAAACTTCAAAGGAGGATGAGATTCCAACTAAAGAAGAATATGCACAAGATCCACTTCTTGAAGCCTTGAAGGACTTGGCGCTTGAGGAAAAGGAAGTGAGCTACCCAAGGGAGTACAACTATGTCAAAGGTGGTGAAATCTTGGGTGATCCATCCAAGGGGGTAACTACTAGATCTTCTCTCAAACTCATGAATCATGTTGCTTTTATCTCATGCATTGAGCCTAAGAACATTAAAAAAACATTAAAAGATGATTTTTGGATTATGGCTATGCAAGAAGAGTTAAATCAATTTGAGAGAAGTAATGTATGGACATTAGTTGAAAGGCCTAGTAATCAATCTACTATAGGAACTAAATGGGTATTTAGGAATAAACTAGATGAGAGTGGTAACATTGTGAGAAACAAAGCTAGATTAGTTGCTCAAGGTTACACTGAAGAAGAGGGAATAGATAAACCTATGCACCCGTAGCTAGAATGGAAGCTATTAGGATGTTTCTTGCATATACATGTTATCATAATTTAAAGCTTTTTCAAATGGATGTGAAAAGTGCATTTTTAAATGGTTTTATAAATGAGGAAGTGTATGTGGAACAACCACTGGGTTTTGAAGATTCAAAATTTCCAAATCATGTTTTTAAGCTAACCAGCGCACTTTATGGTTTAAAACAAGCTCATAGAGCTTGGTATGAAAGGCTTTCAAACTTTTTGATTGAAAAAGGTTTTGAAAAAGGTAAGGTGGACACTACACTTTTCATAAAAAGATATAAAAATGACATCTTAGTAGTGCAAATATATGTTGATGATATCATTTTTGGATCTACTAATGAGTGTCATTGCAAACAATTTGCTAAGTTAATGCAAGGTAAATTCGAGATGAGCATGATGGGGGAGCTCTCATTTTTTTTGGGACTCCAAATCAAACAAAGGAAGGATGAAACCTTCATCAATCAAGCAAAGTACGTGAAAGTTATGCTCAAGAAGTTTGGCTTGGAGCAAGAAAAGCCTCAAGCTACACCAATGAGCTCATCTACCAAGCTTGACAAAGATGAAGGAGGTAAGTGTGTTGACTCTAAGCTTTATCGCTCTATGATTGGATCTTTGCTTTACCTTACCGTAAGTAGACTGAATATATTGTTTAGTGTTTGCTTTTGTGCTAGGTTTCAAGCTAGTCCTAGAGAGTCTTACCTTATAGCCGTTAAAAGAATCTTTAGGTACCTTAGAGATACTCCTTGTCTAGGTCTTTGGTACCCTAGAAACTCAACCTTCAACCTTCATGCTTATTCGGATGCGGATTATGGGGGATGTAAAATTGATAGGAAAAGTACTTCGGGAACTTGCCAATTCTTAGGTAGTATGATCATATCTTGGTTCTCTAAGAAACAAAATAGTGTAGCTCTATCTACCACCGAAGCCGAGTACATATCCTTAGGGATTTGTTGTGCTCAAGTCCTTTGGATGAAGCAACAACTCTTAGATTATGGAGTTAAAGTTGAAACCATACCCTTTAAGTGTGATAACACTAGTGCTATATGCCTAACCAAAAATCTCATCCAACACTATAGAACCAAGCATATAGAAATAAGGCATCATTTCATTAGAGATCATGTCCTTAAGCAAGATGTTGTTATAGAGTATGTTGATACCTTGAACCAACTAGCCGAAATTTTTACCAAACCTCTAGACAAAGAGCGTTTTTGGTCCCTTAGGAGAAAGTTAGGTCTAACTAGCCTATCTTGACCATTAAGGACTCTTTTGAGGTTAAAATTGCTTGAATTTGTGCAAATGCATGATTATGTGTTGTTGATCTTGATAGAAACCATGCTTATAGCTAGGGGGAGTATGCTTCTGTTTGTATATGCTTAGACTTGCTCATTCATCAATTGCATTCATTTAGAAGGTGTTAAAGTCGATCCTTTGGTTGTTCTAAAAGCCAAAAATGCATTTCTGGGCATAGGATATCGATGCGGCCTTAACGCGTATCGATACGAGTACTTCATTAGTTGACCATACTATATTTTCTCTATTACGGGTATCGATACGGTTAAACTCGTTTCGATACGAGCTGTGAACATTTCGATACGGATGATATTTGTTTCGACACTGTCCCTTGACACGCATTTATAAGGAATTACCATTTTACCCCGTATCGATACACCCTTTGGCGTATCGATACTCGATTGCGCAGACAGCTACTTAATGGCATTAAAAGAGTTTCACTTTTTCCAAAACTAAAATTTCAAACCCTAGTCATTTTTACTCTATAAAAAGCCTCTCAATCCCTCATATTTTCACCATAAAACTAAAAATCTCTTGAGGGTTTTTCAACATCAAGTCAAGCTTTTAAAGCTCTCCATGAATTTGGTGCAAGTTCTTCATCCATTTCTCTCTATATCAATATCAAGGTAAAAAATTCTTTTTCTTTTTTTTTTATTTTCTTTGTGATTTTCATTTTAAATTCTTTTTGTTTTATTTTGCTCTTTCAAAAACAAACTTTATCAAACCTTTTTGTTTTTTATTTACCTTTCAATTTTTTTTAAAACCTTGATTATTGATTTTCCATGGGTTGAATGAGAAAAATAAAGCATACACATTGTTTTAATCAATTTCTCTAGACAATGGCACCCAAAAAGAGAGCGCGTACTAGAAAAGTCGGTGAAGCATCCAATCCCAGAGATGGTACTCGCCCTAATTTGACCCTTATCTATCAATAATGCTTTAGAACCACTAGGGAACTCAACTACTTTCGCTCTTTTCAAAATTACAAAATCTGATCAGAGAGGGTAATTTCTGTTCCTTTTCTTAATTTGGAACGCTTCAAGTTTGTCTACTTACCTTTGCTCCAAGAATGAAAATTTATGGATTTTCTACAAATCCCGGGCTTTTTCTTTCACAATTTGGTTTTGATATTCTATGCTAATGCCAAGTGCGTTGCTGATCCCTCGGGTAATGTTGTTGCCGTTAACTCCTATCTCATGGGCAAAAAGATTATCGTAGATGTTCCGTCTCTTTGTGTTGTTTTTTAGTTAGAGAATGAGGGTATCGAAGATGAGAATTCTCTTGGCCATGTCTTGGGGGGTTTCGTGACCGTTCTCAATGCTCAAGATCGAATCTTACACTTGATGATTACTCGGTGGTTTAGGCCTTCGGGAGGAAAGTATTCAACCATCCGCCAATTTGATGACTTTTGGATTCGGTGCTTTCGCAAGAGACAACAACCTAATCTTGCCCGCATCATGTTTGCGGAGATTGTCTATCTCGTGCAACACTGCCATATGAGAAATCTATTTCTAGGGGGAAGTTTCATTACTTCAATTCTAGTTGGCTTCGTCTCTCCGAGCTTCCTAGCGATGCGATTCTCGAAGAGATTGTCAATCCTCAAGCTCCTCCTCCCCCTTCCATGGATGCTCTTATGACTTTTCTCAATGAACAATTCACGGGTTTACACACGGAGATTGCTTCTATGGATCAAGTCATGAATTCGGGGTTTGCCACCATAGACACGCGCTTCACATGCTTAGAAGATCGTATGCCAAATGTGGAGAAGTGTATCTCATCCATCGAGGCCTGGCACAATTTGATAAACATCTCTCTCACGGCCTTTCATGATGAATGGCGCCAATCTAGGAGGAATGATGATGATGCCAACGAAGATGACGGTGAAGATGGCGATGGAGAAGAGTAGTAGATTGTCGTTGCATTCCATTCCATTCATGTCATTTAGGATTTCTATTTATGCACTTTAAATTATGTTATTTAGGATTAAGTTTAAAACCTATGCTTTGATTATTGTTATTTGGATTTTATTTTGATGTTTCCTTATTTATGAACTTAATGTTTATCTATTATATGTTGCGTGGTTATTGTTTATGTCTTTTGCTTATGTCTCTTGTTTTTGATCTAACAAAAAGGGGGGAGGGAACAAGCTCACTTAAAATTTTAAACTTAAATTTTACCTAGCTAACATTAAGGGGGAGTTATTTTCCAAAGTTTTTTAAAAGTCTTAAAAAATTTTAAGTTTTGGTTTTGTTATATCAAAAAGGGGGAGATTTGAAAACATATGTTTGATTTTGATATAACAAAGTGTTTTAAGGATTAAATTGAAAAACTTGAAATAGATTTTTAAGTCCATCAAAAGTTTTCAAACCAACAAGGCTTTACTCTAGTTTGAAAAACTCAAAGTCCAAAATATTTTCTAAGTGTTCCAAGGCCAAACTATTGAAAATCGTCTATGCGTACCGATACGCTCCTTGACGTATCGATACCTTTTTTACCAACTTGGCCACTAGAGAAATGCGTTTCGATACGCCCCTTACCGTATCGAAATAGGGTATCAAAACAGATTGTATATGTATCGATACGCTCTCTCTATAAAATCACACTGAGTTTGAATGGTGTACCGATACGGTGTCTCCCGTATCGATACTGATTTAACGAAATTTTAAATTCAGAAGCATTAAATGTTTTTGACTGTTGGTGTCAGTTGTTAGGTAACAGACTTTTAAAGAGTTGGTTGTCCCGTACCGATACGCTCTGTTGAGAAATATTTTGATATAACAATTAGGTGAATAATGTTTTGGACTCGTTTAAAGATTTCAAAAATAATTCAAAAGTCCTTAAAACTTGAAAAATATGTTTAAAATATTTTGACTTTGCACCTATATCGAATATACATTTAAAGTTACAAATTAGCCAAAATTGGGTTTTTAAGTGAAAGTTTCGAAACCATCCCTATAAGGTTTCGAAACCTTTCTGGGTAGAATGCCACTGTTTTTGAAACCTTAGCAAAGGTTTCGAAACCTTGGCCTTGTAACGGCTAGTTTTTACAAATTCCTCCTTAAGGTTTCGAAACCTCTGTGCAGGTGAGAATTTAATGCTCGACTTTATGACTTCCCAACGGCTCCAAAACATCTCCAACGGCCATAAACGGCTAGAATACCATTCCACACTATAAAAGCAACCTTGGGACACTTGAAGATGGTTAGAGACAATATCCAAGCTTCATGATCAAGAGAAATAGCATTTAAGTCTTTATTCTTCATTTCTCTTGTATATATTGTATAGAGAGTGTTTTTTTATTGTTTTATTCTTTACACTCTTGTGAGCTTAATTCTTGTAAACACCCACCTTGTGAGTTTTCATTGTTTACACAAACTACCTTGTAAAAGGGAGAGGTTCTTGTTTAGCCTAAGAAAAAAAACTAGAGTGGTTCTATCTTAGCCATTGAAAAGATAGGGTTGTAAGGTTATCCCTTTGGCCTCAAAAGGAATAATTCATATTAGTGAATTGGAAAATCCTTAGTGGTGTGCTAAGGTAGTGGATGTAGACTTTGGTTAGAAAGTCGAACCACTCTAAAATCATCGTGCAAAATGTCTATCATTTTTATCGGTTTTAGCCAATTCTTTCGGGAGTTCAATTCAACCCTCTTGACGGTTTTAGAAGATCGATTCGAGCGCGCTATAAACTTAACACGCTCTTTCCCGTACCGATACGGATTCTTCCAGTGAGCTTTGAAGTAAAAATTGCATCGGTACGCTTCTATCCGTATCGAAATAGATCCCTATCCCGTACCGATACGCTTACACGCGTATCGATGCGCCCCTCTTGTAATTGTGCAACGACTCTTTCTTTTTTGAGACAGGTATCGATACGCCTACCCATGTATCGATACGGTAGGCGACAGAAGTGTATTTATGGTGGAAAGAGAGGGTCCCAACGGCTATAATCAATACCCTAACCACCCAAACGGCTAGAATTAATGGATAAGGTATAAAATCAAGCCTATTGAAGACCAGCAACAACTATTGCATCCAAGAGAAACATCTATACAAAAATCCAAGCTCAAAGTGCCTAATTTCTCATTCTTGTAAAATCCCAAATTGTGTTGTGTGTAATTCCAATCTTGTATTCCAATTTGGGTTGAGTGCTTGTACCAAAATGGGCAAATTTGTATTGAGAGATATTCTACTTACCTTAAAATTCTTCTTTGTATCCTAGTGATGGTTTGGTCAAATTTTGGGTAGAAAATTTGATCGGTATTGTAAAGGTTACCTCCCAAGCCTTGAAAAGGGGAAGAGAAATTAGTGGATTGTTGGAAAATCCTTAGTGGTAGCAAAGGTAGTGGATGTAGAGTTCATTTGGAACTTGAACCACTATAAATTGTCTTGTTCTTCAATTTAGGCATTCCAATTTCTCCAACAAATTTTAAAAACTCAATTCACCCCTTCTTAGCTTTGATCAATCCATTGATCCACTCAATATATTTGTAATGAACATAGTCCATACCCGTCGACGATTCTCAACGTACATCGGCTCACGCCTTAGTTTCTTCCAAAACATCGAGGCACTGCTGAAACTATACTCTATTGAATCTAGTTTTTCCTCATCATTTACTTAAAGGCTCCTTCTAATTGATATGAAATATAGGAAGTGGTGACAAAGTTGTATGAATCCTCAGTTTACTTTGAAGTCTTCCTTAACCATTTTCTTACACAAGAAATTAATGTTTTCTGGTTAGCCATTATTGTTTAACTAAAGTATATAATCAATCAAAGCTAACCAGAACAAATAAGAATCAATTTTTTTTGAATAATCTAAAGGTGACTATAAGTTAGTATTTGTTCATATATATCTTAACCTTTTGACAATGCATACACATTATAGACAAAACGATTGAACACATGTCTCCAAGGATGAACATCATCCATTTTTCACTTGAACCACTTATTGGGTTTAGAGAAGAATCAAATTTAAATGGGCACTTATATTTTTGTGTACTTTGAGATGCAAATCATTGCCTAATATCAAACAAGGGAATGTGAATGTTGTGGTGATGGTTAGAGTTAGGATAAATATTAGGAGGGGTAAAAGTTTATTAATTTTTTTAAATTTAAAATTTAAAAAGAATAAAAATTTTACTTAACAAATATTTAAACTAAAAATGACTCAAAATATTATTATGCTAAAAAATTTAGAAAAGACAGCAACCAATCACGCACACACACACACTATATATATATATATATATATGCCTTCGTGGTGCGGTGCAGGCAATATCGACCTCTTTATAAATGTGATATTTGTTTTGTAATAGTTTAATTTTCGAGTGTGTCCTTTTATAATTGTGATATCTGTATTTTTTTAATAAAATTGATTTTTTATAAAACACTAATTAAGTATTAAAAACAATATTAATTGATTTGTATATAGATCATTTACTATTCAACCTATGATTAGCAACGGAGTTCCCTTGGGACACAAGGTGCCCCGACTATTGTTATAAAATTAAAATATTTGATAAATATTAGTCTAATAATAGTTTGGCCTTTGTCAAAAATAAAAATTTAAATTAAAAAATATAAGAGCTTATTAAATATATAATTAAGTAGGGGCTGAAATAAGAAGAATGAGTTCATATTTTTAATTTTTTTGGTCCAATAACAATTTAGGTCCCCATAAGTTTAAAAATTATTCAACTTAGGTCTTGCCCCATGAATTTTGAGTTTAATTACTTAATAAGCTTTTGTATTTTTTAATTCAATATCTTGACCTCTGCTAATATTCGATCTTGACTCAGTAACTGCATATGATATTCGTTTAATAAATTTTCATATATATTTTCTTTACCTAAAGTATATATTTAATAACAATATTCATTGTTAATTTAATATTACAAGTCATATGACGTTATATATAACTAAGGTTGTTTGTGTTTTTTATTTAAAATAAGGGAAAAACTAAACTAAAATACTACTCATATATGCAAATTCTATGAAAAATTTGCGATTGGCCGCTATCAAATTAGCATAGTACCGCAACACCAATCAGCAACACGATTCACTGCATCTGGTTTGCACTTGGAGACTACGAAACCTTGTGTATCAATGCTTGCATTCATCTTTTGCATGAGAAGTGAAAATGGATTGGATTTGATGTTTGCACACCATGTGTTTGTGAATATTTCTGAATAAAACTGTATGCACAATTGAAATTTCAAGTAAGAATTAGAGGCGCGCACGCAACCTTAATGGTGAGGAAAACGAGCTCGGAAAATCAGATTCAAAGAGTTTGGACGGTTTTTGTATCAAACTTGCCGGAGCAACTACACTGGCAAGGCGTTTGGCAAGTTTTCGACAGACATTGAGTGATTGTGGATGTGTTTGTACCAAGAAAGAGAGCGAGGGATGGAACTAGATTCAGATTTGTACGTTTGGGGTCAAAGGTGGATGCGGATCGAATCATAGAGCGTTTTCATGGATTTCGGCTTTACGAATACAAATTAAAGGTAATGATGGCGCAAAGGGAGACTAGGGATACGTTTTGGAGAAGAAAACGTGATAACACTGATTCAAGGACGAACAAGGAGATCCAGAAATAGTGGGATGATCATGATCATACGAACAATTCCAAAAGGAATCCAGTGAGGCGGCTTAACAAGGATAAGGATGGTGATGATCAGATCACAGCGAAAGAGCAATCTAGAGTGGAAGAGAAACACAAATGTGTGGATGGGGTTGTTGATGCCGATAAATGAGAAATTTTACAAAATTGCGCTTTGGGTTTTTGTCGTCAACCCAGAAAAATAGCAGACCTTGCAAATGAGATTACAAAGGCAAAATTGACAGGTTTTACGTTGATGCGAGTTGCGGGCTCTCTTGTTTTATTCATGTTTGAAGATAAAGAATCAAGGAAGAGAATTTTGGAGACTATGCATCTAGAAACATGGTTTGAAAATTTAATTGAATGGTCGCCTACATCATTTTTACCGAATCGAAGGGTGTGGCTTTCAGTAAGTGGAATTCCTATTCATGGATGGTCTGAAGAAACATTTCAGAATATTGCAGCGACTTGGGGCAAACTCGTACGGATTGACATTGAGACTTTGGCGCCTTAGACGTTTGAACGATGTCGATTTCAGATCGAAACCGACTGGATTTCACACATAGATGAAGTAATGGACTTGCGCATAAATGATAACGTCTTCACAATTCGCGTTACAGAAATTGAGGAAGTGATTGGCCCTAAGTGTGATTGTAGTTGTGAGGCGGCAAACTGCTCGGAAGATATAGTGAGTACTGATGATTTGAACATGGATATGTCCAGCCCGGTTAAAGTGTCTATAAGTGGGAGGTCAGCAAATGATACAGTGGTACCCAATTCTTTCTCTTATTCAGCTCTGGGATCAAGCCAAATTGATCGTATGTGGAATGAGAACAAGAGGGAGGATTGGCGTGTCATGAGGACGACAAGTTGGATGGCGGATGAAGATGTAAGCCTTGTCCCTCGTGAAAGGGAAAGTCAGCGAATTCTGGATGTTTTGCCGAGTGATGCTATGGTGGATGTTTTTCCAAACAATGTGGGAGTACCGTGTGCTGAACTAGTTGCCGAAGAACTAGTAGCTGATGAATTGAGCCCACGTGTTGATGGGTCAAGGATAGAAATTCCTAGGGCCAATAAGGCTCAAACAATTGAATACAATGGAGAGTTTAGAAGGTTACGACATGTTTCAGAAATCGAACTGAGTTTTTTATCGCCTGGTGAGCGAGGTGAGGCTGAAGCGAAGCTGGTAAAAAAAGGTAGAGGTCGTCCGAAGAAAAACCAAAAATCATCAGAGGTAATTGCTAATGGCTCTTTGTCAGATTCAGACTTCTATAACCGAAAACGAATTATTTTAAGAGAAGCGGAGGAAACATTGAAATTGGGTAAACTGGTTGGGGTGAAAACAATTGGAAACGAACAAGAAATTGTAAAGGATATCGCACGTATGATTGAAGCGCGAGAACGACAATAATTTCGAAGAGCGTTGAGTTTGTGGTCGTGGAATGTGAGAGGGATTGGTTCAGCGTTAAAGCGTAAATCGGTTCAACGCTTTTTGAGACAACAAAGGTGTGCGGTGGCCATTTTATATGTGACTAAATTAAAGACATCAAGTGATGGTATGTTGAATAAGATATGGTTTACGAATGATTTTGTTTATGTGTTTACGCCTTCTTTAGATGTTTTCGACATTCGAGAGAGGAGACGAATTTGCTCGATTCTTGGATGTCTGTTTTTGTGGTATAGTAGGAGTATACGTACCATGTGTGGGAGGGGACCAAGCGAGTTTGATAGGCGATGTGTGGTGTGGCAATCTACACCGAGGTATGGTGGAATTATTCATTGGCTGTGGTGTGTGATTTCCTTTTTGTCGATAGAGTGGCGTGGTGTGGTTTGTTAAAAGTGTGAGGATCGAATAGTATGGAAACACACAACATCGGACCATTTTTTGTTGGTGCTTGACGACATCTTTTGGCCTGAAAATTGCATTCGAGGGGGATTATTGTTGAGCTCATGTTTTCATGTTTTTATCGAGAAGTGAATTGCTTGGATGACTCTTTGGCGAGGGGTGGTGTTGATCGCACATCTTGGTTTTGCATGCTAGCGTGAATGTTTTGTGTTTTGGTTTCTTGCTTTAGTTTTTTCGTGTTTGTTTGGTTGTTTTTAGCGTTTGTTCTTTATCTCATACTCCTCGGTACTCTTTTCCTCCATTTAGGTGTAGAGAGGTTTTTAATGAGGTCATGGAGTATGATGGCACTGTATGATGCTTATTAATAAAATCATACTTTTTTGCCGATCAAAAAATATATACTACCTTGTAATTGAGTTAGAATGCTATAAAGATAAGGAAAAATTTTGAAACACGAATTGTACATGTAAAATAAACTTTACACAAATTTATTCAATTTAAGATTTATGATGTTAGTTTAGAATTTTATAGTTTAGAGTTTTAAGTTTAGGAGTTTAGAATGTATGGTTTATAATTTAGGGTTTATATTTAGAAATATAAATTTTAGATTTTAATAAAGTGTGTATTTTTTACTTGTATATTAAAATATAAACTTTAAATAATAACTAGATTTTTTTTTTGTTTTGAAAAAGGTACCATGTGAAAGGTAATTTTTCACCTTTTTATTTTAAATATATCAACCTTTTCGATATATCATTTGTCAAAAATCAAATATAATTTTATTAATATTTTCAACATATTCTCTAAGAAGATTTAAAATTTTCTAATTTCGTTTTCTAAAGCTTTAAAATCTTATTGATCATAAATGAAATGTTTTTTTAATAGGAAAAAAAGGTGTCACCTGCATTTTAAAAGCCTATGATTTCAATGTAATATTGGATTGGGATAAACAAATTGGAGGGTTAGAGAAGAAGAAATTAGAAAGGATAGAAAAAATAAATAGAGATAGACGAGTTCAGGACTTCACGTGTTAAGAGGAATAGAAATTATCTATTTTTTTGTGTTCTATTTATGTTCACATTATAAAAATAAGTTTATGGTTTAGGATAAGAGTTTAGAATTAGAATTTAAGGAATTAGAATATAATGTATTTTTATGAAAGCTAAAGTGATTACAAATAGTATCTGTTCTAAATATACTCTCAACCATTTGACAATGAACGCTCAATCACCCTACTGCAGTTGTTGGTATTCGAACCCGTGACCTCTAAGAACAACAACCGTTCCTTTAACCACTGAGGCAAGTTGGTTCGTGCAATATAATGTATTTTTAGAGTTTAAGATTTATAATTTTGAATTTAGGACTATGATTTAGAATTTAATTTTTTAGTGTTAGGGTATAAAAAATAGTAGACAAAAATTCTCTACCTTTTTCGTGTCTCTTTCTATGCTCTAACACTAAAAATTTAAATTCTAAGTTTAACCCTTACAAAATATATCTCACATCTAATTCCCTAGACACTAACCTTAAATTTTAACCTTAAACTTCACTAATTGAGAGCATAAATATAACACTGAAAAGGAAACGAAGAATTCAAGTGTACACAAAAAGACATGCAATCTAACTTTGTCTCCAAAGTCCAAAACGAGAGAAAAAGAAAAGGAAACCCCATATTAAAGTTTCCAAAGAACCAAAATCTTCTTTGTCTCCATTCTCTTTCACTACCCTACAGGCTACAAGCCGCTGATTATTACCCATTTCTAACCTCCTCTCTTGGCTCAGCCATGGATCCAGACCCCCCACTTCACGAGACCTACAAGCCCCTCTTCGCTAACACCGCCGACGACCACCGCCTCCGCCTTGTCACGGTGGAGGAACGCGAGCTTCCACTGATTGATCTCAGCCGTTTAAGCCAGAAGGAGGCGGAGAAAGAAAAGTGCAAGGAAGAGATAAGTAGGGCAGCACATGAGTGGGGTTTTTTTCAAGTGATGAACCATGGGATATCGATGGAGTTATTGCAAAAGTTTAGAGAGGAGCAAGTGAGAGTGTTCAAGCAACCTTTCCAAGACAAATTCCTGAATTTCTCCGATGGTAGTTACCGTTGGGGCACCCCCACTGCTACTTCGCTAGGGCAATTATCATGGTCTGAAGCTTTTCACATCCCCATCACCGATATTTCAAGGTAGGTTTTTTAAATGTTTTATGTTTCGTTAAACCATATCTCTTTCTCTCCATATCCTTACCTCGTTTCTTTTTCAGCAAATCCGGTAATTATAACCAAACAACTAATGAGCTTACTAAACCAGTTGTTCGTATTCACAGTTAAGACAGTTAAGCCTTTCGTTTTTTCTGTTAGTATAATTTGTATTGTGTATAACTGCTGATGTTTCATGTCGGCATGTAATTTGAGTTAGCCACACATACACATATATACTTTACTAGTTTTTCTTGTTGGAAAAACCCAACTATTATAACCACGAGGCAAGACAAGAAGGCTCAAATCCATACCCTTTTTCTGCTTCCACTTCCTGTAATATTAATAAACTCTTTTTAAACTTAATTGTGTCTAAGCTTAAGATTGTATATTTTTTTTAGAAATTAAGTAGGCAGCTATGATTAAACCTAAATAATGTTTTTTTTTTCAAAATTTTCGGGTATAGCATTTTTTGAACAAATAAGGAGTATACAAACGAGAATCTATATATACTTATGAGAATCACTAGTTATTATTATAGATAATATGAACTCAAGCTTAAAACTTGATTAGCAGAGCTGTTAAATATGTGATTAGAGGTGATAAGGTTTTATTATTTTACATTTTCGCTAACAAAATGGATTAAATAAACTTAAAATTTGAACATTTCAATACTTTAATATTATTTGAGTGGAATAATTATAATTTTTTTACAAGGTTGGCTAGAATAAATATTTCAGTGAAGGTATAAAATATTTTCATTAAAAAAAAGGGATACATTATATGACAAAACAATTTTAAATAAGTGAATTGGATATTCAATTTAAAAGAGAAAGGAGGAGTATTATCGAAACTAAAAGAGTGTTAAATCAATCATTTGGACAGAGTTGAAGTAGTTTTTAACAAGTTTTAAAATTATAATGACAAAATTCTCTCTTTTTTTTTCTTTCTAAACAGCCATAGAACATATGGTTTACAAATACCATATTAGTGATAAATTAATAATATAATAGTTAGGGGTCATTTTTCATTGAGATAAATTTTGATTGAATTATTTTTTAAAAAAATCTTATAAGAACATGTGTTATCCTCCCAAACACAGTGAAAGTTAAAATTTTCAATGTTAGTACAACAATATAAATTTCCTCAATATTATCCATGTGGTTTTCTATTTTAACAAAGTTTTAAAAAATTGGAGATACATACAAGAGTTTCACCTAAAATTTATCAGTATGTAGCAACCTAGGATGTAATTAGACGTATTATATTATATTGCATTTGAAGATAGAAGGAAAGACATTTTTTGTATCCATCTTAATTTGATTTAGCAAGTTGCGTTTACATTAAGTGATAACACACACTGTACAAAGGTGTCTGGGTGGTGTAGTTGGTTATCACGCTAGTCTCACACACTAGAGGTCCCCGGTTCGAACCCGGGCTCAGACAATAATTTTTTTATGGCCAGAGTTGGTGGTCCTGCTTTTGTCTGTCAACTCGTACTGGGGACTAAGCTTCAGACTGAGTTATTATCACATGTAAAGATCAGGATAAATGTGTGAGGTGTCACCCTCTTTGTGGAAATATGCTGCAACATTTCAGTAGCTTTTTCTCAGATTTAGTGAGACAGTTCAATGCTGGGTTTAATTTCTGGTGGACAAGTTGGTGCTACATTGCACCCTGTCAAAAAGTTGGGGTATGAAAAATCAGCATCAAAACCATTCAACGTAACATGCATGTTCTTCTGCTTTTTTTCTATGCCGACGTGATTATCACAAGTTTATTCCAGTCTGACAAGCATGGAAAAAACTTGATGCAATGGAATGGTCCCCTTTCTTGATCATCAATATTTATATTCCCTACTGGACCCACCTCCTCATGGTTGGGAGATCCATTTTCATTTCTTCAAACCTACATACTTATACCATGTAGTATTTATCTGTTAAGCAGCTCGTCAATGGAAGCGTTTGCAACAAAAGTTGGCAGTCTTGCTAAAAAACTAGCTGAGATCTTGGCGGAGAAGTTAGATCAGAATTGGAGTCTTTTTCAGGAAAGTTGTTTGGCAAGCACTTGCTACCTCCGACTCAACAGATACCCACCCTGCTCCATTCCTTACCACATTTACGGTCTAATGCCGCACACCGACAGCGACTTCCTCACCATTTTGCACCAAGATGAGGTTGGAGGATTGCAATTAGTGAAAGACGGGGAATGGATTTCTGTTAAACCCAATCCCCAAGCTTTAATCATCAACATTGGAGACTTGTTTCAGGTTATCAATATCATTCATATAAAACTTGTTTAACCCTATAGGCCTATACTAGCAAGGCAAAGCTCATGTTAACTTATTTGTGCACGCACGCAGGCTTGGAGCAATGATTTTTATACAAGTGTTGAACATTGTGTGGTGACGCATCCAAGTAAAGAAAGGTTTTCGGCTGCATATTTCCTTTGCCCATCGTATGAGACGGTGATAGAGAGTTGCAGCAACACCAAGCCCTCGGTTTACACCAAGTTTAGCTTTAGGGAATATAGGCAGAAAGTCCAGGAGGATGTTCAACGTTATGGTTACAAAGTAGGGCTCCCCAGGTTTCTTGTATAAACATTAGCACCATCCATTGCAATTTGCATCTTCTAGTATATATAGTAATGTCAACGCTCTCCCCAGTTTAAGAAGCATAAGTCAGGCATAATTAAAAAAAGGATTTTGTTTAATTAATTTCTGCAATCCTCATGCCTCTTACCTACAAGGGAAGGGATTTGGATTATTGGGGTGTAAGTGAAACGCTTGTATTTGTATGTTATTTGTGTTCGATTTAAAAAGAAATAAATTTAATTTGGTTATTGTCGAGCTGAATTCAAGCTATCAAGTGAGTTGAATTCGAACATCTTAATACTTGGTTGAAACAGTTGGTGAATCTAAGTAATTTTTTTAGGGTAAACTTCATCAGAGCTCCCTTTTGTTTGGGTTATGTTCTATTTTGGTCACCAATTTTGAAAAAAAGTTATTCTTGCCACTTACGTTTTTGATCTGTTCTATTTTGGTCACTGTGTCGTTAACACCCGTTAGTTTGATGACGTGGCGCGTTAGTCAAATGGGTTAATTTCTAATTTGACTCATAAACTTTAAACAAAATATTAATTTGACCCTAAACTGTCTCGATCTCACTTTTATCTCATAATAACTGTTATTTCGGCTACCTTCTTTGGTGGGTGATGGCTCCGACCACTCTCTCAACCTTATCAAATACTCCCTCCGTCCCACTTAAAATGTCTCTTTTGTGTTTTAAAATTGTCCCACTTAAAATGTCTCATTGAAAAAATCAACTACTTTTACAATGTGTATTTCCCTTTCTATCCTCTTTTTAGTTTTCCAACAAAACAAAATTCAACTTTTCAAGGGTAAAATTGTCTTTTCAATTATTTTACATCACATCTCCTACACAAACTTTTTCTTCCTAAAACTGCGTGAAAAGTCAACAATAGACACCTTAAATGGGACGGAGGGAGTACATCAAAAACTGTCACGAGTGGTGGTATCCTCTCATGCGTTGCAAAATGAAATTCTTGAGGTATAGTCACTTGTTCCTTTGCATTACAAAAGATTCTCGATTCTCTTTTGCTCTCAAATTTCTATAGAAGGCAAAAACTAGAGTTACTTTCGCAAGTAGATATGGTTGTTATATTATATAATACAGACTTGAGGTATATTTACCTTTTTATTCAATGGCCTTGCTTTAAATTTAGGTGTTTTTTCAAGTTCCTCCTGCTCAAGTTCAATAGAACTTTTGACCTTGGGAGGCTTTGCCCTCAATGATGTTTGAAGCACTGGGTATTTAAGCTGAGGTTTCCACTTATGATTCTGCTACAGGAAAAAAGAGAGAGAAAGGTAAGCTCGCTATTCAAAGTTATAAATGAAAACGTATCAAATGTACGAGATATAGTTCTCGGAACCTGATGTGTTGAAATAACAAAAGAATAGAAAAACTGAAGATGATTTATTGATGATCAAGATGGTTTACTTCAATGAAGAAGGTGTACATATATAGCTACTAGAATGACCTGTTAACAAACTAACAGACTTGGTTAGCCGGTTACAACAGTTTGCTGACTCAGCAATTATAACAACCACCTAACTGCAGCAACCCTAGTTATTACGTTCAACATGCTCCATGCTTTTTCCTTCTTCAAGTTCTGAAAACGAAACCACTCCCAATCTTCTTCTGAACAAGCTGAAGTACTCTCTGGACAATGCTTTTGTCATTTTATCTGCTACTTGATGCTTAGACGGAACGAAATTCACTTTTAGTTTATTGCCAGTCACCTTTTCTCTTACAAAGGGCACATCTAGCTAGCTCAATGTGCTTAGCCTTTGTGTGATAAACTGGATTAACACTCATGCCTATGGCACCGAAATTGTCACTCCATATCACGGGCGTTGCTTGAAGATCAACCTGCATATCATTCATCAATGCACTCAACCATGTAACATCAGAAGCTGTGTCTGCCAAGCTTCGATACTCAGCTTCTGTTGTTGATCTAGAGACAGTTTTTTGTTTCTTCGAGCCCCACATCACAAGGTTGCCTCCTAAATATAAACAACTCCCAGAAATTGACCGTCGATCATCTACACTCCCACCCCAGTCAACATCAAAAAATGCTACCAATTGAAACGAGTCTGTTGTAGGTGAGAATGCCAATCCGTGATCAAGTGTGCCATTTAAGTATCTTAACACTCTCTTGACAGCAACAAGATGTTGTTCACAAGGAGCATGCATAAACCGTGCTAACTTATTTACACTAAATGATATGTCTGGGCGAGTGTGACAAGCATATAGTAACGAGCCTACCAAGCTGCTTTCTGTCAAAGGCATCTCCATATGTCAATTTGAAACTCATATCAAGTCTCTTGTTCCTTCTATATAAGTTCATCTCTTTCCACTGTATGTGACCTTTTAAGTGCTCCAACGAGAAACTCTGAAATTTTGAACGGTTATATTACACATCTTTCTTATTTGATCCTAAGGTTGATATTTCTCGTGCTTCCCTCATGATAGCATGAACCATTTTGTTTTTCTTTCTCTTCTCTTGCTTCTTCTTTCTTCCTTTTTTACTTACCAAGGTCCCAAAAGATCCTTGTTAATACCATGCCCCAACTGTCTTACTATAACACCATCCAGAAAGTTCTCATCATTTCTGTGCAAACGATTGAATATCTTTCCAAAGATTCGCCTCTTCAAACGGATTAGAATCTTGCTGAAATCTTTACAATTCTTTGTTGGATCTTCTTTCTGAATCCTGGAGCTGTAGATTGAAATCTGGCTTGTTTCTTGTTGATTTTTGGAAATTCCTGCAAAAATGTAAAATGCTTGAAATGTATGAGTTAGCATGCTCTATCTTACGGATGCCTAACTACAAGATGCATGAATGTTGTCAATTGAGAACCACTTAGGTGAGCTTTCATCTTCAGGGAAGCTCAAAAATCTCTTGCTTCATTTTTCATTAAAACTCTTTTGCTACTAAAGCAACCCATCTCACACTCAAGTTCAACGATCAGGATGTCTGCATTATTTGCTCAAAAATGCCTTTTCAGGTTTTCACTTTAGATTGCTTTTCTCAAAGTGCCCTTTCAGGTTTTCACTTTTGTTTTTTTTTTCTCCTCTTTTTTTTCTTCTTTTTTAAAGGCGCCCTTTCGGGTTTTCACCTTAGTTTTTTTTCTCCTTTTCCTTCTTTTTTCTTTGTCTTTTCTTTTTTCTTTTTTCTTTTTCTTTTTCTTATCAAGTTGATCATATTAGTTACCTGACAACATCAATTCACATTTCTTTTCTCAATAGAAGAACATGGAGCTGCAAATATTCTCGTTCAATCTGGGAAGCTAACAAACAACATTGGTTCCAGGTGAAACAATACTACCGTGGCTCGACGATGTCTCAAAAGCATTTCTGAACTTCATAAATTGTCCCAACTGAGATATTGCTAGGTGAGCATAGCAAATTGGAGCAACAACAGAGACAACAATGGTTCTCTTTTGATCCAAGAGCCCATGATAATGTGTTGGTTATGTGGTTCCAAACATCCCAGCATGAGAACAGAGATAAAAATCATTATTCCTCGGCTAGCAGACTTTGTTAATAACAGTTCCTGGTTGTACATTGTCTGAAGATCCCTTGGGTTCCAACTCTCATTAGAGAACTTGCAAGCCTCTATAGCTTGATCTATTGTTTCATCATTCTTTCATTTCTGTGTAATTACTGGCGTGGGATTCAACATTATCTACACCTTTTTCACTCTTCTTTAATATTCATGGGTCATGGTTCCAAAAGAGTTCATCATTTTTGGGACGACATACATTCTTCTATAATGTTCTATGTAGTATTGCCTCACTCTTGAATTCAACCATCATCTTTGTCCGTTCTAACATTCTCAAAGCTTTCATGTCTTGCAATGCCTTAGAAGTAACAATCTTCCGACGTAATGATCTTTGCTTTTAAACCTTTGGTGGATCAATCATGCTGTAGCTTTTCTCCAAAAGATGGCTCATGTTCTCTCTTTGCCCCAAGGTTGGCTATGTTACTTTCTTGCAGCTTTGTTTAAATGTTTCTGACACTCTAAGTTGTGTTATTTTCCTCGTCATACTTTTCATCATTAATCAAGTATCGAGGCCACCTTCTAATCTGCCTGCACTTAAAGGATTAGTACATCATAATAATACCCATGAAATCCTTTGCTTTTCTTGTATCTAATCGATTTATATGCAAGATGCTTGTTGAAACGATAAGTGAAAGGCTTAAATATTATTTTAATAAGTTGGAATAATTTGATAAGTCATGACAAACATGATAAGTTCAATGCAATGCCCCAGGTACCCATTGTATGAAGGAGCGAGACCCTTTCAACCGAAATAGAGCCTTCCAAACTCGAATTTACTCAAAATTGCAGATTCTGAGAAGGTTTCTTGTCGGATGCCTAATCTCAAATGCATTTGAACTTCCCTTTTAGGTTTTCAGCTCAAATCCTCCTTTGGTTTCAAGACGTCCTTTGCGGATTTTCATCTTGAACCCCCTTTTCTTTTTATTTTTCTCTTATTTTTTATTCTTTTTCTTTTGATTTTTTTTTATATCTAAGGCACCCTTTTTGGGTTTTCACCATAGATATTTTTATTTTGTGAAGCTCCCTTTTCGGGGTTTCACTCATCTTTTTTCTTTATTTCCTTTTTTCAATCTCTTTTTTAATTCTTCGAGTGTAATACTTCTTGACCAAGTCTGAGTTTATCAAATTACTTTACTCATCTCTGGTCATCTCTGGTTAAAATCAACGCTCCTTCAGAAAGATGTATCCTTGATGTGTAACCCTTTCCAATAAGGCATCCATTTCCCACGGAAATCTTTATGAAGTTGGCAAGATCCTTTCAAGCACTAGATCCCCCTCTCAGAATTCTTTTGGACAAACTTTCTTTTTCGTGAGCTCCCATCGTACATCTAACCATGTCAAATTACTTTTAGTCTTCTCTCTTCAATGAGATTCAACTGACCTTATCGAGCTTTTACTTGTTCTGCATCGTCCAATTTCATATCTACCAATACTCGACGACAGAATTTGAACCCCAATTAGTCATGCTGCTTCTATCCATAGACCAAAAAATACAATGTTGCCCCTGTTGAGATGCACACTGTGGATCGAAATACATTCAAGGTTAACGATAATTTCTTATTTCGGTCTTTCCAAGTCTTTGAGATAGTCCTTCGGTGTTTACGTTTGCCGAATATATTGCCCCATTCGTCTCTGAGTAATTAATCACAGAATTATGATGATTTGTCTTGAACTGTTCACCAATCTTCTTATATCATCTTGTTTTTCAGATTACATGCGCCATCAATGACAACTCTCTCTAGGAAACCAGATCGACAAATAATCTCTATTCAGCATCCTACAAGTTGTTACTCTTGTAATACCGTCATAGGAAGCAACTTTCATCCACTTGGTAAGGTGATCAATCACGACCAGGATAACATGGTGTCTTTGGAGGTTTCTTGAATAAATCTGCCTTATAAAGCAAAGAGCATTGTATGCTCTCTCAAATATAACCTTCCCAGGGGTTCACTTTCTTTTTCCTTCTGTTATGCACATCATATCCTCATTTGGGAGATTAAAGTTCAAGGACTCTTGATCATTTGTAGCACATCTCTCCAAGAAACCCAATATCGAACTCTGATAATAATATTTGCCAACGAGTCGTTCTCTAGTCAATGCTAGTGTTTCCATCAAGAGATTCAAAGGATCGGTTCTTGAGAACGAGCAGGCGGAATGATACAACATATTTTTTTGTTGAGCCCTCGAGCTACCAAAGAAACACGGCTTTTGAATTAGTGGATACCACATTTTGCAACTGATAATTCTTTGCTCAGATAATAAATGGCTCTTTCCTTCATATCTCATCATGGCGGCCCAATGCACCCCATTGAGTTTTATAAGTTGTTAAAGAATCAATGACAAAAATGGAACTAGTGTTTTCAGAATTGTGCACTTTTAAAAAAGAAATGCTTCTTGACCTTTCTAGGGTTTCTTGGTATTCTTCATCTCATACTCTTGGATCAGTCTCTGTCGGCGACTTAGACTTTGAATCACATTTTGTCTGTTTGTTACGATGAATAATTCAATCTCTCCGGGCTTCCTCATTTTTTCGTTTTTTCACTTTTTCTTTCTTTCTTTGCTTTCTTTCTTTGCTTATTTCTTTTTTTTACTTGCCTGTTTTCTTCTTCTTCTTCTTCTTCTTCTTTCCCGGAGGAAGAAGATTTTGAACAACTTTCACTTTGTCAAGATAAACTTCGGTTCCACTTTTTCTAACCCATTACTTTCCAAAATGTGACTTCCAAAAGTATGTATTGACGAATTGGGCCATAACTTATACCTCTACAATCTTGGGAGAATCATTCTTGAATTTTGCACACATCCTTATTTTGGTTACCACGGCCCTCTGATATATTGCTCAGTGATATTAGCTTGTAATGAAATGAGTCTCATATGACTGTAAATGTTGTTTTCTCTGCCCCGTTCGGATCAAAAGAAGATCGTCTTTCTAGCCCACTATAATGTCTCAGCCATCTTGAAGAAGTTATCATCAAATTATCTTTACAACATTTCTGGACTTATTCTTCCAAGGTTTTGCTAAATAGTTTTGCATACAAGTCTTATGCATAACATTGTCTGGATCCAACCCCGGTATATCCTGGTATAACCACGCGAATATGTCTTTGAATTTGTACAATCATTCAAATCACACTTGGCTTTCGCTGAGGAAGTTGAACGAATCTTTGTTACTCACTTTTCGTCTCAAGTCCCTAGATTTAGAATCTCAATTTCTTGCTTGCGAGACATAATCTATTTTCTTCATTTCTGATTAGTCTTAATAATTTCTCAGAGACATCAGCTTCCTCTTCATCTTCACATTCGCTTACCTCTGTCAATCATATGGATTGCTCTATTTCGGAACTAGGGTCTGATTCATTCATACGATGAGTAGTAGGGGCCCTGCAAAGAATTTAGGGATATGTACATATACTTGAAGAGAATGAATATTTTAGGATGCATGTTTGCCATTTGAGAAAAATCATGTAAGAAACAAACATCTAATACAAATAAACCGATTAACATCCCTTATAAAATACCCCCAATGCTCGCGAGCAAAAGCAATTGGGATGATTCAAGGTATTATTCTGTAATGGTCCTAGAGTTACAAGCAAATCTCCCTTACAATAAGTATTACATTATTGGCATTTGTTTTTACAAACGTCACAATAAGGAATAAAACTCACCATTTTGTTTTGAAGAAATACCTCTGTCACTCTCCCTCACCCCAATCCCCAAATCAAACCCACAAAATCCCTAATATCTTAGTCGTCTCTCACCCCCTCATCTAGTTGTCTCCCTAATATCGCTAGTGAAAGGAGCACAATCTTCAAATCATTCAAATCTTATTTCAATTAGCAGAACTGAAAGCAATGTTTGAAGCTACATTGATGTGGCTTGGTATAATTATAATTTTAGTCTAAAACACTTATATATTTTATTAATTTAGTCCAAAATTCATCAATTTAAAACATTATTTTCATTTTGGGGTAAAATTACAAATTACCAACTTTTTCTTCTTCTTTATTGACTATACTATACTTATATCTATTAGAAAACTAAAAATTGAAAAACATATTTTTCATTTAAAAAATTTGAAACCAGATGGACTTTAGAATAAAACTAAAGAAATTGATTAGCTAAAACTTCAATTAAAAAATTGATCAAATTAAATTTCAATTTCAATTGAAAAATCTGGTCATCTCTTCTCGGGTTCCTCTTTCCCTTTTTCTTCATTGATTATGAATTCTAACTTGACATGGAATTCAATACTAGTTGTATATCTCATGTTTGATTACCTCAACTTTCCAAGTTGGGATCTTTCCAACATTCATGTTAATTTTTTTAGCTTTATTTAGGTTACTATGTTTAGCAATGGTATTGGATACTAAGCTAAGTGGCTGGCAACGCAAGCTACCATGGCTCTAGGTGTGGCAGAACTTGGAGTAAAAGTTTGAGGGGGGGCTAACTTATTTTAAAAAAATTAGAGAGAGAATTTAATAGTTTAGAGAGTTAACAATTTTTTTTAAAAAAAAATTAGAGAGGGAATTTAATTAAAAATATTCAAAATTTAAAAACTTAATATTAATTTTTAAAAATCTTAAGGGGCCAAATTAAAATTTCCAAAATTTTTAAGAGTTTAACTTGTGATCGATGTTTTTTCTTTTTAGTCTCTACTTTTTACATTTTAACTCCCCTTTGAAAGAATATGCGAACTAAAAGCAATTTTTGAAGCTACATTGACTGCTCGGATAACTTGTAATTTTTGTAGGATTAAATGGAAATTGGAGTTAAGAGAAGTGAAAAACTGATATTCTTTTAAACACATAATGTATTTAATTCCTCCTGCTTCAATTAAAGTTACATCCTCTCCTCATTACAAGGCTGAAGTACAACACAATTGATCATATAATTTGATTTTAACAAGGTAGTTTGAACCAAACTATATTTCAAGACAAAACATACTTAAATGTTCAAATTTCACTCAGTCTTTTCATGTGTTTTCAAGCCAAACTTCATCAAAACGCCCAGGCGTATCGATACGATTTTTCAACACTAGAATTTTAATCGTTCATAGCGTACTGATACGATATAACCCCGTCTCGATACAAAATTTATCTGGGCAAGACTTTAAGCTATAGCGTATTGATACGCTTTGGAACCGTATCGATACAGATTTCTTATCAAAACATTATTTTTCTATAGCATAACGATACGACACGTCACCGTATCGATATGATATGCTGACCTTTGCAAAATTCTTGCATTTAATTTTCGACCGTTGGCTTGTCAGTTAGTTGGTATCCTAAATTTTAAATGATCGTTGAACCGTATCGATACGCTAAGGGAGCGTACCGATACGCTTTTTATCAAAACCATATATAAGATTCCAATGAGCAAAATTCGTATTGATACGGCTTATCTTATCGATACACCCCTTAATACCGTACCGATACACCCTCAAAGCGTATCGATATGCCCTGTTTTTCAGTCACAACAGCTCTTTCTTGTTTGAGACAGGTACCGATATGCCCCCGAGCCGTACCGATACGGTAGGTTGTTGAGCAACATTTATTGCGAGAAATTGCAGCCCAACGACTCTATTGATGATCTCAACCACCCAAACGGCTAGAATTTAATACAAGGGTATAAAAACAAGTCTCAAATGCACCAGCAACAACTATTGAACCAACAAGCAACATCAAAGCACTCAAATCTAAACTTTTTTCTTTAGAGTCAAATCTTTCTACCCAACTCCTTTGTGTTCTTCATTGAAATTCTTATTGTGAGTTTAGGGAGTGTGACATTGTAATTGGGTAAACATCATCCTTAGAGAGGAATTTGTAAAGTTTACCAAAAACTCTTCTTTGTAAAGTAAGTGAATTAAGCTTTGGGTAGAAAGCTTGATCAAATTATAAGGTTTCCTCCTCATCCAAGAAAAGAGGAAGAATTCAAGTAGTGAATTGGTTGAAAATCCTTAGTGGGAGCTAAAGTAGTGGATGTAGAGTTCATTGGAGAACTTGAACCACTCTAATTGCCTTATGTCTCAATTTTTATTCTTCCAAATTTCCATCCTTAAATTTTTTATCGCCAATTCACCCCCCTCTTGGCCATTTGCAATTGTTTGATCAACTCAACAACAACTATGGGGATGCTGCCTGGTATCCCGATTCTGGAGCTACTCGCATTTAACCCATGATGCTGGTAACATTATTTACTCTACTCCTTATTCTGATAATGGTAGAGTGTTTGTTGCTAATGGTCTTACAGTTCCTATTTCTAGGATTGGTACATCTTTGTTAGAAACACCTTCTAGATCATTAATACTCAATGATTTATTGTACGTTCCCTCGATTAAAAAAGATCTTTTATTTGTTTCTAAATTCACTAGAGATAATGGTGTTTCTGTTGAATTTTTTCCTGACTATTGTCTTGTGAAGGATTTGACAACTCAACAACCGATCTTGCAAGGGCTGCAAAGTGATGGTCTTTACAGATTTAGTGATGCTTCTTCTGCTGAAGATATTGTTTTTAGTTTTTCCAACTACTCTTTACTGTATTCTAAGGCTTGTAATGTTGCTTCTGGTAGTCCTATGAATAGTTTTGTTCAATCCTCTTTAGATATAGATGATACATGTTTTTCTGTTTCTGATTCGAATAATGCTCAACTTTGGCATAGGAGACTAGGACATCCCTCTAATGAGATTCCTGTAAAATTGTCCACTTCTTGTAAAATTTCGAATATCAATAAAATTTCATTTTGTGAAGCATGCAAGTTGGGTAAAAGTAATAAGTTGCCTTTTAAAAATCTATTGATGTATATTCTCAACCTTTACAATTGATTCAAATGGATGTTTGGGGCCCTGCACCTTTAATTTCCAACAATTCTTGTTATTACATCAGTTTCATATATGCATGTACTAGGTACACGTGGATATACTTCATTCCTAAGAAATTTGATGTGTATAAAGTTGTGGTTGAGTTTCATAAAATGGTGGAAAGACAACTTAGTTTGAAGCTAAAAGCTATTCAATCATATTGTGGTTCAGAGTTAAAACCTCTTGAGCTGTATTTTTCTCAGTTAGGCATTTAGTTTAGGCATACTTGCCCTCATTCTTCTGAACAAAACTGTAAGATTGAGCGTAAACATCGTCCTATAGTTGAGCTTGATCTTACTTTGCTTGCTCAGAGTGGTGTACCTTTTAAATTCTAGTCAGATGCTTTTTACACTGTTGTTTATTTGATAAATAGTTTAGTAACTAAGGTTTTAGGTGGTATAAGCCCACATGAGAAGTTATTTCAACAGAAACTTGGCTATGCTTTTCTTAAAGTCTTTGGTAGTCAATGTTTTCCTCTCACTAGGCCTTATAATCAACACAAGCTTGATTTCAGGTCAAAACCATGTACTTTTCTAGGTTATTGTTCTAAGAAACATGGCTACAAGTGTCTTAGTAGTGATGGCAGGTTATATGTTTTATTTAATGAAAATGTTTTTCTTTTTTTATCCTCTTAGTCTCAAACTGATAAACAGGGTGAGATTTCTAAATTTCTTAAAGCTAAATATTATGGACCAATTTCTACTAATATTCCTGGGCAGAGAGATCTCGGAGCTTCTTCCTTTTCTCAATCAGATATGTCTGGCTTTTCTCAGCAACATGGATCTCATGCACAAAATGTTTTCCTACAACTAGTTTTCAGAACTCTACTGGTCTAGACATGCACAGTGGTGTTTCAAGGAGTTTAGTTCCTCCAGCATCTGATAGTGGTAATCTAAGTCCAGCAGTTTCACAATCTGGTCATTTGTCTGTACACCCAGTTCATCAAGCATCATCAGAACATGTGCATGATTCTATAGGTGATGATCATCAAGCATCGCAACAGCTACATACATCGAATGCCTTACAACATCCAGTGAGACATGAACCTGAGTTCCTTCAAGTGTTCCAGCACCTGTTGTTATTTCCAGACTTGAATAAGTCATTAGTGTTCAGGCACCTGCCCAGGGAAGTCATACTATGATAACAAGGTCGAAAGTTGGTATATTCAAGCCCAAAGTTTTTCATACTTCAGAAGTTTCTGAAACACAGTTACCCCGTGATGTGTATCAAGCAATGGAGTCTACTGAATGGAGAGAAGATGTGCTAAAAGAACTTGATGCACTAGTTCAGAAAGGAACATGGGAGCTGACATATTTACCTACAGATCGGGTCCCAATTGGATTTAAATGGTTGTTTAAGGTCAAGAGGAATTCTGATGGGACTGTTGCGCGATACAAAGCAAGGCTTACAGCCAAGTGTTATTCTCACCAAGCAGGGTTCGATTACAAAGAAACTTTTAGTCCAGTTATTAAACCTGTTACTATCAGAATTTTTCTTAGTGTTACTTTAAGCAATGGTTGGATTCTTAGGCAGATAGATGTGGATAATGCATTTCTGAATGGATATTTGGCTGAGGAAGTATATATGTTGCAACCTCCTGGATTTGAGCAAGAAGATGGATAAGAAAAGCAGCTTGTTTGTCGCCTGAAAAAGTCATTATATGGGCTTAAGCAAGCACCTCGTGAATGGTTTGATAAATTCAGGGATCTTCTGGTCAACACTCTTGGGTTTACTCTTTCACTTGCAGATGTTTCTCTTTACTTCAGGGAGAGACAAGGTAACAAAGTGTATATTCTAGTATATGTGGATGACATTGTAGTTACTAGAAACAATTCAGCTGAAGTGAATAGTGTGATCAGTGAGATAACACAATTCTCAGTAAAGGATTTAGGATGTTTGAATTTCTTTCTTGGAATGAATGTTTGTGCTGTCAAGAATGGAGTAATTTTAAACTAGAGGAAACATATCTCAGATTTGTTGGAAAAGACTCAAATGATAGATGCTGCCATTTCACCGACTCCAATGGTTACAACACCAAAGCTTTCTCTCACCGATGGTGAACCTTTACCTGATGTAACACTTTACAGACAAGTTGTAGGAACACTTCAGCACATCTGTTCCACAAGACCAGACATTCAATTATTGGTAAACAAAGTTAGCCAATTCATGCAGGTTCCTCTTGACAAGCATTGGAAGGCAACTAAGAGGATCATTCGATATCTTAAAGGAACTATTGATCATGGACTTTTCTTCAGTACATGTTCAACACCTACAACTCTGATTGGGTACACTGATTATGATTGGGAGACCAGTGCATATGATAAACGGTCTACTGGTGGCTACCGTGTTTTCTTAGGAGGAAATCTGGTAGCATGGAGTTCAAAGAAACAAAGTGTTGTCTCCAAGTCATCCACTGAGGCAGAATTCAAGACTATTGCTGATGTTATGTGTGAAGAAATTTGGATAAAGTCTCTTTTGACAAAGCTACAAATTTCTCTTTCTTCAACTCCAATCTTATGGTGTGATAACACTAGTGCGATTGCTCATTCCTCCAACCCAGTTTATCATGCAAAGCTTAAACACGTTGAGTTAGATCTCAACTTTGTGAGGGAAAAATTCACAAATGGTTCTTTTCATATTAATTATGTTTTTGCATCAGAACATATTGCTGACGTCCTAACTAAACCATTATTTGCGGCCTTTTTTGTTCATCTCAGACAAAAGTTGAAAGTTTTTTGTGCAGAAGAAATTAAGTTAAGTACTATGCATTTGACATATGTTGATAACCTTGAGGATGCAAACTGATTTTTTAGAACGACAGAAAGAATGTTGAGATTAAAGAAGAACATAGAACAAGAGGCATGTTAGAAGGTTATATTGGAAACGAAGAAGAGAAGAGAACAAGATCATGTTAGAGGATTTTGTTAAATCAAGTCAAAGTAGAGAAGAGAATAAGAAGCATATTAGAGGATTGCGTTAAATCAAGAATTCAAAAATTAGGTTCAGTTTGTTATAAAGTAGTTAGTTTGTTAAGAACGTTTTTGCAAAGTCTTTTCATGACTATAAGTATGAGATCACCGCTTTTGTAAAATCACGTTGTATTTTTAAGATCAATAGAATTCTCTTTGTCCATTCTTCCTTTCTTTTCTCTTGGATTGTTCAATATTTCATCATGCTTCCATTAAAGCTACATCCTCTCCTCATTACAAGGCTGAAGTACAACACATTTGATCATATAATTTGATTTTAACAAGGTAGTTTGAACCCCATGTAATTTCCTGATGAGTAGTCGTCCCAAACATCAAGTGCTCCAAAGGTAGTCATCAGAATGGCACTCAGAGCCATCACTATACCAAGCGAGAACACGATTAGAGACGCCCTTCCGAACCGTCTTATGGCCTTCTGCACCACCATCAATCCAAGAAGCGATGCGACAAAACAAATGACCGAGAATACAAGGGCAGTGCTAATGTGGTCCATGCCCAATAACAAGTATTGAAGCGCAGACATTGTGGAGGAGAATAAAACCATGAAAGAACAAGTAGCTGCAGTAACCTGGAGCAAAATGCAGATGGTTTAATGCTATAAGAAGTATGTGATTCTATACTATAATGATTAAAACAGGGACATTTACCTCAGGGGCTACTCCAACTTGGAGTAAAAGTGGGCTTATAAGCATTCCACCTCCAATTCCAAAAAGTCCACCCAACCCTCCAGCCATTAGAGCCATTGAGGGGAAAATTAGCTTCACATATAAACAAGGAAAAGGGTTAATTTTGTTTTTAACAATAGAGAGTAACAGCTAGAAACCAAAGCAAAAAAACAAACCAAAATCTAACCTGCTTATTTGGAGCATGGCATGCAATGGGGTCTTGTCTGCGAAGGATCCATGCTGTAAAAGCTATGGCGAGAGGGATTTGAAACAATGAGAGAGCCCAATATCCTATTCCACAAGGCTTCAGTGATATGACCCCCTGCATGTATTGTTGTTGCTTCAATAGTTATAAACACTGAAGATCAACCCCATATTTCCATGCAATTCTAAAATTTCTTCTAATTTTTCCAATAAAATTTCATGTATAATTAGTGTAAGATTAATACAAAAAGTGGACTGAAAGCTAGTGTCTTGTCTAAATCCAATATTTGTCTAAATCACTATAAAACCGGATATTTTAAGAGAGAGAGAGACACGTATTTGAAAATGAAACGGCATGCAAATTGTATTCTAAAGAATGACGAGACAAAAAAACGATACCTGTCCATATCGATTCCCCCGAAGGAGATAGAGGATGAAGAAGGAAAACCAGACCATAACCAAAACCACCGGTTTCTTCCATGGGAACCTGGATTTCTTTTCCCACCAAAGCTTCTTCTACACTCCTAACCTCCCCACTTTCCAAGCTTTCATACCCGTTTCTACCTCGATCCGATTCCATTTTCCATAACCCGACACCATTTCTACAGGTCTTAATGGTAGACCAGACAAGGAAAGTGGCAAACATGATGGTGATCAACCACTCTGGTAACATCAGGTTGCAAACCACTCCCACACTCACGCCTAATAACATGAATGGCTCTGATAAAAGTGCTAATTCATAGTCAATCAATGTCTTACCCCCGAGCTTGGCACTTTTGGCTTGCAGGTTATACATAACATTGGCAATCGACCCTCCCGTGACCATGAAAGCCGAGAAACTGGTGGCGGTTTTGAGGTCGAAACAGCCCACAATGGTGAGAATGGGAATAAACAAGCCTCCGCCACCAACACCTCCTGCGCTGGATATGGAGGCAGCTACGAAGCTCAACGCTCCTGCTACCACTGAAGAGGTTGACAGCTTCATGTTTCCAGGTGATTTTAACAGATGACGAGTGCTACTCCTCCATTGGAGAGTTGTGTTGATGAAGCTCTCGATTGTGAGATTGTCTAAAATAGGTCGCCTTTGTGTTGCTGCTGCCTGGGACTGGATGAGGATGATGAAGATTAGAAGGGTGAGAAAATTCCATCTTACCAAACTCTGATTCTTCATTTTTGCTACTCATGATTGTTGGTGTCCTATGAAACCTTCTTATATGGCAGTTTGTGGGGAAAAAGAACATTTTAAAAAAGCTTCTTGTGATGAATAAACAATAATCAATGTTACCTTTATTCATGTCAACTCCCTTCCAATCGCTTACTTTTCCAGGGATTTAGTTAAGCAAATTGATTGTTAATTAAAATTAAGGATCCTTCACTGTCTTATTTTCGTTTGTCTTTCAACAGGCAAGTTCGACGCAGGTTACATGGGGAATCGGGGAAAAGCACAGGAAGTTTCCCTTCCCCGTTAAAAATGCAGAAACCTCCGATGTACTTTTAACTGGATCTGAAACAAGACAAAAAAAAAGAGTTATTGTTGTGGCAAAATCAGTGACAGAGTGGTGTATTAAGCGGGAGGCCCTTTTTCCGCTTGGCACAAATTTGTTGGGTAAACTTTATTTAAACAAGTAACTTAGTACTAAGGTTTAGAGGTTTCGTTTAGGGTTTATGGTTTAAGTGTAATAGTTTTGAATTTAAAGATGGTTGATTGAATTTTAGGTTTAGGGTTAAAAATTTGGGGTTTATAGGTTAAAACCCAAATCTCTAACCATATTACCCTAAAACTTAAACCTAAACCTTAAATTCTAACCATAAACCCTAAATTCTAAACCCTACACTAAAACTCTTAAGCCCTAAACTCTAAAATTAAGGTGCTTGTGGAAACAAAAAAAAATCACCACTTGTGTATGAGATTATATATATATATATATATGGGATAGGATCGAATTACACTGTGTAAAACTCTTTAAGTTGTACACGTTTTCTGGATCGTTGGATGAGTGAAACGGATGGATGAGATTAACAGTAAAATATGTGAAGATTATCACTTGGGAATTAAAAACACGGAGTTAATCTCAACCATCCATTTCTCTCATCCAACGATCTAAAAAACGTATAAAACTTAAAGAGTTTTACACAGTGTAAGTTGATCCTAACCCTATATATATATATATATATATATATTATGTTTTTTCTCCCAACCTTGAATTGCGACTAGATAATGTATTAAATCTATCTTCTTTATTTATATAATTAAGTTGCTGTTTGTGTTTTGTTGTTGAGGAAGGATCCCTGTCAAGTTCAAGGTATCATACAAAATGAAAGCAAAGCAGAGACGTTGATTTGGATATGGACAACAAGGATTAAGAAAGATGTCACTCTCATCTTATGTCAATTAGGGTTGAGATTTATAATGTAAAGTCAATCTCTTTCTTTTTGTCAAGTTGATCTCATTGCTAACATCGATACATTTAAAAATAGCATTGTTTTCATAAGTCAATCTCTTTCTTTTTGTCAAGTTGATCTCAATCCTAACGTTGATACATTTAAAAATAGCATTGCTTTCATCATGGAAAACACAAATATTGATGTACGGGTCTATATATATTGTGGGAGAGGCAATTGCCCCTTCTAAGTTTTTTGGGTTAATTATATTCTAATCTCTAATAATTTTAAAATCATTGTAATTAAACTATTTTTTCTTCCTTGTTCCTCCCAAAATTTTTATAGTTGATTATTTTTAGGACCTTGTAATCTAAAATTAATAAAATTAAATTTCGACCCCGTATTTTTTTTGGTTTAATTATTTTTTAAGACCTTTCAATTTTAAAATTTGTAAAATTAAAACTAAACTCCCTTAATTTTTATGATTTAATTACTTTTTAAGACCTCATTCGTTTCAAATTTAATCGGTCTGTCCCCCTCCCAATTTAATCCTAGCTCCGTCCCTGGATGTAACGGTTGTAGAACCCGTATTTTGTCCGAACATACTTATATAAATATATACTATATTTTTATATAAATAAAACCAAAAAGAATAATAAATAATAAACCAAAAAAATCAGTCCAAAATCCTCAAAAATGTCCATTCACATAATAAAATACACAAATCCCATTTATAAAAGCCCAAATCCCTAATCTACAAGCTAAAACCATTCAAACAAACACAAATTCGTTTTGTGCTTTCTTTTCCCGCATAAAAGTTCACATGGCACCTTCTCATTGGTTCAAACCCTCCTCATATGGATCAAACCTCTCTGCTAACATCATCCCATGCATCACTATAAATAGAAGAGAGAAAAGTTAGATCTATTTAATGACAACCATAATTACACATATTAAAATAATAATAAGTATTAAATAAATAATAAAAAAGGAGAGAGAATACTACCTTGGAATCTAAATGGTCATCGGATACTGAACTGATGTCGGGATTTTAAATCGTCGCCGAAACTTGAGTTGCCGCCAGAGTAGACCAGGAGATGCCGAAGTTGCTGAATCGCCGCTGGAGCCGAAGATCAAAACACCAGTGAGAACATGAATAGACGCTGGAAAAGCACCGAACGTCGTGCGATGAACCTGCCGCCGTAACGAAACTGAACATGAAATTTTGGTTTCATTCGACTCAAGGTATATCTTCTTCCGATTCCTTTATTTCCTGCAAAAATCATGAAAGCAATTTAGATCGAAGAATAAATAAAGAAAAACTGAAATAAAAAGAGGAAATCGGAAGGAACGTCGACGGAGTAGATTTGAAGAAACAGTTGGAGTTGAAAATGAGTGTAAGGGTTTCGGGTAGTTAGATCCAAGTGGGGAAAATCGGTAATCCTATTAGATTAGGGTTAGATTTAGGGTTTAAGTTCCAATCAAAGATTTTTTTGGTATTTTAGGGTTTTGGCACGGCGGCCGGGAATCGCCTCACGGCGACCGGCCGAAACCCCACGACAGTCGAAGTGGTATATGGCGGTCGAATAACGTGACTATCTGACCGGAGTTTGGTTCAAGGTGATCGAAAATCACTTTTGTGTAGAGAGAGCTGGGTTCGAAAATGAGTGAAGAAGGGAAAAGTGTCGAGCTAACTCGGTATTTGGCTATTATACTTGAGTCGGAACGGATGCGTTTTGAGCCGGGTAGGATGGTCCGCGAGCTGGGGGGTCGGGTATGTAGGATCCGAGCCCTTCTTTCAATTTTTCATGCTTTGGGATTTGTATTTTGCATTTGCTTCAATTTGGTCAGCATATGTTTGTAATTTGATCTCCAAAGTTCGAATTCAATTCAATTAAGTCCCTTTTTCTTTTAATTGCCTTAGTTTAATTGCTTTTATTAATTGTTTAAATTATTTTTTTGATGCATTGATTTAAAATTAGCATGTAGTACATTTTTTAGATTATTTTAATCACATAAATTAGCAATTAATTAGAGCCTTGGTATATTAGGTTCTTTAATCAAACTTAATCTAACATGTGAGATAAGTGTAGAAAATAAATGGGTATTAAATAAACACTTCCATACCTTAAGTTGATTAGTATCACATTGCAAAGTGAAGTCAATCAAAAAGGGTATTTTAGTGAAATATTTAATATTCTATTTTAACTTAGAATATGATAATCATATGTAATTAGTTTTTTTTAGAATATCATATGTAATTAGTTTAAATAAAATTAAAATGGGATTAAATAATTAGTGATACAAAATAAGAATATTATTACTTTTGGGCCTAATGTAGGTAGTATTCGAATTATTTGGGTGTTACCCTTAAAGCCCAAAAATTAATAATATTCATAGTTCTTAATTAATTAAATTAATGGAGCCTAATTAGGGTTTACTTAAAATGAACAACAAAATAAATTATCATGCATTAAACTTTTTGTGTTGAGATACATTTTGAATATAAATTGAAGTGTCCTAATGTAATTGGATGTTTCATAGCTTATATTCGTCCAAAATGTATTTTCTTACAAAAGGATACTCCCATTCGGAATAAAATCTATTTTACAATTAAAAGAATTAATTAAATTCAGATTAATGTTCAAAATGCCAAAATGCCACATGGAATTATTAAGGTACCGAAAACGAGAGTTTTTAGGGGTGCTAACCCTTCCCTGCATGTAACCGACTCCCGAACCCGAAATTTACGAAAAGAATCTCCGGCCCGCTTTCTATGGTGTCTGATCTACCAAAGTGATCGGTGGCGACTCCAAAACAATTTTTTAAGAAAATAAAGGAAATTTGATTAAAATGAAAAATTCACTAATTTAAAGTTCTAATTAAAATGAGAAACCCCTATTTCCAAAATCCTAATCGTCAGACTGTTTTCCCACAAATTGGTCTAAAAAACAGTCGCGACAGCTTGGTGACTCTGCTGGGGATAAAATTCACTAATTTAATGATCTAATTAAAATGAGAAACCCCTATTTCAAACATTAATCTGAATTTAATTGTTTCTGAAGAATTGTTCGATGGGTTTTTAGGAAAAATGGGGGTAGTTTTTGTGTATGATATATCTGTCATTCATGCAGAAACCCTCGACCCGAGTTTTTTAACCTTAAGTGGGAGTAAGACAACATTCGACGTGATGCTCTCCAGCTTCGAGTTCGAATTTTTGTCTTCGTTCACTATACTAACATTATACGTCGTGAGGCCCACGCCTCCGTTATAAGGGACATATACTACCGAATTGATGTCTTACTGTTGCAGTGAATGGTAATGACAGTTCGGGAACCAAGAGTCTAGAACAAAGCCCATATTCTCTTTTAGAAGCCCTCCCCGCTAGAGCCAGACAAGGGACCTAGGACAAGTGCTGCCGGTTTAAATACATTTCTCTAGTTATTTTTTTTGTTGAATATTTTGTGCTTTTCTGTGTCGATAATTTGTTTATTTGTTTTCTATATTAATTTACAATACTGAAACTATTCTTTTGTTTTGTTTTCTTGTTTTTTTACCTAGCATCATTTTGCATTCATTAGAGGTAATCGATTCAAGGATCAGTCAAGTTATGCAATGTTCTTAATGGCCAATGGGTTTGATAGACAAGAAGAAGGCAATATGATGGTGTGGATTCGGTCAGAGAAGACTCAGTTCAAGAAAGGGACAACATTCAATGGAGTCATATGTCAGAATGTGTCAGAATGTAAGCAGTTACAAGAAGAGGCTAAAAGGGCAACGAAAGAGGAGATTCAAGAATTAAAAGATTCAAACAGCAGGATTAAACAAGCATTATTGGAAGAGCAAGCTTTGAATTCAGAATTGTCATCACAAGCTGGAGAATATTATTAAAGGGGTGCAATAACGAGAAAAGGTCAATCTTTAGTTAGAAAATAAAGAGCTGAAAAAAAGATGGCATAATTGGAAAACAACATACAACATTTGAAAGATTAGTTCAGAATTTTCAGAATGGGCACTATAAACGAAGAATAAGGTACTAAAAGGCGAGATTGAAGTGGCTATCTAGATTATCCAAAGGCAGAGTCATGAAATGAACAAGTTCAAAAGCCATGCGGGGAGTCGCTCAATTGGTGCAGATATTATCCATTAAAGCCATGAACTTGAAACAACACCTAGACATCAGCACCAAGCTAGGACAGACGCTGATTCGGAAGCATAACAGAGTGATTAACCTAAGAACAAGGGCTAACTGATTTCTATAATAGGATTGTCGATTTCTTGTATTCGGCCTTTTGGCTAATGGATGTTGCTCTAAAGACTAGTCCTTGAAATCGATACCTTGTGCATTGCATAAAAATTGTATTTTAGAAAATTATCACATTTTGATGTGTGTGCATGTGTTTCACTCAGAAGCGTGCTTTCAGGAATATCAATGTTCAGTTCCACATTGTGATTGAGCCGCAAACCTCTGATTTTGAAAAGCATGCTTGAAAATTCGTGATTGGCAAGCAATGATGAAAAATAATTTTTTTGAATTATCACATTTATCACTGATGTTGTTGTCCGTATCACTTAACCACTTTTTTAGCCAAACATGATGACAAATTCGATTGAGCAAGAAATTACCTCAAGTTCTATTTAATTTAGAAATATCAGCGGCGACTCACTGCCCCCTCTTTTTTTGGGAAAAATTTTCAAGACATTGAGAAGGAAGTAAGTAAAGTGGTAGACGATGCGATTGCTCAAGCCAAGGTAAGTATTTATTTATTTATTTTGCTGCTTTTTATTTTTAATAAAGTTATTTGCATGCAATTTTACTTTAAATTGGTTGAGTCGTTTTCTGGTACCAAATGGATGTCCACGCACTTCACAGCATTGAGTCTTTTTCCTTTGATTTCTCAGGAAAGTCCAATGCCTGAACCTAATGAACTCTTCTCGAATGTGTATGCGAAAAGTTTGGGTGTTGAGGTAGGAATCCTTTTCTCTGTACTGAATGATCCTTTTTCCTTTCTTTTCCCAGCACTGAATTCTATTTTAGTTTTAAAGTGCGGTCATTTGGAGCAGATAGGAAAGAAGTAAGAGCTACACTTTTGCATAAATCGAGTTTCATTCTGAAGATTTTGAGCTGATAGACAAAGTCAATGAAGTTTCAAGTTGACAAAAGAAAATTCTTCATAGTTAGTTCAAATAATTTCATTCTTATAAAGTGTTTTAAAAAATCTTCACTGCTTCAAGTTGACAAAAGAAAATTGTTCATAATTAGTTCAAATAATTTCATTCTTATAAAGTATTTTAGAAATTCTTCACTACTTTCTGATCTATGTATTAGAATCGTTTCCATGATTAATTGTTTGTTTGAGAAAAGAAATGTGGATTGGAATAGTGTAAATTGGTGAATGCATTTTAAATAATTATAATGTATGCTTTTTATTTGATTTTTTTTGTTGAAAATATGGTGTTACTCGCGGCTAAGTCTTTTATGCTTAAAAATAGAATCATAATATAACATGTTATTAAAAATGAATTTAAGTATGTTAATTCTTATTAACTTGACAAATAATTTATATTGAATGAGTTAGTACTAAACATATTAAATTATTACTTAGCATTGAATTATTTAACAAAATTTCCAATTTAATAGTGTCAAATGAATATCTAAATTTAATCTTTCTTTTATATATATATATTATTGATTATATATGTATATATAACAAAAAAAGATTATTTAACATTTTAAATTGATTTAAAAGTTAATAGTTTACATTTATCAACACTTAATACTTTACATTTATCAACGCTTTAAATTCATTAAATCATAGATTTCCTCAATTACATGCAATGTAAATATCAAGTCAGATCAGTATTAGTTCAGGTCAATAACAGGTCGGGTTCAAAACAGGTCGGGTAAAATCGGATCTCGAGTCGATTCAGTCGGGTAATATCGGTTATCTGCCAGGTCAGGCTAGGGTTTGGGTTCGTTTCAGTCGGGTGCAGGTTGAGTTTCGGGTCCACAGTAACAGGTCCAATTCAGGTACGAGTCGTTCTCGGTCGGATGCAGGTCGTGTTCGGTTATTACAGTAACAAGTCTAACACGGGTTCGAGTCAACAACAGTTGGTTACAGATCGAGTTTAGGTCATCGAATCCTTAGGTCAAACTAGGTTCTGACTCGAGCAAGTTTCAGTCGAATTTTTAGGTCGAGTTAGCTTTTTACATCCCTGAGGAATGATATTGTATTTAATGGCAAGTCTACATATTATGCTCAGCAGATGTTCATTATCAAAGTTACGATGGCTTGCTGGTTCAAATCAAAGTATCCGGGTAATCCTTTTTTTCTCGGATAATTTGATCACGTACCCTTCGATTACAAGATGTTGGAACACAACTTTGTAAGCTTGTAATAGAATGGTTTTTTGGAACTCCCCCCCCCCCCCCCCCCCGTCTGGATTCTTATCTTTCAATGGAGATTGGGCTTGCAAAGGAAACAATGGTATGGATCTTGAGAAGTTCATTCGTTTGCCGGTAAATGGACGTCGTCAAAAAAATAATGAAAAGTGATAAAAACGTTCAATGTCTAAACTACAGTGAGCAAATTAAATGTTTTGAAACTTCTATGACCAACATTAATTTGAGCGGAAACTCAACAATTCATTAATTTGAGCACTAACATTAAAACAAATAATGAATCACTGGTACTCAGTTATGCCATAACTCAACCTATTTTATTCGAACGGGGAGAAGAGTATCACATATCATACTTTCGGATAATCATACTTAATATTTGTTGCGTGTAAATAAGACTATCGCAATTGAGTGCAAGTATACACGACACAAGTAATATAGTGATACGAAGTATCGGATATCGTCTCCACATGGACTGGAAATACTTTTAACTTTAAAACTCTGCACAAGAAAAGAGATAGAATTAATAAAGTGTTTTGAGAATTCTTAAAAATAAACTAAAATAGAGGAGGAAATCATATTGATAAAGTATGTTGGTATTGATTTGTTCCGTAGTGCAGGTATTGCACTATTCAGAGGACTTATGTTGCTTATGTCGCAGACCTGCCGCAGAACCTGTCGCGGCAGAGGTCTGTTGTTGTCGCGGCAGCGATCAAGAACTCCGTTACTTCAAGTTCGGCAAGAAACCCTGGTGCGACTTGTCATATCCCTAGGTCCAAGTTCTGTCGGCGAACACGTCTTGGATGATACCTCCCGACGTGAATCGAAGGATGAACACAGATGTTTGTGAATTCTTCTTTAGCCGCTTAACCTTGTACCTATCCCTAGGCTAAGATAGTTTAACCATAAATTGGAAAACTGTATTTACTCCTTTCTTATACTTAATTATCCCGATATTAAGTAAATAGATAACCTCACAATGCTCTCCCGATACCCTTATGAGATGTTAAAACCAGAGTAAATAAACTTGAAGTTTTATTGATTGAACAGAAAAACCTAAGAAACAGTTTAACCCTTACAACTACTTTACAAGATCAACCCTTAGCCCTGAGGAAGATTTAGAACATGATGAAGAAGAGAATAGCTAGGGTTTATGATGGAAGACGGCTAGGAGCTAGATTCTCTTCTCTTGTCGAAATACAAGCATATATATATAGGTTTTGGGTGTAAGCTTTCTTAATGGCCAAGAATACTAGTTTGAATTAAAGTACAATTTATTTAAAGACTAAATCTCTGAATAAACGTCCCTTAGTTCGCCCTAACTTCTTGCTTTGACTTTATCCTCAAACTTTGGGCAAGGCTTCCTTGTGCTTCTGGGCTCCAAAAATTATGCGAGTGGTCTACAAATATCAGGCTTGAAATCCTCTATCAGTCGAACTTTACTTCGCATTTTCCGTCTCTGTTGTCTTCACTATCACCACCTCTGTCACAACAACTGTCATGACAATGATGTTTGAGGCAATTTTCTTCAACCCTTGACTCCTGCTTTACGGTTATCTTCTGTTCCTCTGCTGCCCTGGATGCTGCCACGACAGGTACCTGCAAGAATTGACCGAAATCAGCAGTATCTGTGAAAAATTATCTATTTGTGATGTTTATGCAAATTCTATCATAAAATGCAACTAAACATGCTTGATTGCATCAATAATATGGATAAACAAGGGTTAAAATATAGAACATTTATGCACTCAACACACACCCAAACTCAAATTATTGCTTGTCCTCAAGTAAATGCAATCTAACTAAGAATGAACTTTTTGGCTTTGGCTTAACTCAATGAACAACCATTACCTACAACACCTTCACCATCAAGATCAATACCTTTTTGGATGTTTACGAACTTATCCAGAGCAATACTATAACTCTCGTGTGAGTGTGTGCAGGTTTTGTGAACAAATATGAGCCTAGACTCTTTAGCAACCAGAATAGTTACTCAACTCACTTGAGTTTTACTTCAAAATAATTCTTAACTAGAGCCAATTTCGGGCACCTCTAGTTTTGTTCCTAACTTAGATTGAAGTTCTTCTATTTCTACTAGAGCCGGTTTCGGGCACCTGTAGTTATCTTCCTAGAGCCATTGTTAGGCACCTCTAGGAGTCCCTCTAGTTATCTTCCTAGAGTCAGTGTTAGGCACCTCTAGGAGTAAATTGAGTCTAAGTTTTTTTTTCTAACTCAAGTGGCTAAGCTTCCTATTCTAAGTTTACTAACAGAAGTCTTAACAACATATAAGTCACAAAAGTGTTTTAAGAGTTCAGAACTATAGAAAGGCTCTAAATACTTCCTAAAACATTCTTAAGCTACTGTCACAACAGTGAAGGCCGCGACAGGTAAGAGAAGTTCAAAAACTTAAGCCAATTTTTTTGACACAAAAATAAATAGTTATAAACACAAAAATATAATTAGTCCATTAATAATAGGAGGACTGTCTACCCCTAAACTCGAGGGTTGCATTGTCCTCAATGCATGACAAACAAAAACAGAAAGATAAAAACATCACAAATAGAAAATAGAAACACATAAGACAGAAGGAGCAATAAACTTAAGTTGAAGTGCCAACATTGTTGTCGTCACTGCTGTCATCTATACGGAGTTTTCGGCGGGCAGTTACGTTTGATTTGGGTGTTGCCTTCGTGGTTGGAGAGGATGAGGCTGCCTTTTTCTTTGCCTCTCGAGGCGGCTGGATTCTGGTAGGTGAAATTTTTGGAGCTTTGTCCAGAACCTCAATCTAACTGTCACTTTTGTTGCTGCTTTTGCTGCGGTCTCCACTATCGTGGCAGAGTCCCTCTACATCTAGATCAAGCTTCTTTTTCTTCACATGAGGGAAGTCCTTGGCTATTTGGCGTACAACGGAAGGTTCAAAATCAGAATCATCTTGCCAGACTGAAGAAGGGGAGAAGTCCTCGAAATATTTTGGATCGATTTCTGGCACTGGTTCCTTCCTCTTGGCTCCTCGAGAGGGCTGGTCTTTCTCCTTGGGAGGGGCCTCCTTGGGTGAGGTAGGAGTAACCAAGGGTGATGCAGACCTTCTATCGTCTGATTCTGTCGCGACAGATGGAGAGGCAGAAGCAGCTATCGGTATGGCCTTCTTGAGGGAGGGGACAAGTGATGGGGCAGAGACAAGATTTTCTAGAAAGAGAGGATGATGTGGAAATCCCTCATATACTCCATAAATCTTTGCTGTCGTGCCTCCATTCGTTGTAGTAGGTGGATGATGTGGCTGGAGGAAGTGCCTGCTGGTATGTTAGATGGGTCTGTCGTGTGTTGTGTCTGATTAGGCTTTGCCGAGTCAGGTTTTGTCGTGGGCTCTGTCGTGGCAGAAGGGTCGAAGTATGCCATTGGTATGGCTGCCTTGAGCTCCATCGGGCTGTAAAGGTTTTATTGTGTCCAACCTTTGCCTTTGCCTTGGATCTTGACATCCTCATCAATCTCGGGGACGTTCTTTGCTCTACATAGGGTTGTGATCAAGTGAGGGAAGAAAAGGGGACCTTTATCCTTCTGTGCGCACTCGAAAATTCCATCGAGAATGTACTTCCCCATGTTGATCTATCGTTTATTTATAATGAAATGAACGAGGGCCAGCCTTTGTCTATCCATTGTCGTGTTGTGTGATGTGGGCATGAGGCATTTCTTCACGAAGTGGTTCCATAGAAGGTACTAGCTGGAATGATGATCCAAAATAGGTTGGGAAAATCTATTGTTTATTCATTTCCTTTAGTTGCTCAACAAACATCTGCCGTTTCAGACCGATGATTCTCTTTGCGATGAATCCCTCTGAACCTAGATCTAATTTCTTCTTCTGATAAGTAAAACCCCTCTCTTCCCACATCTCTCTCTTATGAAAAGATTCGTAGTATCGTTTCTCCGTTTTTGTAGAGTCAAACCTTCTTCGGATTTTGTTGTGTCTGGGAGTGGAGGCTGATGCGGTAGAGGTGGAGGCAGAGCTTCTGCAGGTTGATCTTAGCGTGATTGTAAGGGTGCTGTGGAAAAATAAACAAAAGAAAAAAAAACTGAAAGCTAAAAAAATTCTGGAACAGAGTAAATAGAGTAGAATGAAGGTGAAAAATGAAATGGAAGTGAGAGTTTATATAGAATGGGATTTCTGCCCGTTGAAGCTGTAACAGTTGGTGTGGAAAATGGAGCCAGTTGTCACGCAGTTTCTGGATATGTCTGTTACGCGTTCCGCGTTTCTCCCGCATCTGTTGCGTGTTTGCCGTGATAGCTAGTGACAGTCTGTCATTGCATGTCTACCGCGACAGCTGGCGACAGCTGTCACCAAGTTTGTCACGACAGCCTTGTTACCGTTGAGCTCTCTCTTGAGCTTCTTTGGCTGATGTGAGTGTGATGGCTGGTTCATTCCTTCACTTTCCTTTGTTTCTTTTATTTGCCTGAAAACTAAAATTAATCTAATATTAAATTCCTACTTCCTAAAGCAATAAAAATAAAAGAAATAAAAAATAAAAATAAATTAAGTTAAATTAGGGATGCCTTGAGGGGCATCTTCTAAAGTAACCACTTCCTGTTCTCTTAGGGCTTCAGTCCCCTGATAGTGTTTAAGTCTCTGTCCATTGACTTTGAACTGATGCCCGTCCTTGATAGATCTTATTGTGATGGCACCATGGGCAAAAATTTGAACTACCTGAAAGGGTCCAGACCATCTAGATTTTAACTTCCCTGGGAAGAGCTTCAGCCGGGAGTTGAACAACAACACCTTTTGGCCTGGTATGAACTGTCGTGGCAAAAGTTTTCTGTCGTGCCACCTTTTTGTCTTGTCCTTGTAGATTATGGCGTTGTCGTAGGCCATGGCTCGAATTTCTTCAATTTCGTTTAAATCCAAGAGCTTTTTATGCCCTACTCTATCCCAATCCATGTCAAATGTCTTAATAGCCCAGTATGCTTTATGTTCTATCTCGACAGGTAGGTGGCAAGTTTTTCCATAGATGAGTCGGTAAGGTGACATTCCCAATGGTGTTTTGAAGGCAGTCCTTTAAGCTCATAATGCATCATTCAAGTGGAGAGACCAGTCCTTCCTGGATGGCTTAACCATATTTTCCAGAATGTTCTTCACTTCTCTATTGAAGATCTCGGCCTGCCCATTGGTCTGAGGGTGATATGCTGTTGTGATTCTGTGTTTCACTCCATACTTCTTCAATGCGTTAGCAATCACCCTATTGTCAAAATGCTTACCTTCATCGCTAATGATTGCCCTTGGGATGCCAAATATGGTGAAGATGTGTTTGTGTAAAAATATTTGGACGGTTTTGGCATCATTCTTTTGTGTGGCGATGGCTTCTACCCACTTGGACACATAATCTACTACTAGCAGTATATACAGATTCCCACAAGAAGCTGGGAATGATCCCATGAAGTCGATTCCCCAAACATAGAAAATTTCGACTTAGAGAATGTTTTGCAGGGGCATCTCATGCATTCTAGAGATGTTTCCTGTCCTCTGGCACTTGTCACAACGCTTGTAAAAAGCTTGTGCATCTTTGAACAGTGTAGGCCAAAATAAACTGGACTGCAGAACCTTGGCAGCAGTTTTGTTTCCTCCAAAGTGTCCTCCATAAGGAGCAGCATGTCAATGGTGGAGTACTTCTTCATGTTCTTCCTTCGGTATGCATCTCATGATAATCTGATTTGCAAAATGTTTGAACAGAAGAGGTTCGTCCCAATAATAATGTTTTGCATCATTTCAGAACCTCTTCCTTGCTTGATAGTTAAGTTCATGAGGTAATAAACCACTAACGAGATAGTTTATTATGTCGGCATACTAAGGAACATCAGAAAGCTTACCTGTCGTCGTAGCTGTCGCGGCAGCGCTTGTGTGTACTTCCATGGCAGTGAATAACTGCTCATCAGGGAAAGTCTCTTGTATGTTAACCTTGTTTTTATCTTGATCCTTTCCCAGCTCCAATCTTGACAAGTGATCGGCTACTTGGTTTTCCGTTCCCTTTCTATCTTTGATTTCTATATCAAACTCTTGTAACAACATAATCCAATGTATCAATCGTGGTCGTGCATCCTTCTTGGTGAACAGGTATTTTATTGCTGAATGATCCGTGTGAACCACCACTTTTGTTCCAAGTATGTATGGTCTGAACTTGTCAAAGGCGAATACCACAGCTAGCAACTCCTTCTCTGTCGTGGTGTAGTTTATCTGGGCATCGTTTAAGGTCTTTTTGGCATAGTATATTACGTGGAAGAGTTTCTCCTTTCGCTACCCTAGTGCTGCCCCTACATCATAGTCACTAGCATCACACATTATCTCGAACGGTAAACTCTAGTCCGATGGTTGTACTATTGGGGTTGTTACCAACTTCTCTTTCAGTGTCTTGAATGCTTCAGTACATTCGACATTAAAGTCAAAGGCCTTATTTTGTTCCAACAAAAGACACAAAGGTTTAGTAATCTTAGAAAAATTAGCAATAAACCTACGATAAAAACCTACGTGTCCTAAGAAACTCCTAATGCCCTTGACTGTGGTGGGTGGGGGCAATTTTTCGATGACTTCGATTTTAGCTCTGTCCACTTCTATGCCACGACAGGAGACTTTGTGTCCCAACACTATGCTCTCATCTACCATAAAATGGCTTTTTCCCAGTTCAGTACAAGATTTGCCTCTTCACATCTTTCAAGCAGATTCTTCAAGTTGCCTAGGTAATTGTTGAAGCTATCTCCAAAGATTGAAAAGTCATCCATGAAGATCTCCAGGAAATCTTCCACTATATCAGAGAATATATCCATCATACACCGCTGAAAAGTTGTTGGTTCATTACACAGTCCAAATGGCATTCTCCTAAAGGCATATGTTTCATAGGGGCATGTGAAGGTTGTCTTCTCCTGGTCCTCTGGTGCAATGGCAATCTGATTGTAACCTGAATAACCACCAAGGAAACAATAGTAAGGTTTTCCAGCTAATGTATCTAGCATTTGGTCAATAAAAGGCAAGGGGAAGTGGTCCTTCCGGGTAGCTTTATTAAGCTTCCAGTAATCCATACAAACCCTCCAACCTGTCACAGTCCTGGTTGGGATTAGCTCATTATCTTTGTTGGTCACGACAGTTATTCCTCCCTTCTTGGGTACGCATTGCACAAGGCTCACCCACTTGCTATCCGAGATGGCGTAAATAATTCCAGCGTCAAGCCACTTGATAATTTCCTTTCGCACCACCTCTCACATAACTTCGTTTAATCGTCTCTAAGCATCTATCGTCGGCTTATGATCATCCTCCAAAAGGATTTTATGCATGCAAATTACCGGACTGATGCCCTGAATATCGGCAATGGTCCATCCAATTGCATTCTTATGCTTTTGTAGCATACCAATCAGCTGATGTTATTGTTCCTGCATCAACTTAGAAGAGATGATCACGAGCAACGTATCATTGAGACTAAGAAAAACATATTTAAGTTGCCCTGGCAGGGGTTTAAGATCTAAAGCAGGTGGCTGATCTATGGAAGGCTTTTGAATTATATGTTTGTTAGAGGTATAGTTTAGAGGTTCGAAGAACTTACCTAGACGCATGCCTATCCAATTTACCTCCTCAGGATCTTCAGTGTCAGATGTGTCATTATTTGAGGAGTTGATGTCACCAGTACTGTTGTGGCAGTCTTCTAAGTGACTGTGGCGATAGTGACCGATTTGTCTGTCGTGACAGCCTGATCTGATGCAGGGTTGGTCTACAATTACCTCTGATATTGACTTACATTCTTCCTGCACATAAGCTTGTTTTATGGCCTGGAGAAAATTTAGTTTTATCTGCTGGTTGTTGACTCTCATAGTCAGTTCTCCCTTCTCTACATCGATCATTGTTCTACCTATGGCTAGGAAGGGTCGCCCTAGGATGATCGGTGCATTCTCGTCTGCTTCACAGTCTAGAACAAGGAAGTCAACGGGAAATATGAATTTATCCACTCTTACCAGGATGTCTTCAATTTTTCCTTCCGGCTATACGTAAGAGCGGTCTGCCAATTGAAGCATGATTGTTTTGGGTCTTGCTTGTCCAATACCTAATTTTTGAAAAAACAAATTTGGGCATTAGATTTATACTAGCTTCAAGATCACAAAGTGCCTTACCAACATATTGATCACCGATTATGCATGGTATAATGAAAATCCCATGATCCTTCTTCTTTGGAGGTGTACGGTTATATAGGATTGCCATGCAACCTTCTGTCATGACTACAGTTTCAAACTCCCTAAGTCTGGAACTCATGGACATTGCATCTTTAAGGAACTTGGCATAACCAGGCATCTGCTTAATGGCCTCCAACAACGAAATATTGATATGTACTTGCTTAAAAATATCGTAGATCTTCTTAAGCTGGTACTCATGTTTCTGTTTCTTCAACCGTTGTGGAAAAAGGGGTGGAGGACGGAAATCTTCGAAACGTCTTTCACATGGGATTCGGATCTGATGGGGCTCACATTCTTTAACTTCTTCTGTTGCCTCCTTAGATTTTTCTGCTGTTGTGGTAGGTTTGGCGACAGCAGTTTGTTTCACGTTTGCCGGGGTAGTGTTTTCGGCATGTGTCTGTACGGTCGGTTCCTTACTAGGTGTCTCTTTAATTTTTGGCCCTTGTATATGTTTCCCACTTCTCGTTGGTATAGCTTTACATTATTCATGTGTTGGTTTTCTAGTGACATCAATATCACTAGGGAATCTTCCATTCTGTTTGGCGTTGATGAACTGGGCGACATGACCCATCTGTATCTCTAGAGACTTTAAAGTAGCCTCATGGTTTGTCATTCTCATCTTTGTTTTATCCATGAATGTTTCAGTCTTCTTGACAAAGTGATCCATGTTGGTCATATATGCTCTAGTTTGAGACATGAAAGTTGCTAGGTTATGTTCTATTATATTTGTGGATGATGTCGGCTGCTGTCGTGACAATATTCTGGGAACTCCTTGATTCTAATTATTCGGGAGTGGAGGATTCAAAGCATTTTTTGGGTTACTCTAGGAGAATTTAGGGTTCTTCCTCCAATTCGGGTTGTAATTGTTGGAGTCGTAGCCTTTATTCTTGTTGTAGTTTCCAACATACATTTCCGTTTCCAACTGTAGGGGACACTCCTCTATACTGTGGTTTCCGCTGCAAGTTTCACACATCTCCTCGGCAGAAAATACCGCCTTAGATTCGTTCTTCCGCTGCAAGTTTTCAACTACCTTGGTGATGTATGCTAATTGGGTTTTTACTGAGTTGTCAAATTCGTGTTCCTTGACAGATACTCCTCGTCTTCCTCCTCTTCGTTCTGTGGGGAACTGTTCATCGTTCTTTACCAACCTTTTCAACACAAGCATTGCATCTTCTGGCTCTTTGTCTAGTAACAAACCATTAGCTGTCGAATCTATCCTCATTCGAGTGGGTGCATTGGCAGCATTGTAGAATTTGACGACCTGGTTCCATACGGGGAATTCGTGCATCTGGCAGTTTCGTAAGAGAGTTGTAAAACGGGTCCATGCCTCATACATTGGTTCATCATCTTCCTATTGAAAAGTAGCAATTTCGTTACGTAATCTTTCAGTTAAAAGAGGAGGATTAAAACGAGAAAGGAATTCATGGGAAAGATCTGCCCAAGTTCTTATTGAACCCAGCGTTAACTTATTCCACCGGGTTTTTGCTCTATCCCTCAATGAATGGGGAAATATTCAGAGTCTCATCACTTTCAGGCTTATTCCTGGTAGTCTAAATGATCCACAGATCTCCTGGAAGGTTTTCAAATGCTCCCGTGCATCCTCTGTAGCAGAACCGCCAAATTTTCCGGCTGAATTTAACATGCTGAACATCACAGGTTTTAGTTCGAAGTGTTCAGCTTCCACGTCTTGCAATGTAGTTTGCAGTTCAACTTGATCATTGTCCATATACTCTCGGCATGTCTGTCGTGCTGCCGGGGCAGCAGGAGCTTGCTGGTTGTCTTGAATATAAGCGGGAGGAATAACATCAACCATGGGGTTGTTGTTGTTGTTGTATTTATTTACCCCAACACCTTATCCTTGGGTTTCCATTGCTTCAATTCTTTCCTCAAGATAGCGGTTTCTCTCTATCAGGAGTCAAGCTTGGTTTCTAAGATGGAACATACGATCGATTTCTGAATCTAGTTCGTGTTCAGGATCTTTACCACGTCTCGATCTGCACATAAGCAAGAGAAGAAAACCTTGTTAAAAGCACAGGGAAACATAACAACCAGAAATAGAAAAGAAATAAAAATAAAAATAAAAAGTGCAGTAATTAAAGGTAAATGTATGTTGCAAGTCCCCGGCAACGACGCCAAAAACTTGTTGCATGTAAATAAGACTATCGCAATTGAGTGCAAATATACACGACACAAGTAATATAGTGATACGAAGTATCGGATATCGTCTCCACATGGACTAGAAATACTTCTAACTTTAAAACTCTGCACAAGAAAAGAGATAGAATTAATAAAATGTTTTGAGAATTCTTGAAAATAAACTAAAATAGAGGAGGAAATCAGATTGATAAAGTAGGTTGGTATTGATTTGTTCCGTAGTGCAGGTATTGCACTGTTCAGAGGACTTCTGTTGCTTATGTAGCAGAACCTATCGCGGCAGAGGTCTGTTGTTATCGCGGCATCGATCAACAACTCTGTTACTTCAAGTTCGACAAGAACCCCTGGTGTGACTTGTCCTATCCCTAGGTCCAAGTTTTGTTGGCGAACACGTCTTGGATGATACCTCCCGATGTGAATCGAAGGATGAACATCGATGTTTGTGAATTTTTCTTTAGCTGCTTAACCTTGTACCTATCCTTAGGCCAAGATAGTTTAACCATAAACTGGAAAACTATATTTACTCCTTTCTTATACTTAACTATACCGATATTAAGTAAATAGATAACTTCACAATGCTCTCCTGATACCCTTATGAGATGTTAAAACCAGAGTAAATAAACTTGAAGTTTTATTGATTGAACAGAAAAACCTAAGAAACAGTTTAACTCTTACAACTGCTTTAGAAGATCAACCCTTAGCCCTAGGGAAGATTTAGAACATGATGAAGAAGAGAATAGCTAGGGTTTATGATGGAAGACGGCTAGGAGCTAGATTCTCCTCCCTTGTCGAAATACAAGCATATATATAGGCCTTGGGTGTAAGCTTTCTTAATGGCCAAGAATACTAGTTTGAATTAAAGTACAATTTATTTAAAGACTAAATCTCTGAATAAACGTCCCTTAGTTCGCCCTAACTTCTTGCTTTGACTTTCTCCTCAAACTTTAAGCAAGGCCTTCCTTGTGCTTCTGGGCTCTAAAAATTATGCGAGTGGTCTACAAAAATCAAGCTTGAAATCCTCTATCAGTGTAACACTCGTGTTTTGAGGTTAGGAGTTCGGTATGTGTGTTAGGTTCGAGTCGTCAAAATCGGTTTAATTTAATTTGACCTTAGTTTTGATTTAAATGAGATTAAAATTAAAGGGATGGCAATTTTGTAATTAAGTTGAAATAAAGAAAGACAACTTTCTTTTGAAACAAAAAGAACAAAAAAAAGAGAGTCTTCTTCCTTATTCTCCATTTTCACGTTGGAAAAACCCCTCCCAAAGCCTAAGTTACTATTCCATCCATTTTCTCCATCAATTCAAGAGCTTTTTCAAAGGTAATTTCATTTTTGAACTCTCCTCATCATCCCTATCATTTCCATGGTTTTAGATTTCAAAACCATCACCGTTTGTGTTTTTCAAGTTTTTCAAGTTTGATGAAAGTATGGATTTTTAATGGGTTTTCCACTTGTTTTTGGTTTGTTGAGTTAGGTTTTGAGTTAATCTCACTTAAATACACCTAATATCTTAAAATGGAAGGATTTTGGGAAAAATCCCGAAGTGGGTCTTGGGGGCATTTTTTAAAGGTGTCAAAACATGAATTTTTGGTGTGTTCTTGTGTTGGGTTGAAGGGCTGATGGTATAGGGTTGTTAGGGAAGTGTTTTTGGAAGCCTTTAGATGTCATTTGGGGGTTGGAAATGGTAGTTTTCAACTTGGTATTTGCGGAGCACGAAAATGTGGGTTTTGTGGATTGTTTGAGTTTGAAATTGTGAAGTTTTGGTTTGTGATTGTGATTTGGGTTTGTGGCTGAGTTTAGCATTGAATCGGTTGAGTAATACTTAACTTTTGATTTGTTAGAAGCAAGAGGGAACATCGGAGAAGGATCGGGATCGATTCCGGACATCATGAAAGCTTGAGTAGCTTATGCTTGGTTTGCTAAGGAAGGGTGGTGAGTGAAACTTTTAAATTGTTTAAATTGGTTCAAGTGTGTGTAGTAGAGGTGTTGGGATGAGCTTGGTAGGCCATTCCAAGGTAGAAGTTAAATTGGTAGTTTAACTTCTTGGGTGTTGATAGCTTTAAATGTTTATGCCTATTCTATTCTTGTGAAGCATGATTTGGCTATGTATGAATATACCTTGATGTGTGTGATGATGGATGTGTGCTATAAATGATGGTTGCTATGATGTGGTTTAAAAGTAATTGGCACTAGTTAACTTATCGGATATAAATGATCGATCATTAGGATTAGTATGCACACGGTTGGGCCAAATTCGTGCGTGGCCTTGGTGGGGTTAAGTCATCAAAGAGGAGTACGGTGATGTAATATTCCACCAGAAATTGTTTATATTATACGTGATGATGAGTGGAATCCCATCCGTAGGGCATGTGATGATGGGTGGAATCCCATCCATGCAGGTCCAGTGATGAGTGTAATCCCACCGAAGTAATGTTGTTGTTGAGAGTAAATCCGCATATCCGAGTAAACTAATAGTGGCCAATGTACTTACTCTTGTGGTTATGATGTTGAGATAATTGCTTTTATCATGTTGAGCTTAATATGAAGTAAGATGCCATATTATTGACTCTTGTGTTGCTAGCTAGATTGATATATTGATGCCTATGCATGTTGTGTGTGAAGTAAGGATTATATACTTGAACCCTGCATTGTCGTTGTTTTGGTTTTAGAGCATCCTCACTAAGCTTCTAGCTTACTCTCTCATTTTCGACAATGCAGATCAGTAGCGTGGAGTTAGCAAGGAGCAAGGCGAAGGGGCATTCCAAGCTTTGTAGTTGCTCAAGTATGGTTTAGTAAATAAAGTAGTAGTTTAGCAATAGGGCTGCTATGTGATTGTATGAGCGTTGTATGACTCATAGATGTTGTTGATGTTTATGTTTTGCTTGAATTTGTAATCATGTTATGTGTTGGTTGAATGCTTGTGTTGAGAGGCTATGCTTTTGGATAAGTATATGTGTTTTGTGAGCATGTAAACCTTTATGTGAAGGCATGTGCTTTTGGCCTTTTAAGCTTTCAAGTATGTCTTATAATGCAATATCCATCCTTTATGTGAATGTCATGTGTAAATGCCTTGTTGACCATCTAAATTGTACTCCATGTTAGTTCTTCGATGCTAGTTGTTGTATGGATGCTTGTATGTGGCTAGGGAAGTCTCAAAATGCATTTAGAGTTCAGTTTCGTGTCGTTTTGATGCAATTTGGTGTCTTGCAGTGCAAGGCGTATCGATATGCCTAAGGGCCGTATCGATACGGTCCTACACCTTTGGACACAGAATTGGCTAGGGGTACCGATACTCGGGGGTGTATCGATACGCCCAAAGTTCACTGGAATTCTGAGATTTTCAGGAGACTTTGGCGTATCGGTACGAGTTCTTAGCGTATCGGTACAGTTTTATCTCGTTGACCGCGAGATGTTGACCGAGAAGGGCGTATCGATACGCTCAAGGGATGTATCGATACGGTCTTCTCGTGTTGACTGAAGGCTATTGACTTGGTCAAGGCGTATCGATACCCTTGATTGGCGTATCGATACGACCTGCTCTGTAAGTATAAAATGGACTGTTAAACATGTAGTTTTGGGTTCGGTTGTGTTTCTTTCTTGATGTTTCCGCTGTCGTGATCACTTAGGAAATAATATGCCGTTAGACAAGATTTAATTAAAAGAAATTTTCTAGGGTTGCTAACCGAGGTGGGACCTTAACGGGTTTCACTTCGGTTTTCCCCGTGTAGCCTACTCGGACCGGTCAGCCATCCAGACCGGGACGAGGGGGTTACATTTGTTGGTATCAGAGCCTGAGGTTACCGAGACCTCGGGCAGGTAAGTGAGGTAAGTCTGATGTGTTAAGCAATTGTTATGTCTCGGTGTATGCTTTGCCATGTATTCTTGTTGTTTGTTCATTTGTATGGTGTTTGGAAGCATGATTGACGGGTTTGGTGTATTGTCGAGTTCCCATTGCTACTATTACTTAATTTAAAACAATTTTGTAAAGGAAAATACTTGAGCATAGTTGGACCCTTGCCTTTGCTAACTTAATCCTTATATGTTTGTTTGTTGTAATTATTATCTTACTAGCTGTAATATGAGACCACAATAGAGGCCTAGGATGGTTCAACCGGAACCACGGGCACAAGCTCCGGGAGTTGAGCAAATCGGTGGGGCATAGGCTCCTCAACCTCCTCCACCTCCTCCTCATCAAGAGGGAGGCGATGCAGGGGCCGAGGGCGTAGAACCTCAAGTTGGCCAAGGACCGGCCGGGATAGATTTAGCTCCCCTAGTTCAGGCGATAGCTGGGGCTTTTCAGGCTGCAGTGGCTGGGGGTCAGGAAGTGGCACAACCCCAGGGAGAGGGTACTGGTTTACCTTTAGAGAGACTCCGCATTTTGGGAGGTGAAGAGTTCAGAGGATCTACACCTAAGAGATCTGAGATGTGGTTAGAAAAGACCGTCCGTATTCTGGCACAGATGGGATGTACCGGGGGATGCAAGCTAGGGTGTGTTGTATCTTTGCTTCAGGGTGATGCCTACACTTGGTGGGTCACCATCACTACGGGTATGAAAGAGGCTGAGATCACTTGGGAGTTTTTCGAGTCAGCTTTCCGTAAGAAATATCTGGGTCCTCGATATCTCGATGAGAAGAAGAGGGAATTTATGGCTTTGCTTCAGGGGAGTATGATTGTTACAGACTATGAGATCAGATTTGTCAGGTTGAGTCAGTATGCATCTGAGCTTGTTCCTACTGAAGTGGAACGTTGTAACCATTTCCGCTATAGGTTGAATGAAGAGATCAAGAGATACACTTTAGCTTCGGACTACACAAATTTTGATGTCTTGGTCGCGAGGGCCAAGGACTTGGAGCACAGTTTGGGCTTGACCAAACGATCTGGTGGTTCTAGTTCTGGGAAGAGAGCTAGTGACTTTGATAGAGGTGATGCCAAGAGGCATCGAGACAACAGGCATCACTATGACCATAGACGTGGTGGAGGTAACCACGGTAGGGGCCATCAGGGCCAGAGGGCTGGTGGGAGGTTGCCCACGTGTGCTAGTTGCGAGAGGAATCACACCGGTGAGTGTTGGGGGAATTTCCACTCGTGTTGGAGCTATGGAGCTAGGGATTATATTAGACGTGATTGTCCACATCAGGTGGGGCAGGCACCAGTCCGGGCTCCTGCTAAAGCCAATGACTTTCAGAGAGGCCACGGGCGCAGTAGAGGTAACTTCCAGCCGAGAAATGATGGCCAGAGGAACATAGCGCATGTAGTTGCAGTCCAACCAGAGGGCGGCCAGGCCAGAGTTTACGCTCAGCGTGGGGATTAACATGACATAGATGTGATCGCAGGTAACTTCTCGATACAGTCTTTGGGTTTGCTTTCTTTGATTGACTTCGGGTCTACACATTCTTATATACTAAGTGAGCATGAAAAGTTGTTGAAATTGCCTTGTGAAATATTAGAGGTAGGAGTTAGTGTTACTAGTTCCTTCGTGGATACGGTAGTAGTTAGAAAGATGTACAGAAGATGTCCGTTAATGATTTAGGGGTATGTGTTTCCAGTGGATATGATGGAGCTACCATTTTATGGCTTCGATGTGATTTTGGGGATGGACTGGCTCACTGAGCATAGAGCTAGGATAGACTTTGAGACTAAGAGGATTTCTTTGAGACTCGCGGATGATTATGAGATAGTGGTGGTAGGTGAGTACGTGAAGTTCTTATCAAATGTAGTTTCAATTCTAGAGGCTAAGAGGTTAGTTGAGATAAGTTGTGAAGCATATTTGGCCTATGTGATGAACCCAAACATGAGTGAGGTTAGACCTCAAGACATCCGGACAATGTGTGACTTTCCTAGTGTGTTTCCGGAAGAGTTGCCAGGTTTACCACCTAATAGAGAGGTGGAGTTTGCTATAGAGACTTATTCAGATTCAGCTCCTATTTTGATTGCTCCGTATCGTATGGCACCGAAAGAACTGAAAGAGTTGAAGACTCAGTTGCAAGAGTTCACAGATAGAGGCTTCATTCGACCGAGTTCTTCGCCTCGAGGCGCTCCAGTTTTGTTTGTAAAGAAGAAAGATGGAAGCATGAGAATGTGTATAGATTACAGATAGTTGAATCAGTTAATAGTGAAGAATAAGTATCTGTTGCCGAGAATTGATGATTTATTTGACCAGTTGAGAGGGGCATCAGTCTTTTCGAAGATCGACTTGAGATCTGGTTGCTACCAATTGAAGGTAAAAGAAGTTGATGTATCGAAGACGGCTTTTAGAACTAGGTATGGTCACTATGAGTTCTTAGTCATGCCTTTTGGGTTGACTAACGCACCGGCTGCTTTCATGGATATGATGAATAGGATCTTCCATCAGTACCTAGATCAGTTTGCAGTTGTCTTCATAGATGACATCTTGGTGTATTCGCGTACCGAGGAAGACCATGACCGACACTTGAGGTTAGTTTTACATACTTTGTTGGATAATCAGTTGTATGCGAAGTTGAGCAAGTGTGAGTTCTGGATCCGAGAGGTAGTCTTCCTAGGGCACGTAGTGTCAGCCGATGGGATTAGAGTTGATCCGATGAAAATAGAGACCATTGTTGAGTGGAAGCAACCAAAGTTAGTAACAGAGATTCGTAGCTTTCTAGGCTTAGCTGGATATTATAGAAGATTCGTAGAAGGTTTCTCGAAGTTAGCCGCTCCATTGACATAGTTACTTCAGAAGAGTGTTCAGTTTGAGTGGTCAGATGCAAGACAGAGAGCCTTTGAGAAGTTGAAAGAAGCTTTGACCCAAGCACCGATTTTGATTTAGCCAGAGTCTGGGAAAGACTATGTAGTTTACAGTGATGCTTCCTATGTAGGCCTAGGTTGTGTTCTCATGCAAGACAAGAGAGTGGTGGCTTATGCCTCAAGACAGTTGAAGACTCACGAGCGTAACTATCCGAACCATGACATAGAGTTAGATGCAGTTGTGTTTGCTCAGAAGATTTGGAGGCATTATTTGTACGGTGAGAAATGCACAGTGTACACAGATCACAAGAGTTTGAATTACATCATGACCCAGCGAGATTTGAATCTCAGACGGCGTAGGTGGTTAGAGCTGCTAAAGGACTATGACCTTACGATTGAGTACCATCCGAGTAAGGCCAATGTAGTGGTCGATGCTTTGAGTAGAAAGGTAGTTGTAGACTTGAGAGCCATGTTTGCTAGATTGAGCTTGTCCGGAGATGGTGGCTTGGTAGCCGAGCTTCAGGTTAGACCTACTCTAGGTCAGTTGATTAGGGAGAAGCAGCTCTTAGATAGATCTTTGGCACCTCACGTGTAAGACGTAGCCGAGGGTAGACCTTCAGACTACAGTTTCAGTACCGATGGGGTCTTGTGTTTCAGAAATATGATAGTTGTGCCAGAAGACAGTGACTTGAGACGAACGATCTTGACTGAAGCGCACAGTAGTTCGTTTGCTATGCATCCTAGAAGTACGAAGATGTACCGCGATTTGAAGATTGAGTACTTTTGGGTTGGTTTGAAGAGAGATGTAGCCGACTTTGTGAGTAAGTGTATGGTGTCAGAGAGTGAAGGCGGAACATCAGGTTCCCTCAGGTTTATTGCAACCGTTGAGAATTCCGGAATGGAAATAGGAGAATATTACTATGGATTTTGTTTCGGGCTTGCCTTTAACTCTTACGAAGAAGAACTCAGTTTGGGTTATAGTAGATCGTTTCACGAAATGTGCTCACTTCTTGGTAGTCAATACGACTTATACCTTAGATAGATTGGTCGATCTGTACATTGGTGAGATTGTTAGACTACATGGTGTGCCGAAGTCTATTATGTCCGATAGAGATCCGAGGTTTACAGCTCGATTTTGGGAGTGTCTGCATACAACTTTGGGTACCCGTTTGAATTTCAGCACGTCTTATCATCCTCAGACAGATGGTCAGTCAGAGAGGGTTATACAGATTTTAGAGGATATGTTGCGTTGTTACATCATTGATTTTCAGGGTACTTGGGAGAAGCACTTGCCTCTAGTTGAGTTTGCTTACAATAACAGTTTTCAGTCGAGCATTCAGATGGCTTCGTATGAGGCCTTGTATGGTAGGAAGTGTAGAACTCCAGTTTGTTGGGCTGAAGTGGGACAGAAGTTGTTACCTATGCCAGACTTGCTTAAGGGGACAACCGATAAAGTGAAATTGATTTGCGATCGCTTGAAGGCTGCTTCGGATAGGCAGAAGTCCTATGCCGACTTGAAGAGGAAGGAAGTTGAGTTCTCAGTGGGTGAGAAGGTGTTCTTAAAAGTGTCTCCGTGGAAGAGAGTAATGAGATTTGGCAGAAAGGGGAAGTTGGGTCTGAGGTACATAGGACCATATGAGATTGTGAAGAGGGTTGGTCCAGTTGCTTATCAGTTGTGTTTTCCATCCGAGCTAGAGAAGATACACGATGTATTTCATGTTTCAATGCTCTGTAAGTATAGGTCAGATCCATCATATGTTATGCCTGTAGAAGAGATTGAATTGAATCCGGATTTGACTTATGATGAAGAACAAGTTGAGATCTTAGCTTCTGACAGTAAGGTGTTGCGGGGTAGATCGATTGAGTTAGTAAAAGTGCGGTGGCAACGTCGAGGGGTAGACGAGACCACTTGTGAGAGGAAGGAGGATATGGAAAGGCAGTTTCCTTGTCTCTTTCAGTCAGGTAATTTCGGGGACGAAATTCCTTAAGTGGGGTAGAGTTGTAACACCTGTGTTTTGGGGTTAGGAATTCGGTGTGTGTGTGTTGGGTTCGAGTCGTCAAAATTGGTTTAATTTAATTTGACCTTAGTTTTGATTTAAATGAGATTAAAATTAAAGGGATGGCAATTTTGTAATTAAGTTGAAATAAAGAAAGACAACTTTTTTTTTGAAACAAAAAGAACAAAAAAAGAGAGTCTTCTTCCCTATTCTCCATTTTCAAGTTGGAAAAACCCCAAACCCTTCCCAAAGCCTAAGTTACTATTCCATCCATTTTCTCCATCAATTCAAGAGCTTTTTCGAAGGTAATTTCATTTTTGAACTCTCCTCATCATCCCCATCATTTCCATGGTTTTAGATTTCAAAACCATCACCATTTGTGTTTTTCAAGTTTTTCAAGTTTGATGAAAGTATGGATTTTTAATGGGTTTTCCACTTTTTTTGGTTTGTTGAGTTAAATCTTGAGTTAATCTCACTTAAATACACCTAATATCTTAAAATGGAAGGATTTTGGGAAAAATCCCGAAGTGAGTCTTGGGGGCATTTTTTAAAGGTGTCAAAACATGAATTTTTTGTGTGTTCTTGTGTTGGGTTGAAGGGATGATGGTATAGGGTTGTTAGGGAAGTGTTTTGGAAGCCTTTAGATGTCATTTGGGGGTTGGAAATGGTAGTTTTCAGCTGGGTATTTGGGGAGCACGAAAATGTGGGTTTTGTGGATTGTTTGAGTTTGAAATTGTGAAGTTTTGGCTTGTGATTGTGAGTTGGGTTTGTGGCTGAGTTTAGCATTGAATCGGTTGAGTAATACTTGTATTTTGATTGGTTAGAAGCAAGAGGGAACATCAGAGAAGAATCGGGATCGATTCCGGACATCGTGGAAGCTTGAGTAGCTTTTGATTGGTTTGCTGAGGAAGGGTGGTGAGTGAAACTTTCAAATTGTTTAAATTGGTTCAAGTGTGTTTAGTAGAGGTGTTGGGATGAGCTTGGTAGGCCATTCCAAGGTAGAAGTTAAATTGGTAGTTTAACTTCTTGGGTGTTGATAGCTTTAAATGTTTATGCCTATTCTATTCTTGTGAAGCATGATTTGAATATACCTTGATGTGTGTGATGATGGATGTGTGCTATAAATGATGGTTGCTATGATGTGGTTTAAAAGTAATTGGCACTAGTTAACTTACCGAGTATAAATGATCGATCATTAATATTAGTGTGCACACAGTTGAGTCAAATTCACGCGTGGCCTTGATGGCGTTAAGTCATCAAGGAGGAGTATGGTGATGTAATATTTCACCAGAAATTGTTTATATTATACGTGATGATGAGTGGAATCCCATCCGTAGGGCATGTGATGATGGGTGGAATCCCATCCATGCAAGGTCCGGTGATAAGTGTAATCCCACCGAGGTAATGTTGTTGTTGAGAGTAAATCTGCATATCCGAGTAAACTAATAGTGGCCAATGTACTTACTCTTGTGGTTATGATGTTGAGATAATTGCTTTTATCATGTTGAGCTTAATATGAAGTAAGATGCCATATTATTGACTCTTGTGTTGCTAGCTAGATTTCTATATTGATGCCTATGCATGTTGTGTGTGAAGTAAGGATTATATACTTGAACCCTGCATTTCGTTGTTTTGGTTTTAGAGAATCCTCACTAAGCTTCTAGCTTACGCTCTCATTTTGGACAATGCAGATCAGTAGCGTGGAGTTAGCAAGGAGCAAGGCGAAGGGGCATTCCAAGCTTTGTAGTTGCTCAAGTATGGTTTAGTAAATAAAGTAGTAGTTTAGCAATGGGACTGCTATGTGATTGTATGAGCGTTGTTTGACTCATAGATGTTGACGATGTTTATGTTTTGCTTGAATTTGTAATCATGTTATGTGTTGGTTGAATGCTTGTGTTGAGAGGCTATGCTTTTGGATGAGTATATGTATTTTGTGAGCATGTAAACCTTTATGTGAAGGCATGTGCTTTTGGCCTTTTAAGCTTTCAAGTATGTCTTATAATGCAATATCCATCCTTTATGTGAATGACATGTGTAAATGCCTTGTTGACCATCTAAATTGTACTCCATGTTAGTTCTTCGATGCTAGTTGTTGTACGGATGCTTGTATGTGGCTAGGGAAGTCTCAAAATGCATTTAGAGTTGAGTTTTGTGTCGTTTTGCTGCAATTTGGTGTCTTGCAATGCAGGGCGTATCGATACGCCTAAGGGCCGTATCGATACGGTCCTACACCTTGGGACACAGAATTTGCTAGGGGTACCGATACTCGGGGGTGTATCGATATGCCCAAAGTTCACTAGAATTCTGGGATTTTCAGGAGACTTTGGCGTATCGGTACGGGTTCTTAGCGTATCAGTACAGTTTTATCTCGTTGACGCGAGATGTTGACCGAGAAGGGCGTATCGATACGCTCAAGGGCTCTATCGATACGGTCTTCCCGTGTTGACTGAAGGTTGTTGACTTGGTCAAGGCGTATCGATACCATTGATTGGCGTATCGATACGGCCTGCTCTGTAAGTATAAAATGGACTGTCAAACATGTTGTTTTGGGTTCGGTTGTGTTTCTTTCTTGATGTTTCCGCTGTCGTGATCACTTAGGAAATAATATGCCGTTAGACAAGATTTAATTAAAAGAAATTTTCTAGGGTTGCTAACCGAGGTGGGACCTTAACGGGTTTCACTTCGGTTTTCCCCGTGTAGCCTACTCAGATCGGTCAGCGATCCAGACCGGGACAAGGGGGTTACAATCAGTCGAACTCCACTCCGCATTTTCCATCTCTGTTGTCTTCAATGTCGCCACCTCTGTCACAGCAACTGTCACGACAATGATGTATGAGGCAGTTTTCTTCAACCCTTCACTCCTGCTCTGCGATTATCTTCTGTTCCTCTGCTGCCTTGGATGCTGCCACGACAAGTACCTGTAGGAATTGACCGAAATCAGCAGTATTTATGCAAAATTATCTATAGGGTAAACTACATAAATGACCACCATATTATTGGTAAAAAGTCGCGATTTGACCACCTTACTTTTTTTCTAAGCAATTAAACCACCAAATTATTTAATTGGTTGCAATGTGACCACCAGCCGTTAAAAACTAACGGAAGGGGTGACGTGGCAGTTAATAAAATTGATATAATTACACATTTAGTCCCCGCTATTTGTACATTTTGTCAATTTGGTCCTAATTTTAATAAATAAAATAATTTTATTATTCAATTAGGCTACGACACGTGTTACCGTATTATTGGAGGACTTTATTTATATATTTTTAATTTATTAATTTTTAAAATTGACATGCTTACATACTTACTTACTTACTTACTTACTTACTTACTTACTTACTTACTTACTTACTTACTTACTTACTTACTTACTTACTTTCTTTCTTTCTTTCTTTCTTTCTTTCTTACTTACTTACTTACTTACTTACTTTCTTTCTTTCTTTCTTTCTTTCTTTCTTTCTTTCTTTCTTTCTTTCTTTCTTTCTTTCTTTCTTTCTTTCTTTCTTACTTACTTTCTTTCTTTCTTTCTTTCTTTCTTTCTTTCTTTCTTACTTACTTACTTACTTACTTACTTACTTTCTTTCTTTCTTTCTTTCTTTCTTTCTTTCTTTCTTTCTTTCTTTCTTTCTTTGAAGAACGAAGCCAAATGGGAGACAGCAAACAGACGATCCAACAGCTGATCAGGGCACCAGATGACAATCATCCCTTGTGTATAACCTTCCCGAATGGTGAAACGTTGTTCCAACTAAAAACGGGCTTGATTCATCTCGTACCAACCTTCCACGGTTTGCCCAGCGAAAACCCACACAAACACCTTAAGGAGTTCCACATGGTTTGCTCAACTACGAAACCACAGGGAGTATCTAAGGATCAAATTAAACTTCGCGCCTTTCCCTTTTCTTTATCTGATATTGCTAAGGATTGGTTTTATGATTTACGTTCTAACTCAGTTACTACCTGGACTAAAATGACTCACTTGTTTCTTGACAGGTTCTTTCCAGCCGCAAAAGCAAGCGAAATGAGGCGAAATATTCTAAGTATCCGACAAAAGGATACCGAAACACTTTATGAATATTGGGAGCGCTTCAAGAAGCTATGCGCAAATTGCCCGTAACACGGTTTGTCAGATCAAACACTTATTCAACATTTTTATGAAGGACTAACCCCTACAGATATGAAAGTAGTTGAGGCAGCTAGCGGAGGAGCCCTAGTCAATATGACTCCGACGGCAGCAAGGATATTGATTTCAACCATGGCAGCCAACTCACAACGCTTCCACCGGTCGAGTGAACCATCTCGAAGAGTTAATGAGGTAGGTATCTTTTCATTAGAAAGCAAGATTGATAAATTAGCTTAAATTGTTCAAACTTTGGTTGCATATAGAAAGATTGTTTCTAGACTTTGTGGGATATGCACAAGCCCCGAACACCCAACGGACTGTTGCCTGATCATCCAAGAAGAAGATACCGAACAAGTGAAAGCAATGAGGAACTTTCCGGGATCCCATAAAAAACAGTACTACTCTACTGCCATTTAAGGTTGGAGAGACCAAGGGTTTTCGCAGAACCAAAGACAACAATATCAGCAGAGGCAGCCTAACCAACAGTTTCAACAAAAGTCGAACCTAGAGTCCATTGTAAAGCGGTTGGCTATGTCTCAGGAAAAATTCCAAAACCGCATGGAGGCCCATTTTCAAGAGATGGACAAGCAAATAAGTCAGATTGCCCAACGATTAGGAAGAATGGAGTCACAAGGGAGGTTACCTTCTCAGATGGAGTCTAATCCTAAAGAAAATGTTAGTGCAATTACTCTCCGTGGTGGGACCGTTATAGCACCAAAAGACAACAATCCATCCACAAAAAAAGGTAACGAAAAACAAGGTAACCCTTTACCACCATCTTCTACTCCTTTGCCGTCCCTTGTAGTCACACCTCCCTTCCCATCAAGATTGGTGAAACATGACAAAAGAGCCGAAGAGAAGGAGATCGTAGAAGTATTTAAAAAAGTTCAAGTAAACATTCCCCTCTTAAAAGTCATTCGACGAGTGCCAAGGTATGCTCGCTTTCTTAAAAAGCTCTGCACAACTAAGCGAAAACTCACCGGGCACGAAAAGATAAACTTGGATCAATAATATCAATTGAATTAACACTTTCAACTTAAGTATGCCTTTTTGGGAGATAATGATACCTTACCAGTTATCATTTCGAATGAGTTGACCGAAGAGGAAGACGACCTTGTGACAGCCATGCGCCAATACAAGGAAGCAATCGGATGGACGGTTGTGGATATTAAAGGACTTAACCCCTTGACTTGTATGCACAAGATCAAAATCGAGGAAGAGGAGAAGCCATCTCGACAAGGTCAACGCCGATTGAATGATCCAATGATGAAGGTAGTGCAAACGGAAATTCAAAAACTTCTAGACGCCGACATAATATATCCAATTTCGAATAGCGAGTGGGTAAGTCCTATTCATGTCGTTCCTAAGAAAACTGGCATCACAGTAATCAGAAATAACGAAGGTGAGCTACTTCCAACTCGAGTTCAGAATGGATGGCGAGTTTGCATAGATTATAGGAAGTTGAACTCTTTAACTCGAAAAGATCACTTTCCGTTACCATATATTGATCAAATGATTGAAAGATTAGCTGGTAAATCTCACTATTGATGTCTCGATGGTTTTTCAGGATTCTTTCAAATCCCCGTATCTCCTGAGGACCAAGAGAAGTCTACGTTTACATGCCCCTTCGGAACCTTCGCCTATCGGCAAATGCCGCTTGGACTATGTAACGCACCGACTACGTTCTAGTGATGTATGGTAAGTATATTTTCGGATTATGTTGAGAAATCGATCGTGGTATTTAGGAATGAATTCATTGTATATGGTAATACGTTTGGTGAGTGTTTATTAAATTTAACTAATGTCTTAAAACGATGCATTGAATTTAACTTTGTGCTTAATTGTGAGATATGTCACTTTATGGTTAATAAAGGCTTAGAGTTAGGACATATAGTTTCTACTAAAGGGATTTCTGTTGATAAAGCTAAAACAGATGTTATACACTCACTCCTGTAACCCCCTAAACCCGGCCTAGATGAAAAGACCGAATTTAGAAAGTTACGTTTGAAAACTTTTCCCTCAAGAAATCCAATTTTGGAAATTATACTTTTAACTTAAAATAAAATAACAGAAATTTAATAATAAATAAAAATATAAATAACATAATAAGTGTTCGAATGATTGTATAAAATCTTTGAATTAAAATAACAATAAATGAATGCTAAAAATATAATCCCAAAACATAAATAATCTAAAATTACATCCATGTCCCAAAATAATAAATTAAAATCGGATTAAACTAAAATAGTTTCGTACTGAATAATAAAATAACCGAATAAAATGTGAGATCCTCCAAGTACCATGTCGCCTAAAGAGTCTGAGTATATATGAAAAGAGAAACTATGGGGGAGTAAGCTAAAGAGCTTAGTGTGTCTCTAAAGTGCAAGAAAATCATAGTCATAAAAACATAGTAATATTTTCTTAAAATTCTTTAAAAACATGATACAATATCACAAGCGTAATGCAATGCACCCAACTACATCCGCTAAAAATGAGGAAGGTTCCCATAACCTCCTCCTTACGTCCGCCAATCTGAAGTGGAATTCAGCCCGAAGGGTGAAACCACTGAACTTCCTCCTTACAAATCCCAACCCATGCTCATACACATATGATGTTTAAAATTCAAAACCAATTCCATGAATCCGATATTCCATAAACATAATTTATAAATCATAGTCCATAAATCCATAAATCATAGTTCCGTAAATCCGATGTTTCATAAATCATACTTAAAACACATTATGAAATCATATGCATGTGATGTCAACCATACAAACCATAATGCATCAACACAAAGAAAACATGTAGCACAGTAAGAAAACACACCTTAAGCAGCAATAGCTCTAACGTCGAGACGAACACCTCTCACGTTCGGATCTAGTTGAGTCGGAACCTATGATATAGAATTCTACATAATAATCTAACACTATGCCACCAATTAACACTAGTACTAATCTAAAAGAATACTCACGTGTAGTCCTTGTGGTACGTGCACGGTTAGATCGAACAGGCGAAAGAGGTGGTAGTTCGTTGTCTTCAAAATCAATATCGTCTAAAACACATATTTAAACTGCATCAAATCTTATATCTAAATCCTTCAAAAAATTAAGGTTGTGCTATTCTAGAAACTCACCAAAGTTCGATTGAAATAAGAAAAAAAAAGATGTCGGGAGAGAGGGAGATAACCGTGCGGCTATTGAATTGAAAACAACTTTTAGGGCACCAATTTTAGGGATGGTGAGGTTTAAATAACCCACTTGATGGGTAAATTGCACTAGAAGCCATCCCATTATTTAAGGGCTTTCATAATAGCACCCAAGCTTTACTTAATTTATATAATGGCCCCTAAAATTTTAAATTAACTCAATTTAATCCTTTAACAAGAATTAGGTTCCCAATTTCAAATTCCTAAAATTAATTTAGGGTTTTAACCTAAATTCCCAAATTTTAGGGTTTTAAAATTAGGAAATTTTTGGGGTGTTACAAATCTCCCACCCTTGAAAGAAATTCCGTCCTCGAAATTTCAAACTTAGCTATAGATCCCTAAAACTAACACAACTTAAATTCAGTCGTTCTGGATTCCTCATCCTTCAACATAAAAGTAAAAACTAAAAACATCAAAAAAAATGTACCTGCTATGTCCTCTGGCTCATTATCATAACTCTTGTGAGCTCTAGTCGCGTATACCAAGACTGATCGTCTAGCACCTGATCTATTACTTTGTGGAGGTCTTTCTCTACTAGCATTACCTGAAGCAACATGTCTATTCTGACCATTACCTCTAGATGGTGCTTTTACTGATCTTTGAGATTGTGCCGGAGCCTGGTTAGTACCATGGGCGAGAGGACAATCACTCCGAAAATGCTCTAAGGAACCACATAAGAAACATGTTCCCAACTTCTTCCGACACTCACCACTATGTCGTTTGTTACAGTAAGAACATATTGGAAAAGAGTGAGAACCTATCGAACCCCTTATACTAGCGGTCAGAACAGTAGAAATCACTGGTCTAGCTCTAGAGTAACCTAGATGGTCAGACTCCTCTATGACCCTCTTCCTAGACTGATTCCCTTGGTTGTGCTGAACAGATGCAGTCGGCTGCTTACTAGCTTGATTGGTTCCCAAAGATTCATGTTGCTTCTTCTGTGCTTCAATCCGCTCAGCAGTCCTAGCCCGCTGAGTAATATCTTTATACACTGTATCCAAATGCAAGGCGACACCAATCTTAATCGAAGGTCACAACCCTCTTAGAAACCAGTCACATTTTTCTTTCTCTGTGGTCACTAACCCCGGAACATACTGGATCAGCCTCATAAACTCTATCTCATAATCATTTACGGTCATATCATTCTGCTCTAAATTCATGAAATCATGTCGGCACTATGCTAAGTACTCTGGTCCAACATAACGATCTCGAAATGACTGTCGAAAATAATCCCAAGAGATCTGACTGGCTGAAACAACATTTTCCTCAGCCTCCCACCAATTCTGAGCTTCACCTTGCAGCAATGATACAACAGCTCTAAGCTTCCGATCGGCGGGATAATCCATCTCAACAAACAAACGTTGAAGCTTCTTCAACCAATATTCTGCATCCGCCGGATTTGTACCTGTCTTCCCATCAAACATTTTCATCCCGGCAGCTAAGAACTCAATAGAAATAGGTCTCCTAACGCCTTCAGACTGGCGGAGGTAACGAAGCAACTCCCTATGCACTGTAGCAGTATCTAGGCCACCAGTCTCACTATCCCTAGAATCATGTGGACCATCATTCTGATTCTGTTGAACATGTGGATTCCTACCACTAGTCTACTGAGCTCTAGTTTGATCCTCAGGTTGCTCATCCCCACCATCATTATGAATCTCATTCTCATTCTGTGTCTGGTCAATAGGGGGCAATTGTTCACTCTCTAAAGCAGTGGTACGACCTCGACCATGTCCTCGTCCACGACCGGTCGCTAATCTAGAACTCCTACGTGGTGGCATAGTAGTCTATCTACAAAAAGAATTAATCCTAAAGTTAGAGTTGGTACTTGGAGTCTTTATTCAAAACACATCTTTAATTTTTTTTAAAAATAATAAACTTATTAGAAAATTCTATTTTGCCCCAAAACATTTAATATGCATGCAAAAATCATTTTTGGCTTAAAATTTTATATGAGCCTCACAGTCCGAGGGTTGAACTTAGCTCTGATACCACTAAATGTAACCCCCTAAACCCGGCCTAGATGAAAAGACCGAATTTAGAAAGTTACGTTTGAAAACTTTTCCCTCAAGAAATCCAATTTTGGAAATTATACTTTTAACTTAAAATAAAATAACAAAATTTAATAATAAATAAAAATATAAATACCAAAATAATTGTTCGAATGATTGTATAAAATCTTTGAATTAAAATAACAGTAAATGAATGCTAAAAATATAATCCCAAAACATAAATAATCTAAAATTACATCCATGTCCCAAAATAATAAATTAAAATCGGATTAAACTAAAATAGTTTCGTGCTGAATAATAAAATAACCAAATAAAATGTGAGATCCTCCAAGTACCACGTCGCCTAAAGAGTCTGAGTATATCTGAAAAGAGAAACTATGGGGGAGTAAGCTAAAGAGCTTAGTCTGTCTATAAAGTGCAAGAAAATCATAGTCATAAAAACATAGTAATATTTTCTTAAAATTCTTTAACAACATGATACAATATCACAAGCGTAATGCAATGCACCCAACTACATCCGCCAAAAATGAGGAAGGTTCCCATAACCTCCTCCTTACGTCCGCCAATCCGAAGTTGAATTCAGCCCGAAGAGTGAAACCACTGAACTTCCTCCTTACAAATCCCAACCCATGCTCATACACATATGATGTTTAAAATTCAAAACCAATTCCATGAATCCGATATTCCATAAACATAATTCATAAATCATAGTCCATAAATCCATAAATCATAGTTCCGTAAATCCGATGTTTCATAAATCATACTTAAAACACATTATGAAATCATATGCATGTGATGTCAACCATACAAACCATAATGCATCAACACAAAGAAAACATGTAGCACAGTAAGAAAACACACCTTAAGCAACAATAGCTCTAACCTCGAGATGAACGCCTCTCACGTTCGGATCTAGTTGAGTCGGAACCTATGATATAAAATTCTACATCAGAATCTAACACTATGCCACCAATTAACACTAGTACTAATCTAAAAGAATACTCACGTGTAGTCCTTGTGGTACGTGCACGGTTAGATCAAACAGGCGAAAGAGGTGGTAGTTCGTTGTCTTCAAAATCAATATCATCTAAAACACATATTTAAACTGCATCAAATCTTATATCCAAATCCTTCAAAAAATTAAGGTTGTGCTATGCTAGGAACTCACCAAAGTTCGATTGAAATAAGAAAAAAAAGATGTCGGGAGAGAGGGAGATAACCGTGCGGCTATTGAATTGAAAACAACTTTTAGGGCAACAATTTTAGGGCTGGTGAGGTTTAAATAACCCACTTGATGGGTAAATTGCACTAGAAGCCATCCCACTATTTAAGGGCTTACATAATAGCACCCAAGCTTTACTTAATTTATATAATGGCCCCTAAAATTTTAAATTAACTCAATTTAATCCTTTAACAAGAATTAGGTTCCCAATTTCAAATTCCTAAAATTAATTTAGGGTTTTAACCTAAATTCCCACATTTTAGGGTTTTAAAATTGGGAAATTTTTGGGGTGTTACAACTCCTATACCCCACTACTATGAGGGATATTCGCTCTTTCCTTGGTCATGCAGGTTTCTACAGGCGGTTTATAAAAGATTTCTCAAAGATAGTGCAACAACTGTATCGGTTACTACAAAAGGATGTAGAGTTTAACTTTACCTCCGAATGCAGGAAATCGTTTGATACTATTAAAGAGAAACTTGTATCCGCACTGATAGTACAGCCTCCTAATTGGAACTTGCCATTCGTAATTATGTGCGACACCTCGGATGTTAATGTTGGAACGGTACTCGGTCAAAGAAAAGGAAAAGAACCTCATGCCATCGCCTACGCATCAAGAACGCTTGATCCGGCACAACGCAACTATTCGACTACAGAAAAGAACTGTTTGTTGTAGTTTTTTCTTTAGAAAAGTTCCGTTCTTATTTGCTTGGAGCTAGTATAGTTGTTTTTTCTGACCATGCAGCTTTGCGATATCTTATGAGCAAGAAGGAAGCAAAGCCGAGGCTAATTCGATGGATTTTACTCCTTCAGAAGTTTAATCTCGAAATTAAAGACAAGAAAGGGAGCAAAAATTTAGTGCCTCATCACCTTAGTCGAATCCCACTAACCATGTCGAACTCGACCATTAATGACGAGTTTCCTAAAGAAAACTTGATGATGGAGCAAGCTTCCACGCCTTGGTTCGCAGACATAGTGAATTATTTTGCAACATGTAAATTGCCCCACGACTTACCGAGGTCAGAAGTTAACCGGATTAAGAGGGAATCCAGGTTCTACATTTGGGATGATCCCTACCTTTGGAGACATTGTTCCGATTAGGTAATACGATGATTTGTAACCGAAGACGATGTAAATTCTATCCTTAATTTTTGTCATTCATATTCATGCGGTGGACACTATGGACCTAAAAGGACAGCTCACAAAATTCTTGAATGTGGATTCTATTGGCCTAATATTTTTCGTGACACATATTTATTTTGCAAATCATGTGATAAGTGTCAAAGAGTTGGTAACTTAAGCCGACGTAATGAAATGCCCCTAAATCCTATTCATGTTTGCGAAATATTTGATGTGTGGGGAATAGATTATATGGGGCCATTTGTATCATCATTTGGTAATTTTTATATTATTTTAGCTTTTGATTATGTTTCACGATGGGTTGAGGCGAAAGCTACAAAAATAATGATGCTAAAACCACTGTCAGATTTCTAAAAGATTGTATTTTTTCCAGGTTTGGCACACCGAGAGCGCTGATATGCGGTAGAGGGAAACATTTTATCAATCGAGTCATCGATGCGCTAATGAAAAAATTTGGCATTACCCAACTCATCGCGACATCGTACCATCCGCAAACGAATGGTCAGGATGAGGTATCAAACCGCGAAATCAAGGCCATTCTTGAAAAGATCGTGAAACTCGATCGGAAGGATTGGAGCGTTAAGCTAAATGACGCATTATGGGCATATCGGACAACGTATAAGGGTCCTATCGGGATGTCTCCTTATTGCCTTGGTTTTAGTAAGTCGTGTAATTTATCGGTCGAATTGGAGCACCGCGCGCATTGGGCTGTTCAACATTGCAACATGGAAATTGAGCTAGTTGGCGAAACGCGCAAACTCGGTATCCAATAGTTAGAGGAAATTCGAAAAAATGCTAATGACAGTTCGAAAATTTTTAAAGAAAAAAATAAGGATTTTCATGATCGTAATATTGCATTTAAATCTTTTTATATCGGTCAAAAAAGTTTTATTGTTTAATTCTAAGTTAAAACTTTTTGCAGGAAAATTACGATCAAAATGGCTTGTACCTTACATGGTAATTGATATTTTCCACATGGTGAGGTGGAAATCAAAAGTAATTCCGGAGAGCGATTTAAAGTTAACGGACAACGGCTCAAATCATATTATGAGAATGCCCCGGTTGGTCTAGTCAAAGAAATTCATTTGGTTGAACCAGTCATTTGAATAAGATCGTCGAGCTAACGACGTTAACTAAAGCGCTAAATGGGAGGCAACTCATTTTATTTTGATTAATTTCTATTTTTTCCCTCTATTTTCTATTTATTTTATTTTTTTCATATTTTAATTATCGTTTTAATTTTTTTCAGGTACCCCAAGTATTCTGATTCAAACTTTCATGAAGATAATTACATTAATTTTGGTCGAACAAAGCATAATTTTCAGTCTATGAAAATATTATACGCGTGATCAGCAGTGTAGCGACCATTTTTAAGGGTGCATGTTAGCAAAACCCCTCTCCCTTTCTTGGTGCATATTAGCCAAACCCAAACCCCTCTGCCACCATTTACCTGTTATTTCCCCTTATGCTTATCTTTTTCCTCTTTTTTTTTTCATCATTTCCCTTTAAATTTTAAATTCCCCCGTAAACCCCACACCTATTCCCTTTTCAACACAAATTCTTCCTTTTTTCTTTTTACATAAATTTCTCCCCCACATGATTAGGAAAAAACACTCATACCCCACTTTCAATTAAACCCTCACGATTCCCCTCTCCCAAAACACACAATCTGCCACTTCCAAATCCAAACCCCACCATTAGGGATGTAAAAACATGTAATTGATGGGTTTCAGGTCGGGTACTGTCAGGTCGGGTAAAATCGGGTACAAGTCATTTCAGGTCATTTTTCTATTTTGACTCGACTCGGGTCGGGTGCGGGTCCATTTCAGGTCGGGTCCATTTCAGATCGGGTCCATTTCAGGTCGGGTTCATTTCAGGTTGGGTTAAAACTAGTCGGGTCCGAAGCAGATAATTGACAGGTTAATCCGGGTTCGGATACACTTCAGGTCGGGTCCATTTCAGGTCGGGTCCATTTCAGGTCGGGTCCGTTTCAGGTTGGGTCCATTTCAGGTCGGGTCCATTTCAGGTCGGGTTCATTTCAGGTCGGGTGCATTTCAGGTCGGGTAATTTTAGGTCGGGTAGTTTCAGGTCGGGTAATTTAGGTCGGGGTATTTTTAGGATCGAAATTCGTATTGAGTTTGAGTTCAGTACAACCGTATAAGTAGTCGATAGACTTTAGGTTGGCCTTCGTCAATCGTCATTGATTTGGAGTTAATTATTTAAAGTCATATCAAATTAAAATTATAAAACATTGGAGTATTTAAAAAATAATGAAAATGGGTCAATTTGGATTAAAAATAAAATTTCACTGATTATAATGAACAAAAATATCAAATTAAATTATAAAACATTAGACAAATTTAAAAGAAAACAATGAAAATGGGTCAATTTGGAATAAAAATAAAATTTTGGGGACTGTAATGAACAAAAATATCAAATTAAAAGTATAAAAATTAGAGTAATTAAAAAACAATAAGTAGGTGTCAATTTAGAATAAAAATAAAGTTTTAGGGTCTAGAATGAACAAAATTTCAAATTAAAATTATAAAACATGATGAATTAAAATATATATATATAGGGGTCAATATGGAATTAAAGTAAAGTTAAGAGACTAGAATGAAGAAAATATCAAATTAAAATAATAAAACACTGGACAAATTAAAAAAATAAATGTGGGTCAATTTGAAATAATAAATGTGGACAAATTAAAATAAAGTTAATGGACTAGAATGAAGAAAATACTAAAACACACATGTATACATACATACTAAAACACATATATATGCATGTATTTAAGTTTTAGTATATATATACATGTATGTATGTAAGTTTTAGTATATATATATTGTTATAATTATATATATATATATATATATGTATGTATGTATGTAAGTTTTAGTATGCATATATTGTTATATATATATATATACCCCTAAACAATACCCATAAACCTCAACCCTTAAATCTTATAATCTCTAATAATTAGAGTACAAGCCCAATCCCCTAATCCTTAAACTAATCTCATAACCCCAAATAATTAAGTTAACACATTTACCCCTAAACCCCAAACATGAATATCTAAATCTTACATACACTATTCACTAATAATTAGAGTGCAAGCCTAATCACATAATCCCTAAACTAATCTCATAGCCCCAAACAATCAACTTGACACACTTACCCTTAAACCCTAAACATAAACTCATAAATCTAACAAACAAAATAAATTGAAACATAAAAAGGACAAATCTAAAAATAAATTAAAACTAAATTATTAATTAGAGCCCAAATCACAAATGAATAAAATTATTAAACCTAATTACTTACCAAATCTTTATACGAGGACCAAATCAAATTTAAAGCAAACCAAAAAGCTTAATAATTAATTAATTAATGAAGCATAGCCTAATTAAATAAAATTTAAAAAAAAAACTAAACCAAAAGTTAAGACTAAAAAAATAAACTAAAACCTAAAAAACCTAAACCCTAACCATCTAATTAAGGAAGGAGCTAAAGGATAATTAACCCCTAAATAAATAAAAATCCTACCTCCACACTCAATTTGTTTGATATGGCGGCAAAATTCCCCCCCCACCACCACATTTTGTTTGACTGGCGGCAAAATCCCCCCCCCCCATTTTGTTTTTATTTGATATAGTGCCAAAAATCCCCCCATTTTTCCTATCAATCAAAAAAACTTTCCCCCATTAATTCAAAAAAAACTTCCCCTAAACTAAAAATTATTTTTTTATTATTTTAATAGTTATAATTAAATTTTTTTAATAAAATATTTCTTAAATTTAATAATCACAATTAATAAATTGATTTAAATTTTAAATGTTTTTTTTAATTCATCTATCACAACTTATTAATTTAATAAAACTTTTAAATTTTGAATATTTTTAATAAAATAAATTTAAGTATGTTAATTCTCATTAAACTTCACAAATAATTTATATTGAACGAGTTAGTATTAAATTAATTTAATAAATTAATACTTTACATTTATCAATATTTTAAATTTATCAAATCGTAGACTTCTTCAACTATATATCAGGTAAATATCAAGTCAGATCAATATCAGTTCAGGTTAAAAATAGGTCGGGTTCAAAGCAGGTCGGGTTCAAAACAGGTCGGGTCCAAAACAGGTCGGGTTCAAAACAGGTCGGGTTCAAAATAGGTCGGGTCCAAAACAGGTCGGGTTCAAAATAGGTCGGGTAATATCAGATATCGGGTCAATTCAGTCAGGTAAAATCGGTTATCTGCCAGGTCGGCTTGGGTTCGAGTTCGTTTCAGTCGGGCGCAGGTCGGGTTTCAGGTCCACAGTAACAGGTCCAATTCGGGTTCGGGTCGTTTTCAGTCGGACGCAGGTCGGGTTCGGTCACTACAGTAACATGTCGAATTCAGGTTCGGGTCAACGACAGTCGGTTAAAGATCGGGTTCGGGTCATTAAATTTTCAGGTCAAATCAGGTTCTGACTCGAGCAGGTTTCAGTCGGGTTTTCAGGTCGGGTCAGCTTTTTACATCCCTACCCACCATCACGCTTCACCTGTTTTTATCCGCCGGCTGCACCAATCAACCCCTCGCCGCCCTTTGCAACACCTGCACCACAAGAATTGATGTTTTCAGGCGAGACTACCGCGTCATCGCACTCCATACCCGCGGCCGACACTAATATCAGAGAGTTTTCTATTTCCTCTCTTGGTTTATATTACATTTTGGGACAAAATGACATAAGTGAGGGGGAGTAAGAATTTGGGTCAAATTCTGTTTCTTGTTTATTCGATTGGTTGTTCTCTTGTTCTCTTGATTTTATTTTATTTAAGTTCCTTGTTTAAATACTTAGTTTGTCCTTATCTCATTGTTTCCGTATGATTTTGTATCTCTTTTGTTAGAAATTTTAGGTTGCATGGTAGATTTTGGCATGATTAGTTTTTCCATAAAATCCTTTTTATGACATTCCTTACTTTATTAATTGACATGATGCTTACCTAGGTACACAAGACCATTTTTGTGAGTTTTTGAGCCTAATGAGCATGCATTATTTTTGCTCTTTGTTTCTTTGAGTGTGCCTAGCTAATTAGTTGCATTCTAGAACTTGTGGTTTAAATTCTTTTTGAGATTACATTATTTGAGTATGATGCTTAAATGTGATTGAGGCACTAGGTTTTAACCCTTTCTCTTCCAAAAAAAAAATTGCCTACCCTTTGATTATTTTCCCATAGATTGCCAATTTTGAGCCTTGGCCTTTTCCTTGAGATTCACCATATTTTAGCCTAATCCGTTTTTTTATTCTCCATTATTTTTGTCCATTTTTCAAGAAAAAAAATTGTCTTAAAAAACATATTCGAATCATGCAATCCAACAGAGCAGAAAATGCACTATGCAGAAAAAAAGACTGTGCAGAAACTGCTTCGAATATGTAGTGTAGAAAAAAAAACTGTGCAGAAAATTACTCGAATCTGCAGTAAAAAGAGCAGAAAAAAATATAGCAGTGCAGTTCAAAAAATATATATATACTGCAGAACAGTTTTGATTTGAATGAGAAAAAAAGAAGAAAAAAACAGTTTCGAATAAATTTTTGGGATGATTTTTGTCTTGAATTTTAACCCCTATTTTTCAGCCTTTATCATACCCGAACCATAGCCCCGTTACAACCCTTTTAAGACCTCTTGATTTTAGCATCACATTCATACTTAGTAGTGGAGATTAGATTTAACCACAAGCCTATGGTAATGCTCTAATTAGTTTTGGCTCGAGCGATTTTCTCTACCCTTAAACACTTTGAGTGACATGAGTGATTCCTTGTGAGGGTACTTGGTTTGCATCATTGTTGTTAGCATGGTATTGGAATGTCGTTTTTGCTTAAATTATTTCTAAATCTTGTTATTTATCTATTTGCTCCTTATTTTCTTTCATGTTTAGATACTTAGTCATACCTGAAACTTTGAGACTTCATGAAATTAATGATGACAACTTGAGCTTAGATTTGTTTAATTTTGAGATACTTGAGGACAAGCATCGGATAAGTGAGGGGGAATTTGATTAGTGACTAGTTTTGTCATTATTTTTGTGTTAATTATACTTAAGTAGTGGCTTTGTGGTGCTGAATTGTTGCTCATTACGTGATTTACTGTACATGACCTCGCTGCTGCGAAATACTACAAAAAAGGTTGAAATCTGCAAGTTTTCTGGATTCATGACCGGATTAGTGGGCATGAATTGGGGCATGAATGCACCAACTCAGCGACATGTCAACGGATGATGTCAGCGGCACGGGAGGATGACGTCAGCAACAATGATGATTGGATAATGACGTGGCGGCAGAAGTGAAATTTCATCAGGATATTCCGATAGCTTATCAGATCCAGGGTGATAGCTTATCGACCATGATTTAGATAATGACTTGGGATTATCTCTTTTATTTAATTTAAAATATTTTTTAGGATTTATCTCCTAGGATTTATCTTTTGTAATTTGAATTTATTTTATCTTTTATCTCTTAGGATTTTTAGGGTTTTTGAGGACTATAAATACCCCATTGGGGTAAGCCTCAAATCATCTCATCTCATCTTTCATCATTTGTTCTTCATTTGTCTTGGGTTCTTTTATAAAATTTCTCTTAGTTCTCTATTTTCTTACTTTATTCTCTTCGGAAAAAATGATGCTAAGCATGGTTAATTCAATAATCATGCAAAGCTAAATCTTTTCTAAGCCAAAGGCTTAAGCAATGACGCGTTCACAAGGCGAGGTTTGAAACAACACTTCAAACACTTCGGAAGTCTTTTCTCAATGTCTTCGAACTTCATTCTTAAAATCAAAATGGTTTTTCAACCCAAAGATTGATTTTGGTCAAGAAATTGTTTTGATCTATCTAGTTGGAGGAAGAATCGGATATGGAAACAAGTCCGACTTCCGGGGATCACACTTAGTAAATTGTTTACTAAGGGAAATTGAGATCGAACTGTTTTTATAGAAAAACATTTCGAGTCGGTTATAAGCTTAAAAGATTTTGTTTTCTTGAACATTGAGTTGGTTTAAACAAATACTTAAAACTGAAACTAAAAATTGATTTTGAAAATTCAGTTTACAAACAAAAACTCAAGGATAGATCTTTGTAGTGATTTCACCGACATGATTTCTGAAGTTAAAAATCTTTACCAAGGAACCGAGTAGAACGAGTCAACGCGAAAGCCCGAGGCTGAAAATCTCTATATTTACTTTCAATCATTTAAAATCTTTCTTTACTTTCTTAAACAATTACATTTCATTACAAAGAAAACCCCCCACCTAAATCACATCAACATAGCTCCATCAACAACTCTTGGTTCAGAAACTACAAAAGCGCGACAAGGAAAGTTCTAAGTCCATGTGGTTCGACTCCTACTTCCCTATCTACATTTAATTTCTTTATTTATTTTATTATTCGGAAGAAGGAAATTATATATATTATTCTTGACACGTAAACGACGCGTGTCAACCAGGATAACATGGTGTCTTTGGAGGTTTTGAATAAATCTGCCTTATTCAGTGAAATGCATTGTATGCTCTCTCAAATATAACCTTCCTAGGGGTTCACTTTCTTTTTCCTTCTGTTATGCACATCATATCCTCATTTGGGAGATTAAAGTTCAAGGACTTTGGATCATCTGAAGCACATCTCGCCAAGAAACCCAATATCGAACTCTGATAATAATTTTTGCCAACGAGTCGTTCTCTAGTCAATGCTAGTGCTTTCATCAAGAGTTTCAAAGGATCGGTTCTTGAGAACGAGTAGGCAGAATGATACAACATATTTTTTCTGAGCCCTCGAGCTACCGAAGAAACACGACTTTTGAATTAGTGGATACTGCATTTTGCAACTGATAATTCTTTGCTCAGATAATAAATGGCTATTTCCTTCATCTCTCATCATGTCAGCCCAATGCACCACATTGAGTTTTATAAGCTGTTAAAGAATCAATGACTAAAATGGAACGGGTGTTTTCAGAATTGTGCACTTTTAAAAAAAAATGCTTCTTGACCTTTCTAGGGTTTCTTAATATTCTTCATCTCATACTCTTGGATTAGTCTCTGTCAGCGACTTGGACTTTGAATCACATTTTGTCTGTTTGTTACGATGAATAATTCAATCTCTCCGGGCTTCCTTCTTTTTTTGTTTTTCACTTTTGCTTTCTTTCTTTCATTCTTTCTTTTTTTTACTTGCTTGTTTTTTTATTCTTCCTTTTTTTCCCGGAGGAAGAAGATTTTGAACAACTTTCACTCTGTTAGGATAAATTTCGGTTCCACTTTTGCTGACCCATTAGTTTCCAAAATATGACTTCCAAAAGTATGTTTTGACGAATTGGGCCTCAACTTATACCTCTATAATCTTGGGAGAATCATTCTTGAATTTTGCACACATCTTTATTTTGGTTACCACGGCCCTCTGATATATTGCCCAGTGACATTATCTTGTAATGAAATGAATCTCATATGACTGAAAATGTTTTTTCTCTGCCTCGTTCGAATCAAAAGAAGATCGTATTTCTGGCCCACTATAATGTCTCGGCCATCTTGAAGAAGTTATCATTAATTTGTCTTTACAACACTTCTGGACTTATTCTTCCAAGCTTTTGCTGAATAGTTTTGCATACAGGTCTTATGCATAGCATTTTCTGTAACCCCCGGTATATCCTGGTATAACCACACGAATATGTCTTTGAATTCTTGCATTCATTCAAATCACACTTGGCTTTCGCCGAGGAAGTTGAACGAATCTTTGTTACTCACTTTTCATCTCAAGTCCCTAGATTTAGAATCTCAATTTCTCGCTTGCGAGACAAAATCTATTTTCTTCATTTATGATCAATCTTGATAATTTCTCAGAGACATCAGTTTCCTCATCATCTTCACATTCGCTTACCTCTGTCAAACATATGGATTGCTCTATTTCGGAACTAGGGTCTGATTTATTCATACGATGAGTAGTAGGGGACTGCAAAGAAATTAGGGATATGTACATATACTTGAAGAGAATGAATATTTTAGGATGCATGTTTGCTATTTGAGAAAAATCATGTAAGAAACAACATCTAATACAAATAAACTAATTAACCTCCCTTACAAAGGACCCCCAATGCTCGCGAGCAAAAGCAATTAGGATGGTTTAGGGTATTATTCTATAAAGGTCCTAGAGTTACAAGCAGATCTCCTGTAGTCTAACTGTGAATCTTTATTCAATGAAAACTCGAGTGGATTTCAACATCAATAGTTCTTCATTTCTCTTTGCCAGCACATAGACATGCCCCTTCTAATTATGTTCTGATACACACATCGAACCTTGGAGTAGGATTATTCTGCTTATGAGTTTTCTTGTTTCTTCAATCATTTTCTTGCCCTTTTCCTTGGAATGTTCAATCATCTGCATCTGGAAATTCACAACCTCCTCTGGTCTGCGTATAGATGAACTTTGCTTTTCAACATGTTGGTTGGAAGTGTTGAAACTTTTAACTGGGATGTCTGTTCGAGATTTCTTCGTTGTCGGTTGTTGATTTTCAATTAGTTTTGCTTCGCTCTTGCTCCTCTTTCTTTTCTTAACATCTTTCTGCATTTGATTTTCGGGAAATATAGTTACACTGGCACCGATCGGGTGATTTCCTCATAGATTGCAAATCCTTATGGAATGGCCATCAGTGTCGAACTCTAAAATACCTTGATTCAAAAGGTTTTGAACTTGACACCGGAAAGTGTAACAGTCCTCAATGTCATAATTATGAGCTCCATTATGATATTCACAATAATTCCCGATGATGTAACAACTTGAATGACGGGGCTTTGAGGGTTTCAAATGATGTGGCGAAGCTTTGAGCAATTTGTAGTACAGATCACGATAAGAGATATGAATGAGATCCAATATGGTCCCTAATTTTCCACTAATAAGAGCACCCTAAGCATCTGATTTTGGGATATTCTTCAGTACGTGAGATTTTAAGGAGGTAGATGTCCAAACATTACTCTTATTCTGGTAAACCTCGAACTATAGCGGATTGCCTACAAGAGTCTGTTGTAAATTCCGCTCATTTTCTTTTGTTCCGATCTTTCCAGCCAACGCTGGTCTTTTGTGGAATCGAGGTTCTCCATTCTCAAAACATAAATGTCCATTTCTGATAAAGACACTAACTATGTGTTTCAAAAACATGCAATCTTCTACAGGGTGACTGAAATCTCCACAATAATAACTGCACGCATTTCTTATGCCATAAAAAGACTTATAAAACTTCGGTGGAACTGTCATCAGTAAATGATTCTGCATAAGGCTTGGCAACAGATCTGAATATGGTATTGAGATAGAAATAATCGTCTCTCTTTTCTTGCTAAACCATTTAACCTTCTTATCTTTTGTTTCTGTGCTCATTGCCCCTCTTTTCATTGACGTAGACAATTCTATTGTGAGAAGATTTTTTACATCAATTGAATCCTTGACTTTCATCTCTTCAAAAAAAACATTCCGGAGACACATGTGGTTCTGTAACTCTAGTGGAATCATCTTGTTCTTTAATAATCTCACAACCCTTGGAAAACAAAGGTCTAGAGCAAACATCAAAATTCTGGCTTTTACTTAGACTTCTTGTATTCGTGTGATTGATAACATCCAGTTTAGCTCTGTCAATTTTTGTCAATACATCGAAGCTAGGAACGTCATCTCTGAAGTTTGTTTTCAATTTCTCTGAATCATTGGTTGATACTCTAACCACACCGGACTGAACTTCTTTCGGGACTGATCCATCAGGTTGGACCTTTGTGTGAGATAAGTTTTCATTCTGATCATCAATGATGGTATTTCCATCTAAAACTATTTCTTTCTTAGCTTCCCTGATTTTAAGTAATGTGGTAGCTTGTGTTACCATCTCGTTTTGGGAATGATCAATCTTTTGCTCAATGCTTCCCAAGCGGTCCTCAACAACTTTTTGAGATTGCTTAGCCTTAACAAGCCTATTGCCCATGTTTCTCAAAATATTGGTTTTCAACTTTTACACTATTGTCTGAAAAATAATACAATATTGTTTAAACAAAATGCAATTATTATTAGGGTAAACTACTGAAGGGGTCACTTTCGTTTCCCGTTTGTACAGATTTAGTCACCACTTTTGAAAAGTGCCAATATGTGGTCATCTACGTTTTCGATGTGTAAAGACTTGGTCACTCCGACGTTATAGTCCGTTAATCCCCTAACGGATTGCTGATGTGGCAGAATTAATTTGGCTTTCAAACCCTAAAAGGGTTGTTTTCACGCCGTCGTCATCAGACCGACATCAAGAGCCGCGCGATTTTGCCTCTTGTCGTCGGCGGCCGTCAATCCCCTCTCCTTAACGTCGACCAATCATCTGAGGCGAAATCGAAGAATGCAAAACGAATATACAAGATAGTAGGAGCCAAGAAAAGGTGAAGGTGGTTATTCCTACTGGAAACCATGGCTTTCCTAGCACTTAGACCTCAGGTCCTTCGTCGCTGCTCGATAGGTGGAGGAAGGGTGGAGGTTGCGATTGTGGTGGCTGGGACATGGTTTGTCCCTTGTAGTTTTTGGCAACCCCGGTATAAATTGTTCCGAAGATCAACCACTGGTGGACAGTGAACAGCCTTTTGAACTTTTTCTTCAGGTAAGGTTTTAGGTTTATGCTGAAGCATATTTTTCAAAGAAAAAGGGTTAGGATGTTTAGCCGTCAAATATGCATGTAAACTTTTATGCCAAAGAGCCTTTTAACAGGGTTCTCAGAATCGGAATCATTTTCTATCACTGAAAGCATTCGTTATTTCTGATTATTGTTCATGATCTAGGTTTAATTAGCAGATCTATTACTAAATTTTAAGTATTATGTAGGGTGCCAAAGAGAATACACCGGCACTGACCATGACAGCCATCGTAGGAGGGTATGCGGTTGATTTCCATGCAAAGTTGTCCGTGTTACAAGCGTTTTCTATTTGTGTTGCCATATTGCATGGTATTGAAACCCCCACTGCTGCCGTGGAGGCAAAAACTGAACATTTGCCCGAATGCAATTCGTTGCAATCACTTCTTGACGATGAAGTGAAATTCTTAATTGAAGCGGTCACAGAGGAGAAGAAGAAGAAGAAGAAAGTCAGCAAAAAAGCTGTAGCAATCCCTCCATCCTATGTGATCAACCCCACCTTCTCTCCAATTGCTCGTGTTTAGACATCGATAATATGCTCGTTGAATTGTAAATGGCCTCAAAGTGGCTGTCACAGAAGAAATTGAAGATAGGTTAGGGTTGGCATTAAAAATGGAGCTTCTGCCATTCCAAATCAGATTGGTCGACGTTGAGGAGAGGGGATTGACGGCCGCCAACGACAAGAGGCGAAATCGCGCGGCTCTAGATGCCGGTCTGATGACGACGGCGTGAAAACAACCCTTTTAGGGTTTGAAAGCCAAATTAATTCTGCCACATCAGCAATCCGTTAGGGGATTAACGGACTATAACGTCGGAGTGACCAAGTCTTTACACATCGAAAACGTAGATGACCACTTATTGGCACTTTTCAAAAGTGGTGACTAAATTTGTACAAATGGGAAACGAAAGTGACCCTTGCAGTAGTTTACCCTTATTATTATTATTATTATTATTATTATTATTATTATTATTATTATTATTATTATTATTATTATTATTATTATTATTATTATTATTATTATTATTATTATTATTATTATTATTTAAAAATGATGTTATTTAAAAAATGCGATGATTTTCTAAAATGTAATGTTTATACAATGCAATGCATGAATGCATAAGGTATCGATTTCAAGGACTAGTCTTTAGAGAAACATCCATTAGCCAAAAGGTCGAATACAAGAAATAGACAATCTTATTACAGAAACCAGCTAGGCCTCGTTCCTAGGTTAATCACTCTGTTCTGCTTCCGTGTCAGTGTCTGTCCTAGCTTGGTGCTGATGTCAAGGTGTTGTTTCAATGGATAAAATTTGCACGAATCGGGCGACTCCTCGCATGGCTTCTGAACGTGTTCATTTCATGACTCTGCCTTTGGATAATCTGGATAGCCACTTCAATCTCGCCTTTCAGTACCTTATTCTTCGTTTATAGTGCCCCTTCTGAAACTTCCGAACTAATCTTTCAAATGTTGTATGTCGTTTTCCAATTATGCCATCTTCTTTTTCAGCTCTTTATTTTCTAACTAAAGATCGACATTTTCTCGTTATTGCACCCTTTTAATAATTTTCTCCAGCTTGTGATGACAATTCTAAATTCAAAGCTTTCTCTTCCTACAATGCTTGTTTAATCCGGCTGTTTGAATTCGTTAATTCTTGAATCTCCTCTTTCTTTGCCCTTTAAGCCTCTTCTTGTAACTGCTTACATTTTGACACATTCTGACATATGACTCCATTGAATGTTGTCCCTTTCTTGAACTGAGTCTTCTCTGACCGGGTCTACACCGTCGTATTGCATTCTTCTTGTCTATCGAACTCATTGGCCATTAAGAACACTGCCTAACTTGACTGATCCTTGAATCGATTACCTCTAATGAATGCAAAATGATGCTAGGTAAAAAAACAAGAAAACAAAACAAAACAAAAAAACAGTGTCAGTATTGTGAATTAATATAGAAAACAAATAAATAAATTATCGACACAGAAAAGCACAAAATATCCAGCAAAGAAAAAACCAGAGAAATGTATTTAAACCGGCAGCACCTATCTGGCTCTACCGGGGTGGGATTCTAAAATAGAATGTGGGCTTTGTTCTAGACTCTTGGTTCCTGAACTTTCATTACCGTTCACTGCGAGAGTAAGACATCGATTTAGTAGTATAGGTCCCTTATAACAGAGGCGTGGGCCTCACGACGCATAAGGTTAGTATACCGGAAGAAGACAAAAATCTGAACTCGGAGCTGGAGAGCATCACGTCGAATATTGTCTTACTCTCACTTAAGGGTGAAAAACCTGGGTCGAAGGTTTATGCATGAATGACAGATATATCATACACAAAAACTACCCTTATTTTTCCTGAAAATCTATCGAACAATTCTTCAGAAACAATTAAATTTAGATTAATGTTCAAAATGCCAAAATGCCACATGGAATTAATTAATAGGCCTGACTCTCAATTTTATCCCCAACGGAGTCGCCAAGCTGTCGCGATCGTTTTTGAGACCCATTTGTGGGAAAACAGTCTGACAATTAGGATTTTGGAAACCAGAGTTTCTCATTTTAATTAGACCTTGAAATTAGTGAATTTTCCATTTTAATCAAATTTCCTTTATTTTCTTAAAAAATCGTTTTGGAGTCGCCACCGATCACTTTGGTAGAACGAAGATTCTTTTCGTAAAATTCGGGTTCGGGAGTTGGTTACATGTAGGGAAGGGTTAGCACCCCTAAAAACGCTCGTTATCGGTACCTTATTAATTCCATGTGGCATTTTGACATTTCGAACATTAATCTGAATTTAATTAATTCTTTTAATTGTAAAATAGATTTTATTCCGAATGGGAGTATCCTTTTGTAAGAAAATACATTTTGGACGAATATAAGCTATGAAACGTCCAATTACATTAGGACACTTCAATTTATATTCAAAATGTATCTCAACACAAAAGGTTTAATGCATAACAATTTATTTTGTTGTTCATTTTAAGTAAACCCTAATTAGGCTCTATTAATTTAATTAATTAAAAACTATGAATTTATTAATTTTTGGGCTTTGAGGGTAACACCCAAATAATTTGGATACTACCTACATTAGGCCCAAAAGTAATAATATTCCTATTTTGTGTCACTAATTATTTAATTCTATTTTAATTTTATTTAAACTAATTATATGTGATTATCGTATTCTAGGTTAAAATGGAATATTAAATATTTCACTAAAATACCTTTTTTGATTGACGTCACTTTGCAATGTGATACTAATCAACTTAAGGTATTAAAGTGTTTATTTAATACCCATTTATTTTCTACACTTATCTCACCTATTAGATTAATTAAGTTTGATTAAAGAACCTAATATACTAAGGCTCTAATTAATTGATAATTTATGTGATTAAAATCATCTAACAAATGTACTACATGCTAATTTTAAATTAATGCATCAAACAAATAAATTAAACAATTAATAAAAGCGATTAAACTAAGACAATTAAAAGAAAAAAGGACTTAATTGAATTGAATTCGAACTGTGGAGATCAAATTACAAACATATGGTAACCAAATTGAAGCAAATGAAAAATACAAAGCTCAAAGCATGAAAAATTGAAAGAAGGGCGCGGATCCTACATACCCAACCCCCCAGCTCGCGAACCATCCTACTCGGCTCAAAATGTAGTCGTTTCGACTCAAGTATAATAGCCAAATACCGAGTTAGCTCGACCACTTTTCCCTTCTTCACTCATTTTCGAACCCAGCTTTCTCTACTCAGAAGTGATTTTCGGTCACCTAGAACCAAACCTCGGTCAGATAATCACCTTGTTCTTTTCTCTTCTTCGTTTTCAATATAACCTTCTAACATGCCTCTTGTTCTATGTTCTTCTTTGATCTCAACATTCTTTCTGTCGTTCTAAAAAATCAGTTTGCATCCTCAAGGTTATCAACATATGTCAAATGCATAGTACTTAACCTAATTTCTTCTGCACAAAAAACTTTCAACTTTTGTCTGAGATGAACAAAAAAGGCCGCAAATAATGGTTTAGTTAGGACGTCAGCAATCTGTTCTGATGCAGAAACATAATCAATATGAAAAGAACCATTTGTGACTTTTTCCCTCACAAAGTTGAGATCTAACTCAACGTGTTTAAGCTTTGCATGATAAACTGGGTTGGAGGAATGAGCAATCGCACTAGTGTTATCACACCATAAGATTGGAGTTGAAGAAAGAGAAATTTGTAGCTCTGTCAAAAGAGACTTTATCCAAATTTCTTCACACATAACATCAACAATAGTCTTGAATTCTGCCTCAGTGGATGACTTGGAGACAACACTTTGTTTCTTTGAACTCCATGCTACCAGATTTCCTCCTAAGAAAACACAGTAGCCACCAGTAGACCGTTTATCATATGCATTGGTCTCCCAATCAGAATCAGTGTAGCCAATCAGAGTTGTAGGTGTTGAACATGTATTGAAGAAAAGTCCATGATAAATACTTCCTTTAAGATATCGAATGATCCTCTTAGCTGCCTTCTAATGCTTGTCAAGGGGAACCTGCATGAATTGGCTAACTTTGTTTACCAACAATTGAATGTCTGGTCTTGTGGAACAGATGTGCTGAAGTGTTCCTACAACTTGTCTGTAAAGTGTTACATCAGGTAAAGGTTCACCATCAGTGAGAGAAAGCTTTGGTGTTGTAACCATTGGAGTCGGTGAAATGGCAACATCCATCATTTGAGTCTTTTCCAACAAATCTGAGATATGTTTCCTCTAGTTTAAAATTACTCCATTCTTGACAGCACAAACATTCATTCCAAGAAAGAAATTCAAACATCCTAAATCCTTTACTGAGAATTGTGTTATCTCACTGATCACACTATTCACTTCAGATGAATTGTTTCAAGTAACCACAATGTCATCCACATATACTAGAATATACACTTTGTTACCTTGTCTCTCCCTGAAGTAAAGAGAAACATCTGCAAGTGAAGGAGTAAACCCAATAGTGTTGACCAGAAGATCCCTGAATTTATCAAACCATTCACGAGGTGCTTGCTTAAGCCCATATAATGACTTTTTCAGGCGAAAAACAAGCTGCTTTTCTGATCCATCTTCTTGCTCAAATCCAGGAGGTTGCAACATATATACTTCCTCAGCCAAATATCCATTCAGAAATGCATTATCCACACTATCTACCTAAGAATCCAACCATTGCTTAAAGTAACACTAAGAAGATTTCTGACAGTAACAGGTTTAATAACTGGACTAAAAGTTTCTTTGTAATAGAACCCTGCTTGGTGAGAATAACACTTGGCTACAAGCCTTGCTTTGTATCGCGCAATAGTCCCATCAGAATTCCTCTTGACCTTAAACAACCATTTACATCCAATTGGGACCCGATATGTAGGTAAATGTGTCAGCTCCCATATTCCTTTCTGAACTAGTGTGTTGCGTGTAAAATAGTCTATCGCAATTATAGTGCAAGTATACACGACGCAAGTAGTAAAGTGATACGAAGTATCGGATATCGTCTCCACAGGGATTGGGCTAATAGCTTCACCTAAATTCACTGCACGAAGTAAAGGAAATAATTATGAGAAGTTGTCACGAAAATAATAAGGAAAACGCAAATAAAAGAAGTAAGATATCAAGATAAAGAGAATGGGCTGGTATTGAGTTGCTCGGTAGTGCAGGTATTGAATTGCTTAGGATTTCCAGTTCTGTCGTCGCACCCGTCGCCGACAGCACCTGTCGCGGCGTCTGTCCGTTAGTTGTCGCGGCAGCGAACACTAACTCCGTACTTCAAGCTTGGCAAGAATCCCAGATCTGCCTTGCCCTATCCCTAGGCACAAGTCTGTCGGCAATCACGTCTTTGATGATACCTCCCGGCGTGAATCGAAGGATGAACACCGATGTGTATGAATTCTTCTTTAGCCACTTAACCTCACCCTATCCCTAGGCACGAGATGGTTCAACTATAAACTAGAGAACACGCTCTTATCTCTTTCGTATACTTAACTCTCCCGATGCTAAGTAAATGGATAACCTCACAATGCTATCCCGATGCTCTTGCAAGATATTAAAACCAAGATAAAAGAACTTGAAGTTTATTTTATTGAACTTGAAAAATCCTAAAACAAAGCAACCCTTGCAACTACTTTACAAAACAACCCGTAGCCCTAGGGGGAATTTAGAACATATCGGTGACAGGTAAACGGCAGGGTTTAGGTTTCGGTTATGGGGTAATCGGTTATGCCCTAGGTTTAATCTATGCCCTTTATATAAGCTTTGGGCTCAAGTTTTCTAAGGTAACAAGGATTACAACTTTAATTAAAAGTAAGATTCTAATAAAGACTAAATCTCTAAAGTCTCCTACTTTCCAGCCGCATCCTTGCTTTTAGGGATTTCCTCTCCTTTGAGCTTTGGCTTGACATATCTTTTGATCCGGGGCTTGGAAAAATATTCGGCTTCCACACGACAGACGAGCAGATTTTTCTCTATCTATCGAGGTCCACTTGACTTTTCCTCTTCATGAGTCTGCTGTCACCATGCTGTCACGACAGGTCCATGACAGGTTCGTCTTCTTCAGCTGCTTGTCCAGTTCAGCTCTCCTGCTTGTCTGTCTTGCGCCTGCCTTCAACGTCTTCTGTGACAGATACCTGCAAAAATAGCCATCTTTCAGTAGAATCCGTGCCTTTTATATAATTGTGATGTTTTATTGAAAACTAACCTAAATGCAATGCAATGATGCTTGAATGCAGCAGAAATGTGGGTTAAAAAAGGGTGTAAATAATAGAACTTTTACGCACTCAACACACCCCCAAACTCAAGTTTTTGCTTGCCCTCAAGCAATGAAGACTTAAAAGAAAACTGAAAATTTTTGTGTTGGCCTTCAAACAATGATCTGTCCCTTACCTGTCGCTCATTCTCTATGGTGGCAGCAACCTGTCGGAAGGGTTAGGATCTGTCCGAAATCTCCCTATAGCTCTCGTGCAGTGTGTGCATGCTTGTGAACAGTTATATGCTAAGACTCTCTTAGTTTCACTAGAATATTCAACTCCTTAACTCGAATTTTATGCCAAAGTTTACTTTCTTTTAGAAGGCACATTTTCATGCTTCTTTTTCTTCTATTTTCAAGCTAAGTTTTTCTAGAGCCAGTTTCGGGCACCTCTAGTTAGCTTCCTAGAGCCGGTTTTCGGGCACCTCTAGGTTTTTGATTTTCTTTTGCTAAACTTCTTTCCTAGAGCCAGTGTTAGGCACCTCTAGGGGCTATCCAAGTTCTAAGCTTCCTATTCTAGTTTGGCTAAAAGAAATCTAAGCAATATAACAGTCACAAAAGTGTTTAAGTTTTCAGAACTATAGAAAGGCTCTAAACTTTTCCTTAACCTGTCCTAAAGATGCTGCCACGACAGAGCCGTCATGACAGGTAAGTTAACTTCACAGTTTTAAGCCAACAGTTTAAATTTTCTGATTTTTCTGATTTTTTTTTTTAAAGATAAAAGAAAATAAATAACTAATAAGACACAACAATTAATCAAAAGATGTGCTAAAGACTCCATTAAATATGGAGGGTTGCCACCCCCAAACTCGAGGGTTGCATTGCCCTCAATGCAAAATGACACAAAAACAAATAAAGAAAAACACGATAAATAAAAGTACATCACAAATATATAAGGGCAGGCAGCAATAAGAGGAGAAAAAGAAATAAAAACTTAGATTTTATTCGTTGTCCTCGCTGCTGCTGCTGACGCGGATCTGATGGCGGCGTCTGCGTTGGGGAGGTGGCTGGGCAGGTTCCGGAGCAGGTTGATCAACAGGTTCATCAGCCTGTTGAGGTGCAGGTTCTTCCTCCGGTTGGGGGACAGGGTCGTCAGCAGGTTGAAGGGCAGGTGGCTCCACTAGTCGGACATCAGAACTGCTGCTGCTGTCCCAGCTGCTACTCGTGATGGCTTTGGACAGCCTTCTCTTGTTGGCCACATGCTTAATACGTTTTACCCGCGTGAAGGCGCTGTCCAAATTCCTCCGGACAAGAGGGCTGTCATCAGTGGCAGCTCGCTTGGTGCCTCGAGGAGAGGTGTCTGCCGGTGGGCTGCCGGCTGCTGTCGGGGAAGGTGTGGAGGAGGCAGATTCTCCGTGGGGAGAGACAGGTGGTGTGGGAGTGGGGGAGGGGATATTGAAATAATGGGCGGGGAAGGTGGGGAAAATGACATCCGGAAAATTCAAAGTATTGGTAATGAAATTTACCGTTGCATTGGAGAAGTCACGGATGAAAGTCATCAAACCCATCTGGCGCTCCTCTATCCTCAAGATGGCAGCAAGGATGTGGGCGTTCTGATCTGCCGGAGCGGTGTTGGTGGCAGCTTCTGGGGCAGGTTCGGTGGCAGGTTCATCATCAGACTCAGCAGGAGGGGCGTTTGGATCGAAGACGTTGAGGGGCGATACGACGATGATCTCCATGAGGCTGGAGATGTTGCTGTCTGTCCAGCCGCTGCCCTTCTTGATTTTGTCTGAAGGGTCCTCCGGTACGGCAGCGCAACGGCAGAGGGCAGTGATGGTGAAGGGCAGGCAGAGTCGTGAATCTGATCGGAAGGCACAATCGAGAATGCTGTCCCGCATGTACCTGCCCACATTGATGGGCCTGTCATGCATGATAGAGTGGATGAGGGCCAACCGCTGTCTGTTGACTGTCGTATGGTGGGACGAGGGCAGGATACGCTTTTTGATAAAAGCATTCCAGAGTTTTGCCTCAGGGAGTAGCTGCGCCCTATTGACGGAGTTGGGGTTCTTCTTACTGGTGCTCCATGTCGTTCCCGCCTCTGTCAACTCCCTCATGACAGCATCATGTCCGGCAGCATCGAGGGTGTCCCAAAATTGTTGATGAGCATCGTCATTGGGGCCAAAGAAGAGGCCGAATACATGGTTGATGCTGCTGGCGGTGAAAGGAACTGTCACTCCTCGGACGATGACAGATGTCGCCGTCTTACTTTCGATCGCCGCATAAAATTCCCTGACCAGAGTGTCGTTAAGCTCTGTCGGCTGCTCGGCAAAGTCCTCCCAAAGTTGTGCTGTTATGGCCTTCATAATGAACGGCCGGAGTCCAAAAAGAGGGGCATCTCTGTTATAGATGAAGCTTCGTTCCTCCCATAGTTCCTTTTTAGCGAACGGGGATGCTGCTGCTGAAGAAGAAGCGGCAGCAGCGTTCTGACGGGTTTGTCGTGAAGACATTTTGGTTGCAAGGGCTGAAAAAAAGAAAGAAAGTAGATAAAACTAGAAGGGAATAACAAGAGAGAAAATCAGAAGTGATGAAAAATGAAAAGGGGAAGGGGTTTATATAGCGGTCGAGTAGCTGCCCATTTAATGCCGCAACGGCAGGCGGGAATAACGGGGCGGCAGATTGGATATTGCGTGTCTGACGCGTCTGACACGCATTAATGCGTCTGCTGTGCGTCTGCCGCACGCTTCTTCGTCTGCTGTGCGTCTGTTGACAGCCTGTAAAATCCGTCTGCGCCGGCAGCCGAAACGACAGGTTACCATAAATGGGCTTTATTGGGCTGGTGGATGAGCGGTGGGCTTTGGCCACTTCTTCTCTCACTTGACTCCTTTATTTCCTAAAAACTGAAATTAAAAACAAAACATTATTTGAATAAAATAAATCTAATTCCTAATAAATAATAATAAATAATAAAATAAAATAAAAATAAAAATTAGGTTAAATTAGGGATGCCTTGTGGGGCATCACCTAAGGTAACCACTTCATGTATTCCTGGGGCTTCAGTCCCCCGATAATGCTTGAGGCGTTGTCCATTGACTTTGAATTGGTGCCCGTCCTTTAATGATTGAATTGTAATGGCACCATGGGGAAAAACTTGAACCACTTGGAACGGACCAGACCATCTAGATTTAAGCTTCCCTGGAAAGAGTTTCAACCTAGAATTAAATAACAACACAAGCTGCCCTGGGCAGAACTGATGTGGCAGCAACTTCTTGTCATGCCACTTCTTTGTTTTTTCCTTGTATATTCTTGCGTTGTCGTAGGCCATTGTCCGTATTTCATCGATCTCGTTCAAATCTAACAGCCTTTTCTGGCCTGCCTTGTCCAAGTCCATGTTTACTGCCTTGATTGCCCAATATGCCTTGTGCTCTATCTCGACAGGCAAGTGACATGTTTTCCCATAGATCAATCGGAATGGAGACATGCCCAATGGAGTTTTGAAAGCTGTCCTGTATGCCCATAATGCATCATTCAGAAGTAAAGACCAATCTTTCCTAGTTGGTTTAACCATCTTTTCAAGAATGTTCTTCACTTCCCTGTTAGAAATCTCAGCCTGTCCATTGGTCTGTGGGTGGTATGCTGTCGCGATCCTGTGCTTGAAACCATATTTCTTTAAGGCGGCAGCAATTACTCTATTATCGAAATGTCTCCCTTCATCACTGATAATCGCCCTAGGGATGCCAAATCTAGAAAAGATGTTTTTGTGCAAAAACTTTTGGACCGTTTTGGCATCATTCTTTTGAGTTGCGATTGCTTCTACCCACTTGGAGACATAATCTACTGCTAGGAGGATGTAAAGATTTCCACACGACGATGGAAAAGGTCCCATAAAATCAATCCCCCAAACGTCGAAGATTTCGACTTCTAAAATATTCTGCAGTGGCATCTCGTTTCTCCTCGAGATATTACCTGTCCGCTGGCACCTGTCACAGTTTTTGTAAAATTCCTGTGCGTCCTTATACAGTGTCGGCCAGTAGAACCCTGACTGCAGCACCTTGGCAGCAGTTTTATTGCCTCCTAAGTGTCCTCCATATTGTGAAGCATGACAGTGATGGAGAATGTCTTCTTGTTCTTCTTGTGGTACACATATCCTTATAACCTGATCTGCGCACATTTTGAAAAGAAGAGGTTTGTCCCAATAATAATGTTTAACATCATTTTGAAACCTCTTCCTGGCTTGATAAGTAAGATCAGAAGGTAATATTCCGCTAACTATAAAATTAACGAAATCAGCATACCAGGGAAGGTTAGAAGACTTACCTGCCGCCATGGCTGTCGCGACAGCTATTGCGGCAGCAAAGAGCTGCTCATCTGGGAAGGTCTCTAGTATGTGTGTTTCATCTAAAGGTAGACTCTGTCCCATCTCCAACCTCGACAAGTGATCTGCCACCTGATTTTCTGTCCCCTTTTTATCTTTTATCTCAAGGTCGAACTCTTGTAATAGTAAGATCCACCGTATCAACCTAGGCTTTGCATCCTTTTTTGCGAATAAATACTTGAGGGCAGAGTGGTCGGTGTGTATTATAACCTTCGTTCCAAGTATGTAAGGACGAAACTTGTCGATGGAGAACACCACAGCTAACAGCTCCTTTTCTGTGGTGGTATAATTCACTTGGGCATCATTCAATGTTTTGCTGGCATAATATATGACATGAAACAGCCTGTCCTTGCGCTGCCCAAGTGCTGCCCCGACAGCATAGTCACTAGCATCACACATAATTTCAAACGGTTGCGTCCAGTCTGGTGGCTGTACTATGGGGGCTGTCACTAGCTTTTCCTTCAGAACCTTGAATGCTTCAGTACATTCTTCATTAAAGTCAAAGGGTCGGTTCTGCTCTAAGAGATGACATAGGGGTTTCGTGATTTTTGAGAAATTGGCAATAAATCTCCTATAAAAACCAGCATGCCCTAAAAAACTCCTAATTCCCTTGACTGTGGTTGGCGGCGGCAGCTTCTCAATTACCTCTATTTTGGCTCTGTCAACTTCTATCCCACGGCAGCTAATCTTATGGCCTAAAACTATCCCTTCATCTACCATAAAATGGCATTTTTCCCAATTAAGAACAAGATTAGCTTTTTCACATCTTTCAAGTACCTTTTTAAGGTTGCTGAGGCAGCTCTCAAAATCGTCTCCAAAGACGGAAAAATCATCCATGAAGGTTTCGAGGAAGTCCTCTACCATGTCGGAGAATATTGCCATCATGCACCTTTGGAAGGTGGCAGGTGCGTTACATAGGCCGAACGGCATCCTCCTAAATGCGTATGTTCCGTAAGGGCATGTGAAGGTCGTTTTCTCTTGGTCCTCCGGTGCAATAGCAATTTGATTATATCCTGAATAACCATCAAGAAAACAATAGTAAGGTTTACCCGCTAATCTATCAAGCATTTGATCAATAAAGGGTAAAGGAAAGTGGTCTTTTCGGGTAGCTTTGTTAAGCTTCCGATAGTCCATACAAACCCTCCAACCGGTCACAGTCCTGGTTGGGATTAACTCATTGTTTTCGTTGGTTATCACGGTCATGCCTCCTTTCTTGGGAACACATTGCACCGGGCTTACCCATTTGCTATCGGAGATGGCGTAAATAATACCAGCATCTAACCATTTAATTATTTCTTTACGCACTACCTCCTTCATTGCAAGGTTTAACCGCCTTTGGGCATCAATAGTCGACTTATGATCTTCCTCGAGGAGGATTTTGTGCATACAGATTGCCGGACTAATGCCCTGAATGTCTGCTATCGTCCATCCTATCGCCCTTTTATGCTGCCTCAACATGTCGATCAGCTGTCGTTCCTGTTCCTGCGGCAGCTTAGCAGAGATGATTACGGGCAGTGTGTTATCACAACCAAGATAAGCATATTTAAGCTGCCCTGGCAGGGGCTTAAGTTCTAAGACAGGTGGTTCAACAGTAGAGGGCTTTTGGATTAAATGGTTATCCGAAGTGTAATTCAAGGGTTCGAATAACTTACCTGGACGATGGTCTAACCAGTTTACCTCCTCATGACCTTCAGTATCAGATGTATTGGATTCAGAGGAGTCACTGTCGTCGGTGCTGTCGTCGTTGCTGTCGTGACAGGCTTGTAGATGGCTGTCGCAGCAGTGACCAAATTTTATATCTCGGCAGCCCGTCCTGATGCAGGGTTGATCAAAGGTCACCTCAATGATGGCCTTGCATTCCTCATCCACATCAGCATGTTTCATTGCTTGGAGAACATTCAACTTAATTTCTTGATCGTTTACGCGCATGGTGAGTTCTCCTTTCTCCACATCAATCAATGATCTTCCCGTGGCTAAGAAGGGTCGCCCTAGGATGACTGGTGCGTTCTCATCTGCCTCACAATCTAAAATAAGAAAGTCAGCAGGAAAAATAAGTTTATCCACTCTTACCAAGATGTCTTCAATTTTTCCCTCGGGGTGAACGTAAGAGCGGTCGGCTAGCTGTAGGGTAACTGTCGTGGGTCGCGCCTTGCCAATACCTAGTTTCTGAAAAACAGATTTGGGCATTAGATTAACACTAGCACCAAGATCACATAATGCCTTACCCACAAATTTATCGCCGATTACGCAAGGTATGAGGAAGCTCCCCGGATCCTTCTTTTTCTGGGGTGGTTGCCGATGAAGAATACTCATGCAACCTTCTTGCATCCTTACCGTTTCAAATTCCCCAAGTTTAGATTTTTTAGACATGACATCCTTGAGAAATTTAGCATAACCGGGCATCTCCCTAACAGCATCTAACAACGGAATATTGATATGAACCTGTTTAAAAATATCATAAATCTTTTTAAGTTGAGATTCATGCTTAGCTTGCTGTATCCGTTGCGGAAAAGGTGGTGGAGGACGGTAATCAGCAATGCGTCCTTCCCACTGCATGCGAATCTGAGGACGGTATTCATCTTTCTTCTCCTCTGTCGCTTCTGCTGTCGTGACAGGCTCATCGGCAGCAGTCTGTTTATCACCTGTCGGGGCAGCTTCCTCGGCAGGTTTATCCAAGGTAGGTTCCTTTTCTGTTTCAGCTTCTTTTTCCAGCCCTGGTAACTTTTTCCCACTCCTAGTAGTAATTGCCTTACATTGCTCATGTGGGGGTGGTCTAGCATTTTCAGTATTACTAGGGAAACCTCCATTCTGCCTTGGCTTAATATGCTGCGACACCTGACCCATTTGTGTCTCTAGAGATTTCAAGGTAGCCTCGTGGTTTGTCATTCTCATCTTGGTTTCATCCATAAAGTTTTCCGTCTTCTTGACAAACTGATTAATATTCTCCATATACGTACCAGTCTGAGACATAAAGGTGGCCAGAGTCTGCTCTAATACACTACTCGTGGCAGGTGGTGGCTGTTGTTGCTGCTGAGGTGGCAGGTTCTGCGGCAGATGTTGTCGCGTCAACAATCTAGGACCCCCTGATTCTGATTATGTGCTTGTGGATTCAGGGCATTGTTAGGGTTACTCTAGGAAAATTTGGGATCCTTCCTCCAATTAGGGTTGTAGTTGTTGGAATTATAGTTCGGCTTGTAATTTCCAACATATTTTCCCTCTTCTATATTTATCGGGCACTCATCCCTACTATGATTTCCCTCACAAGTAGCACAAATTTCCTCAACAGCAAATCCTTGTAATTCATCATCATTCAATAACTTTTTCATGGCTTTAGTAAGGAATGCTACCTGCGATTTCATAGTGCTGTCGGCCTCATAGTCCTTGACAGCAAGTACCCGTTTACCTCCTCTTCTAGCGGTTGGAAACTGCTCCTCATTCTTAGCCAGATGTTTCAAAACTTGCAGGGCCTCGTCCGGATCTTTATCCAATAATAGTCCATTTGCTGCAGAATCAATTCGAATGCGAGTTTGTAAGTTAGCAGCATTATAAAACTTAGTTACCTGATTCCAGACGGGAAATCCATGCATTGGGCAGTTTCGAAGAAGAGTTGTGAATCTGTCCCAGGCCTCGTGCATTGGCTCGTCATCTTCCTGTTGAAAAGTAGCAATTTCATTACGTAATCGCTCAGCTAAATGTGAAGGATTAAAACGAGACAAAAATTCACGAGTTAAATCTGCCCAAGTCATAATAGAACCCGGTGTAAGTTTATTCCACCAAGTTTTAGCTCTGCCCCTCAATGAATGGGGAAATAACCGAAGCCTCAGTATCTCCGGACTAACTCCTGGTAGTCTAAACGAACCACAGATCTCCTGGAACGTTTTGAGATGCTCCCTAGCATCTTCTGTCGCATAACCACTAAACTGCCCGGCATTGTTGATCATACTAAACATGACAGGTTTAAGCTCGAAGTTGTCAACATCAATATCCGGCAGCGTGGTCTCCAGCTCTACATGATCATTCAGCATGTAGTCACGACATGACCGTCGTCCACCTGCCGCAGGCGGGTCACCGACAGGCGGGATTTCTTCACCGATAGGCTGATTACGGGCCATCTGCTCTAGCTCTTTCTCAAGGTATTCTTTTCGGTCTAAGAGGTGGCGAATCTGTTTCTTGAGATTAAAGGAACGTTCGATCTCCGGATCTAATTTATACTCAGGATCTTCACCTCTTTTCGATCTGCGCATAAACAGAAAAACCTTGTGAAAAGCAAGAGTTAAAAACGCAAAAGAAAAATTAAATAAAAATAAAAAATAAAAAAAACAAAAACAAGAACGAAAATAAAAACAAAAAGTGCAAGGAAAGGAAGGTGTAGTTATGTTGCCAATCCCCGGCAACGGCGCCAAAAACTTGTTGCGTGTAAAATAGTCTATCGCAATTATAGTGCAAGTATACACGACGCAAGTAGTAAAGTGATACGAAGTATCGGATATCGTCTCCACAGGGATTGGGCTAATAGCTTCACCTAAATTCACTGCACGAAGTAAAGGAAATAATTATGAGAAGTTGTCACGAAAATAATAAGGAAAACGCAAATAAAAGAAGTAAGATATCAAGATAAAGAGAATGGGCTGGTATTGAGTTGCTCGGTAGTGCAGGTATTGAATTGCTTAGGATTTCCAGTTCTGTCGTCGCACCCGTCGCCGACAGCACCTGTCGCGGCGTCTGTCCGTTAGTTGTCGCGGCAGCGAACACTAACTCCGTACTTCAAGCTTGGCAAGAATCCCAGATCTGCCTTGCCCTATCCCTAGGCACAAGTCTGTCGGCAATCACGTCTTTGATGATACCTCCCGGCATGAATCGAAGTATGAACACCGATGTGTATGAATTCTTCTTTAGCCACTTAACCTCGCCCTATCCTTAGGCACGAGATGGTTCAACTATAAACTAGAGAACGCGCTCTTATCTCTTTCGTATACTTAACTCTCCCGATGCTAAGTAAATGGATAACCTCACAATGCTCTCCCAATGCTCTTGCAAGATATTAAAACCAAGATAAAAGAACTTGAAGTTTATTTTATTGAACTTGAAAAATCCTAAAACAAAGCAACCCTTGCAACTACTTTACAAAACAACCCGTAGCCCTAGGGGGAATTTAGAACATATCGGTGACAGGTAAACGACAGGGTTTAGGTTTCGGTTATGGGGTAATCGGTTATGCCCTAGGTTTAATCTATGCCCTTTATATAAGCTTTGGGCTCAAGTTTTCTAAGGTAACAAGGATTACAACTTTAATTAAAAGTAAGATTCTAATAAAGACTAAATCTCTAAAGTCTCCTACTTTCCAGCCGCATCCTTGCTTTTAGGGATTTCCTCTCCTTTGAGCTTTGGCTTGACATATCTTTTGATCCGGGGCTTGGAAAAATATTCGGCTTCCACACGACAGACGAGCAGATTTTTCTCTATCTATCGAGGTCCACTTGACTTTTCCTCTTCATGAGTCTGCTGTCACCATGCTGTCACGACAGGTCCATGACAGGTTCGTCTTCTTCAGCTGCTTGTCCAGTTCAGCTCTCCTGCTTGTCTGTCTTGCGCCTGCCTTCAACGTCTTCTGTGACAAATACCTGCAAAAATAGCCATCTTTCAGTAGAATCCGTGCCTTTTATATAATTGTGATGTTTTATTGAAAACTAACCTAAATGCAATGCAATGATGCTTGAATGCAGCAGAAATGTGGGTTAAAAAAGGGTGTAAATAATAGAACTTTTACGCACTCAACATAGTGCATCAAGTTCTTTTAGCACAACTTCTCTCCATACAGTAGACTCCATTGCTTGATACACATCACGGGGTAACTGTGGTTCAGAAACTTCTAAAGTATGAAAAACTTTCGGCTTGAATATACCAGCTTTTGACCTTGTTATCATAGTATGACTTCCCTAGGCAGGTGCCTGAAAACTAATGACTTATTCAAGTATGAAAATAACAACAGGTGCTGGAACACTTGAAGAAACTTCAGGTTCATGTCTCACTGGATGTTGTAAGGCATTCGATGTATGTAGCTGTTGTGATGCTTGATAATCATCACCTATAGAATCATGCATATGTTCTGATGATGCTTGATGAACTGGGTGTACAGACAAATGACCAGATTGTGAAACTGCTGGACTTAGATTACCACTATCAGATGCTGGAGGAACTAAACTCCTTGAAAAACCACTGGGCACATCTAGACCGGTAGAGTTCTCAAAACTAGTTGTAGGAATGTAACCCCCTAGACCCGCCTATGCGTTACAACGGATCCTAGGAAGTTACATTAGGGTCACAAGAGCGACCCACAGTAAAAATACACATAAAAACATATTTCTTCAAAACGCTTATTAAACTGTAAAATCAACTTCTATTTAAAATACCATTTCGAGAAGTCATTTAAACACATAACAAAAATTTCAGAAAGTGTTTTACAGACACTGTCATAAAACAATACATTACATACATGCCCACTAACTATGCAGTACCGTACTCCAAGGCAACGCCGAGATAACCTCAAACACTGTTGACAACCATTATACCCTGATATATTTTTTAACCTGTAATGGTAGAAACAGCGTGAGCTTGGAAAAGCTCAGTAATACAGAACTACCGAAAGATGTTATAAGCTCATGCAGATATATGGTAAGCATAACATTTTCATGACGTTCCACGTAGTAACAATCTTTATTTCCTTTTCGCTATTTTAAGGTAACATTATACTTGAGAATAAGGGTACTTGTTCTTTATTCAATCATCGAGAATTAGACGGGGATTATAGGCTGATAATATACGGAGGTGAAATTAGAGAGTTTAGTTTCTAGTGTGTTCCAACTGTGCACCGTTAATACATGAAATGCAACAATGCAGTAAACCCTTTTTATTTCAAATACATTTGTTTCAAGTAGTAGTAAAGTTCATTTTAATTCTTTATTTACCCTCCAACCATACTCTAGTATATAGTTTTCCCAGTGCGGTATCATGTACATGCATTAACCCGAGCCCATTAGGCGTGGGTACCATCCTAAGGATATACCTTAGAATACGGGCGGCCCTTTCCGAAGCATAGGAACCGAAAACGGGCGGACCTAGTCGAAGCTTAGGATCGAATACGGGTGGACTTACCAGCTGGATCAGGGCTGAGCCGACGGTAACTTCATATCATATCCCAAGTACCCCAGTGAATCAAATCATCAATAGTTCATTAATCAATGACTGTATTTTTAGTAACACATTATCCATATAACATGTTTGCCATATCGGGTGCATAGGCATATACCAGAAATATAGTACCGTTATGCTTAATTTATAAAACATGTCATGTTCATGTGAGTTCAAGTATGTCAATCATGTTCACGTGATCGGTATTATAACATGTAAATCAGTATGCAAAAACAGTCGTGTAGTACACATGGAACATACTGGGTGGAATAGTTTATTTCCTTGGAGATAATTGTCATTTACGAAAGAGAACACATTAAACTTTTGACAATTGAACGAATCTTTGAAACAAGGCCCTTATTAAAAGAGGGTTTTGTACTAACGGTTCAAACTAGATATTAAGGAGATGATACATCAAGATCTTTGAAGGTTTAGACATATCATGAGTGAGTTTCTCATTTAAGCCTACAAGGGCATTATAGTCATTTTATCACACATGGGCATTTTGGTAATTTATACCAACAAGGCATAAACAGTGGCTCAAAAATTCTATTTGCTCATCAGGTTTCCAACCAGGAATTCAGAGATTTCTACGTTAAGATCTCTCACGATATCAGATACCTTCGGAGCTATTTTGATTACTTTGGCCAACGAGGGCATTTTGGTCTTTTAACTATCATGGGTGATTTTGTAATTTAACCCAATAGTGATAAAATGACGATTTACAATATTTAAGATTTCTAGAAGTTTATCGAGCCTCTAAAACCAATCGAACTAATATGCCCAAACCTTACAGTACTAACCAAACCATCTGATGTATGCACTTAACGGGTATCATTTTCAAATATTGTTTGTATTGTATATTTGAAAGGTTGCCTTCATATTTCACCACAGAATTTGCCACGGAGTAGTCGAACTAATACTCTGTGCAGAAAAACTTCCATCCTTATATTAATATCAGGAGTAATTGACGTACATGAGTCATGCTTCAAACCTTAAGGGCATTTCGATCATTTTCAGCTTTATTGGAATTTCTAGAATTTTATCAAAGGCAATTTACTTATTCCAGCCAAGGGGTATTTCAGTCATTTTAAAGCTCGGGATATCCATCATTCCTATCAAATGAACCATTTAAAGTATTTCAATCATTTAAGTACTCGTGGGTGTTTCAGCCATTCAAGAGATTTCGGTACTTCCAACCACTTCATTCATTTCAGAACTCAAGGGTTTATCCATCCTTCCAGTTAATTGCAAACCTCGATGTCCGAGAATACTTCATCCCTTTTTGTCAATACGATCATTTTGATTAATTTAACCATAATATTATTTCCAATACTTTTAGTCATTCCAATCAATTCAATATTTTGAGTCGCTTGATTAATTTGGAGGTATGGATAGTTTCCCGTAAATTTACATTCGGAGATTTATTTCAAACTCAAGGAAACCTAACACCTTACAATCTCGAAGGTTTAAATCTTGTTACCATAACTTTACAAGTAGATTGAGGTTTCCAGATGAATCGAGTTGTTTTACCATATCCACTGTAGATTACTAGATCGCTTCCAATTCCAAGGGGTATTTTAGTCATTCTCATATCCTAAAGGGCATTTTCGTAATTACCTAACCAAATATTTTTAGCATTTAATAACTTGACATTAATAATTAGGTTTGGGGATTAGCTGCCTTATTAATTAATTTATTGAACTCCGGATCCTTACATTTATTAACTTTTCTCATTCGAACATTTTGATCTTTTCTAGGTTATCATACTCAATTTCATATCAGGTTTGGCTTAAGCAGGGTTAACAACACTCTTCATCATATTCATGCATGCATTAACCGAATACCAACATGTTCATCTAGCATACTAGAGGTAGTAGTGTATTACCTTTAATACTTGCTATATCGGTTGACCATGATACTCCGTTCGATCACTCTCGAACCCGAATGCGACGTCCTCAACATCCCGAATACAAGGAACTTTGAATACCTTCAATCGCACAAATTCCAATTTCAGTCCTTATTCACATTGCTCATAATTGATTATTAAAATACATAAGCATACTCGAGTTCAAGGTCCAAATCGGAGGCTTTCAGGTTAGAATTTCACGAAACGGGCTTCAAAATCGGACTCAGGACATCAAAAAACATAAAATATGACTTTTCGGAAAATTTGACTTTTTGGGTCAAAGTCAACGATGACGTCAGCGGTCAAAGCAATGCTGACGTCATTGGTCCAATGGCTGACTCGGTGAGTTGACTCACTGGGTTGACTCGAGCGAGTTGACTCACTGAGTTGACTCAGTCAACGAGTCGGGTACGGGTTAACGGGTCGGGTACGGGTCAACGGGTCGGGTCGGTCATTGGGTTTGGTTAACCACTGGGCTTGGGCCGGTTTGTTCAGACCGGTTTGGGTGGCTCGGTCCGAGGTCAGACCGGGTCTGGGCTAGTCGGTTCAGTAGCCACCGTCCAAGGCGGTCGGGAATCGCCTTGGACGGCGCGTGAAGCCCACGCGTGGCCTTTCCCGGTCGAAAAACACGTCGGACAGCACCAAAACGCTGAAAATGACCTTAAATCTAACCTATCGCAACCGAAAACCCAAAATTGTAAGTCAGAAACTTACCGAACTTACCCAAACCGACGGTAAACGTTTAGGACTATTGCGTCTCCGACGAGATCCTGAACGATGACGGGTGGTCGATCTCAAAGCTGGGTTTTGATCGGCTTGGCCTGCTGAAGACGATGGTGGTCTCCGATTTGAGCCACAACGTCGAACGGTGACGAAAAATGTGAAAAACGATGGATGGCTCTTGGTTTTTCGCTGGGCTTAAACCCGGATTTCGCGACAACCGATGGCGTTTGGTCGCGAGTGAGCAACGATGATAGGTTCGAGACAGGGCGTCGGTTCGATTAACGATGGCGGTGGCGTAGATCAGAGCAAAATGGTGGTGAGGGAAGGTGAAAGGGTCGGGTGAAAGAGATGGTTCTTGAAGGTTTGTCTTTTTTTTCAAATATACATTAAATGTGGCAGGTGGGGGGTTTAATCGACTTTATTAAATTCAGATACAAAAAAAGGGCTTAGTTCAAATATAGCTCAAGGCAAACTTAGACTAGAAGTGGTCTTGGGTTAGACGGTTAATGCTTCAGCATTTCACTCCAAAGGTCCAGGGTTCAAATCCCTTTGATAGAACTTACACTCTTTTTTGGTTTTTTAATAAACTTTAAAAACTTAAGGTGTTACAAGGAAAAACATTTTGTGCATGAGATCCATGTTGCTGAGAAGAGCCAGACATATCTGATTGAGAAGAGGAAGAAGCTCCTAGATCTCTCTGCCTAGGAATATTAGTAGAAACTGGTCTATAATATTTAGATTTAAGAAGTTTCCTGGCGCTTGGGCAAATTGGCATGTGGTGTCGCTGCAAGGAAACGCCATCGGATTCAGGAAGCCACCGGCTCATTGGCAAAGCCTCCTAATTTCGGAGGATGGCACGGTTGCCGAAATCTTCGTACCTTGGTCGGCATGCCCTAAAAAATTGGATGATCTATCGCTATCTCTGGCGCTAGGCTACGCTGACTTGAATCCTCTTTGGGATCTGGTGGGACCCACTCCCTCCTTGTGCTAGGAAGAGACAGCCGGGCCTTTTGCTGGGGAAAATGCCATTTTTATGTTTTCAATCTAATGTGGGCTTCATTTTGGGCCCAGGAGATGAGGCTCCCAATAGCCTATTATTGGACCAGGTTTTATCATAGGCTAAGGGAATTGTTTGGAACTTGGATGGACGATGACACCCGGGAGATGAAGGTGTGTAGCTTTGGATGGGATCCGAGCGTTTCAGTGCCTCCGTTTGAGATTCGATCGATGGGGATCAAAGGTGTGGTTGATCATATTTTCCTTTTAAGAAGGTCGGAGTTAAGTGTAGTTTCCCGGATTGTGAAGCTAGTTCAGATAGGGTTATGTTTTTCTGCGGTTTTGGTGACAAGGCCCAATCCTACTATGGAATTGGGAGCCTGCCTCCAGATGGAGCTCTCCCAGACGAACAGGAATTACGTTCACGCCCTTTCTGATCCGAGGTCATCTTGTGGCAAATTTTTCCTTTGCCTTGAGTGGCGCTGGTTTATCCCTGGGGGCCTGCGTGCCCCGGTCCTGGATAGGCTCTTTGCCTACGTTGTTTTGTACTCCCTCTGCATTGCTAGGCTTTGCATGAATACCGAGTCATGCCACTTGACTGCTTCTTGGCTTATGTCTGATGTTGAATCTTTGTTTCCTGCACTCCATGTGCATAGGGTCGGGCCCCCTTTTATTCTAATCGAATTTCCATTCCCTTCTGATAAAAAAAAAATTATTATATGCCAATGTCTTTTATTTCTTACTTTACAACAAACTCAAACAAAAGAGAGCAAAGTGAAAGCTACCTTATTTTAGACTTATCTGGAGAGTGGAAATGATAAATGAACTTAGTTCCATAGTCCCAAGTATTGGATTTAGACAAGACACTAGCTTTCAGACTATTTGCCCACTTTTTGTATTAATCTTACACTAATTATACATGGAATTTTCTTGGAAAAATTAGTAGAGATTTTAGAATTGCATGGAAATATGGGGTTGATCTTCAGTGTTTATAACTATTGAAGCAACAACAATACATGCAGGGGGTCATATCACTGAAGCCTTGTGGAATAGGATACTGGGCTCTCTCATTATTTCAAATCTCTCTCGCCATAGCTTTTACAGCATGGATCATTCGCAGACAAGACCCCATTGCATGGCATGCTCCAAATAAGCATGTTAGATTTTGGTTTGTTTTTTTGCTTTGGTTTCCAAATGTTACTCTCTATTGTTAAAAAGAAAATTAACCATTTTTTCTTGTTTATTTGTGAAGGGGGTTAACAAGCTAATTTTTCTATTAATGGCTCTAATGGATGGAGGGTTGGGTGGACTTTTTGAAATTGGAGGTGGAATGCTTATAAACCCACTTCTACTCCAAGTTGGAGTAGCCCCTACCTTAAAATATATAAACACTTCAAAACCCTAACCCTAATTTTCTGCTAGTTACTTCCGCTGTCAACTGTCAGCCCCTTTTCTTCTCTAATCTCTCTTTTTTTATATATAGTTGAATGCAAGCTAGGGTTAAAATGGATAAAAATCTTTTAACCTTGTTTGTGGCAGACAAAAAAATTAAAATTTAAGCATTAAACTCAAAATCTTACATCCTAAAAAATACACCATACACCTAATACTCTAAGCCCTAAGTTCTAACTGTAAACCTATTTTTTTAATGATGAGGTATATTAGGGGTACTGTAAAGGGCAGACGATTTTTACTCTTAAAAAATAGTAAAAATCTTGTACCTTTTTGGTACCACTTTCTATGTCCAACATTAAAAAATTAAATTCTAAGCACTAACCCTAAATTCTAAGTCTTAACACTAAATCTTAATCCTAAACCTAATATTTTAGCATGTTGAATAAATAAGAACACTAAAAAGACGGAAGATTTCTACTCTGAAAAATAGATGCAACGAGAAATAGATAAAAGTAATCAGCGGTGGTGTGGTTGAAAGTTTGTTGAGGTAAAAGCTGGTAAAACTGCATTCTAATATAATATGGTAGTACTCTTCCTGCTCTTTCTTATCTTTAACATACATCTAGGCCCGTCCCAAAAGATATGTGGGCCTGCAATATTTTTTGAAATGAGACTCCTAAAATATTTTATAATAAGGTGAAATTGTAAAATATCAAGATTGTTTCTTACAACATGAAAAAATCTCAAACATATGAAAATAAGACAATGTCGCAAAACAACTATATAATCGTGATATTTTATTTAAAATGTGTCATCCTTCGAACGCTCTTAGAAGCAAAGTTGTCAACCAAATCTTTATAGTTAACTTCTCAAAAATATCATTCTCAATCGCTATCAATGCTAACCTATTAAGCATTTCTTGTGATATTGTAGAGCGCATATAAGTCTTGAATTTGAAAAAGCTTATTTCTGCGAATGGAACTGTCAATAGTTAATAAAATTCTATATGCAATAATAGCATTAGGAAAAATATTACCTTTCAAAAATCTCTAGTGGCCCCATTTTTTTGACAGACAAAAACTCTTTTAGTAACCTCAACTTCACATACAATTCATTTCCATCAATATAAGATTGTCTTTTATTTTTAGGAATAAACTCAAAATAAGCACAATGAGACTTTAGACTTGTATCATCTAGTGACTGCAATTTATGAGAAAAAAACAAAAACTCAAAAAAAAAAATTCATGGTCTTGGTATTGTTCAAATCTCATTTTAAGAAAAACAATAACTTGATTAACAATATATAAGAAATAATTAACTCTAAAGAATTGAAATTAATATATAAATAAGAAGTAATTGAACAAGATTAAAATTAAGATATAAATAAAAAATTTGCCCGTTAATTTTTGAAATGATTATAATTAAATTCTTGAAATGATTTAGGAGAAAATTAGAAGATTTTTTTTAAAAAAAATTATTTTTTTGGATTAATTTTTTTTTAATATATGGGGCCCCAAATTTTGAGGCCTGTGATGTGTCGCATGCTACACTTGTGCATAGACGTCCTGGATGCATTAAAAGATAAATGTAATTAAAAGGTTAAATGAATATTATTACCATTTGTTTGAGGTGAAATGTCGGTCATTGTAGTATATGTGAAAAATGAAGATACATATATAAATGATTTAGCCATTCTTGAAGAAGCTAAAGTGCAGTCGAACTTCATATTTAAATATCTAACTCTGGGCATTAACATGATTTTCTTTCTTGCATATAAATATAATATACCAACTGAACTTTAAAGCAAAACGAGTATACCTTTCAACAAAAGGCTGACCATTGCCCTATGTCCCAACTCAAAATATTTTAAGTTGGATGAAGAAATCTGTTCGGTAAAACAAACCACCGGTTATTTGAATAATCTTAATGTCATTCAGAAGAGGATGATATTGCCGGCTGCTGAATCTTATTTTTTGTTTGAATTTGAGCATCTTTCTTTAAAAAAAGAATGAAAAAGGGTCAATTTGTGGGCTACCTTTGGACTTTGTTTACGAATTATGATATCATAAATTGTACTAATTCAAGGCTCTTTTTATCTAGAATCTAATGGACTCGTTCTTTCTCTCAAAAATTTCCAAATGTCGGGATTAGGCCATTGCAGGCCAGGCTTCAAGAAATCAATTAACAACTCTCCTACTGAAATGAACCACAACAGCGACATTTATTCATTGTTGTAAACTATTACTTACACAAAATCAACAGGGTGCCGTGGAAGCTGAACAAACAGAGACATGCGTTTACCTAATCCAAGCTAATTCTTTTTCTTTTCTTTTTTTGAAACATCAATTGTCTGTAAAACAACAACAAATGGGCAATGGCTACCCCCAGAGCCTAGAATCATACCACTTATCCTCCTCTCAACCCATCTTCCCATTACAACTACAAGCATGAAAAGACGATGACTTTCCTTCACAAAACCAGAACCCTGCTTTTATGCTTCATCACAATCTTCAACCTTGTTAGCCTCATCGCTTGCCAGCCAGCAACGTATAATAATCATGCTTGTTTAGGTCCAGGTAATGAAACGGCCACCGCCGGTTATAAATCTAACCTTACGCTTCTCCTGGATTCTATGTCCTCTAAAGCTTCCGACAAGATCTTCTACAACGACAGCTTCAACGGAATTTACAGTCTCTTCCTTTGCCGAGGTGATGTTTCTGGCAATGTTTGTCGGGTTTGCGTCAACAATGCTACTCAAACACTTACACAAGTGTGCCCTTCTGATAAAAGAGCAGTCATCTGGTACGATCAGTGCTTATTACAATATTCGGACATCAACTTCTTTGGCCAGCCGCAGTTTTATCCAAGGCTGTTAATGTGGAATACTCAGAACAGTACTTCACCTGAAGAGGGAAATATCGGTACCCTTGGTTTGTTTTATTCCCTAGTTGCTCAGGCACCGTATGAGGAGAACATGTTCCGAACAAATGAAATGGTGGTCGGGAACGGACCGGGGCGTAGGTATGGTCTGGTTCAGTGCAGCAGAGATCTTGATGTTAGCAGCTGTTCTTCTTGTTTGGGGGAATTGTTGAACCAGACAGAGGAATGCTGCATAGGGAGAAGAGGGTGGCGAATTTTAACTCCAAGTTGCTTTATAAGGTATGAAATGTACTCTTTCTACGAGCAAACATCATCAGATTCACCACCGGTGGATGAAGGTGAGCAAAGCAGGCTTGTTTCGTTATTTTACTACCCTTTGGCTTTGAAATCTTTATTGATAAATTGATCTCATTATTTCGTGTTACTAGCAATGAAAGATTGATCTTAAAGGTTACAGACTTTGATGATGAAATTGTGACTTGTTAAAATAACATGACTATTTGGTACAATGTAACAGAATCAGGCAAGGGAGGGAAAAACACAAGGAAGATCATAGTTATCGTTGTATCATCAATAGCAGCTGTTTTCGCATCACTTCTGGTGGCGGGTTTCTGGTATTATTCATCCTCAGTCAAGAAGAGAAAACAAACAGGTTTTTCAAATTTAATTTTTTTCAGGCCATATGGCAGATGTTATCATTTTTTTTGGCACAAAGTTTGACATTATTACTCAATGCTCAGTTGAAGGAACAAGTGGACGAAATTTATTAAGTGGTTCTCAAGGCTCAAAGTCTGATCAGTTGGTGGAGGAAGATACTCATCTATATCTATCAGGCGAGGATCACACAGGGGAGATGTATCACTTCAATTTAGCCACCATACAGGCTGCAACAAACAACTTCTCTAAAGAAAATAAGCTTGGAGAAGGCGGTTTTGGCCCCGTTTACAAGGTTGAAACTAGTCCTTTCATCTACTGAGATTGCACATATTGCAACAGAAGATGGGATCATATGCATGCTAACATGATGCAAGTGCTCTTTTGAAAGTTGTCTAGGAACATCACTAACTTTGAAATGCTTCCAGGGGAAAATGTTCAATGGGAAGGAAATAGCAGTCAAAAGGCTTTCGATGAATTCCACGCAGGGTCTGGAAGAATTCAAGAATGAAGTGAAGTTAATTTTTAAGCTTCAACACAAAAATCTTGTGAGGCTATTGGGATATTGCTTGGAGGAAGATGAAAAGCTTCTATTGTATGAGTACATGGCTAACACCAGCTTGGATGCTTTTCTCTTTGGTTTGCCCTCTCATTCTTTCACCTCTCATTTCAATGTAGATGCTTCTTGCTTGTTTCATGTTGGTCATCTTTGAGATAAACTGCATATGCTCCACTTTGGTGCTTTGTCCAAGTGTATGTCATTTTAATAGCTAAGAATATCACTTTACTCTTATTATGCTTTTCTGAAGGCAGATCCTGAAAAATGCAAACTACTGGACTGGGAAAAACGTTCAAACATCATTACTGGAACAGCAAGAGGCCTTCAATATCTACATGAGGATTCCCGGCTTAAAATAATTCATAGAGATTTGAAGGCAAGCAATGTGTTATTAGATGATGATATGAACCCTAAGATATCGGACTTTGGCACGGCAAGAATATTCGGAGGCAACCAAGTCGAAGCCAACACTTTGAGAGTTGTTGGCACATAGTAAGTAGTACACTTTGTTCCTTCACACAGTCATTGTTGCTAAGCATTCTCTAACTGTATTTCATCAAATGTCAAATATGAGATGGAAAAACAAGGGCAAATGGATTCGAAATCCATACGATAAACAATCGTGAGAATGTATGATGTCGATATTGCATGTGACTCCACCTTATACTTGGGGTTTTACTTTAATGTGCAGTGGCTACATGGCACCGGAATACGCACTAGAAGGGCTGTTTTCAAACAAGTCTGATGTTTACAGTTTCGGAGTCCTGATGCTAGAAATATTAAGTGGTAAAAAGAACAGGGGTTTGTACCATCCGGAGTGTGGTCAAAGCCTTCTAACATATGTAGGCATCCTCTCTTTCTTATCTCTTTCTCCTACCTAACTTTAAGGCTTCTTGTGCCTAAACATATGACCCTGAGCAGGCATGGCTACTATGGAACGAAGGCAAAAGATCGGAGTTGATAGATCCAAACATCGCCGACGATTGTCTGATTGATGAGGTTCTAAGATGGATACACGTTGCATTGTTGTGTGTTCAGGATGATCCTGCAGCTAGGCCAGCAATGTCATCAGTTATTCTGATGCTTGGGAGCAAATCAGTTGATCTCCCCCAGCCTTCAACCTCTCCATATTCTGCAGCAAGATTTCTACATATGATCAATCTTCAACCACTGGAACTTCCTAGCTCATTCTCCAGCAACACTTTTCCATATGATCAATCTTCAACCACTGGATCTTCCCAGCCCAGATTATAGAATTTACAGTGATAGACTACATTACAGGTTGTGGTTTATAGTAATTGATTTTTCAGAATCTGTTCTGCTTTAAAATTTAAAGAATTCATGGATAAAATTAATCTGGTGTGGAAATGTAAACCGATAATCAATCCACAACTCAGGAACATATTTTATAATATGCAGCTAGTGCATTTAGGGATAAAAATCTCATGCCATTCTCGGTGACCTTTGTATGCCCCAATACTAGATACACTAAAAATTAAATTTTAAGTTTTAACCTTAAATTCTAAATCCTAAACTATAAATTTTAAATCCTAAACACTACCCCTTATACCCTAAAAAACACATCATATCTTAAATTCCTTAAACCTTAACCACAAACCCTAACTTTAAACCTTAAATATATTTTTTAGTGTGGGGCACAAATAAGGGCACCGAAAAGGGACAGAAGATTTTTATTTTATACTTAGAGGCCTCCATTTAATCAAAGGTAAATTACGAACTGTTTGGTTTACTGAAGTTTTAAAACGTTCAATTTACTCATTGAATTTTGACATTGATCGGTTTTTTGTCACTAAAATTTAGACATTAAACGTTTTTTTGTTACTCTTAAACCCCAAATAGTCGTAGATAGTGGTCGTTCGGTCTCAAATTTTATCCGTCACTTCGTCTCGACCCCTGAATCTGAACTCGACCTCAATTTTATCGGAAAGTGCTCCGAAGTTCACGAATCAACCAAAAATCTTTTGGTGTCTCTTTCGTCAATCTTCCTCTTCCTTTGTCGAATGGGGTTCGTTTCTTAGTATATTATTTTTTTCGTTCCGATGAAATTTTTTACCGTTTGAATTTTGGAAGAATTTTTTCGTTTATTGGTAAATAGATATCGTCAAAATATTAACGAAAAGTGACAAAATATATTTAATGTCTAAACTTTAATAAGCAAATTAAATGTTTTAAAAATTTTATTATCAAAATAAATTTAAAAATAAAGTTTAAATTTGCTTGTGATATCAATCTATGTGTTTTCCATGATGGAAGGAATGCTATTTTTAAATGTATCGACGTTAGCTTTAAGATCAACTTGACAAAAAGGAAGAGATTTACTTTACATTATAAATCTCAACCCTAATTGACATAAAATAAGAGTGACATCTTTCTTAATCCTTGTTGTCCATATCCAAATCAACGTCTCTGCTTTGCTTTCATTTTGTATGATAGCTTCAACTTGACAGGGATCCTTCATGTACAACAAAATACAAACAGCAACTTAATTATATAAATAAAGAAGATAGATTTAATACATTATCTAGTCGCAATTGAGATAGATATAACCCAAAAATACTATCCAACAAGCCTTACTAGTTGTTTCTAAATTCTAATTAGCATCTTCTTCTTGTTTAATACACAAACATCTCATAATAATTCTCCCTTTTATTACATTCAAAGTTTCATGGCATGGATATTCCATCCAGGGACACAATCAAGATTAGAGGTTTGACGACAAAACATAACATATATATGGATAATTATTTGATATCGTAAAAATTAAAAGTTTCTACAAGTGCCTTAATTTTAGAATTTAGGGACTCAATTTAGGGTGTATGGTTTAGGAGTTAGGTTTAGTAGTTTAGAATTTAAGGATTGTGAATAGAATTTAGGGTTTATACGTTAAAACCTAAACCCTCAACATATTACATTAAAATCTAGACCTTAACCTTTAAACTCTAAATCATAACCCCTAAATTCTAACCATTGCCCCTAAATTCTAATCACATACACCCAAACCCCTAAACCTTACACCCTAAACTATGTCCTTAAACCCTAAAACTAAGGCGCTTGTACAAACTAAAAGTTTCCACCGCCAGTGTATTGGATATAAATTCTAAGTGATAATCTCATCCATCCGTTTCACTTATCCAGCGATCCAAAAAACGTGTAAAACTTAAGGAGTTATATATATATTATTATCTCATACACAAGTGGTGGAAATTTTTTATTTCTACAAGCGCCTTAATTTTAGGGTCTAGGACTTATGAGTTTTAGTGTATGGTTTAGAATTTAGGGTTAATGGTTAGAATTTATTGTTTATTGTTAGAATTTAAGGTTTAAGGTTAGGGTTTAGTTTTTAAGGTAATATGGTTAGAGATTTGAGTTTTAACCTATAAATCCTAATTTTTAACTCTAAACCTAAAATTCAATCAACAACCCTTAAATTTAAAACTACTATATTTAAACTCTAAATACAACCCTTAAACTTTTATAATAAGGCGCTTGTGTAAATAAAGTTTACAGAAAATAAAAAAAAATTGTGCGAAGCGGAAAAAGGCCCTCCCATTAATACACCACTCTGTCACTGATTTTGCCACAGCAATAACTGTTTGTTTGTTTATTTGTCTTGTTTCAGGTCCAGTTAAAAGTACATCGGAGGTTTCTGCCATTAAATTGTGTCCCATTTTTAACGGGGAAGGGAAACTTCCTGTGCTTTCCCCCGGTTCCCCATGTAACCTGCGTCGAACTTGCCTGTTGAAAGACAAACGAAAATAAGACAGTGAATGATTCTTAATATTAATGTTTACATTTTTTAATTAATAATCAATTTGCTTAACTAAATCAATGGAAAAGGAAGCGAATAGCGAGTTGACATGAATAAAGCTAACATTGATTATTGTTTATTTATCCCAAATTGATTGCCTTTTGTTCTTTTTCCCCACAAACTGCCATATAAGAAGGTTTCATAGGACACCAACAATCATGAGTAGCAAAAATGAAGAATCAGAGTTTGGTAAGATGGAATTTTCTCACCCTTCTAATCTTCATCATCCTCATCCAGTCCCAGGCAGCAGCAACACAAAGGCGACCTATTTTAGACAATCTCACAATCGAGAGCTTCATCAACACAACTCTCCAATGGAGGAGTAGCACTCGTCATCTGTTAAAATCACCTGGAAACATGAAGCTGTCAACCTCTTCAGTGGTAGCAGGAGCGTTGAGCTTCGTAGCTGCCTCCATATCCAGCGCAGGAGGTGTTGGTGGCGGAGGCTTGTTTATTCCCATTCTCACCATTGTGGGCTGTTTCGACCTCAAAACCGCCACCAGTTTCTCGGCTTTCATGGTCACGGGAGGGTCGATTGCCAATGTTATGTATAACCTGCAAGCCAAAAGTGCCAAGCTCGGGGGTAAGACATTGATTGACTATGAATTAGCACTTTTATCAGAGCCATTCATGTTATTAGGCGTGAGTGTGGGAGTGGTTTGCAACCTGATGTTACCAGAGTGGTTGATCACCATCATGTTTGCCACTTTCCTTGTCTGGTCTACCATTAAGACCTGTAGAAATGGTGTCGGGTTATGGAAAATGGAATCGGATCGAGGTAGAAACGGGTATGAAAGCTTGGAAAGTGGGGAGGTTAGGAGTGTAGAAGAAGCTTTGGTGGGAAAAGAAATCCAGGTTCCCATGGAAGAAACCGGTGGTTTTGGTTATGGTCTGGTTTTCCTTCTTCATCCTCTATCTCCTTCGGGGGAATCGATATGGACAGGTATCGTTTTTTTGTCTCGTCATTCTTTAGAATACAATTTGCATGCCGTTTCATTTTCAAATACGTGTCTCTCTCTCTCTTAAAATATCCGGTTTTATAGTGATTTAGACAAATATTGGATTTAGACAAGACACTAGCTTTCAGTCCACTTTTTGTATTAATCTTACACTAATTATACATGAAATTTTATTGGAAAAATTAGAAGAGATTTTAGAATTGCATGGAAATATGGGGTTGATCTTCAGTGTTTATAACTATTGAAGCAACAACAATACATGCAGGGGGTCATATCACTGAAGCCTTGTGGAATAGGATATTGGGCTCTCTCATTGTTTCAAATCCCTCTCGCCATAGCTTTTACAGCATGGATCCTTCGCAGACAAGACCCCATTGCATGCCATGCTCCAAATAAGCAGGTTAGATTTTGGTTTGTTTTTTTGCTTTGGTTTCTAGCTGTTACTCTCTATTGTTAAAAACAAAATTAACCCTTTTCCTTGTTTATATGTGAAGCTAATTTTCCCCTCAATGGCTCTAATGGCTGGAGGGTTGGGTGGACTTTTTGGAATTGGAGGTGGAATGCTTATAAGCCCACTTTTACTCCAAGTTGGAGTAGCCCCTGAGGTAAATGTCCCTGTTTTAATCATTATAGTATAGAATCACATACTTCTTATAGCATTAAACCATCTGCATTTTGCTCCAGGTTACTGCAGCTACTTGTTCTTTCATGGTTTTATTCTCCTCCACAATGTCTGCGCTTCAATACTTGTTATTGGGCATGGACCACATTAGCACTGCCCTTGTATTCTCGGTCATTTGTTTTGTCGCATCGCTTCTTGGATTGATGGTGGTGCAGAAGGCCATAAGACGGTTCGGAAGGGCGTCTCTAATCGTGTTCTCGCTTGGTATAGTGATGGCTCTGAGTGCCATTCTGATGACTACCTTTGGAGCACTTGATGTTTGGGACGACTACTCATCAGGAAATTACATGGGGTTCAAACTACCTTGTTAAAATCAAATTATATGATCAAATGTGTTGTACTTCAGCCTTGTAATGAGGAGAGGATGTAGCTTTAATGGAAGCATGATGAAATATTGAACAATCCAAGAGAAAAGAAAGGAAGAATGGACAAAGAGAATTCTATTGATCTTAAAAATACAACGTGATTTTACAAAAGCGGTGATCTCATACTTATAGTCATGAAAAGACTTTGCAAAAACGTTCTTAACAAACTAACTACTTTATAACAAACTGAACCTAATTTTTGAATTCTTGATTTAACGCAATCCTCTAATATGCTTCTTATTCTCTTCTCTACTTTGACTTGATTTAACAAAATCCTCTAACATGATCTTGTTCTCTTCTCTTCTTCGTTTCCAATATAACCTTCTAACATGCCTCTTGTTCTATGTTCTTCTTTAATCTCAACATTCTTTCTGTCGTTCTAAAAAATCAGTTTGCATCCTCAAGGTTATCAACATATGTCAAATGCATAGTACTTAACCTAATTTCTTCTGCACAAAAAACTTTCAACTTTTGTCTGAGATGAACAAAAAAGGCCGCAAATAATGGTTTAGTTAGGACGTCAGCAATATGTTCTGATGCAAAAACATAATTAATATGAAAAGAACCATTTGTGAATTTTTCCCTCACAAAGTTGAGATCTAACTCAACGTGTTTAAGCTTTGCATGATAAACTGGGTTGGAGGAATGAGCAATCGCACTAGTGTTATCACACCATAAGATTGGAGTTGAAGAAAGAGAAATTTGTAGCTTTGTCAAAAGAGACTTTATCCAAATTTCTTCACACATAACATCAGCAATAGTCTTGAATTCTGCCTCAGTGGATGACTTGGAGACAACACTTTGTTTCTTTGAACTCCATGCTACCAGATTTCCTCCTAAGAAAACACGGTAGCCACCAGTAGACCGTTTATCATATGCACTGGTCTCCCAATCATAATCAGTGTACCCAATCAGAGTTGTAGGTGTTGAACATGTACTGAAGAAAAGTCCATGATCAATAGTTCCTTTAAGATATCGAATGATCCTCTTAGTTGCCTTCCAATGCTTGTCAAGAGGAACCTGCATGAATTGGCTAACTTTGTTTACCAATAATTGAATGTCTGGTCTTGTGGAACAGATGTGCTGAAGTGTTCCTACAACTTGTCTGTAAAGTGTTACATCAGGTAAAGGTTCACCATCGGTGAGAGAAAGCTTTGGTGTTGTAACCATTGGAGTCGGTGAAATGGCAGCATCTATCATTTGAGTCTTTTCCAACAAATCTGAGATATATTTCCTCTAGTTTAAAATTACTCCATTCTTGACAGCACAAACATTCATTCCAAGAAAGAAATTCAAACATCCTAAATCCTTTACTGAGAATTGTGTTATCTCACTGATCACACTATTCACTTCAGCTGAATTGTTTCTAGTAACTACAATGTCATCCACATATACTAGAATATACACTTTGTTACCTTGTCTCTCCCTGAAGTAAAGAGAAACATCTGCAAGTGAAAGAGTAAACCCAAGAGTGTTGACCAGAAGATCCCTGAATTTATCAAACCATTCACGAGGTGCTTGCTTAAGCCCATATAATGACTTTTTCAGGCGACAAACAAGCTGCTTTTCTTATCCATCTTCTTGCTCAAATCCAGGAGGTTGCAACATATATACTTCCTCAGCCAAATATCCATTCAGAAATGCATTATCCACATCTATCTGCCTAAGAATCCAACCATTGCTTAAAGTAACACTAAGAAAAATTCTGATAGTAACAGGTTTAATAACTGGACTAAAAGTTTCTTTGTAATCGAACCCTGCTTGGTGAGAATAACACTTGGCTGTAAGCCTTGCTTTGTATCGCGCAACAGTCCCATCAGAATTCCTCTTGACCTTAAACAACCATTTAAATCCAATTGGGACCCGATCTGTAGGTAAATATGTCAGCTCCCATGTTCCTTTCTGAACTAGTGCATCAAGTTCTTTTAGCACATCTTCTCTCCATTCAGTAGACTCCATTGCTTGATACACATCACGGGGTAACTGTGTTTCAGAAACTTCTGAAGTATGAAAAACTTTGGGCTTGAATATACCAACTTTCGACCTTGTTATCATAGTATGACTTCCCTGGGCAGGTGCCTGAACACTAATGACTTATTCAAGTCTGGAAATAACAACAGGTGCTGGAACACTTGAAGGAACTCAGGTTCATGTCTCACTGGATGTTGTAAGGCATTCGATGTATGTAGCTGTTGCGATGCTTGATGATCATCACCTATAGAATCATGCACATGTTCTGATGATGCTTGATGAACTGGGTGTACAGACAAATGACCAGATTGTGAAACTGCTGGACTTAGATTACCACTATCAGATGCTGGAGGAACTAAACTCCTTGAAACACCACTATGCATGTCTAGACCAGTAGAGTTCTGAAAACTAGTTGTAGGAAAACATTTTGTGCATGAGATCCATGTTGCTGAGAAAAGCCAGACATATCTGATTGAGAAAAGGAAGAAGCTCCGAGATCTCTCTGCCCAGGAATATTAGTAGAAATTGGTCCATAATATTTAGCTTTAAGAAATTTAGAAATCTCACCCTGTTTATCAGTTTGAGACTAAGAGGATAAAAAAAGAAAAACATTTTCATTAAATAAAACATATAACCTGCCATCACTACTAAGACACTTGTAGCCATGTTTCTTAGAACAATAACCTAGAAAAGTACATGGTTTTGACCTGAAATCAAGCTTGTGTTGATTATAAGGCCTAGTGAGAGGAAAACATTGACTACCAAAGACTTTAAGAAAAGCATAGCCAAGTTTCTGTTGAAATAACTTCTCATGTGGGCTTATACCACCTAAAACCTTAGTTACTAAACTATTTATCAAATAAACAACAGTGTAAAAAGCATCTGACTAGAATTTAAAAGGTACACCACTCTGAGCAAGCAAAGTAAGATCAAGCTCAACTATAGGACGATGTTTACGCTCAATCTTACAGTTTTGTTCAGAAGAATGAGGGCAAGTATGCCTAAACTAAATGCCTAACTGAGAAAAATACAGCTCAAGAGGTTTTAACTCTGAACCACAATATGATTGAATAGCTTTTAGCTTCAAACTAAGTTGTCTTTCCACCATTTTATGAAACTCAACCACAACTTTATACACATCAAATTTCTTAGGAATGAAGTATATCCACGTGTACCTAGTACATGCATATATGAAACTGATGTAATAACAAGAATTGTTGGAAATTAAAGGTGCAGGGCCCCAAACATCCATTTGAATCAATTGTAAAGGTTGAGAATATACATCAATAGATTTTTTAAAAGGCAACTTATTACTTTTACCCAACTTGCATGCTTCACAAAATGAAATTTTATTGATATTCGAAATTTTACAAGAAGTGGACAATTTTACAGGAATCTCATTAGAGGGATGTCCTAGTCTCCTATGCCAAAGTTGAGCATTATTCGAATCAGAAACAGAAAAACATGTATCATCTATATCTAAAGAGGATTGAACAAAACTATTCATAGGACTACCAGAAGCAACATTACAAGCCTTAGAATACAGTAAAGAGTAGTTGGAAAAACTAAAAACAATATCTTCAGCAGAAGAAGCATCACTAAATCTGTAAAGACCATCACTTTGCAGCCCTTGCAAGATCGGTTGTTGAGTTGTCAAATCCTTCACAAGACAATAGTCAGGAAAAAATTCAACAGAAACACCATTATCTCTAGTGAATTTAGAAACAAATAAAAGATCTTTTTTAATCGAGGGAACGTACAATAAATCATTGAGTATTAATGATCTAGAAGGTGTTTCTAACAAAGATGTACCAATCCTAGAAATAGGAACTGTAAGACCATTAGCAACAAACACTCTACCATTATCAGAATAAGGAGTAGAGTAAATAATGTTACCAGCATCATGGGTTAAATGCGAGTAGCTCCAGAATCGGGATACCAGGCAGCATCCCCATAGTTGTTGTTGAGTTGATCAAACAATTGCAAATGGCCAAGAGGGGGGTGAATTGGCGATAAAAAATTTAAGGATGGAAATTTGGAAGAATAAAAATTGAGACATAAGGCAATTAGAGTGGTTCAAGTTCTCCAATGAACTCTACATCCACTACTTTAGCTCCCACTAAGGATTTTCAACCAATTCACTACTTGAATTCTTCCTCTTTTCTTGGATGAGGAGGAAACCTTATAATTTGATCAAGCTTTCTACCCAAAGCTTAATTCACTTACTTTACAAAGAAGAGTTTTTGGTAAACTTTACAAATTCCTCTCTAAGGATGATGTTTACCCAATTACAATGTCACACTCCCTAAACTCACAATAAGAATTTCAATGAAGAACACAAAGGAGTTGGGTAGAAAGATTTGACTCTAAAGAAAAAAGTTTAGATTTGAGTGCTTTGATGTTGCTTGTTGGTTCAATAGTTGTTGCTGGTGCATTTGAGACTTGTTTTTATACCCTTGTATTAAATTCTAGCCGTTTGGGTGGTTGAGATCATCAATAGAGTCGTTGGGCTGCAATTTCTCGCAATAAATGTTGCTCAACAACCTACCGTATCGGTACGGCTCGGGGGCATATCGGTACCTGTCTCAAACAAGAAAGAGCTGTTGTGACTGAAAAACAGGGCATATCGATACGCTTTGAGGGTGTATCGGTACGGTATTAAGGGGTGTATCGATAAGATAAGCCGTATCAATACGAATTTTGCTCATTGGAATCTTATATATGGTTTTGATAAAAAGCGTATCGGTACGCTCCCTTAGCGTATCGATACGGTTCAACGATCATTTAAAATTTAGGATACCAACTAACTGACAAGCCAACGGTCGAAAATTAAATGCAAGAATTTTGCAAAGGTCAGCATATCATATCGATACGGTGACGTGTCGTATCGTTATGCTATAGAAAAATAATGTTTTGATAAGAAATCTGTATCGATACGGTTCCAAAGCGTATCAATACGCTATAGCTTAAAGTCTTGCCCAGATAAATTTTGTATCGAGACGGGGTTATATCGTATCAGTACGCTATGAACGATTAAAATTCTAGTGTTGAAAAATCGTATCGATACGCCTGGGCGTTTTGATGAAGTTTGGCTTGAAAACACATGAAAAGACTGAGTGAAATTTGAACATTTAAGTATGTTTTGTCTTGAAATATAGTTTGGTTCAAACTACCTTGTTAAAATCAAATTATATGATCAATTGTGTTGTACTTCAGCCTTGTAATGAGGAGAGGATGTAACTTTAATTGAAGCAGGAGGAATTAAATACATTATGTGTTTAAAAGAATATCAGTTTTTCACTTCTCTTAACTCCAATTTCCATTTAATCCTACAAAAATTACAAGTTATCCGAGCAGTCAATGTAGCTTCAAAAATTGCTTTTAGTTCGCATATTCTTTCAAAGGGGAGTTAAAATGTAAAAAGTAGAGACTAAAAAGAAAAAACATCGATCACAAGTTAAACTCTTAAAAATTTTGGAAATTTTAATTTGGCCCCTTAAGATTTTTAAAAATTAATATTAAGTTTTTAAATTTTGAATATTTTTAATTAAATTCCCTCTCTAATTTTTTTTTTAAAAAAAATTGTTAACTCTCTAAACTATTAAATTCTCTCTCTAATTTTTTTAAAATAAGTTAGCCCCCCCTCAAACTTTTACTCCAAGTTCTGCCACACCTAGAGCCATGGTAGCTTGCGTTGCCAGCCACTTAGCTTAGTATCCAATACCATTGCTAAACATAGTAACCTAAATAAAGCTAAAAAAATTAACATGAATGTTGGAAAGATCCCAACTTGGAAAGTTGAGGTAATCAAACATGAGATATACAACTAGTATTGAATTCCATGTCAAGTTAGAATTCATAATCAATGAAGAAAAAGGGAAAGAGGAACCCGAGAAGAGATGACCAGATTTTTCAATTGAAATTGAAATTTAATTTGATCAATTTTTTAATTGAAGTTTTAGCTAATCAATTTCTTTAGTTTTATTCTAAAGTCCATCTGGTTTCAAATTTTTTAAATGAAAAATATGTTTTTCAATTTTTAGTTTTCTAATAGATATAAGTATAGTATAGTCAATAAAGAAGAAGAAAAAGTTGGTAATTTGTAATTTTACCCCAAAATGAAAATAATGTTTTAAATTGATGAATTTTGGACTAAATTAATAAAATATATAAGTGTTTTAGACTAAAATTATAATTATACCAAGCCACATCAATGTAGCTTCAAACATTGCTTTCAGTTCTGCTAATTGAAATAAGATTTGAATGATTTGAAGATTGTGCTCCTTTCACTAGCGATATTAGGGAGACAACTAGATGAGGGGGTGAGAGACGACTAAGATATTAGGGATTTTGTGGGTTTGATTTGGGGATTGGGGTGAGGGAGAGTGACAGAGGTATTTCTTCAAAACAAAATGGTGAGTTTTATTCCTTATTGTGACGTTTGTAAAAACAAATGCCAATAATGTAATACTTATTGTAAGGGAGATTTGCTTGTAACTCTAGGACCATTACAGAATAATACCTTGAATCATCCCAATTGCTTTTGCTCGCGAGCATTGGGGGTATTTTATAAGGGATGTTAATCGGTTTATTTGTATTAGATGTTTGTTTCTTACATGATTTTTCTCAAATGGCAAACATGCATCCTAAAATATTCATTCTCTTCAAGTATATGTACATATCCCTAAATTCTTTGCAGGGCCCCTACTACTCATCGTATGAATGAATCAGACCCTAGTTCCGAAATAGAGCAATCCATATGATTGACAGAGGTAAGCGAATGTGAAGATGAAGAGGAAGCTGATGTCTCTGAGAAATTATTAAGACTAATCAGAAATGAAGAAAATAGATTATGTCTCGCAAGCAAGAAATTGAGATTCTAAATCTAGGGACTTGAGACGAAAAGTGAGTAACAAAGATTCGTTCAACTTCCTCAGCGAAAGCCAAGTGTGATTTGAATGATTGTACAAATTCAAAGACATATTTGCGTGGTTATACCAGGATATACCGGGGTTGGATCCAGACAATGTTATGCATAAGACTTGTATGCAAAACTATTTAGCAAAACCTTGGAAGAATAAGTCCAGAAATGTTGTAAAGATAATTTGATGATAACTTCTTCAAGATGGCTGAGACATTATAGTGGGCTAGAAAGATGATCTTCTTTTGATCCGAACGGGGCAGAGAAAACAACATTTACAGTCATATGAGACTCATTTCATTACAAGCTAATATCACTGAGCAATATATCAGAGGGCCGTGGTAACCAAAATAAGGATGTGTGCAAAATTCAAGAATGATTCTCCCAAGATTGTAGAGGTATAAGTTATGGCCCAATTCGTCAATACATACTTTTGGAAGTCACATTTTGGAAAGTAATGGGTTAGAAAAAGTGGAACCGAAGTTTATCTTGACAAAGTGAAAGTTGTTCAAAATCTTCTTCCTCCGGGAAAGAAGAAGAAGAAGAAGAAGAAGAAAACAGGCAAGTAAAAAAAAGAAATAAGCAAAGAAAGAAAGCAAAGAAAGAAAGAAAAAGTGAAAAAACGAAAAAATGAGGAAGCCCGGAGAGATTGAATTATTCATCGTAACAAACAGACAAAATGTGATTCAAAGTCTAAGTCGCCGACAGAGACTGATCCAAGAGTATGAGATGAAGAATACCAAGAAACCCTAGAAAGGTCAAGAAGCATTTCTTTTTTAAAAGTGCACAATTCTGAAAACACTAGTTCCATTTTTGTCATTGATTCTTTAACAACTTATAAAACTCAATGGGGTGCATTGGGCCGCCATGATGAGACATGAATAAAGGTAACATTGATTATTGTTTATTCATCACAAGAAGCTTTTTTAAAATGTTCTTTTTCCCCACAAACTGCCATATAAGAAGGTTTCATAGGACACCAACAATCATGAGTAGCAAAAATGAAGAATCAGAGTTTGGTAAGATGGAATTTTCTCACCCTTCTAATCTTCATCATCCTCATCCAGTCCCAGGCAGCAGCAACACAAAGGCGACCTATTTTAGACAATCTCACAATCGAGAGCTTCATCAACACAACTCTCCAATGGAGGAGTAGCACTCGTCATCTGTTAAAATCACCTGGAAACATGAAGCTGTCAACCTCTTCAGTGGTAGCAGGAGCGTTGAGCTTCGTAGCTGCCTCCATATCCAGCGCAGGAGGTGTTGGTGGCGGAGGCTTGTTTATTCCCATTCTCACCATTGTGGGCTGTTTCGACCTCAAAACCGCCACCAGTTTCTCGGCTTTCATGGTCACGGGAGGGTCGATTGCCAATGTTATGTATAACCTGCAAGCCAAAAGTGCCAAGTTCGGGGGTAAGACATTGATTGACTATGAATTAGCACTTTTATCAGAGCCATTCATGTTATTAGGCGTGAGTGTGGGAGTGGTTTGCAACCTGGTGTTACCAGAGTGGTTGATCACCATCATGTTTGCCACTTTCCTTGTCTGGTCTACCATTAAGACCTGTAGAAATGGTGTCGGGTTTTGGAAAATGGAATCGGATCGAGCTAGAAACGGGTATGAAAGCTTGGAAAATGGGGAGGTTAAGAGTGTAGAAGAAGCTTTGGTGGGAAAAGAAACCCCCAGGTTCCCATGGAAGAAACTGGTGGTCTTGATTATGGTCTGGTTTTCCTTCTTCATCATCTATCTCCTTCGTGGGAATCGCTATGGACAGGTATCCTTTTCTTGTCTTGTCTTTCTTTAGAATACAATTTACATGCCAATTCAACCGTTTCATTTTCAAATACGTCTCTCTCTCTCTCTCTCTCTCTCTCTCTCTCTCTCTCTCTCTCTCTCTCTCTCTCTCTCTCTCTCTCTCTCTCTCTCTCTCTCTCTCTCTCTCTCTCTCTCTCTCTCTCTCTCTCTCGAAATATCCGGTTTTAAAATTATTATCAACAATAATATCTTGGAGATTTTGAACTATGAAATCCAACTTTTGGCGTTGATGAAAAAGTAGGATTATCTCCGGTTGATAACCGGTTTAAGGTCAGGGTTTAAGCTTATCATGTTAAGGAAATTAGAGTATAAATTAGAGTATGATGTATTGTTAGGATTTATGATTTAAAATTTAATTTTTATCGTTACGCCATAATAAGAAACATTGAAAAGATATAAGAAATTTTTATTCATAGTCTGATCAGCTTTATTTGTATTATTTTATGGGAAAATATATGATGCACTGGCGTTAGTAATATTTTGTTTCCACAAGCGTCCTAATTTCAGGAGTTAAGATCTAATTTAGGGTTTAGAATTTAGAGTGTGTGGTTAGAATCTAGGGTTTGTGTTCGGGTATAAGGTTTAGAGGTTAGAGTAATATGGTAGAGATTTAGGTTTTTATTTATAACTCCTAAATTCTAACCCTATACCCGAACACAAACCCTAAATTCTAAGCACATAAACTTAAGTCACTAAACTATAGACCCTAAACTGAATCGCTAACCTCTAAAATTAAAACGATCGTAGAAATAAAATATTTTCGTCGCTAGTGCATGGTATATTGCCCATTATTTTATTCTTATTTATATATATATATATATATAAATGATGTCCGAAAAGGGTTTAATTAGTTACAATCAAAGATGAGCCAATGCCTTTTATTTCTTACTTTACAGCAAACCCAAACAAAAGAGAGGAAAGTGAAAGCTACCTTATTTTGGACTTACTTGGAGAGTGGAAATGATAAATGAACTTTGTACCATGGTCCCAAGTATTGGATTTAGACAAGACATTAGCTTTTAGACTATTTGCCCACTTTTTTGTATTAACCTTACACTAATTATACATGGAATTTTCTTGGAAAAATTAGGAGAAATTTTAGAATTGCATGGAAATATGGGTTGATCTTCAGTGTTTATAACTATTGAAGCAACAACAATACATGCAGGGGATCATATCACTGAAGCCTTGTGGAATAGGATACTGGGCTCTCTCATTGTTTCAAATCCCTCTCGCCATAGCTTTTACGGCATGGATCCTTCGCAGACAAGACTCCATTGCATGTCATGCTCCAAATAAACATGTTAGATTTTGGCTTTGGTTTTCAGCTGTTACTTTGTATTGTTAAAAAGAAAATTAACCCTTTCCCTTGTTTATATGTGAAGGGGGTTAACAAGCTAATTTTTCCCTTAATGGCTCTAATGGCTGGAGGGTTGGGTGGACTTTTTGGAATTGGAGGTGGAATGCTTATAAGCCCACTTCTACTCCAAGTTGGAGTAGCCCCTGAGGTAAGTGTCCCTGTTTTAACCATTATAGTATGGAATCTCATACTTCTTATAGCATTAAACCATCTGCATTCTACTGCAGGTTACAGCAGCTACTTGTTCTTTCATGGTTTTCTTCTCCTCCACAATGTCTGCGTTTCAATACTTGTTAATGGGCATGGACCACATTAGCACTGCCCTTGCATTCTCGGTCATTTGTTTCGTGGCATCGCTTCTTGGATTGATGGTGGTGCAGAAGGCCATAAGACGGTTTGGAAGGGCGTCTCTAATCGTGTTCTCGGTTGGTATAGTGATGGCTCTGAGTGCCATTCTGATGACTAGCTTTGGAGCACTTGATGTTTGGGACGACTACTCATCAGGAAATTACATGGGGTTCAAACTACCTTGTTAAAATCAAATTATATCAACTGTATTGTTTGTACTGAGGAGAGGAGGTAGCTTTAATGGAAGCAGGAGGAATTAAATACATTATGTGTATCAGTTTTTCACTTCTCTTAACTCCAATTTCCATTTTATCCGAGCAGTCAATGTAGCTTCAAACATTGCTTTCAAAGGGGAGTTAAAATGTAAAAAAAGTAGAGACTAAAAAGAAAAGCATCGATGACAGGTATAATTATGAACAATGGCTCTTTGTTGCTGCGCTTATCCTCAAATACACATGTTCTGAATGTGATCTAACTCACAAGCCCAAACATGTCTTTCCAGCACATCTTCACCATGTAATAATTTGTAGCTTGGTTAAAATAGATTCAACTCTACACTTGTTTCATCAAAATTGTAAGAAACGGCGTAGGTTTTGTCATAACACCCATCCTTCACTTTCTGTATTAGCATAAAAGAGCCTAAAAGCCAAAAGCTGAACTCTGATAACATAGAAATTCATTTGTTTCTTTCCGTATTCATCAATTGATGAACTTTTATCATACAACAGTGAATGAGTTACTTTCGGGCCACAACCATTTTTTCCAAGCATAAGTCCTTATCAGACGCAGCATAAACCTAAGAACACAGATGATTAGTAGTAGTAGTAGTAGCAGCAGCTCAACAGAACTCTCTACAGATGATACAGAAACCCTTCGATTACGAAATGTAGTTTCCACTATTATAAAAGAATGATAATAATCATAACTTCAGTTCAGCCACAACTCAACCGAGAATCAGCTGCCCGTAATGTCATTTGACGACGAGGAACTCCGATTTCACAAGCATTAACTCTAGCAGCAAAGCGGAGGGAGCATAGAGACTCGCCCAGGGAAGATGGATCCGGTGATACATTGACAAACATAAGGGTTTTCGAGTCTCCACCAAGACAAGGCTGTAATTATAATGGAAATACAGTGATGCTTTGATAACAAAATGATAATAGAATATAAAACAGCAAAACTAATGCTATCATACATTAAGGAGATGTTTGTCAAAATTTGATATCGGCAAACACAGAGCTAGCGTCAACCAAACAATGTATGAAAGAGGATAAGTTATTCTAGAGCACTTTACCTGGAGAAGATACGTCAGCTTTGAATTCCTAAAAGGCACATGATCCTCCTTTTTGGCCAAAGCAAATATCACATCACTCAAACACGATAAGCTCTTGTTAATGGCCTAGTTTGCACGACAAAACATCAGTATAATAACATTAAAGAACAATTTATAGAATACACAAATCCAATAGTGCGCTAAATACCTGAGTCTCCTTCAACCTATCCCCAGTTGCACCACTCTTTGACAGTCGTTCACTTCCTGCAAGATCGATGAGGTTCAAGACACCCTGTACTTGTTGCTCAGTGCCCTAAAATATCAAAGTAAAGAAATGTCAGTATGAAAGAGGGTTATCAAGACACTCAACATAAAACAAAAGCACTCAAAAGTATATTTACCTCATTCGTGCCCGAGATCCTTAACGTGAAAACCATGTGACTTCTAGACGATTGCTCATTCATCTGTGTCCTGCCCACAGACCTGGAAAACAGAAAGTACAACCCCTTGAATATCGCCAAACTGTTTTTGTTTTGTTTTTATGTATTGATATACCCAAGATAGAAAACTACCTCATCATTCATAAAACATTTCATAGTTTGTAATATTAACTAATTTAACACTTAGAAATTTCCTCAAACTTTGGTAGATGCATAACGCAAGAATAATTTGTACAACATTGACAAAAATCTTAACTATAAGCATTTTTACCTGCTTTGAGCAGCCAGCCTTAAAAGTGATGAAATCTCTGTTATGGTGCTAACATCCACAACAGTTAGATCACTAACATATGTATTTCCATTTGCGTCATGTTTAATTGTGTACTGCTTTCCAGAAACAGCACTTTCTGTGCGTGTTGGATCTGAGCCAATTGATCGATTGGTTGATAACAAATCACGGATGGTCTCGTTGTATATTTCCAACATTGAAGCCTACAATTTTTAGGCATGGAAGATTAACACACGTTTAGCCAACAAAATAAGTAGAAATCAGAATAAATTAAATTACCTGCATTTTGTATTTCCATCCTTGTGCTTGCAATGATTGGCTACTTTGAAATATCTGTTCCAATGAACGAGGTATCAACCCTTTTTGATCTGTAGCTTCAGGCCTTCCCATCATGGTGTAAGTTTTACCTGAACCTGTCTGTCCGTAAGCAAATATACAAACCTGGAAAAACAAACCAAACAACCAACAGCCTATGAATGCATATTTACTTCAAAGGGCAAATCATGTGAATCAAATAGCAACCATAGACAATCACTAGTGATTTTATAATTCAAACATCAAAATACATACCGCAAGACTCAGCTTCAAAGAATAAAAAGATTTGCTTAGGTATACAAAAACAATAGTATAAAGCTAAATCACCTTGTATCCATCAAGGGCACTCTGTACCAACTGGGATATCTCCACAAAAACATCTTGCTGTGAAGACTCAGAATTGAAAACCTTATCAAATGTGAAAGGATACTTTTGCCCTGTTGACAGTGGGATAAAACTGACTAAGTGTGTTGCTTTTGATATAAAACAGAAATTAAGTAGCAAAGAAAGAACACATATGCTCATACCATTCTGTATCAAGTCAATGCCACGGCCAAGGGATTCTGTTGAAGTAGGATAAGAGACCGCTACACCTTCTGCTGCACCATCATCGGGTAATAGAGGACGTACTCGGCAAAATACACGAATATTCCCTTTCAGTTCCTACAATTAAATATAACTTAGTATCATTAGATGATTATAATCAACAAAGAGAAAACAACAAAGCAGCAGTACCAAAATAGTATTGTGCAGCTTTTTCCTCAAATTCTCTCCCTCGGTTAGTTTATGTTCCATATCTGCCGATCGATCTTGTAGTTCTTGTATGATTCTTTTTTGTTCTAAATATTCCACCCTTGTTTCTGATACTGATAAATCAGCCATCTAGAGATAGGAAAAGAAAGAACAAACTAAGATTGATGATATTTTTTGCAAAACAATATAATAGAAAAAAATGAGTCTTGATTTTAAGCATTGTTGGTACCTTTAGCTTTTCATTTGCAGCTGCAAGTTGAAGCTCCAATATTTTTATTTGCCCACGCTGAGAAGAGCATGTCTCCTACAAAAAAAACAAAAAAACTAGCATGTTGTAAAGCTTGCCAAAATGGAATTACTACTTAGAAGAAAAAATGTCAAACCAACCTCCAACGATTTTGATTTCATAGTCAAGTTATCTAATTCTTCAAATGATCTTCCAGCACTTTCTTTAAACTTCACTATTTCAGCAGATAAGGCTTGCACTTTTGACACTTGGCTTTCACGATCATCCCTCACTTGTTGTAGTTCTCCTCGTAGGCATTTAACTTCATTAACTAATGTTTCCTTTTGATTAACAGCATCATCTTGTGAAGCCTGAAAACCATAACTACCAAAGGATTAAAACCCATTGAAACGATATTTGTTGTCTCCATGGAAAACTGAGTGCTATGGAATGCAATGAACAGTCAGGATGTGTGGAGACATGTATATGGAAAACCATCTACTATATCTAAACCGAAGGTTACATCGCTTGAGTTCAGAAATAAAACAGAACCATGCACAAAAGACTTGAAAACAGAACCATGTACAAAAGTCATCATGAAAAAAAACTGACTTAACCATATAATAGCAAGTTTAAAATACGATCCAGCAACCCAAATTAAGAAGTTATCAAACCCATTTAATTACTTGAAGCATATGGAGGGAAGGGAGAACAAAAGTAATAAGTGAATAAGCTAAGAAAAATTATACAACAGGCTGAAACAAAAACCATACCCTTGACAAGGTTAATTGCTCTTGCAATGAACTACAATGGCCCCTTAAAGTGCTAAGATTCTCCACTATTGTCAATTTCTCCTTTTCTACACGTTTGAGTGACTCACGGACAGTATCAACGTCAGTGATTAATTTAGAATTGTACTGTTGCAGACTCAGGATGTACTCTTGTAACCGCTTGTGTGTATTGTCAAGTGAGGCAGCCTGCAAAATACAATAAAGTCAGCATTCAAATAAAATCTGATTTAATAATAGCAACAAATTCAATGTATACATTACCCTCTCATTGGCAGCTGCTATATCCTGCTGAGCTTTTTGAAGCTCTTCTGTCAAAGACGCAACCGTTTTTTCAGCAGTAACCCTAGCTTCAATTTCACTTCTATGGCGGTTAATAGCATCCTGGTCATTAAAACCAAACAAGTATATAAAAGAACCATTGAGGAAGAACATACATGCACAACATATTTTAAGAATGATATCATACCAGCTTTTCCGACACTTCCTCGGAAAGCTTCTCCTGTAAAGACGCAATAGTGTCCCTTAACTCAGAAATAACTGCATTCAATTCTTCCTCCTTGTTTTTCTTCTCTAACTCTGCAGAATCGAAATTTAATTAACAAAAGCCACAGCAATGCAAAATAACTTTCGGAAGAAGTAAAGTTACCTGTGTCAATGCATTTTTTCTCAGCGGATTCTAATGAATTCTTAAGTTTCTCATTATCAAGTACATGATTCTCATCACATTGTTGAAACCATTTGACACAAAGCTTAAGCCTTTTATTATGTTCAGCAGCGTGTTCATATTTAGCCTGCACCAAAAATACAAATAAATGGCAAAATTAAAATTTATAAACAAACAACAAAACTAATTACAATAATAGTTTTACCTTGAGATCGAACTTTTTAGCTTTTGGCCTCTCATTCAATATCGCTTCTACTTCTTCTTTAGTGAATTCGTGACATTCCTCTGCATTCCCGGCCTCGGTATTAGCTGTGGTTGTAGCTTCTTGTAGATTGTTAACAGCAGAAAAAGCTCGTCGGGTTTTCCCAGTTGCTGCGGGTCCCACTCCTCTCCCAACTGCTCCAAGCCTTCTCCGTTTGTCTAAAGGTTTTTCATCGCCAAGTTCCCTCCTCTGAAATTAACAATTAAAACCAACAGATTGAGAATTTAAAAAAAATGGACGTAGCTAAAAAAAAAATTGTTACATTGGCGGGGCTGCGCGGCGGTCGGTTCTGGTTGCGGGAAGCCATGTTTGTAATTCAATCAAAAACTCGGTTGAAGATGTTGCCGAGAGTTGTTTAGTCTTTTCGTAATGTCGTATAGGGAGTTGATATCAGAGATAAAGGAGTTGACGATTTGGATTTGGATTTGATTCTTTTGAAAATTTTGGATTTGGGAAAGGAAATGGAACGTTAGGGTTTAGGGAACGAAAAGAGAGCGCTGTGGAATGGATTTTGAATTTAGATCTGGCGGAATCTCTGACAAAAAGAAGAATAAAAATAAAAAATGGGTAATCTTCAAATGTGGTCCTTTTTTTTGGTGTTGTTCTATTTTGGTCACTAAAATTTAAATTTTTTTCTTGCCACTTAAGTTTTGAATCGTGTCAATTTTGGTTCATTAGTCGTTAACATCTGTTAATAAATAATAATAATATTTAATTTAACCCCCAAATTTTCAAAATTTTATTTTTCATCATCTTCTTCAATAATTTGAAAATTCTATTTCTCCACTACCCTCTTTCCCGAGTTAGTCGAAGATGTTTCCGCCATGCTGACATGGATGACACAGAAAGTGTTGGAAGGGCTCACCGGTTATGTGGAGCCGGGCACTCTCACGCTCTCATGGGCCCTTCAGGCTCCAGGAAGTCAACGCTTTTGGATGCGTTCTCCGGTCACTTGGCTGCTAACGCTTTCCTCTCCGAAAACATTTTTCTCAAAGGGCGTAAAACCAAGCTTTCTTTCGGAACTGCAGCGTATGTGACTCAAGATGATAACTTGATTGGTACACTCACTGTTCAGAAAAAAATTTCCTACTCTGCTCGACTTTGTCTCCCTGATAAGATGTCATGATCCGAGAAACAAACGCTCATCGAAAGCACGATTATCGAGATGGGGCTGCAAGATTGCGCCGATACTGTTATTGGGAATTGGCATTTGCGTGGGATCAGTGGAGGAGAAAAGGGGAGAGTCAGCATTGCTCTTGAAATTTTGATGAGGCCTAGATTGCTCTTTCTTGATGAACCAACCAGTGGACTTGATAGGCCTAGATTGCTCTTTCTTTGAGCTATTCGACCAGTTATATTTGCTTTCCGACAACAAAACTAGTTATAAATCTTTTACATTTGGAAAAGATGGTGAAAAATAAAGTTTTGAATGTTTAGGGGTTAAATTAAAAATTAATTTTTTATTAACGGAGGTTAACGACCAAAGGACCAAAATAGATATGATTCAAAATGTAAGTGGCAAAAATAATTTTTTTAAATTTGGGTGACCAAAATAAAACAAACCCTAAATAAAAGAGACCACGGGTTAAAATTACCCATAAAAAAATTTGCTAACATTAACGCCTATTAGAGCTGGACCCCTTTGGGTCGGGTAATTTGGCCCATTAATGTCAATCCTCTCGACCCAGGTGTATTTGGATGTAAGCATTGTTCATCGTTTGTAATGACAAGGAAATCTTTATGAAGATCATAGCAAAGACTTTAAACGTCAAAAAAACAATCATGCCAAGCCGAGTTGGTCCATTTGCTACACTCAATCTTTGCTCAAATCAAATGTTTGGCACAAAGTTTAGCTCGATTCGGTTAATACTTGAACTTGATTTAAAATAAATTTTTAACTACTTAAAAAATTCTTTTGACGATTAAATTAAATTGTAGGTTTTTATAGTTGTAGTTTGATCTTTCAACTCTCCTGAAATTTTATCCCCTAAATTTTAAGGTATTCAACTCTTTTGAATTTAGGATGTGAATTGTCTAAACTCGTCTTTGCTTAAAAGTTATGTTGATCTAAATTCATTCTTACATAATCGTGAATCGTGAAAGAAATAACTGAAACATGATTTTGTTATGTTAGTGTCACGCACTTAGTGTTTCACATCGTCTGGCACGTGCGGCCTTAGACGCCTTTGACGCTACTTGGTCGATTCTCACGCCTAAGTCAGCCTTAACCATGCCTTGCGAGTACTCTTGCTCGCCAACAGCTCGGACAAGCCCTCAAGGCTTCGGTAGATGCGGAAGCGCTTTAAGCACTAAGGTGGCTACTCTTAGCCACTCGAGAGGCAACTAGAACACAAAGAGAACTATGAACAAGAACAATTGAAAGTGACAATAGAAATAGAGTAAATACCAAGAGTCTTATTACTCTTCTCAAGAGAAAATGAATGAGATATGAGATGATTACAAATGAGGGATGAGCTCTCTATGTAACCCCCTCGACCCGGCTTAGACGATCGACCGAACCGAACGAGTCTCACGGGGAATATTGAAGTAAGCCAGGAAGGTTTACCTCAATAAACAACTCTATTTTTTCTTTTATCTTGTCTAGATGCTGGTTACAAACCTAAGTGTTTTATGTTGCAACAGAACAAACAAAATATCATACGAACATCAATTGCATTCAAAACAACTTTTAGGGACCAAAATGTAAACTTATAAAATTCTAAGATTTTTTCCCAATTTCGGTTTACCAACCTTTAATTAGTCTTATTTCATGCATCTCTGTCAAAACTCAGCTCAAAATAATCATTCGAACTTATTTAATTGCATCCACCACATTTAGGGACTGAAACGTAAAGGTTCAGAACATTCACAGATGTCATTTAACCAAAATAACTACCATCGTATCGATACCCTGAGAGAGGGTATTGATACTCCCTCGACGAGAAGACTCTCAGACTCAGCAATACAAGACATGTATCGATACGCTCAAGCCTCGTATCGATACACCCAAAACCAATAGCCAAAATGTGTATCGATACGCCCCCGTGTATCGATACGCCCCTCTATTTTACGAAGACCGTATCGATACACTGCCAAGAGTATTGATACTCTGCAGCCTGCACTTACCCAAATTGCTGGTTTTACACACTTTATGTAGAACTAATGTTTTGATATAATAATTGAAAAATGTTTTGGACAAATTTGAAAAAAAATTAAAACTTGGTTTTAAGTCCAAACAACTTGAATTTATGTTTGAGGTATTTTAAAAGGTTTTTGGCAAGATTTTTCATGCTTTTAAACAACCAAACTTGTGATTTCAAAGTGTCCGTACCGATACGGTCCAACCCGTATCGATACCTTTTCTGCCCAGTTTGGTTATTGCAAAAACACGTATCGAAATAGGCTTGGTCGTTTCGATACGGAGAGGGGTCGTTTCGATACGCCTAGTAAGCGTACCAATCCCCATTTAACAACCCCAACGGTCATATTTCCCAACGGTCTTTTAAACGTCAAACCGTACCGATACGCCCTCAAGCGTATCGATACGCCTAGGCTGGCAAGAGCCCAACGGCTAGTTTCTGATGAAGGTCGTACCGATACGGGTCCAAGCGTATCGATACGGAAGGCTGCAAAACAGCATTAATGAAGGGAAATAAAGTTCTCAATGGCTCCAATTCATCCCCAACGGCTAGTAACAGCTACAAACTCATCAAGGAGTATAAAAGGGACCTCCTAGCATCAAGATATGGTTAATGCTTCTATTGTCAATCAACAAATGATCAAATATAGTCTTTGTACTTAAATTGTCAATTCTTGTATAGACAAACACTAGTGAGCCAAAATTGTCAAATTTGCTTAAGTGTTTTAGGTTTTGGGTGAGTGCTTTAATTGTGCAAACAAACACCTATTAGAGGGATTTGTGTTTGCTTTTCTTATCTCTTGTAAAGAGGGTTTGATCAAGGCTTTGGGTAGAAAGCTTGACCGGTGTATAAGGGTTTCCTCCAAAGCCTAAAAAAGGGGACGAATCAATAGTGGATTGATTGGAAATCCTTAGTGGGAAGCTAAGGTAGTGGATGTAGACCTTGGTTAGAAGGTTGAACCACTCTAAAATCATTGTGTCACTTACATTTTAGCTTCCACACCACATCCACCCAAAATTCCACCTCCCCACCACTTGGCGAGCAACATCGGTTGAAGGAATCGAGCTCGTTACAACTCAACAATTAGTATCAAAGCTTGGCTCAATCGAAGAGGATTAACATCCTATTGAGAAGATCCGGCAAGCTCGATCTTCATTTCACCAACTGGCTGAAATGGCGCAATCCATCGACAAACCGTCTTTCTTCGACGGAACCTACTATGCCCATTGGAAGATAAAGATGAAGTTCTTCATCAAGTCTAGAGACTACAAGCTATGGGACATAGTTGAAGACAGTTCGTTCGTGCCTCAACGAAGCAAAGCAGAGTGGAGTGCCGACGATCGCAAGAAGATGAAGCTTAATTGCAAAGTGTAACACCCGTGTTCCGGGCCTAGGAGTTAGTCGGGTATTAGTTCGAGTTAAATAAAACTAAATTAAAGCAATTCAATTTCAAATAATGGTCTAAATGAATTTTATTTAGTTGGGAAGGACCTATGGGGCTATTTACCCAAGTTTTAAAAAAAAAAAGGAAGACCATTTTATGGTAAAGTTATCTTCCTCCCCCATTCTTCCTCCTTTTCCCATTTTGAAAACCCCCACCATTTCTAAAACCTCCCAAGCTTGGAATTACTATTCCATCAATTTTAGCACCCGATTTCCACACCATTTTAAGAGGTAATTGTATTTTCTTAACCTCCTCTCCACCCTCTACTTGCTTATTGTCTTAAATTTAAAAAATGTGGGTTTTGAAAAATTAGGGTTTATGATGAAAATTGGGTTTTAATGGGGTTTTTCAATTGGTCTTAAGAAATTGTGTTGGGGTTTTTGTTAATCATGCTAAAGTATACAACATATATGAATTTGGTCAATTTTGGATGAATTTTCGTAGGGGGTCTTTAGGGCCAATTTTAGGGTTTGAAAAATTGGGTTTTTGAGAGGATTTGTGTGGGAATTGAAGGGCTGATGGTCTAGTTATGTTAGGAGGGTGATTTGGGATGTTTTGGAAGTCTTTTGGATGCTTGAAATTGGGTATTTCAGCCCTTGGTTGTGGGAGTCCGAAAATTTGGGTTTTGGGATACTATGTGATTTGAAATTTGTGGAAATTGAGTTGTGTTTTGCGATGTGGATTGATAATTGAGTTAGCATTGATTTGGGAAGTGATGAATGTATTTTGTTTGGCTAGAAGCAAGGGGAAACGTTGAAGGAGCTTTGGGACCAAATCCGGGTGCGTAGGAGGATTGTTCGATTTGCTAAGGAAGGGCGGTGAGTGGTCTAAACTTGTTTTAAAGTTGGTTCGAGCATGAGTAGTGTGTGTGTGCAAGTGTGCTTGGTAGGCCACTTCCTTTTAATCCAAGTAGTTAACTTAGTCTAATTTCCTTGAATGCTATGTGCTTGATGGCTATGCTCAAATGCTTGTGATTAGATGGTGCATGTATATGTATATCATGATGTGGATATATGAGTTGAGCATGAATGTGTTGATGATATGTGGTTGGTGATACATGTTGTGGTTATAATAATTGGCGCTAAATAATTACCGGTTGTAAATGATCAATCATTAGGATAGTGTGCACACAAATTGAGTCAAAACGTACGTGGCCTTGATGGCGTTAAGTCATCAAGGAGGAGTACGGTGATGTAGCATTCCACCGGAAGCTTATTATATTTCTACGGGATGATGAGTGGAATCCCATCCGTAGGGCATGTGGCGATGAGTGGAATCCCGCACATGCAAGGTCCGGTGATGAGTGGAATCCCACCGAGGTAAAGTGTTGTCAAGGTTTATATCCGCACAATCGGGGTAATTAAAGTGGCCAATTAAACTTGTTTAAGTAATGTGATATATGATGGTGATATGTGGTTTTGATATATGATATTGCATGATGATCTAATGATGCTTAATCTTGCTAGGATTGAGAGACCATATTTGCCACTCGAAAGACTAGCTAAGTCTACTTGGTTATGTGCAATGCTTGATATGTAGGAGTTTAGGATTACATGCTTGAGCCCTGCATTGTTGTTGTTTTTCGTTTTAGAGCACCCTCACTAAGCTTATAGCTTACGCTCTCAATGTTCAACAATGCAGATCATTAGCGTGGTGTTAGCTCGAGGCAAGGCAAGAAGGGCATCCAAGTTTGTAGCTCAAGTATGGTTACCGATTTTGTAATAGCTAGCAATGTGGCAAGTGTCTTTGTATGAGCATGTGTGACTCATTTGATGGATGTTGATTTTGGTTTGATTATGGATTGTATGCATGTAATGCCTTGATGATGGTTGATGTGTATGATGGCATGCTTTAGGGTGTTTAGGTTGCCTTATGTATGGATGCAAACCTCTTGAGTTTGACTTGTGCTTTTAAGACCGTTTGAGCCTTCAAGTATGCTCATTAATGCCTATATTGCTCATTGAATTGAATGCTATGTATGATTGCTTAAACTCATGTTTGATTGACTCCCTTGGCTTAAATATGCATGCTTTATGGTTGGCTTGCCTTAGGAATTGATGATAGTGTGTTGGTTGAAGGGTTGGAGGGATTTAGGGGCCTCCTTGTGCTCTAAATCAGCTCAAACCTGCAAATTTCGTAGCTGGGGTATCGATACCGTTGATCTGGTATCGATACTACCCTGTGGTTTCAGGCTTCGTGTATCGATACTCGAGGGGGAGTATCGATACCTTTTTGGCCACTGGTGCTACTGTCGATTTCGGTATCGATACTCCTCTCAAGGGTATCGATACTGTTGTCTTGGCTTTGACCGTGGGAAGTCAACTTTAGGGGAGGGTATCGATACCCTCATTTGGGGTATCGATACTGTCTCCTCAGGTTGACCAAACCTTGTTGACCTAGTCACAGGGGTATCGATACCCCTCTTAAGGGTATCGATACCGCCTGCAGTTTAACATAAAAAAATGGGCTTTTAAGTGCTAGTTCGGGTTCGTTTGATTTCTTCATAAATTTCGTTCCGCTGTATGATCACTTAGGATGTAATTCTCATCTAGACAATATTAAAATGAAAAAAAAAATAGGGTTGCTAACCGAGGGAGAGTTCCTTAGGGAGTTTTCACTCGGTTTTCCCCGTGTAGCTCACTCGGACCGGTCATCCGGCCAGACCGGGACGAGGGGGTTACATTTGTTGGTATCAGAGCCTGAGGTTACCGAGACCTCGGGCAGGTAAGTGAGGTAAGATTAATGTGTTAAATGCTTGTGTTGTCCGATGCATGAATTGCCATGAATCCTTGATGCTTGATTGATCGTATGATGTTTTGAATGCATGAATGGTCGTGTCTCGTGTGAGTGTGTGCCCATTGCTACTACTACTTAATTAAAAAGGATTTTTGAAAGAGGAATACTTGAGCACTATTGGACCCTTGCTTTGGCTAACGTAATCCTATTGTTTCTTGTTGTAGTTTATACCTTGCTAGTTGAACCATGAGACCACGTGGGAGGCCTAGGATGGTTCGACCGGAACCACGGGCAGAGGCTCCGAGAGTTGAGCAAGAAGTTGGGGTTGGAGCCCAAGTGGGAGAGGGTGTGGTTGGAGTTGGAGCTCCTCCACCACCTCCACCACCACCACCTCCTCCACCGGGAGTGGGAGGCGAGGCCGGGCCCGAAGGAATGGGACCACAAGGAGGCCAAGGTGGCCAGGGTGGCCAAGGACCAGCCGGAATTGACTTAGCTCCGTTGGTTCAGGCAATAGCCGGAGCGTTCCAGGCTGCAGTAGCTGGAGGTCAGGCAGCTCATCATCAGGGTGAGGGCACCGGATTACCATTAGAGAGACTTCGGGGCCTTGGGGCCGAAGAGTTTAGAGGTGCTACTCCGGAGAGGTCAGAGATGTGGTTAGAGAAGACCGTCCGTATCCTTGCTCAGATGGGGTGTACTGGTGATCGTAAGTTGGGCTGTGTTGAGTCCTTGCTTCAAGGTGATGCCTACACCTGGTGGGTCACCGTTACTTCGGGGATGGATGAGGCCGAGATCACTTGGGAGTTCTTTGAGACAGCTTTCCGGAAGAAGTATTTGGGTCCGCGATACCTCGATGAGAGGAAGAGAGAGTTTATGGCATTGTCTCAGGGGAGTATGTCTGTGACTGATTACGAGATTCGATTTGTCAGGCTGAGTCAGTATGCACCTGAACTTGTACCTACTGAGGTGGAGCGTTGTAACCGCTTCCGATATGGGCTGAATGAGGAGATCAAGACTTATACTCTAGCTTCTGATTACATTGATTTTGATGTCTTGGTCTCGAGGGCCAAGGACTTGGAGCACAGTTTGAGTTTGACCAGGCGGTCAGGTGGATCTAGTTCAGGTAAGAGGTCCAGCAACTTTGATAGAGGAGATGCCAAGAGGCATCGGGACAACCGGCATCAGTTTGATCATAGGCGTGGTGGCAGTAACCACGGTAGGGGCCACCAGGGCCAGAGAGCTGGTGGGAAGTTGCCCACATGTGCTTCCTGCGGGAGGAACCACACCGGTGAGTGTTGGGGAAATTATCATTCGTGTTGGAGTTGTGGTGCTAGGGACCACATTAGGCGTGACTGTCCACATCAGGTGGGACAGGCACCAGCTCAGGCTCCTGCTAGAGCCAATGACTTTCAGAGAGGCCGCGGGCGCGGTAGAGGTAATTTCCAGCCGAGGAACGATGGTCAGAGGAACTTAGCACATGTAGTCGCAGTCCAGCCGGAGGGCGGAGGACAGGCTAGGGTTTACGCTCAGTGCGGGGAGCAGCATGACACCGATGTGATCGCAGGTAATTTCTCGATACAGTCTTTGGGTTTGCTTTCTTTGATTGACTCTGGGTCTACACATTCCTACATATTGAGTGAGCATGCACAGTCTTTGAATTTGCCTTGTGAGTTGTTAGAGGTAGGAGTTAGTGTTACTAGTTCCTTTGGGGACACGGTGGTGGTTAGGAAGATGTACCGAAGGTGTCCGTTGATGGTTCAGGGGCATGTGTTTCCAGTGGATATGATGGAACTTCCCTTCTATGGTTTTGATGTGATTCTGGGTATGGATTGGCTCACGGAACATAGAGCTAGGATAGATTTTGAAACTAAGCGGATTTCTTTGAAGCTCACAGATGATTATGAGATTGTTGTTGTGGGTGAGAATGTGAAGTTCTTATCCAATGTGGTTTCAGTGTTAGAGGCCAAGAAATTAGTTGAGTTAGGGTGTGAAGCATACTTAGCGTATGTGATGAACCCTAACATGAGTGAGGTTAGACCTCAGGACATCCGGACAGTATGTGACTTTCCTAGTGTGTTTCCGGAAGAATTGCCAGGGTTACCACCGGACAGAGAGGTAGAGTTCAGCATTGAGACTTATTCCGATTCAGCTCCTGTTTCGATTGCTCCGTATCGTATGGCACCTAAAGAATTGAAAGAGTTGAAGACTCAGTTGCAAGAATTGACAGATAGAGGTTTTATTAGGCCTAGTTCTTCACCTTGGGGTGCACCAGTGTTGTTTGTGAAGAAGAAAGATGGAAGTATGAGAATGTGCATAGATTACAGACAGTTAAATCAGTTGACAGTGAAGAACAAATATCCGTTGCCTAGAATTGATGACTTGTTTGATCAGTTGAGGGGAGCATCGGTCTTTTCGAAGATTGACTTGAGATCAGGTTACTACCAGCTAAAGGTTAGAGAGGTTGATGTACCGAAGACGGCCTTTAGGACTAGGTATGGACACTATGAGTTTTTAGTCATGCCCTTTGGGTTGACTAATGCACCGGCAGCTTTCATGGACATGATGAATAGGATTTTTCATCAGTATCTAGATCAGTTTGTGGTTGTATTTATTGATGACATTTTGGTGTACTCGCGAACTGAAGAAGACCATGACCGACATTTGAGACTTGTTTTGAAGACTTTGCTAGATCATCAGTTGTATGCGAAGCTCAGCAAGTGTGAGTTCTGGATACGAGAGGTAGTCTTCTTAGGACATGTAGTATCAGCTGAAGGCATTAGAGTTGATCCGAAGAAGATTGAAGCCATTGTTGAGTGGAAGCAACCGAAGTCAGTGACAAAAGTACGTAGCTTCCTAGGCTTAGCCGGATACTATAGAAGATTTGTGGAAGGTTTCTCTAAATTAGCCGCTCCGTTGACACAGCTACTTCAGAAGAGTGTTCAGTTTGAGTGGACAGATGCAAGACAGAGAGCCTTTGAAAAATTGAAAGAAGCTTTGACCCAAGCACCGATCTTGATTCAGCCTGAGTCCGGGAAGGACTATGTGATTTATAGTGATGCCTCGTATGTAGGGTTAGGATGTGTTCTGATGCAAGACCGAAGAGTAGTGGCTTATGCCTCAAGACAGTTGAAGACACATGAACGCAATTATCCGACCCATGACATAGAGTTAGCTGCAGTTGTGTTTGCTCTGAAGATTTGGAGGCACTATTTGTATGGTGAGAAATGCACAGTATACACCGACCACAAGAGTTTGAAGTACATTATGACTCAGCGAGATTTGAATCTCAGACAGCGTAGATGGTTAGAGTTGCTAAAGGACTATGATCTTACTATTGAGTACCATCCGGGTAAGGCCAATGTAGTGGCCGATGCATTGAGTAGGAAGGTGGCCGTGGACTTGAGAGCCATGTTTGCTAGATTGAGTTTGTCCGGAGATGGTGGCTTAGTAGCCGAGCTTCAAGTTAGACCTACTCTAGGTCAGATGATTCGAGAGAAACAGCTCTTAGATAGATCTTTGGCACCTCACGTGCAAGATATAGCCGAAGGTAGATCTTCAGACTACAGTTTCAGTTCCGATGGGGTCTTATGTTTCAAGGACAGAATAGTTGTGCCCGAAGACAGTGATTTGAGACGTACGATCTTGACTGAAGCCCACAGTAGTCCGTTTGCTATGCATCCTGGAAGTACGAAGATGTACCGTGATTTGAAGAATGAGTACTTTTGGGTTGGCCTGAAGAGAGATGTAGCCGACTTTGTGAGTAAGTGCTTAGTGTGTCAGAGGGTGAAGGCGGAACATCAGGTTCCCTCAGGTTTGTTACAGCCGTTGAGAATTCCGGAATGGAAATGGGAGAACATCACCATGGATTTTGTTTCGGGTTTGCCTTTGACTCCTACGAAGAAGAACTCAGTTTGGGTGATAGTAGATCGTTTTACGAAGTGTGCTCACTTCTTGGCAGTCAACACTACTTACACCTTAGATAGATTGGCCGATTTGTACATTGGTGAGATTGTGAGGTTACATGGTGTGCCGAAGTCCATTGTGTCAGATAGAGATCCACGGTTTACTTCGAGATTTTGGGAGTGTCTGCATACAGCTTTGGGTACCCGTTTGAACTTCAGCACTTCTTACCATCCTCAGTCAGATGGTCAGTCAGAGAGGGTTATTCAGATCTTAGAGGATATGTTGCGATGTTGTATCATTGACTTTCAGGGTACTTGGGAAAAACATCTGCCTCTAGTAGAGTTTGCCTACAACAACAGTTTTCAGTCGAGCATTCAGATGGCTCCGTATGAGGCCTTGTATGGTCGAAAGTGTAGAACTCCAGTGTGTTGGGCCGAGGTAGGACAGAAACTATTACCTATGCCGGATTTGCTAAAAGGGACAACCGACAAGGTAAAATTGATTTGTGATCGCTTGAAGGCTGCTTCGGATAGGCAGAAGTCCTATGCCGATTTGAAGAGGAAGGAAGTTGAGTTCGCAGTGGGTGAGAAGGTGTTCTTGAAAGTGTCTCCGTGGAAGAAAGTGATGAGATTTGGCCGAAAGGGGAAGTTGAGTCCGAGGTACATAGGGCCGTATGAGATTGTGAAGAGAGTTGGTCCCGTTGCTTATCAGTTGCGTTTGCCATCCGAGTTAGAGAAGATACACGATGTGTTCCATGTATCCATGCTTCGTAAGTATAGGTCCGATCCATCACATGTTATGCCCGTAGAAGAAATTGAATTGAATCCGGATTTAACTTATGAGGAAGAGCCCGTTGAGATCTTAGCTTCAGACAGTAAAGTGTTGAGGGGTAGATCAATTGAGTTAGTGAAAGTGAGATGGCAGCGTAGAGGTGTGGACGAGGCCACCTGGGAGAGGAAGGAGGATATGGAAAAGCAGTTTCCGTATCTCTTTCAGTCAGGTAATTTCGGGGACGAAATTTCCTTAAGTGGGGGAGAGTTGTAACACCCGTGTTCCGGGCCTAGGAGTTAGTCGGGTATTAGTTCGAGTTAAATAAAACTAAATTAAAGCAATTCAATTTCAAATAATGGTCTAAATGAATTTTATTTAGTTGGGAAGGACCTATGGGGCTATTTACCCAAGTTTAAAAAAAAAAAAAGGAAGACCACTTTATGGTAAAGTTATCTTCCTCCCCCATTCTTCCTCCTTTTCCCATTTTGAAAACCCCCACCATTTCTAAAACCTCCCAAGCTTGGAATTACTATTCCATCAATTTTAGCACCCGATTTCCACACCATTTTAAGAGGTAATTGTATTTTCTTAACCTCCTCTCCACCCTCTACTTGCTTATTGTCTTAAATTTCAAAAATGTGGGCTTTGAAAAATTAGGGTTTATGATGAAAATTGGGTTTTAATGGGGTTTTTCAATTGGTCTTAAGAAATTGTGTTGGGGTTTTTGTTAATCATGCTAAAGTATACAACATATATGAATTTGGTCAATTTTGGATGAATTTTCGTAGGGGGTCTTTAGGGCCAATTTTAGGGTTTGAAAAATTGGGTTTTTGAGAGGATTTGTGTGGGAATTGAAGGGCTGATGGTCTAGTTATGTTAGGAGGGTGATTTGGGATGTTTTGGAAGTCTTTTGGATGCTTGAAATTGGGTATTTCAGCCCTTGGTTGTGGGAGTCCGAAAATTTGGGTTTTGGGATACTATGTGATTTGAAATTTGTGGAAATTGAGTTGTGTTTTGCGATGTGGATTGATAATTGAGTTAGCATTGATTTGGGAAGTGATGAATGTATTTTGTTTGGCTAGAAGCAAGGGGAAACGTTGAAGGAGCTTTGGGACCAAATCCGGGTGCGTAGGAGGATTGTTCGATTTGCTAAGGAAGGGCGGTGAGTGGTCTAAACTTGTTTTAAAGTTGGTTCGAGCATGAGTAGTGTGTGTGTGCAAGTGTGCTTGGTAGGCCACTTCCTTTTAATCCAAGTAGTTAACTTAGTCTAATTTCCTTGAATGCTATGTGCTTGATGGCTATGCTCAAATGCTTGTGATTAGATGGTGCATGTATATGTATATCATGATGTGGATATATGAGTTGAGCATGAATGTGTTGATGATATGTGGTTGGTGATACATGTTGTGGTTATAATAATTGGCGCTAAATAATTACCGGTTGTAAATGATCGATCATTAGGATAGTGTGCACACAAATTGAGTCAAAACGTACGTGGCCTTGATGGCGTTAAGTCATCAAGGAGGAGTACGGTGATGTAGCATTCCACCGGAAGCTTATTATATTTCTACGGGATGATGAGTGGAATCCCATCCGTAGGGCATGTGGCGATGAGTGGAATCCCGCACATGCAAGGTCCGGTGATGAGTGGAATCCCACCGAGGTAAAGTGTTGTCAAGGTTTATATCCGCACAATCGGGGTAATTAAAGTGGCCAATTAAACTTGTTTAAGTAATGTGATATATGATGGTGATATGTGGTTTTGATATATGATATTGCATGATGATCTAATGATGCTTAATCTTGCTAGGATTGAGAGACCATATTTGCCACTCGAAAGACTAGCTAAGTCTACTTGGTTATGTGCAATGCTTGATATGTAGGAGTTTAGGATTACATGCTTGAGCCCTGCATTGTTGTTGTTTTTCGTTTTAGAGCACCCTCACTAAGCTTATAGCTTACGCTCTCAATGTTCAACAATGCAGATCATTAGCGTGGTGTTAGCTCGAGGCAAGGCAAGAAGGGCATCCAAGTTTGTAGCTCAAGTATGGTTACCGATTTTGTAATAGCTAGCAATGTGGCAAGTGTCTTTGTATGAGCATGTGTGACTCATTTGATGGATGTTGATTTTGGTTTGATTATGGATTGTATGCATGTAATGCCTTGATGATGGTTGATGTGTATGATGGCATGCTTTAGGGTGTTTAGGTTGCCTTATGTATGGATGCAAACCTCTTGAGTTTGACTTGTGCTTTTAAGACCGTTTGAGCCTTCAAGTATGCTCATTAATGCCTATATTGCTCATTGAATTGAATGCTATGTATGATTGCTTAAACTCATGTTTGATTGACTCCCTTGGCTTAAATATGCATGCTTTATGGTTGGCTTGCCTTAGGAATTGATGATAGTGTGTTGGTTGAAGGGTTGGAGGGATTTAGGGGCCTCCTTGTGCTCTAAATCAGCTCAAACCTGCAAATTTCGTAGCTGGGGTATCGATACCGTTGATCTGGTATCGATACTACCCTGTGGTTTCAGGCTTCGTGTATCGATACTCGAGGGGGAGTATCGATACCTTTTTGGCCACTGGTGCTACTGTCGATTTCGGTATCGATACTCCTCTCAAGGGTATCGATACTGTTGTCTTGGCTTTGACCGTGGGAAGTCAACTTTAGGGGAGGGTATCGATACCCTCATTTGGGGTATCGATACTGTCTCCTCAGGTTGACCAAACCTTGTTGACCTAGTCACAGGGGTATCGATACCCCTCTTAAGGGTATCGATACCGCCTGCAGTTTAACATAAAAAAATGGGCTTTTAAGTGCTAGTTCGGGTTCGTTTGATTTCTTCATAAATTTCGTTCCGCTGTATGATCACTTAGGATGTAATTCTCATCTAGACAATATTAAAATGAAAAAAAAAATAGGGTTGCTAACCGAGGGAGAGTTCCTTAGGGAGTTTTCACTCGGTTTTCCCCGTGTAGCTCACTCGGACCGGTCATCCGGCCAGACCGGGACGAGGGGGTTACACAAAGCCTTGCACATCCTCTTTTGTGCATTTGGCCCAACCATCTATGAGAAGATGTCTTCTTGTGAGAGTGCCAAGGAGGTATGGGACAAGCTTGAAGTCACATACGAGGGAACCGATGAAGTTAAGGAGACCAAGATTGAGCTCCTCACCTTAGAGTATGAGAACTTCAAGATGGATCCGGAAGAGAACATCGAGAAGATGTTTGATAGGTTCTCCACTATCACCAATGATCTCAAAGGATATGGAGAAGCCATCTCGGAGGAAAAGCTTGTTCGAAAGCTCATCTACTCACTTCCCGAGTCTTGGGACTCAAAGAGGACCGCCATCATCGAAGCAAAGAATTTGAAGACCTTGAAGCTTGATGAACTCACGGGGTCATTCCTTACTCATCAAATCATGAAGAAGAACAAAGAAGATGAGAAGAAGAGGGAAGAAATTAGAGCTATGGGAGAAAAGAAGCTCAAGGGGCTTGGAATCAATACCAATGCCATGGCTCTCAAGTCCTCCACTTGCCATCATGTTTATTCAAGTGAAGAGGAGGATGAAGAAGAAGAGATAGTTCATCTCTTCAAGAAGTGTGCCTCGTTCATGAAGAAAGCCTTGAGATTGCTTGAGCGAGAATCTATGAAAAAGGAGAGGGCAAGCACTTCAAGCCATAAGAAGAAGGCACATGTGGCTACTTGGAGTGATGAGGACTCCACCGACGATGAACAAGCCAACCTTTGCCTTATAGCCATCGAAGAAGATTCAAGGGTAACTTCTAATTCATCTACTTCATGTTCTTACTCTTTTGATGAGTTACAAGATGCCTATGATGATTTGGTTTTAGAGTTTAAAAATCACATTTTGAAAAACAATAAATTGATTTCAAAGTTGAAAATTTAAAATGATTTGATTTCTAAAACCAAACTTGAACTTGAAGCAAAACTCGAAGAGTTTGAACTAAAATGTTTTGATTTAAAAAAAATTGCTTCAAAAAGTTCAAGAAGAAAAGGATTTGATCTCCAAAGAGCTAGAAAAGAAAAACAATTTTGGAAAATCAAATTTCTATGTAAGGCAACCTAGTGCCCCTAGATTTGTAAACGGTAAATGTTTTAGAAGTATTTGGGTCCCAAAAGGACTTAGCACTTCAATTAAAAAGGATGACATTGAAAAATGGATTCCTAAGGGGACTAAAATTTGTGCTACTAACGTTTATGGATCCAAAGCAATTTGGATACCAAAAATCACTTGATTGTCTTTTGATGGTGTGATGGAGAGTGATCAACAAGTCAAACTTTGAGGGGGAGCTCCATGCACACTAAGGAAGAACACTTGAAGAAGGAAGGCTTCACATCCTCCCTTGAGTTCAAGTGTGGTAAAATCTAGTTGCTTTTGTTTTATTTGATTTATTTTTATTTATATCAACAAGATGATCATATATGTTGGACTAACACTTTTAATGATGCTTTGAGTAAGGGGGAGCCATTTAAAACCAATTTTTTTGTCAAATTATTCCTCTATAATTATTTTGACCTTAATTTTTAAATTCTTTTTGATATAACAATAAGGGGATAAATGGTTTGAAAAATTGAATTTTCAAATGAATAAGGGGGAGCTTTATTTGATTTCATATCTTTAATCTCTTATTCGCATTTTTAAAGTTAAAGGGGGAGAATCCCAAACAATTTTTCAAGGTAGTTTTATTATATCAAAAAGGGGGAGATTGTAGAACTAATGTTTTGATATAATAATTGAAAAATATTTTGGACTAATTTGAAAAGAATTTTAAACTTGGTTTTAAGTCCAAACAACTTGAATTTATGTTTGAGGTATTTTAAAAGGTTTTTGGCAAGATTTTTCATGCTTTTAAACAACCAAACTTGTGATTTCAAAGTGCCCGTACCGATACGGTCCAACCCGTATCGATACCTTTTCTGCCCAGTTTGGTTACTGCCAAAACCCGTATCGAAACTGGCTTGGCCGTTTCGATACGGAGAGGGGTCGTTTCGATACGCCTGGTAAGCGCACCGATCCCCATTTAACAACCCCAACGGTCATATTTCCCAACGGTCTTTTAAACGTCATACCGTACCGATACACCCTCAAGCGTATCGATATGCCTAGGCTGGCAAGAGCCCAACGACTAGTTTCTGATGAAGGCCGTACCGATACGGGTCCAAGCGTATCGATACGGAAGGCTACAGAACAGCATTAATGAAGGGAAATAAAGTCCTCAACGGCTTCAATTCATCCCCAACGGCTAGTAACGGCTACAAACTCATCAAGGAGTATAAAAGGGACCTCCTAGCATCAAGATATGGTTAATGCTTCTATTGTCAATCAACAAATGATCAAATATAGTCTTTGTACTTAAATTGTCAATTCTTGTATAGACAAACACTAGTGAGCCAAAATTGTCAAATTTGCTCAAGTGTTTTAGGTTTTGGATGAGTGCTTTAATTGTGCAAACAAACACCTATTATAGGGATTTGTGTTTGCTTTTCTTATCTCTTGTAAAGAGGGTTTGATCAAGGCTTTGGGTAGAAAGCTTGATCGGTGTATAAGGGTTTCCTCCTAAGCCTAGAAAAGGGGACGAATCAATAGTGAATTGATTGGAAATCCTTATTGGGAAGGTAAGGTAGTGGATGTAGACCTTGGTTAGAAGGTTGAACCACTCTAAAATCATTGTGTCACTTACATTTTAGCTTCCACACCACATCCACCCAAAATTCCACATCTCCACCACTTGGTGAGCAACATCGGTTAAAGGAATCGAGCTCCTTACAACTCAACAGTTTAACCCACCCTAAGGCAGTCCAACATACATGCAACTCAAATACACTTCAACCTTCAAATATACATGGCAACAACATCATCATATCATGGTAATCATCAACAACATATTTATCCATCACATAGGCATCATGAAAGGCATCTATCAACAAAAATTGCAAGACATGATTACTCTAAAGGCATGCAACCTAGAAGCAATCCACATAGAGTATTAAAATCCACAAAGCAAAGCATAAAAACATATAAAGGCCCAGTATAAGTCTTAAAGGGCAAAACACACTTGCCAAACCAGGGAGTTTAAACAATCCCCTCCCAAATACCGAGGTACCCTCCTCATTTCCATTTCTACCTTATTAAAAGTGTCAAAACCCATACTTGTAAATCGAGTGATGCCTTGAGTGAATTCCTTTGCTATTTTGCTCCTAATAAGATCATTAATCCTCATTATTGAAAAGGAGAGCGTAAGCATATTTTCTCAGTGCGAGAAAGCTCAATTTAAACAATAACAATGCACTTTTCAAAACAATGCTTCCTTTAAAACAAAACCACATCATGCTCATTTCTCTCATGCTTTTGAAACCACAATTAAAGCATCTTCACAAACCACATGTATCATCATCTCATGCATATCTCAATGCAAAACCAAATCAAGCTTCTCATGCTTAAATCCCATAAAGCATAAACATCATGTATACGAGTCTTTATACAAAATCATTTCAAAACCATGATACATGTTCAATCCATATATTGGCATTTCAAGTGAACCGGATGGTATCTACCCCCATCCTTGGATAGCACTACCCCTATCCATTAATGATCGGATATACGGATACCTTAATGACACTACCCCCATCAAGTCATATGGTGAAACTACCCTCACCATTATCTCATTTCGGCCGAGATGCTACTACTCCCATTGCCTGTTGGTGATAACACTACCCCAATCACTCGCATCACAATAGACTACCCTTATTGTGAAACCGAAGAATTTATCTCACACGCGAATTTTATGTATTATAATGCACTTCACATCCTATTGGTCGACCAATATATCCGATACTAGAAATCTCATCACCAAGCCAATTTATCATTTAAATCCATGTTAACTCACTGCTTTCAATGCATTAATAAAATCACCACATATCTCATCTCAAAACATGCCTCAAATATAGCATAATAAGTCTCATCAAGAATATAACCTCTTGAACATAATCAAATCATTTCATGGGATATAATTAAGCAAAACCATGCTTATAAAACATGCATAACAATGAGTAACAAATATAAATCCAAAACATGAGCATGATAATCCACATGGACTTTAAACCGAAAAACCGAGAGCTTTGGTAACAATACTTACTTTCGAGATTAGCTAAGCGTTTCAAGCTTACACTAACCTCCCAAAACCTTGTTTCCAAGCTTATAAAAATGTTCAAACCACATCCACTCACCGATACAACTTCGCCTCACTTGCCGAAGCTATTCCAAGCTTCCGAAACTCTAAATACGCCTTCTAACGATCAAGCAACGTCTTGCCCTTCTTCTAACAAAAGAAAAACAGAAGATTAATGCACACTCTTGCATCAAAACCTCCAGTAACACAAACCCCCACTCAACTCCAACATTCGCCAAGCAAATAACAATCGATACAACCCGAAAACATCAACAAAACCACTTCAAACCGCTCCCAAACATTACCCAGCAAAATCAACCATCAATCTTCATCCATTTACAACCTAAAACACTTCCCCAACCTCTACAAACCTCCAGCTATCAAGAAAACACAACAACAGCCCCTAAAACTCAAGATTTCATCACTAACATCTAGCAATCTAACTAGTTTCGGGATTACTTAACAAAATCCATCAAGTTAACATTATTAACCCATAACAACATGTTAATAATCAATCATTAACTCAGCAATTAACACCAAATCCAAAGATCCACCATAAATCTTCAAGAAACCTCACTTAAAACATGATTTCATCAATTAATGTATAAAAACCCATTAAAAACAATATGTAAAAGACTAAATACTTAGGAATTTCAGTAAAGAACATGTCATTAGAGGAGAAGAACGAACCTACCTCTAATGATGAGCTCTTCCTCCATTTTTGAAAGAAAACCAAAGAGAAAACAAGAGATTTAATAAAGGATCAATAGAAAATAGATAAATCCTTGAAATCCAAATCAAATTCAGAGTTTACCTTGAAAATCTTACTGTTTGGATGAAGGGATTTTGAGAGAGAAATGAGAGAAGAAAACTATCGTCAAATCCAATTTGTAAGAAAATGAAAAAAAAATTAACTTCCATCAATCTTTTTTAATATAGTTTATTTAATCAAAATTATAAAATAGGAGGAAAAGTCTATATTAGCCCTTGGTATTGCTTCTTAAAGATTCAAAGCATTAGCCTTTTACGTTTTTGCCATTAAATCAAACTTTACCATTCTTACATTGTGGTCACTAAACCAAAATGTCTGATTTCCAAAATTGTTTTCTTTAAATTACCTTTACCAAAATTAATCATATATATATAATTATGATTTTAGGAAATTTTCCCATATTTTTATCCAACCAAAAACCTTTTAATTTAATTATTTCCCTAAACTAGACTAGACCGCTAAATAGGTTCGAACCGCCTAACCAAACCCGGCTAACACCTAGGCCTAAAACCGAGGCGTTACGACTCTCTCCCACTTAAAAAATTTCGTCCTCGAAATTTACCTGGTGGAAAGAGGTAAGGAAACTGCTTTTTTCATATCCTTCTTCCTTTCTCATGTCGCTTCTTCGACACCTCAGTGTCTCCAAAGCACCTTCACCAATTCAATGGTCTTTCCGCGAAGCACCTTACTATATGAATCCAAAATCTCTACCGGTTCCTCTTCATAAGATAAGTCCAGATTTAACTCCACTTCCTCAATTGGCAACACATGCGAAGGATCCGAACGATACCTCATAAGCATGGATACATAAAAAACATCATGTATCTTCTCCAACTTCGGCGGTAACCGCAATCTATACGCAACAGGGCCAATCCTCTCTAGCACCTCTTAGGGTCCAATAAACCTCGAGCTCAACTTACCCTTTCGTCCAAACCTCATCACCTTCTTCCAAGGCAAAACTTTCAAGAAAACCTTCTCATCAACCTCAAATTCAATTTCCTTACGCTTCAAATTTGCGTAAGACTTCTAACGATTCGAAGCCTCCTTTAGACGATCACAAATGAGCTTCACCTTATTGGTTGTACCTTTGAGCATATCCGATAAAGGAACCAACTTTTGAGCAAATCCTCGCCTAGCTTGACTGCAACACCAAGTAGGCCCGAACACAAGACCTCTCAACCCGCTCTATTACCACTTGTCACGCCCCTAGAGTTTTACACCGTCGGGCACGTACGGCCTTAGACGCCTTTGATGCTACTTGGTCGATTCTCACGCCTAAGTCAGCCTTAAGCACGCCTTGTGAGTACTCCTGCTCGCCAACGGCTCGGACAAGCCCTCAAGGCTTCGATAGATGAGGAAGCACTTTAAGCACTAAGGCGGCTACTCTTAGCCACTCGAGAGGCAACTAGAACACAAAGAGAACTAAGACAAGAACAATTGAAAGGGACAATAGAAATAGAGTAAATACCAAAAGTCTTATTACGCTTCTCAAGAGAGAACGAATGAGATATGAAATGATTACATATGAGAGAGGATCTCTCTATTTATAGTTTAGCTCTCTCTTAATCAATGGTCTGGATCAGTTTACATGGATGGCCAGGATTAGCCCAAATCCTTACAAGAGTCTTTATCTAAGGAAACAATATCACATCCTACCTAATTACAGCAATTAGTAGGTTTCTTTCCTCGGATAGTTGATCACACTCAATATGGCAAGATTCCTCCACAACCTTCTTTGACTTGTTGTCTCTTGCCTTTTCTGAAAAACTGATGTGATCGGGCTCTCTAGCATTCTCCAAATGTTGGACCAAGTCTTATGATCTTGACAAGCCCGATGGTCCACACTCAACCACTTGGGCGGATACATGCGCCATTGTCCCTGGTTGGGCCAAGTCTGGTGGTCTTGGCAAGCTTGGTGTCCCGCACTCAACAACTTGGTTGGATACATGCGCCACTGTCTCAAGTTGGGCCAAGTTTTCTAATGGTCTTGGCAAGCCCGATGTCCCGTATAGAACTTCTCCTTCAGATACTCGTGACATTGCCTCGGGTTGGGCCAAGTTTGGTCGTCTTGGCAAGCTCGTTATCCCGTTTCGAACCTCTCCGTCGAACACTCGCGCCATTGTCTCGGACCAAAATATTTGGGCCGTGACATTAGCATGTTGAAATGTGATAACCTTACACTGCTTTGACTAATAATAATGAAATTACTTTAATTTATTTGGTATTTTACATAAATAAAATTGTTTTTAATTATTTAACAAAATAACATCATTTTCATATTATTTACATAAAAGACATATATTTTGATCACGTAGAGCGAAGGCACTCGGTAAGAAGCGCCTTATGCCACCGTTGCACTATCCTTCAAAAGCATCTTCTTTGAATTTAGCCTCCATTATCAGAAAGAATTCCACCTCTAATATTAGAAACATATTGTTCAAAGGATTTAGGATTTTTTATTGATCAAATTGTATGCTTTCATTGAGGATAAAAACATACGAGAAATATTTCCATGTGCCTCATTAAAACCCCCTAAACCTGGTCGGAAGAAAAGAGTACACATGGAAATAACAACAAAAGGACTACAAGACACATGGATCGCTAGAAACCAAATTTAAGAACCAACATGAGCCACATCCTCATGGCACAACCGCACAAGATCTGCATACATCCTCGGAAATTCATGATAATCCAACGAACCATCTCGCATAAGCTTCGCCAACCAATCCGCCACCCTATTCGCTTCCCGATAAATATGCCTAATCTGAACATCCCAACCCCACCGAAGTTGCTCCATAATTTTATGCCACAATGGTCCATACACACCACCATCTTCCTTATTATTTAAAAGACGAACCACCTCCAAATTATCCATATCAACCCGAACCCGTCGGAAACCAAGATGCCAAGCATGTCGCAACCCCTCATACACTCCCTACAACCCCGCTTCCATAACCGAACACATCCCAATCGACTTAACAAACCCAAATTCTCATACACCTTCGCTATTCCTAATAACACCACCACACGACACAAAGGTCTCCGGCTGTGCAACAGCACCATCGACGCTGAGCGCCACATAACTGCCAGCAGGAGGCTGCCATCGACGCTCCACACTGTCCACCACCCTTGCTGCTCGACGCACATTCACCCCTGCAACCCTGCGTACGCACAAGGCCTCACTGCCCATTCCAGCGCCCACTGCTTCAGCGATCATGCGAGCACACAGCTCTCCCCTAGTCTCACGCGCAACAAGCAGGGGATCAAAGATAGCCCTATTCCTAGACGTCCACAACACCCACAGCGCGACACCAAAGCTCACACGGCCCTCGACCTCATTCCTAGCAAATGACCATGATAAAGCGTATTTTTCCGAAACCAATCCCAAAAGTTTAAAGAGAAAAATTCCACCCATCGCTCTTGCTTAACCAACCCATCCAAACGTCAATCGCCTTTGGACACCAACGAAATATATGATCTAGAGATTCCACTGCAACACCACAAATACCACAACTCATGTCACTTGCCATATGACGCATCACTCTCTCTTCATTTGTTAGAATAGGCCCATGAGCCACAAGCCACAAGAACATTCTAACTCGCGGACTACCTTTATACCCAGCGATAGCTCCCCAAATTTGATTCAAAGACCCAAAGAACTTTGGTTGTCTACTTTCATACGCAGCCTTTAATGTGAAAAGCCGCCTTTCACTCCCTTCCCAACCAAACCCATCCTCATGATTACTAACGCACGGCGACAATATCGCAACAATTTTAAGAATAATTTGATACAGGAGTTTCTTCTCAAACTCCGACCAAAGCCACTGTCCCAAAGGATCAACCATATCCGCAACGGAAACATAAGGTAAACTTACCGCTAATGTCGGTGAAACATAGGTAATTAACGGCTCCACTTCGTGAATCCAACGATCTCGCCAAAAATCAATATTAATGTCGTTTCCAACATTACAAATTGTTCCGTTACGCACATCATTCCACACCACACACAAACCTTTCCACAAGCGAGAGCAATTCCACCTCGCAATCGAAACCGGAAGCCCCCTTCCCATTTGTACTTCGTGCGTAACACCTGAACTCACAACTGATCAGTCCTGCATATAACTTGAAAAGTTATCTTCATCATGAAAGCCTCATTCTGGTCCGCAATATGACGGAACCCCAAACCACCCTCCGTTACCGGACGGCATACCTCATCTCATTTAACTAAATGCATACCATCCTTGTTGTCATTTCGGCCCCATATAAATTTCCTAATGCATTGCTCGACCTCCTCACACGTGCTCCTGGAAAGTACAGTGGTCTGCATAACATGGTTCGGAATACCTTCACTTAAAATTATACAAGTATAATTGAATTATATGATGTCACAGATTAAAATTTTAATTAGATATATTTTTTTATAAAAAATTTCAACAAACACGACGTTAAATTTACCGTTGAATACCGTTCTTAATGTTTTTCGTGATGGTGATGACATTGGACAACCAAGATTAGTGGTAGTGTAATTTGAGTATTTTCCCCTCTATTATAAAAAATATATATAATTTATTGTTTGTATAAAAATTTAAACAAGTATTAACACAAGTTTTTGTTTTATTACAAGTATCGAGTACGAATTTGTGTCAAACATGGTTATAATTATTATTTTTTATTTATTTTTTCTTGTATGTTCGGATAAACAGTATTGGAAAGTAATAAGAGTTGAACAATATAGCTTGGAATACCTGATCAACCATCGAGGAATAAAGATTGGTACATGAAAACTTGTTTCTAAAACCAAAAATCTTAAAACCACCAAACAATAAAGCATGTTTGGAGTATCACATCTTCTATGCGTGGTGCCACAGTGACAAAAGGTGTTTTCTACAAAGCGCTTTCTATAAGACGTAACGGCCCGAATTTCGGGTCATGGAATCGAATTTAGATAAGGTAAAGATAGGTTTGGGGTTGAGTTTTGGGCTCATTAAGAAGCTGAGTGACCCTTTTGAATTATGGCACAATTGGAGGACCTTAAGTTAATTTGACCATTCACTTTCAACTAAGCTGATTTCAGCCCTGTTAGACAATTAGCGAATAGCTGATAGCGAATTACATTAGCTGATAGCGGATTGTATTAGCTGATTGTATAAAAGTGTTTGGTAAAATTAACTGATAGCTGATAGTCGTTAGATTATTTAAACAAGCAAAATGACATATAATGACATGATTATATTCAATACTTGTTTGAATAATTTATTAGTTATCAATATTTTATATCTAATTATTATTAATTAGATCTATAAAATTATTTTTAATATAACTTTTCTAAACATATTCAAATGATTTATGTATTAATTTATTGTTTATAAAATTATTTTAATATAATTTAATTAATTAATAAATTTAAATACACATATAAATATGTGATAATAAAAAAAGTAAATAGGATTAGCTTATAAATAGGGTGAGAAAATATTTAATTTAGGTTATTTTGAGATTTATGATAAGTTGTAAGGGTAAAAGAGTCTTTACAACTCTAATATCAAACCTCTAATATCAAAAAGTTCCTATTATGAGCTTTTTCAAAATTAGCGGTTTCAGCTCAATTAATCCGCTCTTTCAATCCACTATTTACCAAACAAGAATATTAGCGGATTTGACTCGTCAAACCTATAATTATGCCTCAAACCTCTAATTTTTGTCTAAACTTCTCCTTACCAAACATGACTTTCGTCTTCTTTTTCAACGGGATTTGAGATAAAGAAATATATGCATTTCATTTATTTGGCAGCACCCACTTCCTCTTCTCTTGTTCCTACAATATTCTTCATCTTCTTCCTTTGTTTCTTCATCCATTCTTCTCCTTCTCTATTTTCCTTGCAAATCTGTAAGCTTTCATGAACAAAATTCTTATGATTAGAGGCGGATCTTTACAACGAAATTCGGGGAGTCTACTTAAAATTTTAGGTCTAAACTAAAATTTTGAAACATAATGAGAAATTTTTATAAACTTAGAAGGTGGCTTAGTTAAATATTCAAAAATTTAAAAATATAATAAGAATTTTAAAATTTGTAGGTAACAAATTAAAATTTTTAAAAAACTAAACTTTGAATTTTCGAAAGTTTGAGGGCAGGCTTCCCTGACACTTATAGTGATCCGCCTCTGCTTATGATGAACATATAAACCACCAAATCATCATCTTTGTCATCTTTATCACCTATTGATCTTATTTTGAGCTCAAAACCAATAAGTTGATTATTTTAGTTATTTGTAATCTTTGAAGAGTTTGAGGAAGAAGGTTATATTTTAAAAAGTTACAGTCATTCTTTTGGCAAGATTATTATTAATTTTATCTTCTTGAGGTTACTATGGCATTTTAGTTCATTTTATCTTATTTCAAAACCACATATATACCTCAATGCAAGGAAGCTGGGAATCTTCAAGGAGGAAGAAAGGCAAAGAAAAACTTATGCTCATATTAATGCGATTATTGACGTATATATGTGGTTCTAGACGATTGTATCTTCAGTCGTAGTGCACTAACACCGACTCTAATATATGTCCCAATCGATTGAGGTAAGCATGTTCTAATGCTCACGATTATATTACTCTAGATATATGCATATATGCAACTATGTACCTCTATTTTGTTAAAAAAAAAAAAAAAACTACGTACCTCTATTAAGGTGCATTTATTGAATGGTATAGTGATGGAAATTTTGTACGTTGAAATGCTATGAGTACGTTGCACGTGGTTGAACCATGATTCCAACAACTTCTTTTGACGGAGTACTATACTGTTTCTTTAGAGGACATGTAATCATGCTACCTTGAGTCATTTTGATGTTTATCTTCTGGTTTATGTACAACAACTTTAACTCTTGTAAACACGTTTCATTAATTATGAAGCTTTATGTTTTATTTCTCCTTCTTATTTAATTTAAACATTTTTTTAGAAAATTTCATTGAGTCGCTCGTATGATCCGTAGGGAGTAATTTCTTGAATCGGGTTGAGTTGAGTCTTCTGTACCGGATCTAGCGTGTTATAACTTGTTTTTAGTCTACATGAACAAAAAAAATATCGTTTACGGTAAATAATTTAAAAATGATGTTATTTTATTAAATAATCTCAAAATGATTTTATTTGAGTAAAACTGCTAATTTATTTACACTGTAGCATTAAAAACACACTAATACATGTTTTATGTTTATGTAGGCGGACCGGCGGAGTGATTATTTTACATTAAACGGACTTTTTTTAAAATAGAAAAAAAGATCATAGTCTTACAAAATAAACTATTACAAACGGATTTTTTTTTATATGAGTATGGAAATTAATTATATGAAAATGATCCCAGACTCTAATGTTAATTTGTTTGGACAAGATTCTAATGTTAATTAAAATTAAAACAATATTCTTATAGTATAAGTTTAAATGATAAAAAATATTAATATTGCTAATGACTGTGTCTATTCAGCTGATGATAGCTTTTAAATTGTGAACCCAGAGAATTAAAACAAGGGAAAACTACACCGGTGGTACCCTAACTATGCCTGTTTTCCTACTTTGATCCCAAAACTATGTTTTTCGGTAAAAGAGTCCCTTCCGTTACATAGTTCTCCTGTTTTGGTCCCCCGACGTTAAATAACTAACAGTTTTGCTGATGTGTCATTTTTTAATATTTTTTAAGGCTGACGTGACATTTTTTAATATTTTTTTAATCATTTCTCTCTCCTCTTATATATTATTTTTATTTAATTTTATTCACCCAATCATGTTGTGACACGTGTCACTACACTATTAGGTGAAACCCCCCCAAAAATCCTAAAAATCAGACTTGGTGCCGCTGGGATTCGAACCCAAGACACCAGCGCACCAAACATGCGCTTGAACCAACTAGGCTAGGTTGGATACTTGATTTAAATCTGCAAACACTTATATTTAAGCTGTACAAATCAACACAAAAAAACCTAATAATTAAGCTGAACCAACTTATATTTAAGCTGAACCAAACATGCAAACTAAACTAATAATTAAGTAATAATGATTAAATCGGTACATAGATAAAACCCAAGACCAAATTTAAAGTATTTATTGTGATTTTGATCGATTTTTGCGTCTAAATTGCGTTTTAGTCTCTTTTGCATGTTAAATTCAGTGGTTCTTGTTAGGAACGGATCATTTTCTCATCTGTGTATTTTTGTCCTCTTTAATTCCTTGTTATTGTCATGTTTGGGTCGTATTGAGCTTCTGTAAATGTTTGTTGGTTTTTCGGCTTTACCATTGTTTTTAAAGCTCCTTTATACTGTTAAGATTCAAGAACAAGGTTCGATTGCATGATCATAAACGTGCATAGTTACACACCAAAACTATTACAAATTTATCGTCTATGCACGTTTTGATTTGGAATGTTTGATTATGTTTTGTCTCCTTTACACTCATCCCCTTGTTTTCAGATCCTGTTTAATCGATAAATTTGAGAATAGTTTTGGTGTGTTGTTGCTGATGCTGCAATTAGAGTCATAGACGATAAAGAGGATATGTTTCATGTCTAAATTGTGGCTTGTAATTTGTTTGGCTAAGTTGGTTTTTAGTTCTATTAATGAACATGCTGAATCATGTTCTGCAGTAGGTTAAGTAGTGGTTTTTGGGGTGTTGTATCTCTTCTAACTATTAATTCAATGGTGTTGATTTGTCTCCAGGCAACCATTCCTGTTTTGGAATTTTGTTTAATCAATAACTTCGAGCATACTTTTGTGGAATTCAGTCTGGTGTGTTGTCATGGGTTCTGCAACTAATATTAATAAATATCATTAGTTTAATATTTTTTTATTATTTCTCTCCTCTTATATTATTAATAAATATTAATTTTATAATAAATAAATATGTTTTTAAGTTTTTTTGTGTTAATTTGTACAGCTTAAATATAAGTGTTAGTAGATTTGAATCAACTATCCAGCCTAGCCTAGTTGGTTTAAGTGCATGCTTGGTGCGCTGGTGGTCTTGGATTTGAATCCCAGCGGCACCAAGTCTGATTTTAAGGATTTTTGGGGTTTTTTTAACCTAATAGTGTAGTGACACGTGTCACAACATGATTGAGTGAATAAAATTAAATAAAAATAATATATAAGAGGAGAGAGAAATGATTAAAAAATATTAAAAAATGCCACGTCAGCCTTAAAAAATATTAAAAATGCCACATCAGCAAAACCGTTAATTATTTAACGTCGGGGGACCAAAACAGGAGAACTATGTAACAGAAGGGACTCTTTTGCCGAAAAACATAGTTTTGGGACCAAAGTAGGAAAACAGGCATAGTTAAGGTACCACCGGTGTAGTTTTCCCTTAAAACAATTTCAGCCCTCAAATTAAAGTTAATCTTTATAAATAATAGATTTTTACGTGTCAAATTATTTTTAGGTTTTATTTTTTCTGCTTTGGAATCCAACATTTAATCGGTCTTTTTAATGTAGTAAGTACAACTAACAATTCTATAAATAGAAAATTAAAATAATAACATTTCTAATAAAATCATAAAATTACCGATAATGTCATAGACCGCATCCTAGGGTCCGATCCCACCGCCCACCAGGGGGCCGGCAGCAGCACATGCTCAGGAACCGAGCAGATCAAGCCCGACGCAACCGAGCAGACCGAGCCGGACACACCCTAGGGGCCCGACAGCAGCCCACGCTCAAGAACCGAGCAAGCCGATCACGCCGCACACCACGGGTCTGAAAGCAGCGCGCACGGAGGGACTGGACAGGGCCATCAGGACGCACCCATGGGTCCGCACACGACCTTGGGCCTAGCCTCCGCGCAAACCAAGCCTTCTTTGGGGTTTAGGGGCCACGAATCCTTTTAGGACAAGGATCAACAGTAGCACATGCTTAGGAACCGAGCAGATCAAGCCCGACACAACCGAGCAGACCGAGCCGGACACACCCTAGGGGCTCGACACCAGCCCACGCTCAAGAACCGAGCAAGCTGATCACGCCGCACACCACGGGTCCGACAGCAGCGCGCACGGAGGGACTGGACAGGGCCAGCAGGACGCACCCATGGGTCCGCACACGACCTTGGGCCTAGCCTTCGCGCAAACCAAGCCTTCTTTGGGGTTTAGGGGCCACGAATCCTTTTCGGACAAGGATCAGCAGCAGCACATGCTCAGGAACCGAGCAGATCAAGCCCGACGCAACCGAGCAGACCGAGCCGGACACACCCTAGGGGCCCGACAGCAGCCCACGCTCAAGAACCGAGCAAGCCGATCACGCCGCACACCACGGGTCCGACAGCAGCGCGCACGGAGGGACTGGACAGGGCCAGCAGGACGCACCCATGGGTCCGCACACGACCTTGGGCCTAGCCTCCGCGCAAACCAAGCCTTCTTTGGGGTTTAGGGGCCACGAATCCTTTTAGGACAAGGATCACTTCTCCTTGAAGGAGTAGGATATTAGCCATCCTAGTTAGAGTAGAATTAGGACATAGAGGGGCTATTTAAAGAGGCTTACCCCCACCTCATTATTTACTTTTTCTTAGGATTTTCGACTTGTTTGGCTTTGTTAGGCAACAACTTTGTTTCTTTCCCTTCAATTAATAAAACTTCCGGGCGTTTGCTCAACTCCTTGTCTCGCATCCTCTTTTCATCTCCCAACATCCCGTTTCTGCATAGATCTAAGCCCTCCGGCTTAGATCGAGCAAGCTTACTTAGGCGCCACAAGCTTTCCAAAGGCTCTTAAGGCCGCATGTCCCGATCCAGGATTTTAAGGACGTGACAAGTGGTATCAGAGCAAGGAATTTGCTCGAGATGGCCAAGAAAGATGAGACTAACGCATCAGCAAAAGTCGTGGAGACCCAAGCCCTCGAAAAAGCTACCGATAAAGGCACCGAGAAAGTTACCGAGAAATCTACCGACAAAGGCGCCGACAAGAAGAGGGCCGCTTCAAAGGATCGATTAACATCACTCGAGGACAAGATAGAACGACTCGAGACCGACGCAAAGGAGACGATAGAGTCCCTCGATGTTGTTAACGACTGACTCGGAGAGTTAGAAGCCAACTTCGTTTCCAAAGATAAAGTCAATAAAGAGGTTCAAAATCTTCTCGACTCAGCATACGAGAAATTGAACCAACGTGATGTTTCCCTTCAAACTGCGATGGAGGCAATGAGAGGAAATTGGTGGGGGAAATCGGAAAGCTCAATGCCGAGCTGTTCCTCTACAAGAATATCGTTTTAACCGGCATGATGGGCAAGACAATTGAAGCCAAGCCCAGGATCGATGCGCCAAAACCGAGGGAGTTCAAAGGGGCAAGGGACGCCCAAGAAGTGGACAACTTTGTTTGGGGGTTGGATCAGTACTTCCAACTCTCGGGCATCGAAGATGAGAGCACAAAGGTAAACATTGCCTCTGTTTACTTGGTTGATGCCGCACTCCTATGGTGGCAACATAGGTGTTCTCAGTCGAGAGATGGAACGATTCCTATCAAAACATGGAAGGAATTCCAGTTTGAGTTCAAAGAACATTTTTATCCAAAGAATGCTCAAGAAGAAGCCTGGGAGAAGCTTCACAAATTAAAGCATGACGGTTTGATCCGAGAATATGTCAACAAGTTCACGAAACTTAGGCTTCAAATCTAGGGTATTAGCGAAGACGACGCCCTCTTTACCTTTACAAATGGTTTACAACGTTGGGAAAAGATGGAATTACATCGAGCCGGGGTCCAAGACCTTTCCAAAGCATTAGACTTGGCCGACTATCTTGCAGGCTTTGAATACAGGAAGTCAGATACCCCAAAACAAAAGCCGAAGCACAAAGGCAACAACGGGAAAGGCAAAGAGGTGTATAACAAGGATGAGACCAAGAAAGCACCTGGCGGAGACTTCAAACTTCGTAAGCCATGGGAGAAAAATAACAATTTTAGTTGCTACAACTGCGGGGGCAATCACATGAAAAGGGATTGCCCACAACTCGAGAAAGCGGCGGCCATCCAAGAAGAGGATGACGAAGAAGTTGGAGAAGAAGTCCCTAAACTTGGTTCCATCATCAGCTCCATGGAAGTTAAGAAAGGTTCGAAGAAAAAGGGTTTGATGTTCGTGGACATCAACATGGCAGGCCAAAAGATGAGCGCATTGGTGGACATCGGGGCCTCAGACTTGTTTCTATCAGAATAAGCTGCCAAGAAGCTTGGCCTTCGCATCGAGAAGGCAGACGGGTTTATCAAAACCGTAAATTCAAAAGAGACTCCAATTGTCGGGGTAGCAAGAGGAGTGAAACTTAGCATTGGCGACTGGTCCGGCAAAGAGTCAATCAAGGTGATTCCCCTTGACGATTTTGATGTAGTAATGGGCCTTAGCTTCCTCGATCGGATTAATGCATTCCTCATGTCGTTCGCAAACTGCTTGTGCATACTCGACCCAACTCGTCGATGTATGGTCCCACTGAGTCGACAGTTGGGAGTTAAGGCCAACATAGTGTTGGCCATTCAATTCAATAAATGAATGCATAAGAAAGAACCAGCATTCTTAGCGGCATTGGTACATGACGAGGCACCCCCAACCAAGAGGGTCCCAACCGAGGTAAGACAAATCCTAGCCAAATTCCAAGATGTAATGCCCTCAGAGTTGCCCAAAACTCTTCCACCAAAGCGAAAAGTCGACCATAAGATCGAGCTCATACCAAATGTCGTGCCACTAGCTCGAGCCCCTTACCGGATGGCCCCGCCCGAGCTTGAAGAGCTACGCAGACAATTGAAGGAACTCTTCGATGCCGGATATATTCAGCCATCCAAGACGCTCTACGGAGCACCGGTACTCTTTCAAAAGAAACATGATGGAACGCTTTGAATGTGCATTGACTATCGAGCTTTGAACAAGCTCACCGTGAAGAACAAGTACCTGATACCCTTGATAGCCGACTTGTTCAATCAACTTAGGGATGCAAGATGGTTCACCAAGTTAGATTTGCGATCTGGTTACTATCAAGTAAGAATTGCCGAAGGCGACGAACCAAAGACAGCTTGCGTAACACGCTACGGGTCGTATGAATACCTTGTGATGCCTTTCGGCCTCACGAATGCTCTCGCCACATTCTGCACCCTCATGAACAAGGTACTACAACCCTTCCTTGACCAGTTCGTTGTAGTTTACCTCGATGATATCGTAATCTATAGCAAGACTATCGGGAAGCATGTTAAACACCTACGGAAAGTGTTCGAAGCATTGCGGCAAAATCAGCTATACGTCAAAGAGGAGAAGTGCTCATTCGCACAAGAGGAAGTACCGTTCCTCGGCCACATCATAGGAGGCAAAAAAATCCGAATGGATAAGGCCCAGATTCAAACAATAATTGATTGGGAGCCACCAACCAAAGTAACGGAATTGAGATCCTTCTTAGGGTTAGCCAACTACTATCGAAAGTTCGTCAAAAACTACTCAAAAATCGCCAATCCCTTGACCGAGCTATTGAAGAAGGACAAGATGTGGGATTGGAACCAATGCCGCCAACAAGCATTCGAAGACTTAAAACATGTCATGGCAAGTGAGTCGGTGCTGGCATTGTCGAATCATACCAAACCCTTTGAAGTTTATACGGATGCATCGAACACAGCCATCGAAGGGGTCATGATGCAAGAGGGACATCCAATTGCATATGAAAGCCAAAAGCTAAATGACATCGAGAGGAGATACTCGGTTCATGAGAAGGAGATGATTGCGGTGGTACATTGTTTGCGGACTTGGCGACACCATATACTAGGGTCCAAGTTCGTGGTCTATACAGACAACGTTGCCAACAATTATTTCCTTACCCAAAAGAAGTTATCTCCCAAACAAGCCCGTTGGCAAGAATTTCTGGCAGAATTTGATTTTGACATGGAGTATAAGCCAGGAAAAGTCAACTTAGTCGATGATGCCTTAAGCCGAAGGTACAACATAGAGTTTGTTAGGTTGCCCGAAGGACAATTGCTATAACACATCAAGGAAGGACTAGCACGCGATCCGACAACCAAAATGCTCATCGACTTTGCCAAGGAAGGCAAAACCCGAAGGTTTTGGCTCGAAGAAGACATGCTTTACACACGGGGACATCGTCTCTACGTACCTCAGTTCGAGGAACTACGCAAGGAAATCATGAAGGAGTGCCATGATTCCAAGTGGGCTGGACACCCAGGAATGAACCGAACCCTAGCCCTGATTACTGAAATCTACTATTGGCCCCGCATGCGCGAAGATATAGAAACATATGTGAAGACTTGCCTTGTGTACCAACAAGACAAGATCGAGACAAAGAAACCCGCTAGGCTATTACAACCATTGCCCATCCCCGAACGTCCATGGGAAAGTGTATCCATGGATTTCATAGTCGGCTTGCCCAACACCGACGGTCTGTCCAGCATTATAGTAGTTGTTGATAGGTTTTCCAAATACAAGACATTTATTCCGGCATCAAAAGTGTGCCCTGTCGAGGAGGCAACCCGCCTCTTCCTCAAACACGTTGTGAAGTATTGGGGATTACCAAAGACAATCATCAGCGATCGGGACACGCAGTTCACAGGGAGATTATGGACTGAATTATTCAAACTCATGAGATCAAGTTTAAACTTTTCGACGAGCGTCCACCCCCAAACCGGCGGACAAACTGAACGTGTGAATGACCTATTGAAGATATATTTGAGGCATTACGTGAGTATCACACAACGTAATTGGCCAAAGCTACTAGACGTGACCCAGTTCTCCTACAACTTACAACAAAGTGAGGCGAACAACCAAAGTCCTTTCGAAATCGCGACGGGGCAGCAGCCACTAACACCCAACACGGTCGCAACCAAGTACGAGGGGCCCAATCCAGCAGCACACAAGTTCACGACGGAGTGGCAAGAACACCATGAACTAGCCCGAGCTTGTCTACACAAGGCGGGAAAACGAGCCAAAAAGTGGGCAGATACAAAACGCAAGGACGTAAGCTTTCAAGTTAGAGACTTAGTTCTTGCAAAGCTAACCGGGATCTTACGCAACCCAACAGTGCACAAGGGACTTGTGCGGAGATACGAGAGACCGTTCAAAGTTGTGAAACGAGTAGGTACTATGGCCTACCAATTAGAACTACCCACAACCATCCGAGCTCATCCGGTATTCCACGTAAGTTTACTCAAGCCTTTCCATCAAGATAAGTCAGACCCGGAACGAGTCATGTCACACCGAGAACCCGTCAGAGTGAAAGTCTCTTATGAGAATGAAATTCGGGACATCCAAGCGGAAAGGTCCGTTCGACGAGTGGGCCATCCACCGAGACACGAGTATTTCGTCCTTTGGAAAGGACTTCCTGACAGTGAAGGAAGTTGGGAACCAACCTTGGATCTATGGCAGTTTAAGAACCAAATAAGCCGATATCACCTTAGCCGAGCGATGAGGGCGTCGCTTAAACCAGTGGGGGAGAATGTCACGGACCGCACCCTAGGGTCCGATCCCACAGCCCACCAGAGGGCCGACAACAGCACATGCCTAGGAAATGAGTAGACCAAGCCCGACGCAACCGAGCAGACCGAGCCCGACGCACCCCAATGGCCCGACAACAGCCCACGCTCAAGAACCGAGCAACCCGATCACGCCTCACACCACGGGCCCGAGCATGCCGATCACGCCGCACACCACAGGTCCGGCAGCAGTGCGCGCGGAGGGACTGGATAGGGCCAGCAGGACGCACCCACGGGTCCGCACACGACCTTGGGCTTGGCCTCCGCGCAAACCAAGCATTCCTTGAGGTTTAGAGGCCACGAATCCTTTTATGATAAGGATCACTTATCCTTGAAGGAGTAGGGTATTAGCCATCCTAGTTAGAGTAGGATTAGGACATAGAGGGGCTATTTAAAGAGGCTTACCCCCACCTCATTATTTACTTTTTCTTAGGATTTTCGACTTGTTTGGCTTTGTTAGGCAACAACTTTGTTTTTTTCCCTTCAATTAATAAAATTTCTGGGCGTTTGCTCAACTCCTTGTCTCGCATCCTCTTTTCATCTCGCAACATCCCGTTTCCGCATAGATCTAAGCCCTCTGGCTTAGATCGAGCATGCTTACTTAAGCGTCACAAGCTTCCCAAAGGCTCCTAAGACCGCACATCCTGATCCAGGATTTTAAGGACGTGAAAATAACTAATAAATCTATTAATAAGAGATCCACTAATTGTCCTAGTGGCTAAGTATGCCCATCTTATCTTATTTTGTATGGGTTTAAATGTCGGCATGAGAATGTAATATCTCACTATTTAACCAAAATAAACATATTAATAAGAAATTATGAATTTCTTTATAATATAATTAATTTATTAAATTTATAAAAACTAGAATTTACCACACCTGGATAAAATAACTATTTTAAATAAATTTATATTCAAAAAATATATTAAAAATAGTTTTTAAAATTAATATATTTTTTTATTAATAAGAGGGGTAACAACACATGCCTCGTTAAAAACCCCCCTAATCCTAGATGGGGGAAAAGAGTACATGTGTTGTTACGTACATGTCATTATAAGAAAAAACGAGCAAAAAGGCTAAACCAACAAATTCTTATCGGCTAAAACCAAATCCACCACTTCTGGGGGGGACAGAGCCATGTTTTCCACCAAAAGACCAATCAAAAGCCAGCGACGCCATTTTATCAGCAACCGTATTAGAATCCCAAGGAACATAACAAACAGACAAATCCCAATCACGCTCCCTAATCTCTGTGATCCGACTAATTAAACCATGCCCACACATCACGCCCTTCTTACCATTCAACATATCCGCCACCGTAGAATTATCCATCTCAAAATCCACTGAGTGACAACCAAGCTCCCATGCATGCTTAAGGACCTCATAAGCTGCCCAAAGTTCGCACAAGAGAATCGAACAACGGCCGACACACCTCTCAAAACCAAAGATCCAACTTCTCGTGTCATCACGAATAGCGCCACCAATCGCCGCCACCTGTAACGGCCTCCTAACCGAGCCATCCGCATTAACTTTAACCCTCCCCCTCGATGGGCATTGCCACTGTGTCGAAACAGTACCACGCCTGGTACCACCACCTCCCCGACTAGCCGCAACCGCAGCAGCTGTAACACAGTCCGTCCGCAGACGAACGACAACGGCCACCAGATCACGCGAACCTGCTGCAGTATCTCCCAGCACTTTGTTACACCGCTCCTTCCAGACCATCCAAAGAACGGCAGCAAACAGAATGGGCCAGTCGACATCCGTCGACCACCCCTGCACCTTCCCTGCAACATTCCCCCAGAACCAATTCTCAAAAGGCAAATCCCGAAACTCCTGCAACCGAGACGGGATAATGAGCTTCGACCACTGCTCCCACGCCCGTGGACACGAGTGCAAAACATGTTCCAGGTCCTCCGCGACTCCTGCACACACACTACAATAAACACTCGATGTCAAATGTCATCTACCCATCTCAACGATCGTCAAGATTTTTCCATGCGCCACCAACCACAGAAAAGTCTTAATGCGTTGGGGTACTTTGAGCTTCCAAATGCGCAACCATCTATTCCGAATGTCCGGCACCTCCCTACTACCCAGCGCCCTATATGCCGATGCTGTAGAAAAACTTCTCGACGGCTCCCATTTCCAAGCCACCCGATCCGAACCCAAGGCAGCGTGCGGATGAGTGACTGCACGAATCTGATGAAGCATTGTATCCGGCAAAACACCCGATAGCTTCCCCCAATCCCACTCTCTGTTTGCGTCAATCCAAGCTGCTACCGGTGAATTTTGGGGCGTGTTGCCAACAGTACACCGCTCAGCCAAAACGCCCGCACCATCTAACCACTGGTCATACCAGAAATTGGTGTTCCAACCATCGCGAATATTCCAACAGATTCCGCTACGAACATTATCTCATATTTGGCTCAAACCTCTCCACAGGCGAGAACAACCAACCCGATAAATACACTGGGGAATAGGAGCTTCCCACTTATATTTATGGCGAAGCACTTGTACCCAGAGCTTATTCTGATCACTAATTAATCGGTACCTAACCTTCATGAGAAGCGCTTGATTTTGACGCTCAAGATGACGCAATCCAAGACCGCCCTCTTGAACCTCCGATGAAATAATATTCCATCGCACCAGCGGAATCCCCTTAGAGCCACTAGAGGAGCCCCAGATAAAACGACGGATAATGCGTTCCATAGCCATACAGATACCTTTCGGAAGCCAAGCTGTTTGCATAACATATGTGGGTATAGCCTGAAGAACCGCCTTCGCCAATGTGATACGCCCAGCTAAAGATAGAGTGCGCGCCGCCCAACCAGTTAATCTGCTCTAAATTTTATCAATGAGGAATCTGTACGTAGCAGATGTGACGTGCTTATGCAATAAAGGAACCCCGAGATACATGCCCAAATCCTCAACAAGTTGAAAGCCCCCAATTCCTGCCAAGGCGATACCCCTTTCCGTACTCAAATTCCTAGAAAAGCACACAGTGGTCTTAGCTGTACTCACCCGATGCCCCGAACACGCACAAAACATGGATAAAATCTCATTCACCAACCGCATCTGATCCATGTTTGCTTCCGCAAAAAGAACCAGATCATCTGCAAAGAAAAGGTGGGATATGCCAGGCCCACGCTTAGACAGAGCAATACTTTTCCACCTCCCCGCATCAACCATCCTATTAATCGCATGGGAAAGCCATTCCATACACAGCACGAACATGTACGGGGATAGGGGGTCACCTTGACGGATACCGCGCGACGGCCGAAAGCTAGGTGTAAGGTCTCCATTCATAGTAATCCGAGTCTGCACAGAGCTAACACAAAGCATAACCCAATTCACAAACCTCGCCGGCAGGCCAATTTCGATCAGAGTGGACTCAATGAAACCCCATTCTAAGCGATCATACGCTTTCTCTAGATCCACCTTGACCGCCATCCAAGCTTTTTCCCCAATCTTCTTTGCCATTGAATGAATAATTTCCTGAGCCAAAATGATATTATCAGTAATTTGACGACCAGGGACAAAGCTCACCTGGTTTTGACTCACCAAATCAGATAACAGCGGTTTAAGTCTACTAACCAGAATCTTTGTAATAACTTTATAAAGAACAGTACAAAGACTAATGGGACGGTATTGACTTATCTTAGTCGGAGTCTGAACCTTCGGGATAAGTACCAAAAGCGTCTGGTTCGCATCTTCAGGGATATGTCCTTGTTCAAAAAAATCAACCACAAACCGAAATACTGATTCACCCACAGTACTCCAATTCTTTTGGAAGAAAGTAGCTTGAAAGCCATCAGCACCCGGAGCCTTGAGAGGATTCATACTAAAGACAACCTCAGTGACCTCTTCAAATGTCACCTTCCGTATCAACACATACATATCGCCCCTATGAACCCGCAGAAACCCATTCGAAACCAGCCCGGGCGGTTCCCGGCACGGCTCCGACGTGAAAAGGGAAGAGAAGTATTCGACGGCATGATTCTGCAACACCATCGGATCATCACACCAAGCACCATTATCCAACCGAAGCATCCTACTCGAATTTTTCCGGCGACGGTTCAAAGTCTTCGCATGGAAATATTTTGTGTTCCGATCCCCCTGTGCGATCCACTGACTGCGAGATTTCTGAAACCAAAGACTCTCTTCTTGTTTAAGGACCTCAGACAATTCCTCTTTTAAACTCCTCTCTAACTCCACGAGAAACGGCGTTTGATGCCGTTCAATGGCTATCTCCACCCCTCGGATACGGGCTAACAACTGCTTTTTCCTTTGTCCGATATGCCCAAAAACCTCTCTGTTCCACCGCCTGCTACTGATCTGAAATCTAGCTAGATTTTCAAACACCGCACTCTCCTTATTCCAACTCTCATTCAACAACGATGCAAACTCCGGATGCTCATTCCATGCTGCGACAAATCTAAACGGTCGAGACCCTTGGTTCCCTTGCAAACAATCAGTAGACAATAGGATTGGTCTATGATCCGAGCCCAGGCGTTGAAGATGGAAAACTTCCGAAAGGGGAAAAGCAGTATACCAAGCACTAGAACAAATCCATCTATCCAGCCGTTGACTAAGGTCCCCCCGTTTCCAAGTAAAACGAGGTCCATTAAAACCCATATCGTGCAATCCAGACATGAACATAAAATCACCAAATTGACGGCAGACACCCGTCCTACGTTGTGACCCTTCTTGTCTATCATCTGAGGAATAGATGGCGTTGAAATCCCCACCTAGCACCCATGGGATATCACCGTCCATCTCAAGCGCACGGAGCTGGTCCCAAAGAAGCCGCCTACCACTCTGGTTAGGGCTCACATAAACAAAAGTAAGGAAAAACTAGCATTTGAATCCGAATCCCTACACCATCCATGAACAAACTGATTCGATACAGCCAACACATCAAAATGAATTTTATTTCTCCAAAGCACCCAAATACCACCAGATAAACCATTAGCTTCAACCCTGTAAGAAAAGTCATAACCAGCGCGACAAATAAAAGCATCCGCCGCAGCACCACTGATACGTGGCTCAACAATAGCAAACATATCCGGACAATGCAATCTATCCACCACTTGAAAATAACGGTTAAAATCAAGGCCAAGAGCGCCTTGAGCATTCCAAACAATAAACTTAACCATAATAAAAGATAGAGGAAACATAGAGAATCATTGAGGCATACCCGACGACAGCCTCTCAAACGTTTCATTCCTGATCCACTGGACTGAGTCCCTACTCTCACCTCTATCGACCCGACTGTCCTTCTTAGGATGATGATCAACCTTTTTCACCACTGTTAAAGACTTTGAAAATTCATTTGCCCAATCCCTTACCGCCACTTGTGATAAAGCGGAACTGTCAGACTTCCTCGCTTTAATCCCCTTTAACGTCATTCCCTTAGGGGCTAGTTTATTTCGACTAGCACCTTTACTCCCACACCCACGGTTGCCCCCATTAATATGTCGGCCATTCAAATCTTTTAACGGTTGCCACCCACCTTCATCCACCACTCTTACCGCCGTATGGTTCGCGGAAGGAAGCGATGAGTTTTCTACAATGACCACATCGGCCGAAGCTACCAACCCTTCCTCCATCTCACCAACATCAACATCTCCCATATCGACGTGCGCGCTCCGCCCATCAATCTCCGCGTGCTGTAGCACGTTGTCAACCCCAGCCACTAAGCTCGAACTAGCCTCTTTAGATGTCTGCTTCCCCAGCCCATCATCCGACGCACCTATGTCCAAATTGCCTTTTTCAGCAACCACCTTCTCCCTACGATCCTTACTACTCGATCCATTGTGATCCATTTCTCTAGCACCCATCGCAGCCATCATGTTCTTATCCCCATCATCCACGACAAGTGGACTGAAACGCGATCCCTGCTGCTGCCTAGGCGCTGTCCGCACAGGTGCCTTATCCTTCGCCACAGGTGGCCGACGCCGACGGCTAGGAGCCTGCATCCACGGACCAAAGCGGTCTGATTTTTCCGGGGCAACATTCTCTACAACCTTAGCCTTCCCCTTATTTGCCGTTGAAGTCGGACAACCTTCCTTCAAGTGCCCATACTTGCCACAATCAAAACAAATATGAGATAATCCTTCATACTCAATTAATTGATGTCGTCCATCGATGATAATAGCCGGGATCAACGGTTTCTCTAAATCCACAACCACGGCAAGGCGAGCAAACTTCCCCCGTGAGCCTTCCGTTGTATTAAAATCCACACGAATCACCTCCCCAAGGATCCCGACAATGGCCTCAAACATACTACGCGAATAGTATCTATAGGGTAATCCCGGAAGCCGCAACCATACCAACAACTTCCTAGGGTAATCAATTGCCGTAGAAAACTCCCGAGACCACGGTTGGACCGTGAGATAACTACCATAAATCATCCATGGCCCCCCGATAAGACACGTTCATAATCCACATCCATCGCAAACCTCACTAAGAAATACTCATTATCAAGATCAATAATGTTAATTTCACCTACCGGTTTCCACATCGCATGCACTCTATTGTGAAGCGCCCGATACCCGATTGGTCTTCCCAAAAGTCTCACAACCAAGGATTTCGCCAATTTCTCATCAATGATACGATGAACTCTCTCGGAAAATTTGATCTCCGGAATCTCACCCACGTTTCCAATGACCACATCCTCGGCTTCAAGGTCAACGTCCAAATCACATATGAAATTATCCTTTTGTCCCTCCGATCGTTGCCCAATAACCATATCACAGAAAGACAATTTCCCCTTCGCGTTATCGATCGGCCCTCCTACTTCCGATGTCCTAATCTCCGAACCACTATTTGCTCCATCTGAGCCACCATTCACTGGAGGCGATGGCTCCACTTCCATTTGATGCTCCGCCACGCTGTGATCACTATCAGGGAGGTTATCACCGGCCACAACCACATCAGCAGCCGTATCCGAGACTTGATCCTGCTGATCAGGGGGCCGTCCAGCCGGCGCCAAACCGCAGCCCTGCCCGTTAAATTAATATATTTTAATAGATGGTTACTATTAAAATTAAAATCCTTAAATACCTTTAATTGTATTTTATATTTTTTTATTTTTATCAGCACAAGTATAATTTATTAATGAAAACCAAACAATAACGAATATCCACATATGCCTCGTTAAAAATCTCTCTAACCCTAAAGTGTAGGAAAAGAGCACCTATACGAATATGAAATATGGACAACACCCATATACCACAAAAACACCAAGCAACAAGAGCATAATGTCAAGGGGCCAGAGTCTTGGCTCAGGGACATCTCCCCTGTGCGGCACCTCAAGGCTCTCACACGCCCAAGGTTCAGCCTTTTCCATTCCGATGCTTACTGGTTTCGCCCTCCCATGGGCTCATCAGGGAAGCGGGGACAGCTCCCGACCAATGTGGTGCCTAACCAGCACGCCCGTCCCAGGACTGGACGGCTGTACGGCACGTACTACACCCTTATTGCTATCCCGCATCCTGCATTAAGCACAACCAGCAAGCATCTCGTCATGGTCTCGCCTATCACGCGAACGGACCGTGACAATCTCCCTCACTCAATTCATGCACGCCCTCATGCATGGGGAGAAAACGCTTTCCCTCTTCTATGAGGAATTAGCCCAGATCTCGTGTGCAATTCTTTGCCTGCTCGCCCTCTTCACTAAGGCTCCAATACATGCGGCTACGAGTGCTTGGCGAACTTTCGCTGCGGCTTCCTGCCTACCCGACCTCGTCTCAATCTCTTTATAGAGGACCCACTCGCGAACACCCCCTCTCATTAGAGTGTGAGGCACATACTCGTCCACTTGACTCGCTCCGCAGCACAAGGAGCGCTTGGTAAGCTCACAACTAGCACACAATTCTGCTCTGATACCATCTGTCATGGGGTCAGAGTCTTGGTGCAGGGACATCTCCCCCGTGCAGCACCTCAGGGCTCCCACACGCCCGAGGTTCAGCCTTTTCCATTCCGATGCTTACTGGTTTCGCCCTCCCATGGACTCATCAGGGAAGCGGGGACAGCTCCCGACCAGTGTGGTGCCTAACCAGCACGCCCGTCCCAGGACTAGACGGTTGTACGGCACGTACTACACCCTTATTGCTATCCCACATCCTGCATTAAGCACAACCAGCAAGCATCTCGTCACGGTCTCGCCTATCACGCGAACGGACCATGACAATAAGCAACAACAGCTCATGACCCTAACATAACGATACCCAATCGCACCACCCCTCATCCAAATGCGATCCCCACACTAGCGCTACCAGCCAAGAGCTCACACACAACACCACACTGCTCGAGAAACACCAACACAGCCCCACAACCCGTGAATCACAGGCAAGCACGAAACACCACTGGCCTAGACATTCCCTCGTTCGCCAATGCATCTGCTTGAGTGTTGGCCTCACGTAAAACATGATAAAACCAATATTCAGCAAAACAACACATAAGGAGTCGATAGAAACAAACACATCCCAAAGCTTCCAAGGCCTTCTCCGAGAGTGCAACACCCATCCGATAGCAATGCACGAATTCGATTCAATCGCCACACAACAATTCGCCCAAACAAAATCCACCACCATCAACAAAGCGAACTCAATTGCTCGCAACTCAGCCACATTTGAATCTAAAACTCCCAAGGGACCCGAAAACAAAGCAATAATTTTCCCTGTCTCGTCATGAAGAACACTGCCAAATTCCGTAGAGCCTAACTTTCCTTTAGCCGAGCCATCAACATTGAACTTAAATGTGTCACAAGACGACACTTCCCAACAAACACCAATATGAGGGTTCCTAACAAAAAAAGCACCAACACACTCACAAAGACATCACCACCACATAGCCTCACACACATTGAGGCCCTCATTCGAAGCTTTAACCCAAACGAAGGTGTGAAGCTTAATCATAAAACATAATTTTGCTATCGGCACCCGCTTCTTGTTAAAAAATAGATCATTACGCGCGAGCCACAAAGACCAAAGTAACGTTGCGATATTCGAGATCCACCACTTCCTCCTCACTCTCGAGAAAGAACACATGCAATCACACAATAGAAAATCAGATAACGTTCTCGGTAAAGCCAAATGTATACCCCACCATTGCAAGAACCATTCCCAAACCATTCGAGCAGTAACACAAGAATATAAAATATGATTGGCATCCTCGTCCAACAAACCACACCACACGCACAAGCCTTGGTCCGCAGCCAAAGGAATCCCATGATGACGTAAAAATTTGTAGGTAGGCAACATATCCAATCAAACAAACCACAAGAATGCTTGAATCTTCGGCAGCACTAAAACTTTCCCGACGATGAATTCCCCAATAGATGCGTCACCCGCCTTGTGAAAAAACAACAAAGCAGACAACGCTCAAACGGAAAACGAACCATGCTCATCAGGCTTCCAAACTAGAGTATCACACACCACGTGACGAAAATCAATCGAACTCAAGAGGGAACACATATCCTTAAGCTGCCGGAACTCAAACACATGTAGCTCACGACGAAAGAATCCAAACCAGCTCTCATGCAAAAATACTCCATCAACAGAGTAATCAACAACCATAGCTAGCTTATTACGCGCAATAGAAAAAATACGAAGGAAAATATCCTTTAATGGTTGTTCGGCACACCACGGTTCTAGCCAAAACAACACCCTTTCCCCACACCCCACCTTCCAAGTGAAAGACGACAAAACCATGTGTGGTACAACATTTTCACTCGTCGCCGTAGTGACAATTTGTTTTCATATGACAGACATCAAGTTCCTGCGAGTTGTGTTGAAACCCCATTTTTGTGCATTCTCGCCATACTTAGCGACAATAACATAACGCCACAGCGATGTAGGGTCGTGAGCATATCACCAAAACCACTTCCAGAGTAACGCTAGATTTCGAGCTTGTAAATTAGCCACCCCAAACCACCAAGATGATGAGGCCTACAAACAACCTCGCAACTAACACGACTCATTTTACGATATAACTCCACACCACCTCATAAGAAAGCTCTACGAATTTTATCAATAGCCGCAAGCACCCCTTTCGGAACCAAAAAAAATCCCCTATAATAAATAGGTAAAAAAAACCGAATTTACCATAGTGACTCACGCAGCAAACGAAAGCGTTACCTTCTTGACACCAATAAATTGTATGAAAAATTCTTGACACCGATTTTAATGAAAACATAAAAAGAAATAGAAACTGTAAAATATCGAAGCAAATAAAAAAGAGAACTGTAAAATAGATACAACATGAACTGTTTACAAAATTTTAAAAATTATTTAAGTAAATTCAATTGAGCAACCTAGGACAATTATCCCTTTGAGGCTTCGACAATTACAAAACAACAATGAGGTGATCTTTATCCATTAATAGATATCTAATTTCTAAAGACTAAAAGTTCATTGATTAAGAAAAATAACCATGTAAAAAATTAATTAATTAATTGTGAGAAATTACTTTAATTAAGGTAAAACTTTACTAAAAAAATGGACGTTTGTTCCGGTCCTTTATTCTGTTAAGAAAATAAATTATGATAATTAAAATAAATTGTATTTAATATTAGCATGTTATTTATTTATTATCTGAAATTAAAATTTATTAGTAATTATACAATTCATTTTGAATGTAACAGTTTCTAAGCATATGTTATTTTAAATTTAATTAATTAAATATATTATTGAAAATTTTGTAAATTCTTGTTTATTAGTAAGTTTATTAAAAATACTGTTTTTATTTATGAAATTTTTAGTTTAACTTGTTAAATTAAGTAGATTTATATTTTTTTTGTTTTCAAAGCAAAAAATAAAATTAAATCTATAAAGTAAATTGACACATAAATCTGTTACTTCTTCACTGAGTTGCACTGCAAAAAGCTTTAGAGACAAGACCCGGGAGTTAAGGTTTCATGGAAAATTATTCTCTCTCAAATGTCTGAAATTCCTAAGAATCAGAAGGAGAAGGCAACTTAATGACTGAATTTATTTGACACTAAATCTGTAATCTTTTGCCTTGCCTTATTTGATTCTTTTAGTCTTTTTGAAACCTCGTAAAGATTTTGTAATGTGCATGGCTGGTTCAAACAAGGAAATAATTGCCCAATATGGAGAGTAGTGCACAAAAACAGAAACAATATGTGTAGACAGAATATACCTTCCCTTCATGGTTGTCTAAGTAATTCTGATGGCACAATGACAGGGTTTGAAAATGAGATTTTTTTTAAAGTGTTTTGGAGACCGAAGATATATTGGTAGGGAAAAGAGAAAAGGGTGTTTAAAATAAGGGAGAAGCAGATGCCTTCAACTTGGTTAATTAGTCTGAAGAAATCCGTTAACTGTAAACCAGAGTTGTCCGATGTGAGGGAACCTGAAGGCAGAACCGAGTCAACAAGAAACAAATGTTTATCTTGTTCATGTTGTTCAAGATCCCCATCAAGTTTGAGAGATGTCTCTCACGGAAGCAAGAGACACACGGACAAGGCGCCGATTGGCAGTGGCAGCCCGATATCTATTGCGAGCACGGAAATTCTCAATCCGATTACCCATCAAACAATTTTCACAGACTCCAAATGTGTTCTGGAGATTAAAACTCGGGGTTCTCGCAAAGGGAGTTCAACTTTTGTAGGAACACTTAGCCCTGGTACACCCGGACCTGGTGGAGACCGCTTTATGGAGTCAGCTTACACTTACAGTGGCTCAAGGTCGAGGGGTCCTTCCAATTTGGGAAGTGGCCGTGCCATCTCTTCCAAGCATAGGAGATCCCTTGATTTAGGGTCCCATGGCTATGTTTGCCAGAAATGTGGTGAACATTTTACAAAGTTGGAAGCCATAGAATCACACCATCTGTCCAGGCATGCTGGTAATGTTCATTACTCGTAGTTTTCCTCTGATATAGTCACAAAGCCTGAATATCTATAATACAAAACTGATAGAAATTTCCTGAAATTTAAGGGTATAGATTCCTTGTATGACTTTGATTAGGGTAGCATTTAAAACAGTTAGAGTATATTTTAATTTCCTAAGGTTTTTATATTGATTAAGTAGTTGTGGTTATTGAAAAACCTGACAATCATCTCACATGTACAGTCACCGCACTTTGTGAAGGAGACTCCTCCAAGAAAATTGTTGAATTAATTTGCCAGACAGGTTTTTCCCATTCTGAAAATGAATTTGGTGAAATGGAAAGGATATTGAAGATTCACAACATGCAAAAAACTCTTGCGTCCTTCGAAGATTATAGAGAAATGGTAAAGCTCAAGGCAAATAAACTATCCAAGAAACATCCACGTTGCCTGGCTGATGGGAATGAGCTTTTGAGGTTCTATGGCACTACTATTGCATGCTCTCTTGGCATGGAAAACACTCCAAACCTCTGCACATTGGAGAAATGTGGTGTCTGTCAAATTCTAAGACATGGGTTTTTCAGCAAGAAGCAACCCAATGGAAGCTGGGGTGTTTTTACTTCTTCCACAAGTAAAAGAGCTATGGACTGTATTGAAAATGATGGTCTAAACAAAGCTCTGGTTGTGTGCAGGGTAATTGCCGGTAGGGTTCTTAAACCTTTAGAAAGTTTACAGGGAATGGAAGCTCAACCAAACTTTGATTCACTGGCTGGAAAAGCTGATTGCCATTCAAATATCGAGGAACTCTATTCACTAAATCCTAGAGCTCTCCTCCCTTGCTTTGTAGTAGTCATCTGCAAAAAGTAATTGCGCATTCAGATATTCAAAACCTCAAATTTGAACTTTGGAACATACTTGGCTCATCAAACATATTGTCTATAAGACTATATACATTGTGGCCTAATTTCTTTCTTCAACCTTCTTTGTTTGTGACTATTCATTCCTTCAACTTTTTGGTGTCGGATAAGTCAGTTTGGCCATCAACCGATGCTGCTATTCCAGTAGTCCTCATTGCTTGTTTCTTTTTCAGATGAAATATATAAATCTGATGCCCTATTTGATAAAAGAATTTGCTTACAAAAAGTGGGTGCATGTGGCTTTATACCCCAAAAGGCTAATTCTCCCCGTTTTTATTCTGGTGCAAGCAAGCATGTAGCTTGTAAGGTGTACAACTAAACTGGTGATGCAAATTATGTTAAAAGAAGAAGAAAAAGTAACTCGTGCCTTGTCTGATTACTGTGACATGAGCAGTACACCACCTAACCAGGGAAGAAAGTTAGATCGCGGATGAGGAATTTCTTGGTAGCTGTTGACTGAGCTACCCGTTTTGCCTTCTACTTTTGCATTTTTCAGGTTGCAGTAATGTTGTCAGACACTAAATTCCACCTATATTTGGGTACTATGAATGTCCAACGTATTTCTCAGCAAATGGGCATATTTGTTTTAGAAAAAAAGGTTCAGACTTTTAAGTCGTTGGTATGCACGAGGCCACATGCTCACCTAATATCTAGTCTCACTTGGACCCAAAGATCAACGTGCGTATTTAAGCCGAAGCTCATTCCACCATGGTAAACTGAAAAAGAGTAACTGATAGGGAGAGTTAAAAGAACAAAAAGAAGAGTAGAAACCCAGTGAACAAAACACAAACTAAGACATAGAAGCATGGCCAGCCAGATGGTAGGTACAAAGACAGCTTGTGTCGTGGGTGGCACTGGATTCGTAGCATCCTTGCTGGTCAAGTTGTTGCTTCAGAAGGGTTACGCTGTTAACACTACAGTCAGGGACCCTGGTTAGATCTTCATTTATGTTTTTCTTTTCACTTGGATTGCTTACGTAAGAGGAAGTTTTTAGTACAAATGAAGAAAACAAAAGGAAAGTTTTTAGTACTACGTGGCTAATACTTATTACTAGATTACAACTATATAAGACATTGTTTTTATCACACCAAGTAAGCAAAACATATTAATGGGGTTAAACTTAACTTAACGTAGACAACCAGAAGAAGATCCCTCACCTTGTAACACTGCAAAAGTTGGGAGACTTGAAAATCTTTGAGGCAGATTTAACTGACGAAGGCAGCTTTGATGCCCCCGTTGCCGGTTGTGACCTTGTCTTCCAAGTTGCAACACCCGTTAATTTTGCTTCTCAAGATCCAGAGGTATAACCTTAAACACCACTAAACTGTTTTTTCATTGATGCTTTAATGACAAGGTCGCTTTTTATTATTATTTAAGAATGACATGATAAAACCGGCCATCCAAGGAGTGCTGAACGTTTTGAAAGCTAGTGCCAGAGCAAAAACTGTTAAACGTGTGGTCTTGACATCGTCAGCTGCGGCTGTGTCGATCAATACATTAAATGGGAAAGATGTGGTGTTGACGGAGAAAGACTGGACCGATACCGAGTTCTTATCATCTGCAAAGCCACCAACTTGGGTAACACAATATTAATCTTAGGAACAAGCAAAGGATAGTTGGTGTAACTTGTAAGGTGTATCCATATTGCAGGGGTACCCTGCATCCAAGACGTTGGCCGAAAAGGCAGCTTGGAAATTTGCTGAGGAAAACAACATCCATCTCATTACAGTTATCCCTTCTCTCATGACTGGTCCTTCTCTCACCCCAGATGTTCCCAACAGCATCGGCCTTGCTACGGCTTTGATTTCAGGTATTAAATCAGAAACTAATGTTATGGCTTTGATTTCAGGTATTAAATCAGAAACTAATGTTATGGCTTTGTAAACAAACAAGTGAAATCTGATGGAATTTAAACATTTTGCAGGCAACGACTTCCTCATAAATGCTTTGAAAGGTATGCAGATGTTGTCGGGTTCGATCTCTATCACGCATGTGGAAGACGTATGTCGAGCGCATGTTTTTCTGGCCGAAAAAGAATCTGCATCGGGTCGATATATATGTTGTGCTGTGAATTCCAGTGTGCCCGAACTTGCTAAGTTCCTCAACAAAAGATACCCCGAGTTCAAAGTCCCTACTGAGTAAGAACCAATACACAAAATTCACTTCTTTGTTGGGATAAATGCGGTTAACATAGTTTGTTTGCAGTTTTGGAGATTTCCCCTCTAAAGCCAAGTTGATAATTTCCTCAGAGAAGCTTATTAATGAAGGATTCAGCTTTAAGTTTGGGATTCAGGAAATCTTCGACCAAACTGTGGAATATTTGAAGGACAAGGGGCTGCTCCTGCTCCACTGAAGTGTTCTCACGCTTCTTCCCCAATGATTGTTGTGCCATTTGGTAGCACCACATCGGAATAACTTCATGCTCTACAAATTAACCAAAAATCCTATCACCAATATCATCTGTTTTAGCCACTGCTATTACTTCTCTATTCTAGCTTTTCCCTAAGCATATATATCAAGCTCCATATTTAAACTATAAAATTTAAAACCCTAAATTTTAAACATTATGGATGTTTAAACATATAGGCAGTGTAATTGAACACGTGTCTCTTAAAATAAACATCCTCCGTATCTGTTTTTCTACTGAGACCACTTGTTGAGATCTTGTCGTTTTAGTTAAGTTGATAAAATTCTAGAATTTTCTATGAAAAATAACGAATTATTACCATTTACACAAAATCAATAATAAATGATCAATACAATTGGGGATAATATCCCATTTGGTACCTTAGTTTAATAAATCTATTCAATGTGGTACCCATAGTTTAAAATGCCCAATGTGGTATGGTCCTTTGACAAAATGTCCAATATAATAATGGCACTTTTAAAATGTTCAATGGGTACATGTATTTTGTCAAAATGTTCAATATAAAAAATGCACTATTATCTTGTGTATTCTTATGGCATATGGGTTAAAAATGTTATAAGTATCATATCTGAATTATTATTTCGTGTATTATTATGATATTTGAATTGATATTGTTAATAAGTGTTAAATCTGCTAATGAAATTTACATGTACTATAATAATACAAAAAATGATATTCAAGTACCACATTGAATATTTTTCTTTCAAAGAATAGGTGTCACACATTTTAAAAGCACATATAACACATTAGATATTTATCAAATGCATATACCACATTAGACATTTTAAAAGTACATGTTTCACATTGAATATTTTATCAAAATTCAAGTATAAATATGTTATTATCCCTATATATAGATAGGAAAATTCTATAACGGGCGTCGCACACCACTAAACATTACTAACGCAATACAGCGCGAACACTAATAATTTTTTTAATAAAAATTAAAAATTGCAAGGACTCAAAATGCAATTATTAATTATTTAAAATAAGATTAAAATTTAGATTAAATTACTTCCATATTTTTGTTTTATATTATTTTTTAATCTTTATTAATTATTAATTTTTAATCTTTATTTAGATTAAATTACTTCCATATCTTTATTGCACAGGACAGGAGTTTCTGTGTTCATCAACTATGTTACAACCATCGACATTGAAAGAAGCTTTCCAGGAGTATGGCAATGTTTTGGATGCTTATATCACCTACCACAATCGTAGGAGATGGAGGATGAAAAGCACCTTTGCGTTTGTTCGATTCTCGAAGCTATGACCGCGGTGGATTTAGCAAACAATACAAGGATGGAAAATTTCAGAGACACCCAAAGATATTCCAAGAAACTTCGTGTATGGGCATGCATCAAAGGTATTCCTTTAGAAGTCTGGAATGAATCTGCGTTAGTCTCAATTGGAAGCCAATGGGGAGAAAGGAATCGTCTAGACGTTGCGAAAATCCTTATTGGGGTCAAATGTTTATCAGCAATTCCACCTTTTGCTTCGATTCAAGTTAATGGAGTCATCTACTATTTGAAAATAGTTACTGTTGATAGTTAGGAAGTTAGAATTTTGTTATTCTGTTAGATAGTCCGTTTGTATTAGTTAGCATCTGTTTTCAGTATAAATACACACTGATGTAAATGAATTAATGAGAAGAAGCATTTCGTTTTTTTGGGCTTCTTCTTTGTTTTGTTTCTTGGGCCGTCTTTTTTGCTTAAAGTTTTCGGCTAGGGTTTCCTCTTTTGGCCGTTTTTCACTCTTTTCCCTCTTTTCGGCTAAGGTTTTCCTTTTTTTGTCAAGATGTCGTCTGACGCCGCAACAATCGATTTCAACCATGTGTTGTATCTCCATCCGTCTGACACGCCGAGCACGATGTTGGTGTCGCAACCGCTGCTTGGCCTTGAGAATTATAGTGTTTGGAGCCGCTTCATGAAAATCGCCTTGCTTGCGAAGAATAAGGTCAGTTTCATTGATGGTTTGTGTCGCCGTGATGAGTAGTCGGAGGTGTTTCGTTCTCAATAGGATCGCTGCAATGTGATCATTCTTTCTTGGATTCTAAATACAGTCTCCAAAGATTTATCTGTCGGCATCGTCTTTGCTTCTATCGCGACGTTGGTGTGGAAGGATCTTCAGGAACGCTTTGACAAGGTCGATGGCTCTCGCATCTTCTTTCTGCATTGCGAGATAGCCATGCTTTGTCCGGGTGAGTCTATTGTTTCAGGTTATTTTACTCATCTTAAGCTCCTTTGGGATGAGTACGAGGTGCTTATCCCATTCACGTCTTGTGAATGTGAAGTTTCCCAGCAGAACATGAAGCATCTTGTTCAACATAAATTATTTCAGTTTCTGATGGGCTTGGATGAGTCCTATAGCGTCGTTCGTAGTTAGATCTTGTTAATGAAGCTTTTGCCCTCTGTCAATCAAGCTTGCTCCATGATTATCCAAGAAAAATCTCAGCGTTCGCACTTTTCTATTCTAATCCCAACTTCGACGCGTATTCAAATTCTCCTGGTGGTTCTGTTCACCGTCGATTTCAGGGAACTTGTGACTAGACCTGGCAAACTTGACCCGAGACCCGAAACCCAAACTGAATTACCCGAACCGAAACCCAATTTTGACTCGAACATGATGATTCGAAGTTGACCCGAAACCCGAACCGAACCGAATTGAACCGAACCGAACTGAAAATTTTTGTTGAACCGAAATGGACCCGAACCGAAATAGACCCGAACCGAATAGACCCGAACCGAATGGACCCGAACCGAATGCTACCCAAACCGAAAGTTGAACCGAAAGCTGAACCGAATATCGACCCGATTTTGACCCGATTTTAACCCGAATATCTATTGTTAACAATATAATAAATAATAAAATGAAGTATAGAAATTTGAGATCTTGGTGACCAATTTTATAATTTCATCATAAAATATAGCATAAAATTGAAATTGTAGACTAAATTGACAATTTGGAAGTGGAGAAATTTGAGAGTCCAATGATCAAATTTGTAATTATACCATATAAATAAATAGGGGTCAATTTTGGCTAAAAATTAAATCTTTGAAATTAAAATGAACGAAAATATCAATATATTAAATTAACAGACTAAATTACAAAGATTAGTCAATTTCAACTAAAAGTAAATTTTTAGAGACTAAATATCACTACGGGGAGGGGATTTGTATATCCGAAGTCTAAACCGTGGGAATACTTGTGACTAAATTAAATTAAACTAAAACTTAAAGTTGACTAAAATGTAACATTTTAAATGCAACATGACCTAAAAAGTAATTAATCTCTAGCTTAAAAAATTGGTGGCTTATTTCCCTCCAAAATTTTGTCTTTTCTCTCTCTATTTTTTTTCCAATTGTCTGTTTCTTTTTTTCAATCTAGCTTAAAAAATTGGTGGCTTATTTCCCTCCAAAATTTTGTTTTTTTCCTCTCTATTTTTACCAATTGTCTTTCTTTTTTTCTTGATTTAATTGAGTTTCAGTTTAGATTAATTTAATTGAAATTTCACATTTAGTTTTAAAATTATTTTAATTATGTCCGTGATTTATGCTTTTAGATTTTAGTTAATTCAATTAGATCCTAAGTTTAATAAATTAATTCATTTCAGACATTATTATTATTATTATTATTATTATTATTATTATTATTATTATTATTATTATTATTATTATTATTATAAACTTTGATTCAATATAATTATACAAAAAAAATTATATGGATATATGAAGCTTTGATTTAAATATTTAATCAAATTCAAATGCATAGATTGACAAGTTGAATTAGAATTAATCTCATACATCAATAACTCTAAACTAAACCATAAATACTAACCCTCAAACCTTTAACCCAACTCAAATCAAATTGACCCGAAAATTTAAATGTTGACCCGACCCGAAATTGACCCGAAGTTGACTCGATTTTAACCCGAACCGAAAGCGACCCGAACGACCCGATTTTGACCCGAACCGAAAGCGACCGATCCGATATTGACCCGACCCGAAAACAAACGATCCGATTTTGACCCGATCCAATACCCGAACCGAATCCGACTCAGCACAGACCCGAATTAGACCCGAACCGACCCGAACCGAATCTAAACCGATTCTAGATAGACCCGAAATGACCCGAACCAAAACGACCCGAACCGAACCCGAACCGAATGACCCGATTGCCACCTCTACTTGTGACTATTTCAAGGTGAACGGCCATAAGAAGGATCAATGTTACTGACTTGTTGGCTTTTCACCTGGTTTCAAGTTTAACAAGAAGAAATCCTCCGATTCTGTGGTTGCTCTAAATTCCAGTTCTGCTCAAGAGTCTGATGGTGCCATTGTCCCTTCTAATTATGGTGCTCAGTCTGCTCATTTGGCACCTTCTTTCACTCGTGAGCAGAATGCTCAGATCTTGCATCTGTTGAATGCTTCTCCTTCTACGGATTCAGTTGTTAATCTTACAGGTATACTGGATAAGACTTCACTTTCTTCTAATGTTTGCCTTAACTGGATTGTGGATACAGGGGCTGCAGACCATGTGTTATCCAACTTCGAATGTATGATTGACCCGGTTCCATGTGCTTCTAGATTTATTCACTTGCCCAATGGTAAAACCGTTCTTGTTACCCATCTCGGTTTGTCATCCAACCCTTAATATTACTCTCAATAATGTTCTTTTTGTTCCTCATTTTCAACACAATTTAATCTCTGTGTCCAAATTAGCTTGAGAACTGCATTGCTTCCTTACTTTCTACCCTAATTTTTGTCTTCTACATGATCTCTCCACTAGAAGGATGAAGGGGATTGGTAGGGAGTCAAAGGGATTATATTTTTTCAACAATCTTTGCCTGCATATGGTGTGTTTCATTTTGGTCCACATTCCATTTCTTCTTTTCCTGCAAATTTTTCAGATGTTTGTATATCTCATGTTGTTTCTTCTTGTATATGGCATGCACGTTTGGGGCATGCTGCCCTTTCTACACTGAATAAAATTGATTTTTACAGCATGTTGAGTTTGATTCTTCTACTATACACAACTGTGATATTTGCCCTTTAGCAAAACAGACTAGGTTGCCTTTTTCACCTAGTACTTCTACCTCTAATTCTCCTTTTGACATCATTTGCATTGATCTTTGAGGTCCTTATCGGATCTCAACACATAGTGGCTATCGTTTTTTTCTGACTATAGTGGATGATTTTTCTAAGATGAGTTGGTTGTATCTGCTGCAACATAAAAATGATGCTACCACTGTCCTTAAACAATTCATTTCCTTAATCTAGAACCAGTTTTCTACTACAATTAAAATTGTTAGGAGTGATAATGGGCTAGAATTTTTCAATTCGGTTTGCTCTACTTTGTTTTCTTCCTTAGGCATTGTTCACCAGATTTCCTGTGTGTACACCCCTCAGCAAAATGGGGGTGGCTGAGAGGAAGCACATGCATATCTTAGAAGTAGCTCGAGCCTTACGGTTTCACTCTAAACTTCTTGTCAAGTTCTGGGGGAATGTGTCCTCACAGCCTGTTACTTGATTAACAGGCTTCCTACTACAGTTCTTCAATGGAAAACACCATTTGAAATTCTTTATAAAAAAACTCCTAACTTGTCCCATTTAAAGGTTTTTGGGTGCCTTTGTTATGCTACTAATCCTCATATTACTGGTAAATTTGCCTCTCGATCTATACCTTCTATTTTCCTTGGTTATTCTCTTACTCAAAAGGGGTATGTTCTGTTCAATCTTGAAACTAAGTCTTTTTTTGTAAATTGTGATGTTGTGTTTTATGAGAATATATTTCCTGTTCAGTTTTCTTCTTCTAATTCTTCTTGGTTTTTTCTTTCTCATTCTTACTTTCTCCTTAGATTGGACAAATTCCTACTTTCTCCTGAGATTTTAAGAGCTTGGTCGGATCTACTTCAAAAGATTCATCCAAAAAGCATATCAGATCACAACCCGATAAGTTTGTCATTGCTGGAGACCTACTGGGACCTAGATCATTCAAATGGTTTGAGTATCTTATTGACAACAATGCCTATGTGGAGAGGATTATTGAAGAGTGTTGTAAGTTTAGAGGGAATGGTATTGGGCCATTGTTAACAAAGTGCAATTTGATCTCTAAAGACTGGGTCTTGAACAAAGCTGAGAAGTCCACAGATTCTATTCGTGCTTTAGAAAAGAATTGTTTCGAGATGGAAAAGAAAATTGCAGACGGGAATCAGGATCCATCCCTTGGTGATGAGCTGAAGGCCTCTTGAAGAAGAATGTGGGAGTACATTAGAAGAGAAGAACATGAATGGATCTAAAAGTCGCGTCTAAAATAGGTTGTAACTGGCGACATGAATACTAAATTCTTTCACTTGGCTGCTTCGGCAAGAAGAAGAGAAAATTTTATTGGTAGCATAAAGGTTGGGGAAGGTACTTTCAACAATCCGACGGAGATTAAAAAGTCCATCGAGGTGCATTTTAAAAAAATTATGAGTCTAACACAATTTCGGTCAAGCTATTCGATTGTGATATTAGTCAGTTAAGCTCAAATGCAGCTATTAGGCTTGAAAAGCCTTTTCAGAAAGGGAAATCTTCGCTGCACTCTCGACTGCTAAATCTTCAAAAGCCCATGGCCCAAACAGTTTTAACATGGGCTTTCTAAAGAAGTTCTGGCCGAGTTTGAAAGATGATATTTTAGTCTTCTTTAAAAAATTTATAAGAGGGAAATTTCGGACGTCTTCTTCAACCATTCCTTTATAGTACTCATTCCAAAGAATCAAAATCCAGTTGCAATTGAAGATTACTGGCCCATCAGCTTGGTAGGATGTGTTTATAAACTTCTTCCGAAAGTGTTAGCTTTGCGACTTGGTACGATATTAGATGAGATAATTGGAGAACATCAGGTTGCTTTCTGCCCAGGGAAGCATATACTAGACTGGTCATTAATTGCAAATGAAGTTATTGAGTACACTAGAAGGAAATGGTTGGAAGGTGTAGTGTTTAAAGTGGATTTCAACAAGGCTTATGACATTTTCGATTAGGGTTTTTTTATAGATATCATGAAGAAGATGAGGTTTGGATCGGTGTGGTGTCAATGGATCTTCACATGCATTTCTTCCGCGTATATCTCAGTCTTGGTGATTAGGTCTCCAACCTCGTCGTTTGCTATTGGGCGTGGATTAAGGCAATGATGCCCTTTGTCTCCAATGCTCTTCAACATTGTTGCGGAAGCTTTAAGTGCACTTATTAAAAAGGATACAACTCGTGGTTTCTTCAACGGTTTCCTAGTGGGGAAGAATGGAATCGAAGTTTCTCATATCCAATTCATAGACGATCTTATATTATTCTGTGGGGCCGGTGAATCTCAGATTAAAAATGTGGTGAGAATACTCAGAGGATTGGAATTAGCGGCTGGTCTTAAGCTTAACTTGAAGAAATCCAAATTGATAGGAATTAATGTTGAAGAGCAAAAAGTCGACCTTTGGGCATCTCTATTGCGATGTAAGAGTGAGAAATTTCCTTACCAATACATGGGTCTTTCGTTGGGAGTAACAAAAAATTCGGCACAAATTTGGGCTCCCATAGTGGAAAAGATAAAAGCAAAGCTCTCCGAATGGAAGTCGAAGATGTTGTCTATCGGGGGACGGGTAACTTTGATTAAGTCTATTCTGAATAGCTTACCAATTTACTTTATGTCAATCTTTTCAATGTCGGCTGCTGTTAATTCATGTATTTCAAGCTTGGTGGCCAGATTTTTATGGGGTTTAGTGGATAACAAGGCTATTCATTGGATTAGGTGGGAGTCACTTGTTTTACCCAAATCTTGTGGAGTTTTAGGTCTGATCAACTTCAAAACAAAGAATAGGGCTCTTTTAAACAAATGGCTATGGAGGTTTGGCACTGAAACTACGAGCCTTTGGAGAAGAGTGAAGAATGCAAAATATGATGAAAATCCCAATTCTTTGATGCCTACAAACGTGAAGTCAACAAACAAATCATGGATTTGGTGAGACATTATTTCCCCCTATCCAATGGTGAAAACTTGTTCTCCCAAAACATCTGACTTGCAATAAGCGATGGGCAGAATATTCAATTCTGGACTGATGTGTGGGCTAGGACTTCACCACTAAAAGATGTGTTCCCCAGGATCTTTGCTCTTGCTAGTGTCAAATTTGGTGTAGTAGCAAATTTTGGAAGCTTTGACAATGGAAATTGGCATTGGAATATTCAACTTCCCAAACGCTTATTTGATTGGGAAAATGACATTTGGGAAAACTTTATTTCAGTAATTAATAATGTGTTGCCTGGTCAATTTAAACGCGGTAGCTTGAGATGGGTAGGGTCGTCGAATGGAATTTACTCTACAAAATCTTTTTGTGATCTTTCCTCTTTCGACAACAGATTAAAGGAGGATGTTTGGAAGTTTGTTTGGATAAATCTTGCGCCACCGAAAGTAGAATCATTTGTATGAAGACTATTACATGGTAGAATCCCCACGAGGCTTGAACTATCGAAAAGAAATGCATTAAACTAGCAAAATTTGGAATGTTCTTTTTGCAAAGGAGGAATCAAAACTGTGAATCACTTATTCCGCCATTGTTCAGTAAGCTAGAATGTTGGGGCTCGTTGGTTTCATTTGTGGGGTATACACTTTGTGATCCATGGAGATATGAAGTCCTTTCTCTAATCTTGGGCCTCGATTCCCAACCCCTTCAATTCTGTGAAGGTTTGGCAGCTTGGTTTTTTCTATTTTGTGTGGTCAATATGGCTATACAGGAATGAAGCGATATTTAAAGGGGCTCGAGTAGACGAGAACCAGCTTTTTGATATATGCCTTTCTCGTTTAGGGTGGTGGTGCAAGGAAAATTGGCCTTCTTTTGTGATTCTCAACGACGAATTCTTACGATGTCCTCAGGCTCTTAAGTTGTTGACTGTGGACATACTGTGTCAACTTAATCTTTCATGGGTAAAACCTCATGCACATTCATTGAAGTTTAATGTTGACGGTGTTGTAGAGGGCGGGTTCGGAAGAGCAGGGATTGGAGGTATATTAAAAAATTCTAACAACGAATCCCTTATTATGTTTTCTAAATTAGTTGGTTGCGTTGATGCTACCTCGGCAGAATTACTTGCGTTCAAAGAAGCTGTGTGTATTTTTCGAGATTCGGTCTAGTCCCGCTATTTTAGTTTAATCTTGAAAATTGATTGCTTAGTATGTGTTGAATGGTTTAATAAACCTCAATCTGCGCCACACGTTTTTAAAGAAATCATTGCATAATGCTTGTTTTTGTTGTATAGGCCTGGTATGGGAGATACATGTCATTCCAAGACTTGCAAATGGCACTGCAGATAGGTTGGCCAAAAATAGAATCAATAGAGCAATGCCCTTATTCTGGGAGGCCTCGTGCTAAGGAAGAATTCAACAGGAACTTGTTGGGCAGCAATTGCCATGTCTAAACGATGATGAAGTTTCACATACAAGTTGTTAGGTGCATGGGGTAGGCCTAGTTGAAACCTTGACAGTGTGGTGAGTGTCCAGTGGTTGGGATTTAACTTTAAGAGTGGTTTTTGTAATTGTTATTATTTTTGGACATGTTTGTTATAATCCACATTAGCAAGTATCACTCTTTTTCCTCCATTTAGGTGTAGAGAGATTTTTTAACGAGGCTCTTTGCTAATGGTTAAGTTCGAATAAACATTCTATAATTAAAAAAACTGACTAAGTTCCAGGTTTTTAATCTTGTCTGTAAAAAATTGAAGGTGACTGCAGAAGCTAGGAAAAGAAGAAGATATAGGGTTGAAACAAGGTTTGAAGATGATAGAGAATTTGATCCTATTATTTTAAAATAAAGATTAAAAAATAATGGGATAATGGCACAAATGTCCCATGTACTTTGCCATTTTTGTGAATATGGGGTCTATACTTTTAAAATGTTCAATGTGCCCCATGTACTATATTTTCGTGTTCTATTGTACCCCTAAGGCTAACGATGTTAAATGATGATGTGGCAATGACACGTGTCACTTTCCTATACTACCACGTGGCACTTTTTCTCCCAGAAAATAACTTAAAGTTAAAGTCTTTGAAATAATTTAACCTTTCTATTTTTCATGTTATAAACAAATATAACTTAAAATTGAGGGTACGAGAACAACTTTACTCAATTCCTTTTAGACTAATTTAACTTTTTTATCTCTTCTGCTCCCACCATCACCATAACTGTTGCCACCGGTATCTCCTGCCACTGGCATTTTTCGACAGAAATTTCTCCTTTTCATTCTCCAACATGAATGGGTTCAAAGTTTCTCTTCTCCATTATGCGATTTTGACCGTTGGATCAATCTCATACTCGGATCGAAGCTTCTCCTTAACCTAGTCGATTGTTTGATCGCACAGATCTTTTAAAGGAGGTTTTGAACTCCAAAAGCACAAGATGGTTGAAAGTGGGTAATTGGTTATTCTTTTCATTATTTTTTTCGTTTCTTACTTTTCTTTTTCTTCTTGTTACGTTTGCTACTGGGTTTAGAGAATTTTTTTCAATTTGGGGGCGGTTTTAGTTTGAGTAATTGGTATCGAGTTTAGTAAGGGTCGTTGATAAAAACCAACTTGACGGCTAGATTAGGATATCATAGTGTAGATATTCCAAAAAAATCTTTATTTCCTGATTTTTGAGATGTTTTAAAAAAAGTTAATCACAATCTAAGATTGGAGAAATGATGACAACAATTTTGATGTAAAAATTAAGTAAAGAAGAAGGTAGAGCACGATAAAGCATAGCGGCCGGAGCATTATAAATCTCATTGGATTCAAGATATTTTATGTATGTATAAGCTTTTTCCCATTTTGGCCTTTAAACTATAACTTATTTCCAATCTAACCCTTCACGTGGCACTCATTAATTTTTTTGATCAAAGTGGAAATTCATTAAAACAAGCTGCCAAAGTTACAAAACAACGTAGAGGAAAACACGAGCCATGCACGCCATGCGTGGAACAAAAACATCCCAACAACATCAAACAAAACCAAATGGACAAAAAAACCAACGCGGAAAACAACCTCAATCACCCATGAGCAGGGGCAGACAACGACCGCGAACAGCGATCTAGGGGAGAAAAGAGACAACACATGCTCAACCTCCATACCAGGTGGGAGCATCACAAAAGGGGATGAAAGCGAAGGAAAGCAAGACAGAACCTGTGACAGAAACCCTACAGACCCTAAAAGGTAGATAGACCAAAACTAGTGGAACAGCGGTCCCCTAACAAGGGGCACTCCTTCAGTCGACAGGGGTAAACTCTTGGAAACAAAGCTGGGTGAGAGCTCCGTCCGGAGGCAGGCTCCCTCGTCAAAAGACTCGGGTCTTGTCAACCCAATCAATGTAGCCAAACTCCAAGACTGCGAAAAAGAATGGGAGACCAGCAAGCCAGCATCAATCTCCAATTCATGGATGATGTTGGTAATACTACTACCAGAGCCAAGAGCCATCGTGAACCTAAGATCAAAGGCCATCCAATCGAGCCAACTGATCTGGGGGGAAGTAGAGTAGAGACACCCCAAACTTCGCTCCTTTCGTTCGAAGGGGGTGTAGCTTTCGGGTATCATATGGAATGCAGCGGGAGACACTGAAACTTGGGCTTCATCATCACTGATAATAACCTCTTCATTGAGGGAGCAGTGTTCATCCACAAACATGGAGGGAACCTAGCCGATTTGCCTTCTTGTCGGATCGACTCCTAGCTCTTTGATTCCCACTTTGTCCAGCGACCTCCTAGAAATTTCTAGAACATGCTTCCTTCTTGCAGCCTGCTTGATAAGCGTCAACCTCCTAGTGCCGCAAGAGAAGCCATTTTTTCTTCTCTCAATGATGTTGATTCGCGGAGAAGATGAAGTGAATGAATTTGGGAAAAGGGCAATTTTCAGAACCTCTTCATTTGCCACCGCCCCAAATACATTTGCTCCTTAGTTCCCCAGGCCAATCTCATAGAAGTCATCATCGATAAATTGCCAAAGCTCTTTTCTCTTTGCGACAAAGAATGATTCCTCGACACAGTCGGGCTCTTTCCTTTTTTTCTTATGGAGACACCAAGGTTGCTGACTCCCTCTATGATAGCTTCTTTCATTAAAGTATCAATAACGAGGAAGGGGGATTAGAGGTAGGGAAGGGCCCGTCATGTCCGGGAGCATCAAGGGGGTGAGAACGGTTTCGTGTATGATACTTGTTGGAGCGGGTAAACTTTCCTCAACAGACTTTTTTCCTTTTAAGGAAAAGTGTGGCAGTTTGGTATTTCCTGAAAAGGAAACAACTTGTGTAGTTGGGAAAAACTTGTTGTCACCCACCGGCTCTATCACCCTAGTGTCCTTGGGGGACTCAAGCAAGAAGCTTGGACAATTTTTGGGGCTTGAGCCGCCCTCATCTGATGGTCCCTTCTCATCGGAAACTGCATGACCACCATGGATCGCCGAGTTACTGCCAAGCTTCACCTTTCTCTTGTTCCTCATGTAAACCTTGACAGTTGTGGATTCCCAGAATTTTGTTGCTCTCAACCATGGCCCAAACCGTCCGGCAAACTTGAAGAGACTTGTATCGAACCAACAGACCTTATCCTCATGCCCGATCCTGCCACACTTGTAACAAAATAATGAAAGTCGCTCATACTTAAAACAAATTTCCAGTTGTTTGAACCCTTTCATGTTCAGGAAGAAACCTGTTTTCAACGGTTCTTCCACTCTAATCGCTGCTCTGATGGCCAAGTGGTCGTCCCATTTCACTTTGCACGTGGCGTCGAAGTTAGAGCCGAAAAAATGCGGAAATAGGTTTCCGATCTTTTAGATGTTGGACGAAATGATAAGGGAGATCGAGAGGTTATGAATTTGAATCCAAAAATCTTCAGTGGTGAAGTCAAACTCTTCAAACGCCAATTCCGGCGGCCATTTCTTGAGGATCAACAACCTGTCTTGAACGGCCCATGACCTCTTCCCAAGAATTCTGAGTCTGTCGTCGGCCGATTGAAAGACAAATAGGAAGACATTCTTTCCCAAATCGTGACATTCAAGGTTTGGACACTTCCATACCTTCCGGAGGATAACGTTGATGGTGAGTTGTTTCACTGCCATGTCGGAGAGGATCTTACCAATCAGGGAATGGTTTTTGATTTCAAAGTTAACGTCCCCATCCTCGTTCAACTCCAAAGATTCTAAGTTGTTAAAAGTGGAGCAGTTAGCGTCAGGTGGAGGGAGTGAAAGAGCTTTTTCATTTAATGTTTCCATATCAAGGGTAGATGGTTGTTGGGAGTATGAGAGAGATGAGTAAATAAGACAGTGGGATTGAGGGAAAAGAGTCATGTGGTTAGCAAAAGCGAGACTAAAGGAGTAACAGAGAAAACGGGAATCGAGAGAAAGAAATCCCCATGAGGGCAGTGACACACGAAGGTCAGGGACTCAACATGTCCACCCACAGCCCTGAAGCCAGCAACTGAGAACCGAGATGCGTCGAGGATCTCCCTAATCACCTAGGAAGCTTGACAATCAGAGCATTCTTAGTGTGGTTTATCAAAGGTTGGAGGAGAGGAGTGTGACCTCAATTATATATGGGGTGATACATACCCAATTGTAGCACTCATTAATTTGCCGGAAGGGAAACATTATTTTTAATGTCGTCGTAAAATGTTAAAATGGTGACAAAATGAAACTTTAAAGGCCACTTTGAGGAGGAAAACATTAAATGGATAAAGCAGAAATTCAGGTATAGTTTAAGGGCCAATTTACCTATTAAGCCAAGATTTTGAAACAAAAGTGGGTATAATATATAGAGCTGACATTTGAACTTGAGATAGTTCGAACCCATAGGCTATAAAAAGATCCAGAACTCGATCGTGTGACTGATATGGTTCAAGCTTGAGATAGATTCGATCCAGAATTCGAAAAAGATCACATTTGTAAATGATTAGCATTTAAATATTTATATATGATAATATTTTTAATGAAATATAAAAGGAAATGAAAATTATTATTTCATGAAAAAATATTTATAAACATTATAAAAATTATTAATTTTTATTGAGAATAGAAGTAGTTAATACTCCAATAAATTTTATTTTTAATTATAAAGTGAAATAAGATTTGAATGATTATTTTTAATTATGGATTTGGGGTGGAGTAAGATTATATTTTGGATTTGAGATTTTTTTGGGATAAATGATTTTGGATTTGAATTTTGATCTGAAAGGTTATAGACCTTGTTTGGTAAATAGAAGTTTGGGCAAAAATTAGAGGTTTGAGGCATAATTAGAGGTTTGACCAGTCAAATCTGCTAATATTGTTGTTTGGTAAACAACGGATTGAAAGAGCGGATTGGGGTGTAATAGTTAATTTTGAAAAAGCTTATAATAGGAGCTTTTTGATATTAGAGGTTTGATATTAGAGTTGTAAAGACTCTTTTACCCTTATCAGTTACCAAAAATCTCAAAATAAGCTAAATTAAATATTTTTTCACCTTATTTATAAGCTATTCCTATTTACTTTTTTTATTATTACATATTTATATGTGTATTTAAATTTATTAATTAATTAAATTATATTAAAATAATTATGTAAATAATAAATTAATATATAAACTATTTGAATATGTTTAGAAAAGTTATATTAAAAATAATTTTATAGATCTAATTAATAATAATTAGATACAAAATATTGATAACTAATAAACTATTCAAACAAGTATTGAATATAATCATGTCCTTATATGACATTTTGCTTGTTTAAATAATCTAACAGCTATCAGCTATCGGTTAATTTTACCAAACACTTTTATACAATCAGCTAATATAATCCGCTAGTCAAATCAGCTAATGCAATCAGCTATCAGCTAATGTAATCCGCTATCAGCTATCTGCTAATTGCCAAACAAGGCCATAATATTTATTCGAGTTTGGGCTTTAACGAGTATATTTAGATTTTGAATAATATATTTAGATTTGTGTTTGAGTTTAGGTGTAAATATTTTAAAGATTATTATCTTATACATCGGCGGTCACAAGCTGAGTTATTTAGGGGTTTAGGTTGTAGGGTTTAGAATTTAAGATTCATGGTTAGATTTTTAAGGTTTTAAGGTTAGAATTTTAGATTTTTAGTGTATCAAATATTAATCCATATTTTAAAAAGATATATATATATATATATATATATATGTGTGTGTGTGTGTGTGTGTTATGAATATTTATCTGTGTAGATGTCTATCATGATTAGAACTTTATCTAAGGAGTTTGATTTATTTATTATTAGGAATATTATCTCTATTAATTAGAGTGTAATTTATTATGTACTTCTTATGCCTATAAATAGATGATTCATTGAAGGCATTGTACACACAATTCTATATTTGAGAACAATACAAATCTCTCTCTTTCTCTCATCTCTTTATTCTTTTATACGTGTTCGTTGTTCTTCATTATTTTGTTTACAACACGTTATCAGCACGACTCGCTCAAGAGCAATAAGGTCTTTGCATTGAGGATCATATTCATCAACCATGATTTTTCATTCGAGATCTAGACGATAAAAGATAGAATTTTTAATCAGGTCAATTCACCACAATTTCATTTAAGTATTTTTTTATGTTAGTCGATTGTTTATTTTTAATTATGATATGTGAATACTTTCATGCCCTGAATTATTATTTTGATCGATAATATGTTGGTACATATTTTATAAATAAATCATGACTACTCGTAATCCCTTATATATATATATATATATATATATATATATATATATATATATATATATATATATATGATTATATGGCTTCAATAAATGCTAAACAAATCGAAGAAAGTGAGGAATTGGTTCTGGTATTCATGTTTGACAACATCTTTAATAATGATATTATAATATTATTGATAATATTGTTAGTTACATATGTTAATTTGATAGATTTTTGTTGATAAAGTTACACCGTAATAAGGTTTCTCTTTGTTAGTTAATTTATTCTTTTTCTCAAAAACATGTTTGTTTGGTGTACTATGCTCGAATATTTTTGAAACCAATTAGAATTTTTTATCTAGTTCTTCATTGTTATATATACATCATATTATAATTAAAGACTAATATGTATTTATCAATGATTATTGATGTTTTAACCGTGTTTTGAGTTTTTGCATGATACAATGACTTGGAAAGAGACATGACATTATGAGAAGCTGTCTTGGTCATTTGCTACGTCTCAATTGTCCTCAAGAGGAAAATCAATATCGATAAATTCTGATTTTATTTTATTTTATTTTCCTTTAAATTATGATTTTAATGAGTGATAAGTCATGATGAATTTCAATCTATAAAAATATTGTTATAAAGTCTATATTTGCTCAAAAGCAATATTTCTTCGTCGAAAAACTCGACCATAGACTTCTCCCAATTTCAAGTTACGGAAATTCGTCTTGATCCAAAAAGTTTTATGGGAGGCATTCCCTGAAGTGAATGCAAAGCATGATGTTTATTCCATGCGATTATCAATGATGGAGCATTCCCTAAAGTGAATCCAAGCATGATGTTTATTCCATGCAATTATTGGAACTGTTTCATTCCCTGAAGTAAATGCAAACATGGTAAATCATTATTCAATTAGAGACATAATTTCGATATAATCCAAGTATATTGGCTGGACATCCCGTTCTGCGAGGCTACTGGTCTCAAATGAGGTTTTTAAAGGACCTTGTGGACAGGTTTAACAATGTCGCGTACGAGGATTAAATCTTTGTTCTCTGTGATAAGGATATGTGAAAATGGTTTCAAAGGCCCTACTGGCTCTACTTCATTCCCTGAAGTGAATGTGAGATTATATTATGGAAGGAATAAAAACCACATTAGAAGTTGTGGTCGAGGCTATGAATATAGATATGAAAAATATGGTCATTTTAAGAATACTTCTACCCACCGGTAGTGAGGTTATAAGGATGACAAGAGTGATAAAGATCATTCTATTGAAGTAAAACTCTTCTTATTACCAATGCGATGTTATAAATCATTGGTCTCGTACGTGTTGTACATTGAAAAATTAAGAATAATTGAATGATAAAGGAAAGAAATAAAAACAAATTTTGTTTGCGAAACATGAAGAAGATGATACTGGTCCAACTTTATTTGGACATTGTCGGTCCAACTCTTTTGGACGTTGTTGATTTTCGTATAACCCTCGAAAGAAATAAATCATCTTCTAATTATTCTCATAACTTTGAAGAGAATTATTTATTTATTTTACTTTGCTTTTATTTATTTTACACACATTAATTATTTATGTTTTATATTTATATTCATATATTATGATATTTATTTATTTTGTTTAACATGATTACTTGTCAAATACAATCTATGGTGACGATTTATGCTCAACATAACCATAAGATATATTTTCCCATTTAAATGCAAGGGAATAATGTGAGTACTATATCTCAAAGTACTGAAAATATTAATGCTCTAGAAGAACAATAAATTCTTGAGAGAAAGCACAATATGAAAAGTGTAGAATTGCGAATATTGCAATAATTACCACTAATGGTAATAATATTGTCACCACTATAAGTGGAAATTTTAAGAGAGCAATATGAGTTTGCAAACTATCCCTTTAGGAATTATAGATAACATATGTTATCAATTAGCATTTGAAATAAGCCAATATGGATATAAGTTTTGGTAGCAAAAAAAGTCAGTTGAAAGCTCTAGAAGAGCTATATATTGCTACCAAAAGATAATTTCAATTGAAAGCTCCGAAAGAGCTAAATATATTCTTATTTAAAGGAATAATTTTGATGGTCGTACTAGACATGTACGAGTGAGATTGAATTACATGTTATGGTAAACAAGGAGTTTACAAATTCAGAGATATATACACACATATATATAGTTGGCATGATCGGTTAGACCATCCTGATCAATAATGGCGCAGAAATTATTGAGATTTACATGCACATGTATTAAAAAAACATGTAGTTCTTTTGGTGCTTATTCTCAAAAGAATGTATTAAATTCCACTTATTAAAGAACGTGAAGTTCTTGTGTTACTTAAAGGAATTGATTAAATTCCACTTACTAAAAGAACTTGAAGTTCTTGTGTTGTTTGTTCTCAAAGGATATAGATGATCCCACTTACCAAAAGAATTAGAACTTAAAGTTCTTGTACTGAAGTTGAGACTGTATGTCTTGCATATCTGAACGAAATATGGGCCCATATATCCACAAATGTGGAAAATTTTATATGATTTTATTAGATGCATCTACATTGTTTTATCGACTTACAACCAGAAGTTTGTGAGATTGATTCTAAAAAGATTCAGATTATGCAGTTAGACTATTCGTCTTGAAAAGCTAGTGGGTTTATATTTTAGGCTATATCAGTTGTTACAAAGCCTATTGATTATGAAAAATATAGTTTAGCAAAATTTCAATTGGATGCCTCCTATTTAATAGCTAAACTATGAGAACAAAAGAGTTATTATTTATATGGTGTTTCCATATAGCAACACTTATACGCATCAAGCTAACAAGTTATAATAAACTCCCCGTTATGATTGGTTTTTGGTCAGAAACCATACATTTCCCATTTTATGATTTTTAAATGTGCGATATGAATGGCTCAACCACAACGCACAAAATGGGCTAATAAGAAGGGTTGAGAATATATATTAAGTACGAGTCTCCTTTTATGTTTAAATTCTTAATCATTAATTGGAGAATCATTTATGACATGATTTTTCTCAACATCAGAGGGAGATAATAATCAGTTGAATAGAGGAAAGTGACTTATCATTATCTAGATCCTCGTATATGAACTAGAAGTTCATAAGATAATCCATGTTATTACATGTCAACTGCCAGACATGTTTACTGACCCAATGAGAGTAATTAAGTCTCATATACCAGCTGAAATGCTCTAAGTTTAAATTAAATGTTAGAGCGAGAGAATGTAAATCATGCCTAAAGCATGATAGTTGAAATGGTTCCAATGATCAAAATTCTCGTAAATAGAAAGTAATATGATATGGTCATATATTGGAGGAGGGTGCTCCTGAAGAGACCCAAGACATAACAAATAATAAAACTCTAGAAGAGTTTCAGGTACCTGAAATAAAGATTGAAATCTTGAAGAGATCTCGATGAGTTATGTCATTACAAGAATGGAACCAGAAAATTGGAAAGTTGTCGACAACGATTTTACAAACAATTTTACATAAAATACTTCTATAGAAGTAAAGAAAGAAATCGATGATCTTGTATAAAATCTATCCAGAAGTATAGATAGTAAATTGGCCGATGTTGAAAGACGCTTTGAACTTCTAAAATAGAAGTATTTGGACCAGGAGTCCAAACACCTAAAGGTGTAATGCAAGTGAGGCACAAATAAGTAGTCGTAAATACGACTCGAACTATGATTTATAAAAAGTTTTAATTACTTCATGGTGGATGCAAATTACTTTGGCAGTTATGAAAAATTTTACATGCATCTAATTATCTGTGGATCCATATTTATCCTTGAAGGATTTAAAATGCTAGAAGCATTTGGAAATTTTCGAAGAAATTTATTTAGACATGTCTCATGAATATTTTGGCTCATTTGGTATAATCGCCTTAGTAAATACTAATTGAAGAAATACTATAAGAATGATCATATTTCCTTATGTATTTTATAAAGGAGTTTGGATCAAGATTCATTATATCATTAGCACTCCTGAATAGCTTCAAATTGGAAACTCATGAAGAGTTTTTAAAGTATATAATGAAAGTATTTGAGAAAAATAATCTTGAGATGTGGTTTTGTCTCGACCTAAAGATCGAGCACTTAAATATGCGTTTTTGTTATGAATGGACATAAGTTGAAAGAATCTTAATGAAGATTCAATATGGATTGTTGGATGTGAATAAAGATAATTATATCTTTTCTTGGTTTTAAAGCACCATATATTAGTTGGTCAAGCAATATCCATGGATATACAAAGATCATTACATTTAGATCTTCAAACATTCGTTGATGCCTCCTCAAATGTCGTAGAAATAATTGTTATGCATGAGGCAAGCCAAAAATGTGTTTGGCTAAGACCATTGACCCAACATATCCAAAAGATATGTGGATTTACTTTTACAAGATATGATAAAAACTACCTTGTGTGAAGATAATGCAAGATGTATATCTCAGTTTGAAAGTTGATACATCATGGAACATATTACTCCAAAGTTTTCCTGATAAGGTTTTTAATGAGGCAACATGTTATGCGTATTAAAGATGTGTGTACTCTTTTTCATTCACTAATGATTTTTTTCCACTTGGTTTTTATCTTAGTAAGGTTTTAACGAGGCACATTATCTTCATAGGCATCCAAGGGGAAGTGTTATGAATATTTATCTATGTGGATTTCTATCATGATTAGAACTTTATCTAAGGAGTTTGATTTATTTATTATTAGGAATATTATCTCTATTAATTAGAGTTTAATGTATTATGTACTTCTTATGCCTATAAATAGATGATTCATTGAAGGCATTGTACACACAATTCTATATTTGAGAATAATACAAAACTCTCTCTTTCTCTCATCTCTTTATTCTTTTATACTTGTTCGTTGTTCTTCATTATTTTGTTTAAAACAATATATATATATATATATATATATATATATATATATATATATTTGATATGATAACATGCTAGGATGATTAATCAACTCGGTTTGGCCAAGAGAGCGGTGAATTGACACATTTAAAAATAAAGGGAAGCAAAAGGAAATAAGAAAATTAAAGATACAAGAAATTAGAGTGGGTCAAGCTTTTAACAAGCTTTACATCCACTACCTTAGCTACCCACTAAGGATTTCAAACAATTCACTAAGAATTCTTCCCCTTTTCTAGGTTAAGGAGACAACTGTTACAACCGATCAAAGCTTTCTACCCAAAGCTTGATCAAATTCACTCTTATACAAGAAGTTTGTTTGCAAACAAAAATATCCTCACAAAGATAGGCGTTTGCCCAATTATAAGTGCTCTCAACCCAAAACTTGAATAAAATAGATACAATTGAAAAACTCTCCAGTGGGTAACAAGATTTAACTCTAATAGGCTCAAAGGTATTGGATTTGTGCTTGAATGCTTTAAACTTGTTAACTTGTTTTTGTTGAAGCTTTTGAGACATGATTTTATACCCTCTCATTGATTTCTAACCGTTTTGGTGGTTGGGATCATCAATAGAGCCATTGGGCTGCATTTTTTCTCGCAAGAAATGTTGTTTGGCAACCTACCATAAAAAGAAATAGTCGTTGTACAAAGGGGTATCGATACACTTATGAGCGTATCAAAGCGAATAATGAAGAAAAACTAATCGTATCGAAACGGTAAAGGCCATATATCGATTTTGCTCAATGAAATTTGAGGAAAAAGTCTAGTAAAAAATGCATCAGTACGCCTATGGGACGTCGATACGGGTTAACTAAAATTTAAAGTTCAATGATTCCAAGACTGATAAGATAACGGTTATAAAATTTAATGCAAAGATTTAAAAATCTTAACACCTGTATCGGTGCGGGTAAGACAATATCGATACTAATAACCAAGAACACAAACCCAAATGAAGGTCATATCGAAACGGGAACAAATGTATCGATACGTTTTTGCAATTAGAATTTCAGTAGTCAAAAATCGTATCGAAACGCTAAAGAGCTTATCAATACGCCAAGGCGTATTTGTTTAGTTTGAGTATAAAACACTTAGAAGATTTTTGGATTTTAAGTTTTTGACTTAGAAACAATTTTAGGTTCAAACCCTAGTCATTTTGTGAGACTTTTGAGTACTTAAAAATTTATCTACCTTTTTCAATTTGGTCCTTAAACAATTTGTTATATCAAAATCAAATCTAGGTTTTACATAACATATATTTTTTTAGTTATATGCATGTTTATCTTATGGTCCATGTTCAGGGTGCGAAGTTGCCCCTCCAAATAATGTCTTCTCTAAAGTTTCATATGACGTCCTTGTTTTGGGAGTGCAGTATATGATAATATATTTTGATTGAAAACCAAAATTCAAAACCAGCTTAACCTAATTGGTTTGACTCAATCCATTAGGTCTTTTTTAATCGCCTTTTCCACACGTTAAATAATAATTTTTAAAGTATGTGAATTGAATTTTTAAATCACTACAAAATTCAAGCATACTAATTTTGATATAGACATCATTTTTATTATGAAGTTGATATACAAGAAAAATATAAACAATCAAATAAAATTAATAACATAATCTCAAACTATTTCAAAATAAAATTAGGCACTATTATTTAGGCTTGTTAGGCATAATATTAAGAATAAGGATTAAAATAATATCCAATCAAATGTTAGAATTTTCTAATATCATGCCTAAAATAATTTAAATAAACTTATTTAAATAATGTAGATAAACATATTAAACGAATCATAATTTGTACTAATTTAGAAGGCTTCGAATGATAAGCATGCAAGGTGTTTGTATTTTAACCATCGTAGTTTGTCTTGTAATGGTCCTACCTATTTTACATCGGTATCAAATAGTTTACGTTTGGTTATAACTTTTAATTAAAATTTTAATATGTTTCGAACTATTTTAGTAAATATCAAACTATACTGGTGTATACCAGTTTGTATAAGATTTTAATATTTTAAAACAGTTACATACATAACTTATTTAAGATTAATGAAAAATTATTTTTTTTAAGATAAAAGGAGTTTCGTAGAATTTTCAACTTTTTATCTATTATCAATTTATTTTTATTTTTTATGAAAATAGAAAATTATTACCATGTGTCTTTTTTATGAAAAAAAAAACTTATTCTTAATTCATTGATTATATATTATATTAAAAAATGGTTGTTATATCACAGATACTAACCTATTTTTTCACATTCCATTGCTTGTTTCACAATTTACACATTGACCAAACATGTAATCGAAGACATTTTCACCCACAAATTCCACAGTTTTCTCACCAACCAAAACACCCAGAATCATATAGGAAAGCAAATTATTGACCCAAAAAGAATCGAATCATATAAAGCAGATCTTAAGTACTATTACACTGAAATAAACAAAGGGTATCACAAAATTGATTAAAAAAGCCAGCATTTTTCAAGTGCAAAGATCAAACTGAAACGAACAAACAATAACGATAAAAAAGTAAAATTAAAAACAAAAAACTGATTAAAGAAGAGAGGAAGAGTCGGCTAATGTGCAAAATAGAAACCCGACACCCATAAATCGTAATTGATTGGCCGCTATATAGTTTAATTTTTGAGGGTTTAGATCGAGTTCTTTATTTTTCACCAACGTAGCACTTTAATAAAATATGTTATCATATCATATCATATAAATGGTGTTAGCCCAGCGGTTGGGGCTTAAGCCCTCCTTTCTCTTGGTCGTGAAAATAAAATGTGTCATTATCTGGTTGGTTGGTTAATTTTATTTAATTAAATTAAAATTAGGACCAATTTGATATAATAGGTAAATAACATGAATCAAATGTGTAATTTTACAAATTACGTTAATTGCCACATTGCCTTTTTTAACGGCAATAGTCAAAATATGACCAATTTAAAATTTTGGTAGTCTAATTGAAGAGTTGCCTAGTTCGTGATCACATGAGTAGTTTACCCTTTATTTTTATTAACATTTATAAATTTTAATTTTCTTAGTTAAAAAATAAAATGACAAATTGAAATACAATAAATAATTAGTGTTTTCGTCAGTCCATTTTTTCGCAAACACGTTCTTTCATATATAACCCCTAAATTTAAAGATAGAGATAGGATTTAAGGTTGAAGGACAAACTTAAATATTAAAAAAAATAAGGGATAATTGTACAAATAAACTATTTTTCTAAAAAGAAATTTCTACATCATAAAAAGTAAAAATAATATTTTTTTAGTTGGGGGCATGATCCCCTTTCGGACCCTGTGTCCCTCCGTCCCTGTTTAAATCTAAAGCTTTTAAATTTAATCCCTTAAACTCTAAACTCAAATATAATTTTGAAACCCTAAAACTAAAACACTTGTAAAAAAATTTTACTCCACGTTAATGCATGAAATATTTTTTTCATATATTAAATATTAAGTATAAAAGAGAAAATTTCTACTTGAATAAAGTATTAGATGCAACAATATCATCGAATAAAAATTTCTAATTAAACAATAAAAAATTATTCCATGCACCAACAGTAAAATATTTTTCTACAAACAAACCCAATTCAAGATTTAAAGCTTTAATTTACTGTCTAAATTGTAGGGTTTAAAATCAAAGTTTATAGTAAAATTTTAAGAGTTCAAGTTTAAGAATTAGAGACTAAAATTTTAGGATTTAAAGTACGAAATATATTTTTTTACACGAGCAGTACATGAAATAATAACCCTTAAACAATACCATCTAATTAAAGATAAAAAAAAATATCACATACATTAACGGTAGAAACAAAAAGTTACCCTAAACTCCCTTAATTTTAAGATTTAGTGATTCAATTTTGGGTTTAAGGTTTAAGTATACAAGATTAGAATTTAAAATTTAGAATAATATGATTAAAATTTTAAATTTTAACCTATAAACCTTAAATTCTAACCACATCTAAATTTAAAACTCATACACTTAACCCTAAATATTAAATCCTTACAGAAATCCATGAACCCCAAAACTAAGACATTTATAAAAAAAATTACTTCTACCGCCAGTGTATGGAATAATTACCCTTAAAGATAATTATTAAAAATGAATCCCGTACAATGAACTATTGGCTGAAATGCACAAACCCATGCATAGTCAAATACAAGGTGTTTTGGTGAAGGGGTTTATGACTTTAACAGCACGGCTTTACATGGGACGAAACCAGGCTGTGGAAGTGATTCAAACAAATGAAAGCCTTAGATTCAACATGTTTTGAAGTTGAATGCAATTTCCTGGATTTGAAGGCCAATGAACAGCCACTCCGAAAATCTGACAACACTTCTCAAGGTGTCTCTTTCACTCCTTTAGCTACAACGTCAGCAACAAAGATGCTACCGGAATCACACCATCCGCCAATTACATCCCTGTTAGAGCACTGCACCAACAATTGATTTAATGACTTCCATCCAACAGTTTAAATGAAAGCTGGCCTAGGAAATAAGATGCAAATATATTTTTTCTTTTGAGATTACACCCATATTTAACATTTCTAAAGGCGGCTTACAAAGGATGAAAAGCAGAACTTCAAAAAAGAACTAAACAAATTATACTTACTATTAATACCAACAGTTACCGCATGATAGGAGATGGATAATACGAAACGAAAAGAAAATATTATATTGATCTTGGTCCCGGGCAATGGAAATCATATTAAGAATTCCAATGCCTGAAAGCATTCAGTTCTCAGCATAGAACATACTATAGATGGTCCTTACTGTCACACTCCCTACCCAAGATTGGCCTTAGAAGGCAATCAAGACAGTTTCATGACAGAATTTCACCCTGATGACAGGTGTCTGTCTCTGCAAGTGTCAACATTCAGAAAGAAAAGATAAGGATATTTCATCCGGAATATACAAAATAACTTAAATTACCTTACTGAATCCCAGCCAGTTTGAGTCTCCTCTAAATGAGAATACCTTACTGCTTTCTTGCCACTGACCACAAAAGACCTGCAAACAGTCCTCAATATTCAAAAGAAGTGCTGGATGGAATGTCGGTCTTCCAATGTAAACTTAAGCCGCAATATATTACATTTACTTAAAAAGCCGCTACTCATTCTTCTATTATAGAATCTATCTACACAAGGAAACAAAATTGCATGTTTAAAAGTAGTCACCTCATAGTCAACCCCTTGTACATAGAGGTAATCAGAGTCAAGAGAGGAGAAAGCAAGTCCTGTAATCTGCAGTATCAACAGACGTGAAAAAACTGATAACAAAGAATTCTATGAATCAAGCACGCTTCAACCTCTTGCATTCATTAGCAATTTATAGGTACAAAGTGACAAGTGTGACAATTGTATACAAATATTAAACTAAAACATAATTACATGATAAATTAAAATACAAAGATAACAAGAAAAAATACATGATAAATACAAAGATAATTTAGAATAATCAAAACTGACAATGATTCAATTTAATCATTCTAATTATCCTTTTCAAGACAACATGTGAATAATATGTTGCTGCAATGTTAAACATACAATGATGCAATCGAATGGAACTTCTCTAGCAAGAAAAGGCATTGAGCACTTAAACATGAAGCAAGTAAAACAGGTCACACTGAATGTTTACTCCCATCCTAATTCCATATGATTGATGTCAAGTTGAGCAGGTTAAAATGTATATTGTTACAATATTCCATCTCTAGGTTTGATAAACATTTGCCTCTCAGTAACTAGAAAATCTACATAACTGGTGAGGTTGCTAAATGAAACATTTCAAATCTCAAAAGAATGAAAATGGTGGAGGCACTAAAAGAAAGAAATTTGTTTCCTCTTTATAAGCTTTACCCACTAATCTTGTTGCTTATGCGCATGCACATGTGCACAAAAGCAGTTGTTTTCAAAACTAGTTGCCATTCACGCCCAGAAAAAAACATAATTACTCGATGAAGCTTAAAAGGCCAGGGATAATAACAATTCCAGAGCACACCTTTTTGAAGACTTGTAATTTTGCTGACCATGTTTCTTGTGTCTAGTAAAGCATACAATAAATGGACCTTATACTACCAAGACTTACGTGCATAAGTGTCGGATATGGGCGTATGTTTAAGTGGGAATTCTTCTCTATTTTCAAAAAACTTTTTCCCATAAATTTAGAGGATCATTTCATCTGACTTTTTGGTCAAAACTTTGACATCGATTATTCTGAATATTTTAATTAATTAAATTTTACAAAATAAAAATAAAAACCATTTCATTCAAAGTTTTTAAATATATTTTCTAAAAATTTATCAATAATAAATTTTAAATATAGTAAGTCAAAGTTTAAAAACTTAAGCCATCAAAAATCAAAATGTGACAATTTTATTGTGATGGAGGGGTAGTACATTTTGACATCAAATCTGGACTAATGCAAGCAGATTAAGGTTGATACATGCATTCCAATTTTAAGACTATTAAAAACTTACATTTAGTAAGGTAACAAAATATGTAGATAATTAGTCAATCTAACATGCGTAACTGAAAGATCTTCAACAGAAAATATGTTTAAACTTCAAGGATATAAGTTATGGATTTATATCCAATACACTGGCGGTGGAAACTAAAAGTTTCCACAAGCGCCTTAGTTTTAGGGTTTTGAGATCTAGTTTAGGGTGTAGGGTTTAAGAGTTTAGGCGTAGGGGTTTAAAATTTAGAGATGATGATTAGAATTTATGGTTTAGGGTTAGAATTCAGGGTTTAGTAGAGGTTAGAGTTTAGTTTTTAGGGTAATATGGTAAGAATTTAGGTTTTAAGTTATAAACCCTAAATTCTAACCACCATCCCTAAATCCTAAACCCTACACTAGATCCCTAAACCCTAAAATTAAGAAGCTTGTGTAAACTTTTAGTTTCCACTGCCGGTGTATAGAATAATTACCCGTAAGTTATTAAACAAACATATCTTAAGTTAAATGATAAAGGGATGAACAACTACAAAAACATTTTATTCTTGACTAAATGGTATTTACAATAATATACTAGAATAAAAGAGCCCAAAATGATAGGTTGGAGGAAATGTAGTCAAACAACTAACCTCATATTTTGAACAGTGCACCCATCTTGAAAGTGCTGACCATCTACACAGAAGAAGTAAATTAGCATATTCTCATAGTGTCAAAAAAGAATCAACATTCCACCAAACTTTCATTGAATCAGCATAGACAAGCCAATCAGCCTGTCATAAAAGACCATTAGGTAGACTAAGTTGAGAGAAGGTATAGGGAAAAAACATGAAGAGAGATGAATGGATTTTATTTTTTACCATCCCTACTACTATATTATATATAAAATATCATTTCAACTCTCCTCCTTTACAAGAAGATAAGTTCAGCTGAAATCTGCACAAAAAAAGAAGCAAACAATATATAGGTAACGGTAAAAGATAACCCATTAGAGGACTGTTATGGTCTGAACTAAAGGATTGAGTCACCACGTGATGTTTCACAAGGCTCTTTCCCTGATTATTTCTTCCACGAATATGACCTATGATTATCAAGCAGAACTTGTCGAAGGAAATTCTAGACCTTAGACTCGCACTCGTTTAGAGAGAATCTTAGACCTCTTAGGGTTTTTTCCTTAAAATTCTGACTTCCCCTTTCATTGATGCAAATAAGCCTCTTTAAATAGAGGTTACATACCTTGTGTAAATAAAAGATCTACTAAGCAAGCAATCCATTGAAGGAAGGCTTAAAATACTAATAAATAGGATCTTAATAAAGTAAACAAAGTCCTACCAAAACAATTTCTGTTTTAAGACTCATAAAACAACTTTTTTCTCATAAGAGTTCTACCTATCAAGCCGTGAATTTCTAATTGAATTCTAACATATAAATAACACCAAAATGGGTTTGTTTATGACTTCAATTAGAAATTCACGGGTTGATAAGTAGAACTCTTAGGCGAAGTCGTTAGGTAGGACTCTAAGAAAAAAAAGTTGTTTTAGGAGTTGTAAAACAGAAATTGTTTTGGTAGTACTTTGTTTAATTTATTAAAATATTGTAATCTCTATTGAAGGAGACAATTAGACTTAGTCTCTCTCTAACGAGTCCTAAAGGTTTCAATCTCCCTTTGATGAGTTGAACTATCAATCTCAAACTCATGGAAGTAACAATTTGGTATCAGATCCAACGATTCTTGGCAATGAAAGTATAGCGGTCAGAAAGATGCAAGCAGATATATGCAAGAAGTTTGAACATGTGAATGAATTTTTTTTCTGAGAGCAAAATCCAAGTATTCAATCAAATGCTTGCATAAACGGATAACATAATTGCTGTAAAATACCATTGTAACTCTAGGGTAGATACAAGGGAAGACCTTCCATCAAAAGAAAACCATACCATGGAAACCTCTTTCTTTAAGAGGGGGGTATTGTTGTGAACTCTTATTAGATTTTAGGAAGGACTCTTAGAACTTAAAAGTTGTTAGGTAGAACTCTTAGAATAAAATTGTTTTAGGACTTAAAATATAAGTTGTGTTTGGTAGGACTTTTTTTATCTTCAATTATTGTAATCTCTATTTACAAGGACGATTAATAAAACAAAGGCAAGTTGAATTTTTATCAAAACCCTAAAAGGAGATCTGGGTCTCTATCTAACGACTCAAAAAGGTTACTACTATCAATCCCAAACTCACAAACATATCATTTTTCCACAAGTTGGCTTTGTCAACACAGTTCAAGTCACATTAGAAGGACATAGTCAACTCTGTTCTCAGTGGTCTAATCTAGCAACATAGATCTCCCCAATCCAATCTTCCTCCATAAATAACACATAATTTTATAAAATTAATCAATTATTCTTGTATAATCCAAGAGGCCCCCTAAGGTAAAATGATATAATCATTTAGAAGATCATAATCCACCCATCATCCATGAATCAAGGAGGGAAAACTAATTAGAATGAGTTATTGCAGATTTACTTTCTTAAAACCAACATATATAATGATGACCAACCTGCGGGGATCATAGATGGTCACAGTACGATCAGCACCAGCCACTGCAATGTAACCAGTTGAAGAACTGCAGACAGCATAAAAGGCATCTCCAATTGAACCACAAATACGATTTAGGCAACCACCGTTTTCTTTCATTCTCAAGTCCCACACAGACAGCTACATTAGTACCAGAAAAAAAGAAGCAAAACGTAAGATAATTTAACACTTAAAGAAACATAAAATATAATGCATTATTATATACCTGGCAACCTTCAGTTATGGCTAATATAGAATTCTCATCTCCATTACCTAAATTCCGCAGGAAGGTCAGTGAAGATGGATGCCAAAGTCTGAAAGGTAAGCAAATAAGTTAATATAAAATGTCCATACAGAAATTTCGACATATCAATAACATAACATATTTTTTATTGTGTTCTCAGGAATTTGAATCTTCTACATTCTACAAACTGCAATGTTGTCACGGGACCATCGGGGAGACTGCAGAAGCAGACTATATGTTGGCACTCCACTATAGATCAAGAAAATAGACGAGGTTTTCACAATAACGGCTCACATGCAGCTATCAGAGCAAGAGTGGGGAATTCACATGACCATGTAAACTTCTTTATTTGACATGCTGACAGCACTTAAATTATAAACAGACAGATCCATGATTGAGACAATCGAAGCACCCCACCACAGTAACCATGTACCCTTGAGTAAAGAAATATTATTTGGATAGTACCCTAGTGAGAACTTAAAATCTTGAGTCTGCCACCAAGGATGGACAAAGTTATGACTTGGTTCATGTGCTAATATAAGAATATAGATAGAGAAAATATAACACTCACGTACGCATGGTCCGAAGATGGATATCTTGGTCATAAACATCAACACTTTTGCAAAAACTTCGTGCCACAGCTGCCTGGATTAAGAATTTAGTGCGAAGTGAATTCCTAATTTATGGTACAAATAACAAAATTCAATTTGTCCAAAAAAAAATAAGGTAGAAATAGTTTGCAGCATTCAGTATTGATCCAAAAGATGCTCAGAATTAGAAGTAACATGTCCTACAAGTTCGAACACAACATAACATTTAAAACAGAATTTCCTGTGTGTGTCTCACTGCTACTCCCAAGCTCATTGCTGAGAATGCAGAATTCAAAACCATAATGGTTTTGACAAGGAACCGACAAACAATAGCAAAATCAAGTTTCCTTTTTAGATGTCATGCCCTTAAGAAATAAGTAAAAATGAAACAAGACACCAGAAATTGTAACATCCTAGAGAATATTATTAGTTTCAGCTATACTACGAAAGACCACGTACCATAGACCATTGAATTGGACTGAAGCAAACCCCAGACCAACTACCTTCTCCAACACCAAAATCCCGAGGTAACACTGAATAAGTAACCTTGTCAACGTCTGAAAATTTCAACAGTAGACTTTGATAAGACACCTTAATTACTTGAAAATGAAAATTTGGCAAACAAACAGATGTGAAGTACACCAACAAAGAAATTATGTAACATTTAGTATCGGTTGTAGAGATAGAGACAACCACCAGTTCTTTCCTTAACCCAATTTCCCCGTTATTCTAAAAGGGGTGAATCTAATGTTTCGATAAACAGAACAAGTGACAGACAAATAATACACAAAGATGCATGCATAATGGAATTAATAAAATTAGCAAGGTTTGAGAATTCCAAGATTGCAAATCATCTACAGCATGCCAAGCAACATAAAGCAAATAAACATTCTACCGGAGCCAACCTTATCTGATGATGAATCAGAATTAGCATTAGTTAGGCAACTATGGTATTTCCTTGAGAATTGATTTAGCACTTGCATCCAAAGAAAGAAAGAAATGGGTAACACTGAAAAACTGTTGCTGACTATGCAAGCTATTTCCATCTAAATTGAGATTTGGATTATTGATTCTGAGGCCAACTTTTAGGGGCTTTTTATTTATTGTAATTAATCTGACAATATTTAGTTTCCTTAGATAGTAGCTATCCCTTATAGTTATATATATACCAGGTATTTTTCAGAATTGCATCACAATTGAGAAGAAATTCTCAATCTTAATTTCATTCTTCTCTAATCAACAACTGTCACGGTATGGAAGTTGTGAAAGAAAGCCTTAAGATGAAGTATGGAACTCGTTTTGCCACTTTTGAGCTAGGCATGGCCACCAAACAGAAAATTCAGCATGCAAAAGTGCCAAATTGTTAAACAAGTGCATAAAAGCTCGATAATTGCTTCTCAGAACTAGAAGCGCCACAAATTACTAGTGTTTCAATATGAAGAAGTTTAGGCAAGTAACATTTTACCATCAAAACTATATACTCAAACTAGGGTGATATGAAAAAGAGGATGTACCTTTACCGCTGGCATCCAGTTTAGAGACAATAAGATGACCGTACGCATCCACACTTGCCAATACTAAGTAAGCAGTGCCTGTAGACATTGCATAATGGTTAGAACAAGTGTAAAAAATATCAATGCCACTTAATCAAGGTTCCTTTAGGAAAGTTTGATGCAGCAATATTAGGACATAATTTGATGCAGGAACATTACGTTTAATTTAATTTATTTAAAATTTGAGTAGGACCCTTAGTAAGAGTTCTAGTATAACTATTCGACCTAGTGACATTATTTTGCACTCAAACTTGTCAAAAAAATCATTTTAGCCCTCGAACTTTGTTCACCTCTTTTGGCCGTCAAACTGCTATTTTTTTGTCACTTTGGCGCAACTGACAGAAAAAGTAACTGTTCTGTTAAGCTGAAGTCAACTGTTTTCTCTTTTTCCAATGTTGACGCCAATTATTGTCCTTTTGCATAAAAATATTTAAAATTTAGAAAATATTAAAATTTTATAAAAAGATATGTAAAATATATTAAAATTGTTGAAATATCAAATATTGTGAAAAAGTATAAAAAATATTAAAAATCCGTTACTTTTTCTGTCAATTGGTTCAATTTGACAAAATAAATCAAAGTTTGAGGGTCAGAAGAGACTAAAAAAGTTTAAGGGCTAAAATGACTTTTTTTAAGTTTGAGGGCCAAAATGTTATTAGGCCTAACTATTCTACCAGAGAGTAAATAGGACTGTTAGCGAAGGGTTTATTATAAATACCATACTAGAGGGCTATTAGGGGCAGTTTTTATTATCATTAAGAGAGTTTTAATAACGCTGGTTGCTGGAAAATCCCAGAACCTTTTTCTTTATCTCTAATTCAATTAGGTGTGTCGTGTTCTTCCAATTTTCTTAGCTGTTCAGATTTTCCTCTCCATCATAACGTCAATCCAATCCAAAAATATTAATAAGATTTTGTCCCTTACAACAGAAAAATGATTGACCATGTGAAGTAGTTATGAGCTACAAGAGAACATACAAAAGAAGCGAAGCAATATAGGAGCCAATGCTACTTGGTATTTTAAAGTCAGTAACATTAACAAATTAAACCAATCCAAGGCTACAAACAGCTAAAAGCCCTGCTAGAAGGAAGTAAAACTTATGCAGATATAATTATAACTTCAAACGAACGTATGCAAGTTAAAAGTTGATGTTAGACCTTGAGTCACAGCTTTTTAATGGAAAATAAATGTTTTTTTTTCTCTTTGTGCTAGTTTGCAAGAGGCAGCTAAACTTGTAGTGCCAAAAGATGACTCACTTGAACAAGATTTCAACAGTTAGTCTGAATGTCTAAAAAAAAACCCCGATATACTAATGAGATACAAGAGATGTATGCTGACAACAAAAATGTATTAAAGAACTAATACTTCTAATCCACCACATACAACATCCATGTCTCTTTCTTTATCTACCTCTGTCGCTTGATATACGACGTTAGCTTGTACACCAATAAGATAATGTCAATTAGAAGAAGAAATATGAAAGATCTCATCCCTTTTCTTCAAACTACAACCACCAATTAGCCATTTTAAGCATATAAGCTACAGAAATGCATTCTGTTGGGAGATGATCAATGATATACTGAATACAAACTGAAGAGGCACTTACTTTCAATTTCAGAAAGTACAATACTCTGGATTTCTGAACGATGAGGGCACCGTTTGAGTAACAAAGAGTCCATAACCTTCAAAATCAAAGTCCATAAACACATTACTGAATGAAAGACACAAGGAGAGGTTAATTTGGAGCCCTCATTCTTGTTTAGGAGAGAATTTACGAAATCATAGAATGAGTACCTCTGTTCGCTCGGGAATAAGGAGGCCTTCTTTCCCTGTGCTGAGCCAAGAATCTTCCAGCGGAATCTATTAAAATTAATGGTTAAAAAAGCAAAGATTTTTTTAAAAACAAAGTTGGTAAACCCTTAAAAAATCTAAATATACTTGAAGCTTGTAGATGTTGCATCCGGATGCGATGTAAACCCAACAAGAGGAGGCATCCTCATTCACCTGCCAAGCATTGGGCATAAAATAAAAACAAAAAACAAAATAAAGAGGTAATGATGATTTCATGTAAATGGAATCAAAAGGCAGACATGGAGAGCAAGGCGAGTGGAGTGGAGGCTTCCGGGAGATGGATTATCCAGGAGTGTTGACGGCACCACCGCCTTTCTCAAACTCTTTGCTTCCAAGGTTGACCCCATTTCCTTCTCTGCTTTGGCGATGATAACAGAAGCAGGAGGCGAGAACCAAGGAATCCGTCGATTCTAGGCCTAGCTAACACTGAGGTTTTTCCAAAGGTTTAAGCTTTTAGATTAGGTGAAAACAGGGGAAAGAGCTATCGAACCATCCCTTTACAGACAAATGAGGTTAAAATCAAGCCCAAGTTACACCTCTATTATTAATATGTTTACAATTAGGTTATTATGATTTAAAAAGTTACGATCGAGTCACTTAAAATACTATACCGTTAAATCTCAAAGCGTTATTTGATGTGTAACTTTTTATTCATGCAAAATCTGTTTCATGTTCATAATTTTGTATAGATAAATAGTTAATCTATATTTTATAAGAGTAAGTTATAATTAGACCGTCCTATTTCAAAAAAAAAAAAATTATAATTGAATCGTTAATATCACCATTAATCATAGTCTACAAAATCGATTAATCTTGGATTTCACCGTAAGATGACTTCTAATTAAGTTGTCCTCGAGGGATAGCTTTTATATATTTTTATAGATTTTAGCTTATGAGTTATGACCATACTTCATTTTAGTTTTCTAAATTTAATTGGTAAATACATGATTTTTTTGGTAAAAATATTGTATAAATCCCTTCACTATAGCTTGGAATGGATTTTATATTGGTTAAACTACAATTCAATTATTAAAAGTTACATTTAGGTCACCCAATTATTAAAGATTACATTTGGGTCACTCAATTATTAAAGATTACATTTGGGTCACTCAATTATTAAAGATTATATTTGGGTCACCCAATTATTAAAGATTACTTTTGGGTCACGCAATTATTAAAGATTACATTTGGGTCACTCAATTATGGGTAAGGTTACATTTTGGTCACCCTTCATAAATATATCAATTTAGTCATTTTTTCTTCCAAATCACTTGTATACCCTTGTTAACAGTAACACTAGAGTACTTCATTTTAAATTATTAATTTATCTAATACAGAAATTGATATGTGTTTTTTAAATATGAATGATGATCCAAATATAACATTACTCATAATTAAGTGACCTAAGTATAACTTTTAATAATTAGTTGACCCAAATATAACATTACCTATAATTAAGTAGTTTACCCTTTTACTTTTAAGTGGCATTGCATTTGGCGACATGTTCACCGAGAAACTTCAACAGTTGTATTAATCCAATTTCACATTCAACTCTCTCCATTACTTATTTCTCTGCAACGGTTACAACTTTTGGTTGAATATTTTTTTTTTAAAAAAAGTTGGTATTTTTAAGTCAATGGTAACGGCTTGGGTTGTCTATCGACGGTGATTTTCTTTAACTTTTTTCTTTATTTTTAAATTTTGTTTCTTTATTTATTTTAATTTCTTATTTTTCGTCGACTATTAGACATGTTCTTCGGCTACCGTTATGGCACGTTCTCTGTCTGCCCATATGGCATGTTGATATTAAAGACGTTTACAACCTGGTGCATGTTACAATTGAATCTTGTCGCACAACATTGCGTGGGTTGGTTGTTCGTGGAGTTAACCAAAACGTTTTCTTTTTTTGTTGGTTGGAGTAATTCAATGATCCGCGCTCTTCCAGTGAGCACTCCAAAATTTGACTATGGTGTTAGATTTGAAAAACACTGATAAAGATTTTATGAGAAGATTTGTGTTTGATATTCACATTTGCATACTTTTTGTTTTTTAAGGTTTAATTTTGCATTTTAAAGCATACTTATTTGTGTATTTCTTCTCATTCTTTAATAAAATTCCGTGTTTAATTCAAAAAAAAAATTCACATTCATAACAATTCAATTACAACAAGTTAAATTAACATATCAAACCATATTTTAAAAGATCCAGCATTAGAAGTTTCCGAATATCTGAAAAAAAATCAATTAAGTTCTTTTTTTTACCCAATTAAATATTTATTTCTTAAAATCCTAACAATTCATCTTTTTTTACCGATTTATTTTTTAAAATCCTAACAATTCATTTTTTTTACCAATGTTGATAGTTAAACTCAATGTATATTTTAAACTAGTTGATACCACATGTCACATTATAATGTTACCAACTGGCATCTAAAAACTAACTTTTAATAATTTTTTAGATTTTTTATAATTAATTTTAGTAACCTTTAGATTTCTGTTCTTTTAAAATTTTACAAATTAGATATGATAAAATTGTTGTGTGCAATGTGACGGTAATATATTAGAAGAAAAAATGTATAATCTTATCAATCACAAATTGATCAGAGCTTTTAATTGTTTCAACTTTTTAAAGGGAAAACTATATCACTGACCACCAAATAAATTGGGGATACCTATTTGAACCACCGAACTATAAAAAAAACGTCAATCACACCACCAAACTTATTAAATCAACCTATTTTGACCACCGCCATTAAAAAGTTAACGGAGGGGTGACGGAAGTGTCACGTGGCAGTTAACATGACATTTTTAAAATTACATGTTTAGTCCCTATTATTTACTTATTAAATCAATTTGATCCTAATTTTATTTTAATTAAATAAAAATTAATCAACCAATCAAATGAGGACATGTGTCATTACCCAATTGGATTAATTTAATTTAATTTTAATTGGTTAAAGAAAATTTAAAGAAGAAAATCATAAAGGGGTTAAAGTGGTTCAAACTTGAGACCAAAGGGATAAATCCCCAAGCTTTTACCATTGAACCAAATTGCTCTTAGTGCTATTATTTGCACCTTTTATATACATATAGAAAAAGAAATACAAGAAGGCATTATGGTGGTTCAAACTTGGGACTAAAGGGGTTAATCCCAATCTTTTACCATTGAATCATTTCCCTTAGCCTGCTTTGAACAAAGCAACTAGACACTGCCGAGAACTCTTTCTTCACAGATTTAAAAATAGGCTCAATTGGATTTCTCCTATATTTCATCTCTCGAAAACTGATGAAAAGCTTTGAAAGCAAATTCTTAGTGTTCCGATGCACAGATACGACAAATTTTTCCGGTGATAGGAACAGGAGCACTTCTGAGACATCAGACAAACCGTGGCCGAAGCAGACTAAGGGAAATGGCATTTCTGAATTTAATGATCTAGTAAATTGTTGAATTTGATGATCGAGCATCCTTTTTAACGATAGACAGATCCAATTATAACATATTGTACATTTCACTATTTGTTGATTCCTCTGCCGGTCTGCAATTTTTCTTTTCTTTTTTTTTTTGTTCAAAGCATAAATTTTAATGCACTATAAGATATGTATATAAAAGGTACAAATAATTTCACTAAGAGCAATTTGGTTTGGTAAAAGCTTGGTATTAACCTCTTTAGTCCTAGGTTCAAACCACCATAATGCCCTCTTGTTTTCTTTTTTTTTCCCTAACTTTTACTACACTATAAGATATGTATATAAAAGGTGCAAATAATAACACTAAGAGTAGTTTGGTACAATGGTAAAAGCTTGGGGATTTATCCCCTTGGTCCTAGGTTCGAATTACTATTAAGCCCTTATGGTTTTCTTCTTTAAATTTCCTTTAACCATGTGGTGACACTTGTCACCACTTGATTGGAGGAAAAAATATATTAAATATTAAAAAAAATAAATTAAAACTAAATTAAAATAATCCAATTGGGTGATGACACGTGCCCTTATTTGATTGGTTGATTAATTTTTATTTAAATAAAATTAGTATCAAATTGATTTAATAAATAAAAAATAGGGACTAAACATGTAATTTTAAAAATGTCATGTTAACTGTCACGTGGCACTTCCGTTAGGGGTGTTCAAAAATATCCGATCCGACCGATCCGATCCGATTATCCGTTGATCCGATCCGAAAATTCGGATATCCGATCCGATTTTTATTTTTGGATCGGATATCCGATCCGATTATAGATTTTCCGGATCGGATACGGATCGCAATATTACAAGTTTCGGATTATCCGAAAACCCGAAAATCCGAATATCTAATATTTTTTAAATATTAATCTTGTTATATTTAACAATTTGATGCTTGTTATGTCCGAAAATTTAAAAAATCGAATATTTCATAGATGTGAATCTTGTTATATTTAGCAATTTGTAGTTTGTTATATTCGAAATTTCGAAATTTTCATAAATACGACATTCAAATTCGAAAAAATAGTTGAATCAAATTATATGTTCGGATAATCGGATATCCGAATATCCGATCCGGTTATCCGGTATCCGAAAAACCGGATATCCGATTTTTTCCGGATCGGATACGGATCACTATATTGCCGATCCGAAAACCCGGATATCCGAAAAAATCGGATCGGATCCGATCCGATATCCGACAATGAACACCCCTAACTTCCGTCACCCCTCTGTTAACTTTTTAACGGCGGTGGTCAAAATAGGTTGATTTAATAAGTTTGGTGGTGTGATTGACGTTTTTTATAGTTCGGTGGTTCGAATAGGTATCCCCAATTTGTTTGGTGGTCAGTGGTGTAGTTTTCTTTTTTTTAAATTGGTGGTTTAATTATTTAATTTTTTCTATTTAAAAGTTCAATTGGATGCAAAAATATCTTAATAGTTTAATTATATATATATTTTTAATTTGAGGGCTTAAGACACCCTTAAGCTTATTGTATAACATAATATCACGTTAAATTTAGGCATAAAGGTAAATTTAGTCTTGGAAGTTTATAATTTTTTTTGTCAAATTACTTTATTTTTTTTAGTTAAATTTGACCTTTTAGCCTTTAAAAAGAGTCAAATTATTTTTTTAACGAAAAAGTTAATTAAAACATTAATTTTAAAGTTTTTGAAGTGACGAACTATATAGTCCACATATACTACATACTAACATAGAACTATTCATTTTATATGCCACATTAACAAATAATTTAAAATTATAAGATATTAAAATATATATGAATAATTATAATTAAGAACATATTATTTTTTTGGGAAAACTACACTGGAGGTCACCCAACTATTATCTTTTTTTATTTTGATCATTCAACTAATTTTTTTTTGTCAAAATGGTCTTTCCCGTTAGATACATTTCCTATTTTGGTCCCCAGGCCACCGTTAAAAACTTAACGAAATTGCTAATGTGTATTTTTTTTATTTTTTTAATATTATTTTATTATTTTTCCTCTCTTCCATATATTAATTTTAAAATTTTTATTTAGACAAATGTGGTGGCGACAACAAAGAAAATAAATGAATTTTGAGGCAAGGAGAGCTAGGTTTCAAAATCACGTCTCCAGGTGAACATTCAAGCATGTTGGCCGCTGGGCTAACACCCAAATGTTGTCACTTTTTAACACAAATCATTTTAAAACTTATTTAAACAAACCCCCAAAACCAAATAAATATTTGAACAAAGAAAATAAATCAAAACTTTGGGTAGCTGGGTTTTGAACCCGCACCCACCTGTCTAAAATTGGATGGGTTAATCACTAGGCTAAATAATAAAATTTAATTATGTCTTACCACAAAGTAACTTTAAATTAAAACAAACGAACCCAAAAAAATAAATTAAATAATCATTTTCTTTTAATTTTATAAAATTAATACTAAATTATTTTAAAGGATCCTAGGTCATTTTAATATAATAAATAAATATAATTTAAAAATTTATTTTCAATAATAAATAAATAGTTTTAATTTAATTTTAAAAATAATTTAATTAATTTTATCATTATCGAACAAAGTGAAAAGATGAAATCTAGTTTGATTTTTAATTTTAATCACAATTTAGTTAAATATAATACAAGTTAAAATTATCATCACTTCATAGTTTAACTTGGTGTTTAAATATTAAAATTTTTATTAATAAAATTTTGTGTTCGAATCACTCCTCTAACTTTAATATTTTATTTTGTGTTATTGGTAACGTAATATGCGTTAAATATAAATTTTAGTAAAATAAAATTAAAATTTTATCCTGACCCATTTGGTTTTATTTGCCCTTCATAGCCGTGGGATGTTTGTTCGAATCCCGATGTTGCATAACTCATTTGTTTCAAATATTTATTTGGTTTTGGGGGGTTTGTTTAAATAAGTTTTAAAATGATTTGTGTTAAAAAATGACAATATTTGGGTGTTAGCCCAGCGGCCAACACGCTTGAATGCTCACATGGGGATTTGGGTTTGAAACCCAGCTCTCGCTTACCCCAAAATTCATTTATTTTCTTTGTTGTAGTAGTCTTAATAAAAACTTTAAAATTAATATATGGAGGAGAGAGAAAATAATAAAAAATTCACATCAACAATTTCATTAAGTTTTTAACAGTAGGACCAAAATAAGAAAGATATCTAACGGGAGAGACCATTTTGACAAAAAATTAATTGGGTGACCAAAATAGGAAAAAGGAGGTAGTTGGGTGACCTCCAATATAGTTTTCCCTATTTTTTTAGAAAAATCATAGAGCATACATAAATTGTTAAGTGGATTCCAAGACAAAGGCGTTAAAAGTTCAAGATTTTAGTAAATATTTCTAGTTAGAAAGAATAATGATTCGACTCTATTAAACATTATAAGTGAAAATTAAGCTTTTTTTAGATTGAAGGTTAAATTAAACTTAAAAAGGAATAAGGACCAAAACAATAAAAGAAAATAAACCTTAAAGGCTAAAATTATTATTAAATTTAAATATTAACATTCCTTTCAATTGTTCAAAAATGATATTTTACTTAAAAAAAATTATCATGCTAAAAATATAACCAGAATGCAATTTATGCCATAAAACAGTAACTTGTACATACTTTTACCTGATTTTTGTTGTTTGTTTCAATAAACAAACTTTACTCTTATTTTTTTTCATTATGAAAATGAAACCACATAAATTCAACACACAAAGAAACTCAAGTAGAAGCCTTATTTTTCATTACAATCCTGGTGAATCTCCTTCCCTCGAAGGTAACATGAGAATAGTCAAGAAGCCTGGACCTCCTAAACAACCTATAAATGTTCTTCACTTCCTCCTCATTGCACTCCTCCACAGCCACCACTATCACTCCACCTTTTCTCACAGTCCTCTCCATCTCCCCTGCACACTGCAAAGGATACAAGGTTTCTTTCAAATGACCGGTAAATGCGACATCAAAAGACCCATCGAAGAAAGGAAGGTTATTGGGATCGGCCCGGCTAACCAAAGGCAACGACTCTATCAGTTCAACACCTGTGACATCCTCTACACCCATTTTGGTTAGAGCCATGATCTCATGACCAGCCCCAGCTGAAACACACAACACTTTGGAGTGGTTCTTTAGGACACCCGTTTGGTACAGTTGGGTGAAGAAATGAGTGTAGGAAGAGACCTTGGTCATCCAAGATTTAGAGGACCAGAGGCGAGCATTCTTCTTGTGATGAGGGAGGTAGTAGCGGGCCGAGAAGTCGCAGGTGGATTTGGGGAACCTAAGGTGAGGCTTTTTCGGAGCTTTAGCCGGGATGCATGTTTCTGGGGTTTGGAGGAGGAGAAAAATGAGAATAAGTGTTGCTATGGTGGTTGATACGAATGATACTTTGTTTAGGACTCTCTGTATGTGCCTCTCCATTTTAGTTTTCTTACGTGATTTGAAACTTTTACCATGGAATTGGGGCAGTCTCTTTTGCCATCAATAATGAGCAGAGTCTGAGCATCACAACTGAAATGTTTGTCTCTGTTTCTGCGATTCCTCTTCTGTTCACAAAATGCTGCGCTTTAGTATTGTTGGAGTAAATATACGGCACATCTTGTTTTGAACTGGAACCAAATCCGGTGAGTCTCTTTGTACTCTTATTGTATTTATAAGCTGCAAGACAATAAACAATATATGGATGTACCGTTAGACCAAACTAAACTGCAAAGTTACTGCTTGAAGGATGACAAAATGGAAACTATCAGACTATGCTGGCATTTAGGGAGCCAAAAGGGAAGGAGCAACATCATGCAGGGGAGAAGCCAAGAATTAAAAGTTAAAGGGGGCGAGGATAAAATGTTACGGTAAGCGTTATAAAGAAATTCGAAAAAAAAAGACTAGAAATGCCAATAGTAGGATTTCATATGTTGACTTCAAGTAAAACAAGTTCACTTTCACTTGCACACTATACCACTTAAGTAAGAACCATTTAGTGATATCAGAGTAAGTAAAATAAATTATAATTTAAAATTTTGCAGGGACCAATTAAAAAAATTGGATCATAAAGGTATAAATATAGACCGTAAGGGTGGGCCACGGGGCTAGGCCTCTGCCAGCCCCTTGTGGCTACGCCCATGACATCATGATGCCCCCAGTATCTTATAGCTTAAAATTGATCGTGTGGTGTGAGGCCAATGCATTCACTTAAAGCCTTTCTACACTTATCACCATCACAAGTCATACACGAAAAACTCTTACAGAATAATCCATGGAACCATTCAATGAAGTTAATTTGCCCCTTGTCAAGAAAAATGAGATAAATACATGCATAATTATAAGCAATGCATATAAAATGATATTCATGAACTAACCAACTGATTAAATGTCTTAAAATGGGTCCCCAAAGAGTCCCGAGAAAGAGAATGAAGTTGAATTCATGCTGTCATGTATAGGCCACTATTCATGTAACATGGAATTTTTATGCTTAAGAATTGCCAAATATGAGCGGAAAATGAACACTACAAAACCAAATCAAAAGAAAAACATGGTGCTGGATTTGCATCCAGCAGCCACAAAAACCATTCACATGTGAAGAATTAGAAGCTAATCTAAATAACATTTCTTTTCAAACTATCAAGAATAGCAGGAAACAGCACTCAAAATAGGACAATATATGTAAGTGACATGCACTGTAATAAGACAATAAAACTTCATCATGATGAAAAGAATATATAATAAAATTGAAGATACACAGGTAAAAGATATATGTAACATAATCCTCAAAATAGGCCTCAACCAACTGCAAATAGCAGGATAAAAGCTACAGATGGATCAAAAACCAGAATGGCTCCATAAAAATGAGTTTTTCCATCTTTGGAAAAAACAGCAGGATGCTAGGATCATGATTTATGTCAAGACAAATTATGTAATGCCAAGATCTAGGAAAAGAAAAATCTATGATCTACTGTCACAACTTAAAAGGAGTTTGTCTTAAGCAACTCAATAACCATTTTATGGAAGATGAGAATTCTTTTGAGGAAAAGGAAAAGCTCTTGTCAGTTTCACTATCAAAAGACGGTGATCGTGTGGTTTTTATAAAAGCCAGCCAAATTCTACATGTGAGGGAAGGACGACAGTAGAAGCAGAAGTAGAAGCAGCAGCATAACCATTTTGTATACAGTAGTTACTATAGAAGAAAATCATACCCCCCAAAGATTTCCATGGTATAGTACGCCAATTATGTAGGTCGACGTACAAGAAAAGGTTCAAAATGATTAGAAAGCACTCAGATCTCATAGCTAAGTATAATTAATGACAGCTCTAAGTAACTGATTCATTAAGAACCTTCACACGGCATCAGCAGAGTACTAGGAAGATTAATATATTTATATAGAGAGAGGGATAAGTGCTCTGTAATTTTGTTGTTGTTGATGTTGCTGATAATGGTGATACTGAGCACAGACGATGATAGCAAGTGCTCAAAATGACACTCGGAAATAACAGTTCAATTCAATAACTTCTCTATCATTGGGCCAACCACCAAAAATAAAATTAACCCCAAAACATTTTTCATAAAAAAAATGTTAGAAAAAGTACCCAAATAATAGAAGGCATCAAGATAGGGAAGAAACTTTACTTTCAAACATCTTCATTGAACCAGGAAAACAAGTTTTAAAATTAAACAGCCAGGCAGGTTTCTACTGTAACCAATCAGTTTATACTAAGTTCAAAACTATTCATAGCATACAACTAATCTCCGGTGCACACCGTACCTAAAACATTTTACAAGAAGTGAGACAAGGAAAAACCGGATTTCCATAAAAGTGATAGCCTCAGATTTCATCAGTGTCATAATCAAATGACAGTGAAGTTAAGGATTTTCATAAAAGCCATGGCACAATTACACACCTTGAGGGATAGACAACAATAGGAACAGGTTGGTTGCAGCAATGATGGAGGTTCATAATGAAAATCAAGACAACTACCGAAAGCAACGACTCCTATCACGGGAAACATATCAAAGCAGGTCAAATCCATCAAGCATATATTATGCCAGACAACCAACAAAATACGAACTTGCTAGACTCGATACCGCCAAAAGTGAAGCATGGAGGTTAACAGAAAACACACATAAGAGCCAGCTGGGATTAAAAAGAACCATAAGATTGAAGAGCCTAGCTTGCAGAAGGCAGTGGTTGAAGGGGATGAAGATGCTAGCATGAAATGCAATCAACAAATTTATTAAGCATTCAACTACTATTAGTCCCAACTCCCAGGGAAAATTAGCTGCATCCGTAGTTGATAAAACACATCATCTCTTAAGATTTTCATGGTAGACTACTGCTAAGCACTTAATTGCAAAGAAAATCATATGCCAAGGAAACGGAGCATAGCATTAAGAAAGAAAATATAGAGAATCATGCAAAATGTCATCAGATCTCACCATAGCTGTTAGCAAATGCACGAAATGAAAATCAGAAATAACTGATCCATTTCAATGAGTTCCCAATCATTGGGCCAAAAGAAAAAGGTATGCTGCAAAACGATTTTGCAAAAGAACAAAAAAATTATAGTTTCCAAACATCAGAAATTGAAATGTACTAACTTATCAAATGAAATGAAACAGGATGAAAACCAACATTTTAAGCTTGGAACAAGAATCCCTTCGTCGGCTTCGTATAATTGGAGAACCATCGGATCTGAAGTATAGGTGGAACAAAATATGAAGTGGGCTTTCCTATGCAGAAGGAAGTCCAAATCCAATCATAATGGATTTCAATTTTCAAGCCTTCAAATGCATGTAAAAAAGTTTTATTTAATTAATTCGAATCAATTAGATAATGACATGTACTACTACTATCATCTTATTGATTTTGGGAAATAAAAGTTTTTTAAAGACTCGGGGGCCAGAGGAAAATGGTTCAACACCCAACCACCCGGCCAACATTGAGGCAAAAGATTAATATTATTTTGTATTTATACCATGCTGAGTACGTACACACAGGAAACCTATGGCCTTCTCTAAATTCTGGCATATTGCTCCATTATTTTACACCATACATATATAGCCATCGATGTCGAAGCAGCTTGAGACACAAACCCAAGAGAAAGCTATGACATTGGGAGGTGACTACGTTCAGAGGCTGCATCAAGAAGAGCAAAGGCCCATGAATAGTTCACAGAACCACCATAATGGTGGTACGGTGACCGGAACAGGTATCGCTTGTTAGAAAATAATAGATAATTAGTGACTTTAAGACATATTAATTATTAAAATTTTGGAGTTTTGAATAATAAACATTATACTTTATATACTACTTCATAAGACCTCTAAAACGATATACAATATGCTCAAATTGATTGAATTATAAATGAGAAAAATGTAGTGCTTAAAACACTATCCCACATGTCTATGTACGAGAGTTTAAAAAGTGTTTATAAGCATGAACTAACTTGTTGGTTAAGTAGATGTGTATGCTAATTAGAGTTGAAGTACACTTGCACAATGTGGGCAATGTAAATGTTTAGATCAATTGGGCTTTTAGTGGACTTGTTAAATTCTTTTAGCCCATGTAAATATATTTTTCTCAATTAATTGTTTTTTTTTTGTCCAAAGATAAGTTTAATATTTTAATTTAATTGTTTAAATTAAATATTGATTTAATTATTAAAATTTAATTTTGTAAACTCTTCGTCTACTCCATTAATTCCTTTCAATTTTTTCATCGGCCTCTTTCTACTATAAATAAGGGAATATTTACCAGAATATTAGATTTCAATTTTTTTTTTCAGAAATAGGGATCCCATCAGATTATTTACACTACTAGGGATGTTTACTGTTCAAAAGTAGAAGACCTTCAGCCCACCCCGACTTTGAACAGTGATTTCCAAGCTTGTATACTGTTCAAAGTCGGATTGCTTTCCAACCCATTTTGAAGAGGCCACGATGCCACATGGCGAGCGCTGGGAGGGTCGGGCACTGTTCAAAGTCGGACTGCCCACCCCCGACTTCAAACAGTGCACCGAATAATGGTGCGGGTGGCAGGCGGGTGGCAGGGTTCACGGGTTGGGCACTTTTAAAGTTTTTATTTTATTTTATTTTTATTGGTTGATTGAGAGGTTTATTTATGTGGTTGAAATTGAAATGAGGTGAAGATAAATAGGGGTTGTGTTGAGGGTTGAAGGTTGAAGAAAGAAGAGAAAGATTTTGAAGAAAATTTGTGAGTATTTATACTTTATTTGTGAGTATTTTTTGTAGTTATATTTTTTTTATTTTTTCAGATTAGTTTTTTTAATTTTTTAGATGTTAGAATTTTGAAGTTGATGTTTGAAATATTGAAAATTTTGTGTTAAATAGGTTGTTGAAGAGGAGAAGAAGATATTTTGTGAAGAGCTTGAGAAATAGAGATTTGAAGAAATATAGTAAGTATTATGCAATTTTAATTTGGTGGTTAAATTTTATAAATTTATGAAGAGTTTAATTTGTTGTTTTTTATAATTTTGGAGTTGATATTTGAAAATTTTAATTTTTGAATATTTCTATTTTTGTTAATTTTATGTTAGAATTTATAACATTAATTTTATGTTAGAATTTATAAAAACAGTGTTTAATACTTTACGAAATGGTCACTAAATAGTGAAAAATGTAGTAAATGAATTTGAAACGTTCTAAAATTTTGTATGATATTATAAATATTGTTTTTAAGGTTTCTGTTAAAATTTGGTAATTTTTGGAAATCGTTTGGTAGATGAATTCGAATAAAAACTGTTTTTAATACTTTACGAAATGGTCACTAAATGGTTAAAAACATAGTAAATGAATTTGAAACGTTCTAAAATGTTGTATTCTATTATAAATATTGTTTTTAAGGTTTCTGTTAAAATTTGATAATTTTTGGAAATCGTTTGGTACATGAATTCGAATAAAAACAGTGTTTAATACTTTACGAAATGGTCACTAAATAGTGAAAAACGTAGTAAATGAATTTGAAACGTTCTAAAATTTTGTATGCTATTAGAAATATTGTGTTTAAGGTTTCTGTTAAAATTTGGTAATTTTTGGAAATCTTTTGGTAGATGAATTCGAATAAAAACTGTTTTTAATACTTTACGAAATGGTCACTAAATGGTTAAAAACATAGTAAATGAACTTGAAACGTTCTACAATGTTGTATTCTATTATAAATATTGTTTTTAAGGTTTCTGTTAAAATTTGATAATTTTTGGAAATCGATTGGTACATGAATTCGAATAAAAACGGTGTTTAATACTTTACGAAATGGTCACTAAATAGTGAAAAACGTAGTAAATGAATTTGAAACGTTCTAAAATTTTGTATGCTATTAGAAATATTGTTTTTAAGGTTTATGTTAAAATTTGGTACTTTTTGGAAATCGTTTGGTACATGAATTCGAAAACAATTAGTTTTTAATACTTTACGAAATGATCACTAAATAGTGAAAAACGTAGTAAATGAATTTTAAACGTTCTAAAATTTTGTATTCTATTAGAAATATTATTTTTAAGGATTCTGTTAAAATTTGGTAATTTTTGGAAATCGTTTGGTACATGAATTAGAATAAAAACTATTTTTAATACTTTACGAAATGGTCACTAAATAGTGAAAAATGTAGTCAATGAATTTGAAACGTTCTAAAATTTTTCATTCTATTAGAAATATTATTTTTAAGGTTTCTGTTAAAATTTGGTAATTTTTGGAAATCGTTTGGTACATGAATTCGAATAAAAATTGTTTTTTATACTTTACGAAATGGTCACTAAACAATTTTTAATTTATAATATCTAGTATTATTTTTAATTCGGTAAAAGTCAACGAAATTCAAATTCTAAGAATTTATTTAGTTATTTAGTAGTAGTAGTGTAATAAATGTATTAGAATGAAAATTTTAATTGCGTAGAATTTTACAAAATTGAGTTTCGGGTTATAATATATTCATACTTATCATGTAGGATGGCTGAGGAAGCTCCTCTGTTGAGATTTCAGGATGAACACATTAGTAGTTTGTCGGTTCCTGAGATGGTACAATTTTGTTAATAATTGATTTATTAGAAATTCAATTCAATTATGTTAATAATATTTTGTTTGGTTTATCCCTTTATTTATTGATGTGTTAATTACAGGATTTTGAGGATACATTTAAACATCACCTGACCATGGCAAAAAATAATCCGCACGATCGAATCACTGAATGGTTGCAACAATCTGGATTTTATTATGCGACATTCCTTCGAGGGTACAAGTTGGTGCCCGGGTTGATTGCTGCTCTGATTGAGCGTTGCAGGCCGGAAACCCATACGTTCCATATGCCGTGTGGGGAATGCACGATCACACTTGAAGACGTGGTCATGCTTATTGGGGTGCCGGTAAACGGGGCACCATTGATCGGGGCACCATTGACCGGGGAACCTTTGATCGACCAGACTAAAGTTAGACCTGAAGCACTTTGCGGTTATTTTCTCGGGAAGGTGCCAGACAAATCAAATTTGTCAGGAAGTCGCGTGAAACTGAGTTGGTTGCAAAAAGAATTCAATCTCAATGAATATAGTTCGATTGATGCGGTTTATAATGCCAGCCGAGCTTATATTCTGCAGCTCATTGGCGGTATATTGATGCCGGATAAATCTGGCAATCTTGTACATACACGGTATCTACGCTTTTTGAGGTACCCGTGGGAAGCTGCTCAATATAGTTGGGGATCGGCCATACTAGCGTTCTTGTATCGTGAGTTGTGCAAGGGCGCTAAAATAGATAATGGTCGTAAGGTTCGAGGTATTGGTGGATGTTTGTTGTTGCTGCAAGCATGGGCTTGGCAGCGACTTCCGTTCTGGACATCGATTACTCGAACACCGATACAGTTCCCTCTTATCGCCAGGTAATTATCTTGATTGTAAGTTTAATTTTTTGTTAATATTAAATTATTTTTTTATTAATTGAAACATTAATTGTGAATTGTATGCAGGTGGTGCGAGAAAAAAGCGTACACGGGATTGACGAACAACAACTTGAAGGTGTTTAGAGCGGAAACTGATTTGTATTGTCAGGAGCGGGTATGTGGTTAACTATATTTTTAACAATTTAGTAAGATAGATATAAATTAATAGTTTTTTTACATTATAGTTAGGCCTGATAATAATAATCATTATTTTTGCAGTTTATTTGGATGGCATACTACGACGATCGCATATTTGTACCAGATGAACTGTTGAAGGATTCTGACATGTGGTGTACGGTTACACCGTTGATCCACTTTGCGATTGTTGAGTTCCACTTTGCCGACAGGGTGCTTAGGCAATTTGGCTTCCACCAGCCTATTCCGTTTCTACACACTCAGCATGATTATTTGCACAATTATGATGGACGCGGCAGGGCAGATGTTCCGTGGGAAGTCATACACGCTGAGTACGTTACGATGTGGAACAACAGAAATTCAACGATACCATTTCGCGCCGAAATCGAAGAGGACGATTTTGATTTTCAGAGGTCAGAGTACCTGATTTATTTTTTTAATAATGGAAAGTCTTACCTAACTTCGGTCGAAGAACGGGAACAATGTAAAACATTTAAGAAAAAATATGGCGGTAAAGCTGAGTCTTCCAAGACAGCAGCAGGGGCCGCATCTCAAAATCCCGTTTGGTCTCAAAATTCCGAAGGTTGGCCAACAACTTGGGAACATCCAGTGCGCTCGCCAGTTCTTTGGGAAAAAGAACTGACCCAAACACATCATGCAGGAGAAGTGGGCCAGAGCTCCTCTGATACTCACGAGTTTGCTGATGTTGATTTATACACACCCGAGTTTATTCCTCAACAGTTACCTCGTTACTCAAACTTTGAACGGAGCATGGATTTTCAGGAAATACAAGATTTCCTTAATTCACCAGAGTTTTTACCTCGTTACTCCACGGGTTGCGTGGACACGTACAGAACACCGCCTCCTATGCCCTCGGTGAATGAGGAGGATGCTGGAGAGGTGGATGCTGGAGAGGTGGATGGTGAAGAGGTTCTTGAGGAAGAATTGAGGCCACAACGTAAGAGGACCAAAAAACACACATATTTTTCGACCATATCCGCTCATTGTCAAAAATTACGTAAGCGGATGCAAAAGAAAAAATGATGTTATCTTTATTTGTGTAATAACTTAGAGTACTGATTGAATTTGAATATTGAATTTTCACTATGTGTTTTGTTTTTTTATTTATTATTATTCGTTCGTTGTTTGGTTAAAATATGATATAAATGGTATATTTTCGGTAAAATAGTGAAAACGTAGTAAATGAATTTGAAACGTTCTAAAATTTTGTATGCTATTAGAAATATTGTTTTTAAGGTTTCTGTTAAAATTTGGTAATTTTTGGAAATCGTTTGGAGTTGAATTCGAATAAAAATAGTTTTTAATACTTTACGAAATGGTCACTAAATAGTTAAAAATGTAGTAACTGAAATTGAAACGTTCTAAAATTTTTTATTCTATTAGAAAAATTGTTTTTAAGGTTTCTGTTAAAATTTGGTAATTTTTGGAAATCGTTTGGTACATGAATTTGAATAAAAACAGTTTTTAATACTTTACGAAATGGTCACTAAATGGTGAAAACGTAGTAAATGAATTTGAAACGTTCTAAAATTTTGTATGCTATTAGAAATATTGTTTTAAGGTTTCTGTTAAAATTTGGTAATTTTTGGAAATCGTTTGGTAGATGAATTCGAATAAAAACTGTTTTTAATACTTTATGAAATGGTCACTAAATAGTGAAAAGCGTAGTAAATCAATTCAGACAATATTTTAAATGCAAACATTATATTTCCTGAATTCAAGTACAATCTGCAAATAATCATTGAGGCATGGCCACATATCTCGGTTCATTGGGACATGTTGTTTTCGAATGGCCTTCACCCTCTACATATGTTGCATCTCTTGCGTTGGCTTTTCTCTTTATCAGGAAGATCCATACTCGTGTAGATCCGAGTCGATCTAGGTCGCCCAGTTGGCTTTCTACGTAGTGTCGGATCCGGTAACCATTTATCATGCTCCACTGGCAGCCAATACATAGAATTCAGGATAGGTGGGAACTCAATTTTGTAAATTTCTAATATCTGGCTGAGTCTGAAGCATGGGTCAACAAATGTGTACGGGTCAACGTTGACGAACAAACATGCTGCAATTGCATGAGCACATGGATATCGCCGCGCTTGGAACTCACCACAGTTACACCAGTTACGTGTGAAATCTACTTGAAATACGTTCGAGTGGGGGCTTCGTGTCGGGATCTGGAAGCAACAACATCGAAAGTCTGATAATGGCGGTCGAATGCGTGAACCACCAACGCCGTTGCCCTCGTCACATTTGCATCCATTTTTTCAACCATTTTCACCGGAAATAGTTGTCCACTATTTAAAGCTGGCTGCACCTTCTTCCCTTTGACGGCCCAAACCTTAGCTAAACAGTAGTATGTCTCGGTTACCAAGCTGGCTAGTAGAAGATGACGCGACTCTTTGAGTACTCCATTAATGCACTCCACAAGGTTGGTAGTCATTTGCGCGTATCGTCTACCACCTTCATCATATGATTGGGCCCATCTCTCTCTCGATGTTGTTGGCCCAACTCCAAACACGCTCGCCATATTTCATTAACCCCGCCATCTTCCTTTCAAATTCTGGCCGTAGTAATTGAAACCCTGTGCCATAATTATTGTTTGACTTAGCATCGACATAAATCAAAACACATCATTGCATACACATATATAACTTAATTTGAAAGAATGATACTTACCCATGCTCATAATCTCATTGCGAAGTTACTGATTTTTGAATTTTTCAACGGCATTCTTTTCGATGTGACAAACACAATATGCAGGGTATGCATAAGGAGGTGTCCAACGACTTCCTTCTCGATTAATTGCTGCTTTGATACCCGTCCCTCGATCAGAGATAATACAAACCCCGTCTTGGCGGACCACATGCTCACGCAAATTTGTCAAAAAGAAATCCCAAGCTTCAGCAGTTTCCCCTTCAACAATTGCGAATGTAATCAGAATGACATTGTTCTCACCATCTTGCATAACGGCAACCAGTAGTATGTGAGCGTATTTTCCGTAAAGCCACGTTCCATCCACTTGGATCATACGCTTACAATACGGAAAGCCGTCAATGCATGGCTTGAAAGCCCAGAACAGTTGATTGAAAAATTTATACCCTTGAAGCAATTTCCCTTGCCGGTCGTACGCATCTTTTGTTTGATACCTGACTATGGTGCCTGGGATGAACTGTGTCATTGCCATCAACAACGCTGGTAACTCATTATACGATCTGTCATAATCACCGTACACTGAATTCAATGCCTTTTCCCTTGCACGCCACCCCTTCATGTATTGTATTTGATATTGAAATAGATGTGCAACGGTTGCTTGAATGGTTGAAACTGGAACCCTTGGATTTGCTTCGACCAACTTCATCACGTGATGGCTTATTACGCTGGAGTCCAATTTCTTGTGGTCCTGGTCGATGGCTGTTCGTAAACATGTGTGACCGCCATTGTACTTCGTGACCTCCCAACGACCACTCTTCTTAAGCTTCGTTACACGAATCTTCCAGTTGCACCCTTCTCCGTACTTCACACACTTCGCAAGGAAAGTTTTTGTGTTGAATTCAGCAACCGCATAATCTACATGTTGTCTGATATTATACTCTTTAATTGCCAATATAGCTTCGTCCTTTGCCTTAAATTCCAGCCCCTCAGCCAAGTCGCCATTATGACTAGAACTTATTTGGGGCATATCTGGAAATTGTGGCGCCCTCATCGCATCAAAATCCACCGAGTGCATATGAGCAGGAGCTTTGTATAATGTAATGTCGCACCCGGTCGGAACAAATTCTCCAACACTGAAGTCAGGGGCTTGACCATCGTTATTCGGGAACAAATCAGGATCCCCAATATCTTCATCTTCGCTGGAATCTTCTAATGATTCTCCCCACCGGTCACGTCCAAGTGAAATATTAGCATCAACATCAACAGTCGGTCCGTACGATGGATCATATGTTGACGGCCCACCTTCATGATATCCACTAGATGTCCCAGTTGCCAACATTGCAACAAAACTGCCTCGGGACATATCAATTTCGTTATCGACACCCATTTGACTAGATTCCCCGGTTGCATTTCTAGAGGGGCCGGGAATATCAAGCATCGTTGCAAACATATCGACATTTCGAATTCCCATTGACTCATGCTCTGCGATCATAACTTCCACATCTTCATTATCTTCAAGATCAATCGCGAAATATATGACTGGATTCGAACATGTCATCCACCGGTACTGCAAACTATGAATCGGAGCTCCAATTTTTTCCGATATCTCCTCTTTCAATACTCGAAGTGTGATTTCTTTGTTAATTCTCATCTTCGTAGGCCTCTCCGAATGAAATACGACACCAACATCAGATTTTACCTTTTGTCCGTTGTAATGGACAGTCACAAAACAACTGTTGTTGCTCATTTTCTCTGCATATTCGAAAAAATATTTTACAATTAATTTTCAAATAACATAAAAAATATACAGATAAAAAAATATTTCAAAACAACTTACATTTTTTTCTTCCAACTTTCTTCTTCTTCTTCTTCTTCTTCTTCTCCTTCTTCTTCTTCTTCTTCTTCTTCTTCTTCTTCTTCTTCTTCTTCTTCTTCTTCTTCTCTCTCTTTACTCAAATATAACTTAAACGGTTTTCTATCAAACTACATTCTTCAACACTAAATGAACCCATTTAAAATAAAATCCAACTTGAATATTTCCCTATAATACCCCTACACGAAATTTAATATTCACTAACAGATTTACAATAAAAAAACTATACTACCCTACATAATTTAAAATTATTTAACAATTAATTTTTTTACTAACCTACACCTGCACCTACACCACTATTATTTCACATCACTGAAACCTACGCATGCACCTATATCACATCACTGAAACCCTACACCTGCACCTACATCACTATTATTTCACATCACTGAAACCTACATCTGCACCTACACCTGCACCTATATCACATCACTGAAACCCTACACCTGCACCTACACCACTATTATTTCACATCACTGAAACCTACATCTGCACCTACACCTGCACCTATATCACATCACTGAAACCCTACACCTGCACCTACACCACTATTATTTCACATCACTGAAACCCTACATCTGCACCTACACCACTATTATTTCACATCACTGAAACCCTACACATTCACCTATATCAATTAAAAATATTTTAAATCATATTAAAAAATATTAGTTAAAATAATTATTCGAATATTTTTTTTCAGTCTGAAAAGATTGATCACTGGATTAAAAATTAAGTTATATTTTAGTACATAATTAGTGTAAAATATTTTTTTCAAATATAAATAAAAATTATTATCTCATATTTATAATATTTAATATTCAAATAATAATTACTTATTATTTTATATTCGATCCAAAATTAAAATAGAAAAATAAATATCACCTCTTATTTATCCAATCAAACCCCCAAATTCAGTCAACCCATGCACCTACACCTACACCTCTCATTCACTCAATTAAAAAAAATCAGATTCAAACTTAAAAGCCTGCACACCCAATTAAAAAAAATCAGATTCGATTTATAATCACCTATATTAATTTACACTTGGATATTTCATTATTTTTTAATCACCTATATTCGATTTATAAACAAATTAATTTTAGTCACCTCCCAATCAACCAATAAAAAAACACAAATAAAAAATTTAAAGCTACCACACCTCCCAATCAACCAATAAAAATAAAATAAAATAAAAAACTTTAAAAGTGACCAACCCGTGAACCCTGCCACCCGCCTGCCACCCGCACCATTATTCGGTGCACTGTTTGAAGTCAGGGGTGGGCAGTCCGACTTTGAACAGTGCCCGACCCTCCCAGCGCTCACCACATGGCATCGTGGCCTCTTTAAAATGGGTTGGAAAGCAATCCAACTTTGAACAGTATACCAGCTTGGAAATCACTGTTCAAAGTCGGGGGTGGGCTGAAGGTCTTCTACTTTTGAACAGTAAACATCCCTAATAGTGTAAATAATCTGATGGGATCCCTATTTCTGAAAAAAAAAATTAAAATCTAATATTCTGATAAATATTCCATAAATAAGATGTCAGTTTTCTCTTTTTTAACAAACCAAAAACATTTCATCTCTTTTCTCTCTCAAATTAGTTCGATTTTGGTGATCGTAAAAGGTAAGGTTGAATTCACATAATTCATTGTAGTTATGTTACTCATAGTGAATGCTTGTTGTTGTTGTAATATGGGAGATAAACATCTAACGTTTCTTTAGTATTAAAAAATAACGAATCTGTCTTAAATTAGGGACTGTCCTCAACAAAACTCTGGTTTCAACTCGTATCTTTCCAAAAGTGTAACATAACATTTATGTTTTTTTAAATTAATTATTTTCAATAAATTGTTGTTGTTAATATATATATATATATATATATATAATTATATTTGTGTATTTTATGCTTTAGGTCTAACAATGGCAAGCTCGATACTTCACTCTAGCCACCAAGTGGTCGAGGAACTATTTCATATGAGATAAACCGGAATACATATCACCAGGTAATCATCCTTTCACTTGTCCTTTCTCAAACTGTTATTTTCCATACACAAAAACATGCGCCCTCTGGTTAGTAACGGCGGATGCAGAATTTTCATATAGTAGAGTAAAAGTAGAATATGAAGTACATAGATTATTATACTACTACAAATTAGTGGGATTAATTATAATACTTTTATGAAAATTTATACTAACTTTTTAAAAACTATTTAATTCTTTAAAAATTCCATATCTAACAAACTAAGTAGGGCCAATTGATCATACAATTTGAACGTGGATTCGCCCCGCTGATTAGGGTTAACTAATTAACATAGTGCGTAATGTTAACTTCAATTACATTAGGCTTGTTCGTCCTTGACACATTTTGGACTCCAAGTCTACTTTTAATTCTCCGACCGTTAAAATAATTACATGTGTTATTCTCTTATTGATCGGGATTAATTTAATAAAATATTTATTATTAATGTAACATATTAAATAAGACCAATATGATAATGGCGTGATCAAAGTGATTATTTGATCAAACATTTGAGAATTTTTTATTTATTTCTCAAAGTGTCTATTAGAGCGAGCCTAGTGATTAATTCTTTCGAGTTCTGTTGGCCCATATAGGGGGGCAGACGTTGGCCACAAGTTTTAAGGCTGCTTCATGCCCGAGGCGAGGATCGAAGCCTTTATCACTAGTTAAGGTAGGAGAGACCCTTACCATCTCACATAAGTCACGTGGTTGTTGAGAACGAATTTTAACATTATATATTTATTTAAATATTCGTGCGAGACTATGGGTGCTTATCGAGAGAGCCGATCGCGAGCTTAACAGTGTTCGACTCAAAAACTGTTCGACTCGTGCTATACTCGACTCGATATGCTCGATAATTTTTTGCTCGAGTCGTGCTCGATAAAAGAACTTGTTGCTCAATAAGCTCACAAGAATTTTTACATTGTTTTTTTATTATATGTAAAACATAGTTATATTACCTATGACTTGATATAAACATAAATTTAACAAAAATACATATCAAAATAGTTTTCAAAGTAACATTCTATAAATACACCAAAATGATATATTAAAATAAAATTAACGTGGACCAATATATGTATACGTATTTAACTTGGTCTCTGGATAGCCGCAGCCCACCATCACTATTGGATTTCTAACTTCCAAGTCAATAGTAGAATGTATTTGATTTATTATAATTTGAAAAATATTATCGCACCCACCCACTCAGTACCCAGAATTTTCCTAGTTTGATTTTTAAAATGCAAAGTAATAGCATACTGTTTTTCTTCGAGTTAACTCACAAGGCAAAGGACAAATGCTCGTCTCTTTGGCATAATTGTAGAACGAGTTATGAATGACATAATTACAAATCATTTGGTACAAGTTGACCAAATAGGCAAAAACCATATGCAGCACCATTAATTTAGATTCTGCTCTCATATCTTAGTAACAACCATCACTATTTATATACCATATTAATTATGGATTAATATCCTATACACTGGCGGTGGAAACTTAAAGTTTCCACAAGCGCCTTAGTTTTAGGGTTTAAAGAGTTAGTTTAGGGTATAGGGTTTAGGGGTTTAAGTGTAGGGGTTTAGAATTTAGGGTTAGTTGTTTCAATTTAAGGTTTAGGGTTATAATTTAGGGTTTATAGGTTAGGGTTTAGTTTTTAGGGTAATATGGTGAGGATTTAGGTTTTAACATATAAACCCTAAATTATAACCCTAAACCTTAAATTGAAACAACTATCCATAAATTCTAACCCTCCATACCTAAACCCCTAAACCCTATACCCTAAACTAACTACATATACCCTAGAATTAAGACGCTTGTGGAAACTTTCAGTTTCTACCGCCTGTGTATAGAAAATTTATCCATTAATTATTATAGCTTTCCTAGACGAAATAATTTTTCTTTCCAAAATAATATTTTAAAAGTAATGAATATAATGTCAACGAGATCTTGAATTTATTGGTAAAATTGAGGTATTGGGATTTTGTGTTATAGTCTTAAAAATCACTCTATAATATTTTACCATAAAGATTATATAAAATAATATAATATTTTATTATATATATTATTTATTTTATAAAATAATTTGAATTAATTTTGAGTAGTTTGACATATATAATATTTGTAGTAAGACATTATATAATCTCATGCCGGTTTAGTGGTTAAGGACTTAAGGCTTAGCCTTTGCATTTGTTCGTCTTGTGTTTAAACCCTTTGAAGTGTATTTTTTATTATTTTTCCTCCAGTAAAACGATATCGTTCTAGGCCAAATTAGGGTTCAAAATAGCCGCACCTAACGACGTCTTGTGTAAGTGGATCTTAACCATATATATATATATATATATATATATATATATATATGGACAATTATTCTATACGCATGCGGTGTAAATTTTTTTACACAAGCGTACCTAATTCAATGCTAAATTTTAAAATTAAAATCTCTAACCCTAAACCCAAAAATACTAAATCTTAAACCCTAAATTATAACCAAAATCCCTAATTTTTATGCCCTACAATATAAGCCTCTAATTTCTAAACCCTAAATTAAAATCTTAAACCTTAAACTAACCCTATGTGAAAATTAAAGTTTTCACCGCCAGTGTATAGAAAATTTAAATCCCTCAACCTTAGATTCTAAACTTCACATGTAAACCCTAAATCACTAAACAAAAACATGTAAACCCTAAAATTATTTTTATTACTTAAAACTATTTTTTATTTGTATGTATAAAAATATGAATGAGTAACCCCGGACTTGAGGGTCGAGTGTTAGGTGAATTATTTGAGTTCGGGTCGTTGGGCTTGGATTAAATAAAAAATGGGTTTGGTTTTAAATTAAAAAGTCCTTGTGATTTTATTAAGGGTAAAATGGAAATTTTCTAATAAAGAAAAATAAAACAAGTAAAAACATGTTTTGAATGTCATCTTCTTCTTCTTTAAAGCAAAAACTCACGACAAAAACCTCCTCAACCCCAAGTTATTGTTTCATCATCTTCCTCAGTGATTTCAAGTGTTTTCATTAAGATAAATATGTTTTTAACTTCTCCTCTTCATCCTTAACGTTTCTATGATTTTAGATTTTCATAAACTCCATTTTTGTGATGTTCAAATGTTAAGTAAAATGAGGAAACTTTGTTGAGTTTTTATTGAGCCTTTGATTTTTAAAATTAATATATGTTATAGTCTTGCCTTTAGGTGTATCATATCTTAAAATGGTGGAGTTTTGTTGAAATCCCGAAATGGGTATTTGTGGGTGTGTTTAAGGGTAGAAATCTTGAGTTTTTGAGGTAGTTTTGTAATAATAATAAAAAGTCCATTTTGTTAAGCCCAACATTAACATAAACTAAAGAGGTTCAAGGTTTGGACAAAATTAGTGGTTACACCTACAACCTAAACCCTAAACTACAACCTTAAATTATAACCATAAATCTTAAATTCTAACCCTAAACTACAACATAATATCTAAAGCCTAAAATTGAAAGGCTTGTGTAAATAAAGTTTAAACAAGCTTGGGTACTAAAATATTTTCCTAAAAAATATTAAAAAACACGTAACATTGATGATAAGAAACACAATATTGAATTAAAAGTATTTATAACTAGAATAGAAATGTTTGCAATATTGTTTGAACCTAAAAACTATCAACACAAGTTTTAAACATGTTAACAACAAGGTGTTTTTTTAATAGTTTCTATATAGGAGAGGGAAGGGGAATTTTGCTCCATATTGGTATTGAACCCACAATAAATATCTTTTAAATATAAAAAATATATTTTACTAAAAAAAGTAGTATGTTTGACATGATGCACTTATGTCATATGATAAATATGAGTGTCATTTTTATAAATAATTATAAATGAGTTATTTTTGAAAGGTTTATAGGGTGAATTTGTTATTGTAGTAATTATCAGAGACAAAGTTATGATCAAACATTGAGAATATTAAGTCTTTAAATCTAAAAATTGAGAAGGACAAAGGCCTTATTTGACTAATATTTAAACTAAAAAGAACCTAAAATGCTACTATGCCAAATGTTTTGGGAGGGGCAATAGCTCTCCCGACACTATATATAGAGTTTCGTCCCTACACTACACCAAGTTTGGTATATATCGGTGCTTCTCGTGGAATTTTTAGATCAAACGTCACTAGTTTTATACATATCACAGAGTTTAAGAAAAAAGCACCACAAAATGACAAACTTTGTGACGTTTATAAAAAACGCCGGTATAGACTAATATATAGTGGTGTTTTTTAAAAAACGCAGTAAAGTGAGTGATTTAGTGGCGTTTGTTTTGCTAAACACTGCAATTGTTTGTACTTTAATGGCGTTTGGTTTAACAAACGCCACAATTTTCATTTTCCTATTACTTTTTCTCAGACACATCTCCAAATACCAAATCCCTAAATCTTTGTTTCTCTCTCGTCGCTGGCGGTCGTTCCAGTTGTCCTTTAGGTCACGTCTTCACCGGACGTTTGAGGATCTCGATATACTATTTCGGCCACTTATCTCACCGAAAAATAAGAGGGCTCCTTCTCTATCCCCCGATCGCAAATACATCTGTCGGACATCTCTACGTGCATACTCTGGCGGGTGTTACTGTTCTCTATCCTGGCCGTTACCATATTCACTTCTATCAAGGTTGCTGATAAGCTCGACAAAGACTTCCTCGAAGATGTAAGCATCTAAAAATCAAAATCCCCTCTCGTTATTGTGTGGGTTTCCATGGGGTTTTCAAATTATCCTACATTTTTTGAATTGGATGCTTAGTTCTTTGGAAATTTTTTTTAATCGGCAACATGCATGTTTTATTAAGAAGAGAACATACATGACCAACACGCTCACAAGCCTCGTTAAAAACCTCTCTAAATCCTACAGAGGAAAAGAGTACTCATGAGCGTGTATACAGAACAAACACCAACGACAAAAATTAAGAAAGCTAGGCGCATTGTTTAAATCAACTCGGCCTATCGACACCACTTTTTGCCAAAACATCCGCAAGCCTATTCGCCTCTCTGTAAACATGTTGAAAGCATACATCGTTTAACGCCTCACACGCTTCATCATTTCGCCAAAACCAGCGCCAAAATTTCCACGGCCTCTTCTCCAAATACATGACCCATGCTACAGCCGTAGTGGAATCCGATTCCACCACCAATGGGCGTTGTTCCCACCCCGAACCGACCACCATCTCCAACGCATGACAAATAGTTCTTTGGAAATTGAGTTTTCTTAAAGCGGAAACCTTATTTGTATTGCTTAAGAAATAGGTTCTTTTTATTCAATTTCGTTAGTTGCGAAAACTTGGATTGTCAGGAGCATGTTATTGCAATTCCCATTAGGTGTTCGATAAAAGTGGGCAATGGTTGTCATTTTGAATCCGTCATCTTAGTTGATTTTTAGGTTCATGATTTGTTTATTCTAGTGAACAATGTTGAATTACATTACATTTCACTCTAATGTTTATAGACTTTGATTTATTTTTGTTGTTACATATTTCTACTTGATTTGTGTCGTAATTAAATTTTAAGTTTTCTGTCATTGAATAATGTTACAAGTTAATTTTGGGTAGTATAGAGTAGAAAATTATATCTGCAAATCAGTCAATTTAGCGGTGTTTGTAAAAAATGTCACTAAAACAAAAAAAATCACTGAAAGTCATGCTAAATTTTGTGGCGTTTCAATTAGAAAATGCCACCAAATAACACAGATATGTTGCCCATCCATCACTTTTAGTGGTGTTTGGAAAATAAAATGCCGCTATATATTGACATTTAGTGGCGTTTGTCTTTAAAACGCCGTTAAAAGTAATGGTTTTTAGTGGCGTTTGTAAAATAAAATGCCGTTATATATTGACATTTAGTGGCGTTTGTCTTTTAAAACACCACTAAAAGTCACAATTTTTAGTGGCGTTTAGAAAATAAAACGCCGCTATATTTTGACATTTAGTGGCATTTGTCTTTTAAAACGCCGCTAAAAATCATGGTTTTTAGTGGCGTTTGTCATCCAAAAACACCGCTACTTTTTGCGGTGCTCGATTCAGCGGCACTTTCTTTAGTGCCTAGAGAGTTTTTAGCGGCGCTTTAAAACGTCGTAAAAAACCTATTTTTGCTGTAGTGCTAGTAATTACAAATTTAAAATTCTACACCTCCTCTTTAATTTAATTAATTTAGCCTTTGTAGTTGTTCAAAATTAGTAATGTTATCCATTATTTTTAATTTCATCAATTTAGCGCTCGAACTCTTTGAATTACATCAATCTACCTGTTGAGTTGTGTGGGGCTCGATTCGTTCAACCGATAAGGCTCACTAAGTGGTGGAGAGGTGGATTTTTGGGTGGAAGGGTTGTGGAAGCTAAAATGAAAATTGACACAATGAATTATAGTGGTTTAACCTTCTAACCAAGGTCTACATCCACTACCTTAGCTCCCCACTAAGGATTTCCAATCAATCCACTATTGATTCATCCCCTTTTCTAGGCTTAGAAGGTAACCCTTATACACAATCAAGCTTTCTACCCAAAGCCTTGATTGAAACCCTCTCTTACAAAGAGAAACAATAAGCAAACTTAAATCCCTCTAATAGGTATTTGTTTGCACAATTTAGCACTTACCCAAAATTTAAAACACTTGAGCAAATTTGACAGTTTTGGCTCACTAGTGTTTGTCTATACAATAAATGACAATTTAAGCTCTAAGACAATTCTTCATCATTTGATGTTTGATCATATGAGCATTAGCCTTTACTTGATGCTTTGAGGTCCCTTTTATACTCCTTGATGAGTTTATAGCCGTTACTAGCCGTTGGGATTGAATTGGAGCCGTTGAGGACTTTAATTCCCACCATAAATGCAGTTCTGCAGCTCCCCGTTTCGAAACGCTCGAACCCGTTTCGAAACACCCTTTAAGTAGAAAGAGCCGTTGCAGTCTGACGTGGACCCGTATCAAAACACCCGTTTCGAAACTCATATCCCCGTATCGAAACGACCTGCATTTAAAAGTTAGTTGGGAAATAGTCGTTGGGATTTATGACCGTTGTGGTCAATGCCACGTTGGCGTATCGAAATGACATAGTCCGTTTCGAAACGCTGGGCAAAAATCTCATCCATGGAATGCCCGTTTCGATACGAGTATCGAAACATTTTTGCTACTGAAATTCTCGTATCGAAACGCCCTAAGGTGTTTCGAAACGCCTGGACAGTTTTGTGAAGTTTGGCTTTGAAAAACATGTAAAACCCTTTTAAAAACTTCCCTAAACATAATTTCAAGTTGTTTGGACTTTGGAAATGTTTTAAATACTTTTTAAATCAATCCAAAACATTTTTCAATTATTATATCAAAACATTAGTTCTACAATCTCCCCCTTTTTTATATAATAAAACTCACTTGAAAATTTGTTTTGGATTCTCCCCCTTTATCTTTTAAAAATGTGAATAAGAGATTGAAGATATGAAATCAAATAAAGCTCCCCCTTATTCATTTGAAAATTCAATTTTTCAAACAATTTCTCCCCATTTTTGTTATATCAAAAAGAATTTAAAACATTAAATTCAAAATAACAATAGAGGTAAAAGTTGACAAAATATGAATTTGGTTTTAAAATGGCTCCCCTTACTCAAAGCATCAATAAAATGTTAGTCCAACATTTATGATCATCTAGTTGAACTAAATAAAAATAAAACAAATAAATGCAAAAACAACTAGATTTTTACCAACACTTGAACCCAAAGGGAGGATGTGAAGCCTTCTTTCTTCAAGTGTTCTTTCTTGTGTGCATGGAGCTCCCCTTCAATTTTTGACTTGTTAAACATCTCCATCACACCTAGCAAAAGACAATCAAGTGATTTTTGATATCCAAATTGCTTTGGATTCATAAACGTTAGTAGCACAAATTTTAGCCCCCTTTGGAATCCATTTTTCAATGTCATCCTTTTTAGTTGAAGTGGTTAGTCCTTTTGGGTCCCAAACACTTCTAAAACATTTTTCTTTTACAAATCTAGGGGCACTAGATTGTCTAACATAGAAATTTGATTTTCCAAAATTGTTTTTCTTTTCTAGCTCTTTGGAAATCAAATCATTTTCTTCTTGAACTTTTTGAAGCAAATTTTGTAAATCAAAACATTTTAATTCAAACTCTTCGATTTTTGCTTCAAGTTCAAGTTTGGTTTTAGAAAGCAAATCATTTTGAATTTTTAACTTTGAAATCAATTTATTGTTTTTCAAAATGTGATTTCTAAAATCTAAAACCAAATCATCATAGGCATCTTGTAATTCATCAAAAGAGTAAGGACATGAAGTAGATGAATTAGAAGTTACCCTTGAATCTTCTTCGATGGCCATAAGGCAAAGGTTGGCTTGTTCATCGTCGGTGGAGTCCTCATCACTTCAAGTAGCCACATGTGCCTTCTTCTTATGGCTTGAAGTGCTTGCCCTCTCTTTTTTCTTGGATTCTCGTTCAAGCTCTCTCAAAGCTTTCTTCATAAACGGAGCACACTTCTTGAAGAGAGACTACCTCTTCTTCTTCTTCATCCTCCTCTTCACTTGAATCAACGTGATGGCAAATGGAGGATTTGAGAGCCATGACACTTGCATTGATGCCCAGCCCTTTGATTTTCTTCTCTCCCATAGCTCTAATTTCTTCCTTCTTCTTCTCATCCTCTTTGTTCTTCTTCATGATTTGATGAGTAAGGAGTGACCCCATGATCTCATCAAGCTTCAAAGTCTTCAAATTCTTTGCTTCGATGATGGCGGTCCTCTTTGAGTCCCAAGACTCGGGAAGTGAGTAGATGAGCTTTCGAACAAGCTTTTCCTCCGAGATGGCTTCTCCACAGCCTTTGAGACCATTGGTGATAGTGGAGAACCTATCAAACATCTTCTCGATGTTATCTTCCGGATCCATTTTGAAGTTCTCATACTCTAAGGTTAGGAGCCCAATCTTGGTCTCCTTGACTTCATCGGTCCCCTCGTATGTGACTTCAAGCTTGTCTCATACCTCCTTGGCACTCTCACAATAAGAAATCTTCTCATAGATGGTTGGGCCAAAAGCACAAAACAAGATGTGCAAGGCTTTGCAATTAAGCTCCATCTTCTTGCGATCGTCGACACTCCACTCCGCTTTGCTTCTTTGAGGCACGAACGAACCATCTTCAACTATATCCCATAGCTTGTAATCTCTTGATTTGATGAAGAACTTCATCTTTGTCTACCAATGGGCATAGTGGGTTCCCTCAAAGAAAGGCGGTTTGTCGATTGATTGTACCATTTGAGCCGGTTGATGAAATAGTGATCGAGCTTGCCGGATCTTCTCAATAGAATGTGAATCCTCCTCTATTGAGTCAATCTCTGATACCAATTGTTGAGTTGTGTGGGGCTCGATTCGTTCAACCGATAAGGCTCACCAAGTGGTGGAGAGGTGGATTTTTGGGTGGAAGGGTTGTGGAAGCTAAAATGAAAATTGACACAATGAATTATAGTGGTTCAACCTTCTAACCAAGGTCTACATCCACTACCTTAGCTCCCCACTAAGGATTTCCAATCAATCCACTAAGGATTTCCAATCAATCCACTATTGATTCATCCCCTTTTCTAGGCTTATAAGGTAACCCTTATACACAATCAAGCTTTCTACCCAAAGCCTTGATTGAAACTCTCTCTTACAAAGAGAAACAATAAGCAAACTTAAATCCCTCTAATACGTATTTGTTTGCACAATTTAGCACTCACCCAAAACCTAAAACACTTGAGCAAATTTGACAATTTTGGCTCACTAGTGTTTGTCTATACAATAAATGACAATTTAAGCTCTAAGACAATTCTTGATCATTTGATGTTTGACAATATGAGCATTAGCCTTTACTTGATGCTTGGAGGTCCCTTTTATACTTCTTGATGAGTTTATAGCCGTTACTAGCCGTTGGGATTGAATTGGAGTCGTTGAGGACTTTAATTCCCACCATAAATGCAGTTCTGCAGCTCCCCGTTTCGAAACGCTCAAACTCGTTTCGAAACACCCTTTAAGTAGAAAGAGTCGTTGTAGTCTGACGTGGACCCGTATCGAAACGCTGTAGTCCGTTTCGAAACACCCGTTTCAAAACGCCTGTCCCCGTATCGAAACGACTTGCATTTAAAAGTTAGTTGGGAAATAGACGTTGGGGTTTATGACCATTGTGGTCAATGCCACGTTGGCGTATCGAAATAGCATAGCCCGTTTCGAAATGCTTGGCAAAAATCTCATCCATGGAATGCCCGTTTCAATACGAGTATCGAAACGTTTTTGCTACTGGAATTCCCGTATCGAAACGCCCTAAGGTGTTTCGAAACACCTGGACAGTTTTGTGAAGTTTGACTTTGAAAAACATGTAAAACCCTTTTAAAAACTTCCCTAAACATAATTTCAAGTTGTTTGGACTTTGGAAATGTTTTAAATACTTTTTAAATCAGTCCAAAACATTTTTCAATTATTATATCAAAACATTAGTTCTACAATCTCCCCCCTTTTGATATAATAAAACTCACTTGAAAAATTGTTTGGGATTCTCCCCCTTTATCTTTTAAAAATGTGAATAAGAGATTGAAGATATGAAATCAAATAAAGCTCCCCCTTATTCATTTGAAAATTCAATTTTTCAAACCATTTAGTTGAGTTGTGTGGGGCTCGATTCGTTCAAACGATAAGGCTCACCAAGTGGTGGAGAGGTGGATTTTTGGGTGGAAGGGTTGTGGAAGCTAAAATGAAAATAGACACAATGAATTATAGTGGTTCAACCTTCTAACCAAGGTCTACGTCCACTACCTTAGCTCCCCACTAAGGATTTCCAATCAATCCACTATTGATTCGTCCCTTTTTCTAGGCTTAGGAGGTAACTCTTATACACAATCAAGCTTTCTACCCAAAGCCTTGATTGAAACCCTCTCTTACAAAGAGAAACAATAAGCAAACTTAGATCCCTCTAATAGGTATTTGTTTGCACAATTTAGCACTCACCCAAAACCTAAAACACTTGAGCAAATTTGACAATTTTGGCTCACTAGTGTTTGTCTATACAATAAATGACAATTTAAGCTCTAAGACAATTCTTGATCATTTGATGTTTGACAATATGAGCATTAGCCTTTACTTGATGCGTGGAGGTCCCTTTTATACTCCTTGATGAGTTTATAGACGTTACTAGCCGTTGGGATTGAATTGGAGCCGGTGAGGACTTTAATTCCCACCATAAATGCAGTTCTGCAGCTCTCTATTTCGAAACGCTCGAACCCATTTCGAAACACCCTTTAAGTAGAAAGAGTCGTTGCAGTCTGACGTGGACCTGTATCGAAACGCTGTAGTCCGTTTCGAAACACCCGTTTCAAAACGCCTGTCCCCGTATCGAAACGACCTGCATTTAAAAGTTAGGTTGGAAATAGCCGTTGGGGTTTATGACCGTTGTGGTCAATGCCACGTTGGCGTATCGAAATGACATAACCCGTTTCGAAACGCTGGGCAAAAATCTCATCCATGGAATGCCTGTTTCGATACAAGTATCGAAACATTTTTGCTACTGGAGTTCCCGTATCGAAACGCCCTAAGGTGTTTCGAAACGCTTGGACAGTTTTGTGAAGTTTGGCTTTGAAAAACATGTAAAACCCTTTTAAAAACTTCCCTAAACATAATTTCAAGTTGTTTGGACTTTGGAAATATTTTAAATACTTTTTAAATCAGTCCAAAATATTTTTCAATTATTATATCAAAACATTAGTTCTACACTACCCATTTGGCTATCATCAGCTAACATAGCCATTATCATCAGTTGTCATTTGCCATGCCAGACACTACTGTCATTAAATAATTAACAATGTTGGAGTTAGCATATTCACATTATTTTATTTAATAACAAATGTCCTCCAATAAGATGATGATATGCCAGTTTTGCTGACGTACAATACACTTGACATGTTTTTTTAATAAAAAATGTCATTTAAAAAACAATTAATTCTGGAACTCTTCGTTCATACTATCATGTCATAAAAATTAACTCGTTATCATCGACATGACGTGACAACTAGCGATAACGATTGATGTGGAATTGATAAAAATTAAAAAAGAGCTGTAATATTGTTAGTTTTGAAAGATTATAATGACTAAATTGATAAATGTAAGATACCTCTAAGAATAAGATTTTCGAAATGTAATATTACCTGACACATTATTGGAAATGTTATATTGCCTTGTTTGGTTTATTTGGTAGAAATGTAAGGTTACTGTATTTGGTTTTAGGAATATAAGATTACCTGGAAGTGAAATTTACCAAATTGTCTTTGTGTTATACTTTCTTTTTAACATGTTATACTTTTAATATTAAATTAAAATATCTGCATAAAAAGTCATAGAACTATTTTTGTTACACTATCTAGAATTTTTAATATTAAATTAAATAAAATTAATATTTTAAATTATTAAAAAAAATAATTAAAATAAATTCAAAATTAAAACTCGCAATATGTCAAATTTTAATTGGTTAACGAATTTTTAATACCAGTTAACTACCAGGCACCTAAAATTAACGAAATGAAACATTAGACACATATTTTTCCCCAAAAACCTTAGACACATAAAATTAACTAGATGTATAATTTAGGCACTTATTTTGTATTAAACCTAATATTTTTATAATTTTGTAATGATAAATAGTAAGGGTAAAAGTGGTGGACAAAATGATGGTATATGATCATACTGAAAAAAGTAGAAGAGTTAAAGTAATATTACTTGGAAGTAAATTTTACCAAATTGTCTGTGTTATATTTTCTTTTTAACATGTTAAACTTTTAATATGAAATTAAAAATATCTGCATAAAAAATCATAGAACTATTTGTGTTACACTATCTAAATTTTGCAAAAACTATATATCCACCGTATTATTTATATAAATATTATATGTAACCCCCTCGTCCCGATCTGACCGGATGACCGGTCCGAGTGAGCTACACGGGGAAAACCGAGTGAAAACCCCTTAAGGATTCCCCCTCGGTTAGCAACCCTATTTTTTTTAACTTGTCTAGATGAGTATATAATCCTATGTGATCATACAGCGGAACAACATTCACGAGACAAACAAACGAACTCAACCCAACACTTTACAGCCTAATTTTAAACTTAAACTGCAGGCGGTATCAGTACACTTAAGGGGTGTATTGATACCCCTTGACTAGGTCAAATGGTTAGAGTCAACCCGTGGAGACCGTATCGATACGCCCAAGGAGTGTATCGATACCCTCCCCAACCGTTGACTTCCCACGGTCAACGCTAAGATAACCGTATCAATACTCCAAGGGCCCGTATCGATACCGAAATGGACAGTAGCTCTAGTGACCAAAAAGGTATCGATACGCCCCCTCGCGTATCGAAACACGAGGCTTGAAACAAGAAGGCCGTATCGATACGGGACCAACCGTATCGATACCCCTGCTACGAACTTACAAGTTTGAGCTGATTTAAGGCACAAGGGTGCCTCTAAATCCCTCTAAAACCTCAACCAACACACTAGCATCAATCCTAAGGCAAACCAACCATAAAAGCATGCTTTCACAAGAAGCCAAAGGCACTAATCAACACAAGGTGATGCACAAATCATACAAGCAACTTAGCATTCAAACATGAACAAGACATCTATACTTGGCATTCCAACAATAGGCAATTTAGCATTTAAGGTCACACATGGTGCTCAAAGACCTTGAAAGGCACTAGATGACACAAAAGAGGTTTGCACCATGACAAGGCAACCTAAACATCTAAAGGCATGCCACCATACACAAACATTCATCATAGCATTCATGCATTACAAACCATAATCAATCCAAAACATCAACATAAGGCATTAACAACATGTGGCCAACACAAAGGAGTTTAGATACAAGCTCCTAAAACACGTAGCATTTCCCATTGCTAGACTACTACATTATTTAATTAAACCATACTTGAGCAAACTACCACACGCTTGGACGCCCTTTTTCTTGCTCCTTGTTAACTCCAAGCTAATGATCTGCATTGTCGGAAAAAGGAGAGCGTAAGCTTAAAGCTTAGTGAGCGGAGCTCTAAAACATAACTACGACAATGCAGGGTTCAAAGCTTTCTTTAAAAGTAAAGGCCAACACATACAAGTTCAACCACAAGCCAACGATATAGGCATTTATCATGGCATCACACTTCATGGTATGCTTAAAGGTATGATCGTAGATTAAAGCAAATCCATAATAAGGAATGATATAGTGAGATACAACATGAGCAACACATGGCATGCACGAGCATAACCAAAACACACACGGTGGGACTACACATCACCGTTTCGACTAGTAGTTTTCCAATGGGACTACACATCAAAGTACTCTTCTACTAGTCACTACCGGCGGGACTACACATCACCGGAGTCTTATACCACTCGCTACCGGCGGGACTACACATCACCGGAGCAACGACAACCATCACGTGAGGTTCGACACCAACCATGCAACACAATATACAATCACTATCATGCGACATGCACTCACTATACCATACACAACCAAAACAAGTTGCAAACAATATCCACAATTAGGCATCTCTTACTACTTACAATCTTACCAATCACAAATGGTCTTACTCACCATTTTCGTACATAACCGGCACCAACTTACACACATCTTGCAAGGCATATCAACAACATCATTATTACCATCATACATCATTAATGATATAGTAATAAGCAACATGCTTCTACTCAAAGTATTTAAATTTCATGCTTAACAAACCTTTATCACAAGTAATGAAAACAAACGAAAAAGGGAATTTAAAGAGGCGATTCTCATCAACTTACTCTTGAATTTAAAATTGACTTTTCAAGCCCAACTAAACTCTTTCAAAACCAACTTTGAACCAAAACGATTCTTGAAAATGTTTCCACATTCATATGCTTGAACCAATTGATCAAAGCCACTTAAAACATTTTAACCACTCACCTTACTTCCTTAAGCAAGCCAAGCAAAGCCGACTCAAGCCTCCTCACTTCCGGATTCGATCCCAAAGCTTTACCAACGCAAATCCTTGCTTCTAATCGCCCCAACACAAGTAAATTAACCTCAAATCAGTCCACAAAACAATGTAGCAAACCCGGAATACAACCCAAGCACAAACACATATTTTTCAAGCTAAGAACAACCCCAAAAAGCCATTCCCGAGCAGCCCCTTTGCACAGTCCAAAAACGATGATTCCAACTCTTTTAACACACCTAATAGCTTCCAAAACAACCCTTATACATAGCCTAACCACCAGCCCCCAAATTCTCACACAAAACACCCCAAAAATTCAACATTTCAACACTCTAAAACCTCCATAAAACCCAATTTCGGGAAACACCATAAAACCATGTAAAAATCGGATATGTTGAACCTTATAGATAGTAAACAACTCATATATCATTAATAAATCAAAAGCTTTAGTTTAAGACAACAAAGATGACATTTTTAGTCTAAACTTTCAAAATACCAAAATGCAAAATCATGGGTTTTAATGAAATCTAAGAGTACTAGCATGTAGAGGAAAGAGAGGACAAGTCGAATATATGTTTACCTTTCGAAAATCACCAAGGATGAGGAAGAAAGAAGATGAAATAGTGGTTCCAATGGAGGGGATGTTTTTGTCGTTGGAAAAATGAAGAAGAAGAAGATGATGGGGTTTTTGGGTTTATTTGAATTATAAGGTAATAAAAATGGGTTTTATTTGATATTTACACAGATGCCATTAACGAATGGCTATTGGGCTTGGTTTAAGAATTGGGTCCAACACCTTTGTTTTATTTGCAAACAAAACCCGAACCATTATTTAATTTATTTAAATTATAAAACCGAACTCGAATAATATTAAAACATTATTTTCACCCGATCCCTAAACCCGGGTGTTATATTATATCAAATGTTTTTAAAAAAATATATATTTTATATTTGCAAACACTCATTAATCTTTATTAAAATATTTTTGTGAAATTTCAAATGATGAACGTTTAATATGTTCATTTTCAACTTTTTATTACTTTTGACAGATTACCAAATAAATTGAAGTAAATAAAAAAAATTTAAAAGTTATAAAATAGTGGTAAAAAATTTAGATCATGAGTATAACCTACTAAAATATTTTATAAGACGATAAACATCTTGTAAATCAAAGAATAAAATTAAAAATATCAACTTCTAACTTATTAATTCTCAAGCAATATGCAATCACAACATGATGACATATAAACATCATAAATATAATACTAATAAAATTATATTAAATATTAAAATAATGTTTAAATACGTGTAACACTATTTAAATAATAAACTAATATTAAATACAAATATTTAATTAATTTACTCCACAAATAATTAATCATCTCATTAAAATTTCAATAAAAAATCCATATGCACAAAATTCATTAACTTAAGTGTAATATGATTCAAAGGGGTGAAAATTGACAAAATACATTAGAAATTGATGGGAATGACATTCCCACTATTTAGGGGGGAAATTGATACTATTGGAAGAAAATTATTACTCCCGGAGGAATGCTCTCAAACGAAACAAGGGAATGATATTTCAAAAAAAAAATATTAATTATGGTAATACTATTTTTCATGAACCAAACACATTCATATTTGAGTAAAAACCATGGAATTTGCCATTTGCGTGGCTTGATATATAATGATATAGGCATGTATGCGCACCCAATTCAACGAATAATTATTAGATGAACTCGGCTCACTACGTCATTCGTGGTTCTAGTTAATAAAGTTCATTTATCTTATTTTTTAAGGTGAATCTTCACTTCTTTCCTACATATAAATAATGAGTGAATAGTTATTTAAAATTTACTTTGAGATAAATGGATTTATTGACTGAGACCACAAATGACGTGTTGAGCCGGGTATATCTAATAATATCTCGAACTCACATAGGTGAATGGCAAAAAAATATGAGTATCGGAGTTTGAGAATGAGGGTACACATGGCAAGATTTGAAGGAACTCGAGTACCCAAACTACCTTTATCACAGTACTGAAATCTTTGCTATATATTAATCTCTCTATCTGGAAAAATTATACAACGGGCGACGAACATTGATGAACACTACTAACAATAAACACCGATAAATATTATTAATTTTTTTAATTTTAAAAATCTAAAGGACTAAAATTATGATTAAAATTATCTCTTAAAAAATAAAAATCAAATTTAATAATTATTTTATAATATCTTTTTAATAGGTTCAAATCAAATATACCCAATTCTCCTAAACCCTAACAAAATCAATCTCTTAAAAAAATAGAAATCAGTTTATAATTTTTAATAGATTAGAATCAAATATACCCAATTCTCCTAAATCTAAACCCTAACAAATTCTAATTTATGAGATTGATTTTGTTAAGGTTTAGGAGAATTGGGTATAGTTGATTCTAATCTATTAAAAAAATATTATAAAGTGACTATTAAATTTAATTTTTATTTTTTAAGAGATAATTTTAATTATAATTTTAGTCCTTTAGATTTTTAAATTTTTTTAAAAAAAGTAACGGTGTTTATCAATGTTCGTCGCACCTAGTAGACTCATCCCTCTATCTGTCCAAATTTTCAAAAACCGTGGAGAGTTTTAATTGGGAAAGGATAAGCTACGACATCTTTATCCTGAGGTTAAAATAAATTTTTATTATTTTAAAAAAATTATGTATGAATTAACTAATAATTTAGGTAAAATTGAAATTTGTAACATCTTAGTAATAATTTAAGTAGATCTGAAATTCTTATTAAGTGAGTAAAAAAATATATTATAATTTAGGTAATAATGCGGTTAACATAAATTCTTATAATTTGTGTTTGAAAAATTCTACTATGTGCGACGAACATTGCTGAACACCAATAACAATGAACACCGCTGAACACTATTAATTTTTTTAAAAAAATTTAAAAATCTAAAAGACTAAAATTATAATTAAAATTATCTCTTAAAAATAAAAATCAAATTTAATAAGCACTCTATAATATTTTTTAATAGATTAAAATCAAATATACTCAACATTCCTAAACCCTAACAAAAACAATCTCTTAAAAAAAATAGAAATCAGTTTATAATTTTTAATAGATTAGAATCAAATATACCCAACTCTCCTAAACTTAAACTCTAACAAATTCAACCCCTCAAATTATTCATTTTCTGCATTTATGCAAATTGATTTTTTACCTTATACATATATCTTATCGATATTGCTACATGTACCTTCATCTATATGCATTAATCAATCATGTGCTAAATTTAAATCTTGGTTTCAAATTGCTATGTTTCTTGATTTTGAAATATGACCATTTGAGTTCTTATTTTATTCTAATCTATTAAAAAATTTGTTAGAGTTTAGGTTTAGGAGAGCTGGGTATATTTGATTATAATCTATTAAAAATTTATAAATTGATTTCTATTTTTAAGAGATTGATTTTGTTAGGGTTTATGAATGTTGACTATATTTGATTCTAATCTATTAAAAAAATATTATATAGTACTTATTAAATTTGATTTTTATTTTTTTAAGAGATAATTATAATTATAATTTTAGTCCTTTAGATTTTTAAAATTTTTTAAAAAAATTAATGATGTTCAGCGGTGTTCATCGTTAGTGGTGTTCAGCAATGTTCGTGCAGGTGGTAGACTCATCCTTTATGTTAACAAAATTTCTTATCAACTAGGTAATAATTTAGGTAAAACTGAAATTCTCACTAAGTAAATAAGAATCTAGCATTGAGTTATAATGTTATCAACATAAATTCTTACTATTTGTGCTAACACAAATTCTTGCTAAATATATAATAATTTAAGTAGAACCGAAATTCTTACTAAGTGAGTAAAAATTTATGTTATAATTTAAATTTTCACTAATTGAATAAGAATTTAAGTTAAATTTTTTGCTAAATAGTGTTCAGCGTTGTTCATCATTAGTGGTGTTCAGCGATGTTCGTCGCACGTAGAATTTTCCTTCAGGTAGTAATGCAGTCAACATAATTTTTTGCTATTTGTGTTAACACAATTTCTTACCAACTAAATAATAGTTTAGATAAAACTTAAATTCTCTCCAAGTGAGTAAGAATGTAGCAATGAGTAATAAATTAATATTATCGACATAAATTCTTATTATCTGAGCTAACACAAATTCTTACTAACTAGGTAATAATTTAAGTAGAACTAAAACTTTTACTAAGTAAGTAAAAAATTATAATATAATTTAAATTTTTATTAATTGAGTAAGAATTTAAATTAAATTTTATCTTACATAAAAGTTTGTGTAAAAAATTGTCTCATTTTAACTGCACGTTAAAATGTCTCGCGGTACAACAACCTGTTTTAATTGACGAGAGAGAAAAGAGGTAAAGGGTCTTCGTCTCCGATAAAAAGCCTTTATCGAACAGCGAACCTTCTATGCACGCGCTTAAAGAAGGCGACCATTCGCACGTGCTCAACCCCAGGCTTAAGATTTTGGGTAGGGTCAAAATCATACACCTGTCAGCCTATTACCCACTGCAAGCGTCCAGGTGTACCTCCCTTTTGTCCTTTACACTCATCCCTTTATATTCTCCCCCATCCCACTCCTCCACTATTTTTGAGCCCGTCTCAAGTAACCCGAATAACCTTCACTTTCGGATACGGGTTGCCCGATTTCAAAACCCATCCTTTGATTAGCATCCTGTGAGAGCATGTTGGTTTCGATATGGAGACAGAGAATGCAATGAATTATACGTACATGGGGAGGAGCTTTAATGATTTGAGTATGAACGATGATTCTTCCGCTTTCAGTGATTGTAACAGCGACAGATCCGGGGAGTTCCTGACGGCCTCCTCTCAAAGTCGACGGTTATTTCTCGCCTGTACTAATTCTGACAACTCCGATGATTTGATACGCCAACTCGTATCGGATCTCGGTTCCTGTTCAATTGACGAGCAAAAGCACGCTGCTTTAGAGCTTAGATTGTTGGCGAAGAACAAACCGGAGAACCGAATCAAGATCGCTAAAGCCGGCGCGATTAAGCCGTTGATTTCGTTAATCTCATCCGCCGATCCTTGTCTTCAAGAAAACGGCGTGACGGCGATTTTGAATCTTTCTTTATGCGATGAGAACAAACAACTTATAGCTTCATCGGGAGCGATTAAACCACTGGTTAGTGCTTTGAGGACGGGAAATCCAACGGCTAAAGAAAACGCGGCTTGTGCTTTGCTTCGGCTCTCTCAAGTAGAAGAAAACAAGGTCGCAATCGGAGGGTCAGGAGCCATTCCACTTTTAGTTAATCTTCTCGAAAACGGTGAATTTCGTGGGAAAAAGGATGCATCAACGGCTCTGTATTCATTATGTACAGTTAAAGAGAACAAGATGAAGGCCGTGGAAGCGGGGATCATGAAACCACTTGTAGAATTAATGGCTGACTTGGGTTCGAACATGGTTGACAAGGCGGCTTTCGTATTGAGCGTGTTGGTATTAGAACCGGAAGCCAAAACGGCATTAGTGGAAGAAGGAGGGATTCCCGTTTTGGTTGAAATCGTTGAAGTTGGATCGCAGAGGCAAAAGGAAATCGCCGTGCCGATCTTGTTGCAGATTTGCGAGGAGAGTGTGGTGTACCGTACTATGGTGGCCCGCGAAGGAGCGATTCCTCCCTTGATCGCTCTGTCTCAGTCAGGCACCAACCGCGCCAAGCAAAAGGTGAGTTACTAGTTACTACTCCCGCTAGTATTACTCCTAACTATGGAGCGTCTGGCTTCAATTCTGATTTTGGTCCCTTTACTATATTTAATTTAAGGATTTAATACCTTTTGATTTGGTAGTATAATTTAGTGATCTACTTTATAATACTACTTATTAGTATAATAGTTAATACTATTAACTATCTTAGGTAAAATTCTGGTGTGAGTATTTTTTTTTCTTAAAAACACCCATTTTAATATAAAAATTTTGTTAGCATGATAAATTTGAACTACATGCTAGCATTTAACTGAAATAATTAACGATATTAGTAACTTAAATTAGCTAATAGTATTTTAAGAGTAGAGAGACTAAATTATGAGAAAATGAAGTATATGTATCAAATTTATTGTAGTAAAGGGACCAAAACCAACAATTGACCATTAAGTTTTGGATAGGTTGGTCAGTCATATTTTGGCTGACGTGGTATGGCTATTTTCGGAAAATGTGGCCAGATTTTTCTGGCTGTTTAAAAGAAACGTGAAGTGATTTGCCAATGGCCACGCCAGTCAAAATATTCTCCTTAAATAAAATAAATAAATAAATAAATAATCGTGAAGAAAAGAACAAAATGACTCTATCCACAGCCAGCCACGAACGCGCTAAGTAGCAAATTCCAAATTAGGCTAATCTGTCTTTCAAAATATTTATTTATTTATATTTTTTGAACTTTCCAATCAATTTGTTGGATTTTTTTTCGGCTCAATACACCATTTGGCCCCTAAAGTATGGCCTAATTTTTGTTTTGGTCCTTGAGTTCTTGGGTCAAATTTGGTCTTTAAAGTTCCGTTCCACAACAATTTTAGTCCTTTCTTTTGGCGCCATTAAAAAATTATGGCCCATTCAGCTAATTAATGAGTGACATATAAAAGGTAATATTGAGAATAAACTACAATTTAAGCGTCAAATTGTAAAAAATGTATGCATAACAAATTCAAATACTCGAGAGTTTCAGAATGCTAGAACTTGTTGATCTGATTTTTTTCACAAATGTGATCGTTGAATCAGATTAAGTTCCGATTTGTTGAAAAATACTTCAAAAAATTTCAAATATGAAGTAAAAGAGTTAAGGTAAAATATTGGTAAACTTCCTCCCTAGTTTGACTCTTAAAGTATAATTTATTTCCAATTTGATCCTATTCATGTAATTTATTAATTGGTTATAAAAGTTGTAAAATTATCTAACGGAGTCAAACGAAAGGGTCGAAAGTGAAGGAACTTTAAAGGAATACATTTGACCAAAAAGTGAACACTTTTTATGGTTAAATGGTGTAGTGAATTTTGTTTTGGTGTGATGTTTTGTAGTATTGGTGTGGAATGGGTGGAATGACTTGGTTGTCGTTTTGTTTGGCATTATTTGTTTATTTGGACAGGCAGAGAAGCTGATAGAGCTGCTTCGGCAACCGAGATCCGGGAAAATCGCTGCCAGTCCCTCACATCTGTAGTATAAAATCTTTTCTTACTACCCATTGTAATTAAGAAAGAACACTGAGGTAGAGATTTTACAGCAAAGAAAATGTGAATAAAAAATGTAAATATCTTATATGCAATTCGATCGTGTTATGGAGTTGGAGGAGCAGCTTCATTTCCGGGATTATTTCTTTTCAGGATGAAGAATTAATCGTATCATCCAATGCACGTAGGGTACTCAACAAAAAACGCTCCAACACCTAGCCACCCTCTTCAATGAGGCTATCGGAGACCACATCATAACGTGATCGCCACAAATTCCAGATGAAAAAACCAAGAAGAATTTTCCAATCTGCGCAATCTCGTGCGAACTAAAGAGGATCAGATAGATTAATCCCAATCAAACTCTTGAAATTCATAGTGAGGAATTCCTGAAGCTTCTCATGTTTAACCAAAGCCGCCCAAATCGCATAAGTCGATATACAACTTCGAAGCACATGTAAGATGTCTTTCGATAAAGCACCACAAATCAAACAATGAGCATCCACCGTAAAATGACGACGTATCCTCTCGACATTAGTCATAAAACGACAATAACATGCAAGCCACATAAAGATTTTCACATGCTGAACACCACGATACTTATATATCTGTTTCCAAACTGACTCTGCCGTAACCAAATCAGTTTAGTTTCGAATTTCATATGCGGATCGTACAGTGAACCGGTGATCTACTCTCCCTTCCACCTGATCAAGTCATCCATAGGGGAGGATACAAGACATTTAACCGATGCCAAACGAAGTAAAATTGGAATAGGAAGGAGCTGTTCAAACAATTCCCAACGCCGCCCACCATTCCCATCGCCCATATCAACAATCAACACATCACCAGCATGAGCGACCGAACCAGTGGGGAAATGCCAAATTAAAGGCCAGCCATCCTCAATCCAATTATCCATGCAAAAGTGAACAGTTCGACCAATACGGTAATACCGATCGACCAAACAACATTACCGCGGACATCACTCATACAATATTAAGACCCTTCCATACCCTTGAGCATCTAGTATGAAGCGCATCCGTACCCACATAGCATCTTTGTTGACTAGTAAATAAAATACAATTTTCATTAAAAAAAAAACCTTTATTCTGGAAACCCATTTTCTGAAAGCCAAAGCCCCTGTTGCACGGGCCGACAAACGTCATCCCAACGAACTAAATGTACTCTTTTCCCATCAAACGAGATACCCCATATCAGATAACATCGTTTTTACCAGAGTGATACGATCGGCTAAAGAAAAAGATTTCGCCTTCCAAACACTCAACTTTCGTTGAACCATCTGAATAAGATTTTGGAAGGAAGTAGCAGCGACCCAAGAATGTAATAACGAAACTCCCAAATAACGACCCAAATCATCAAAATTTTTAAATTTTTTTTATTAAATTTGTATCACGAAACAATTTGACGTTAAATTTAATTGAATAAAAAATAGCTTAAAGGTCAAATCAGCCTTTAATAAAAGATCGAAAAAACTAAGTACGTCTTTATGAAATTTTTGCACTTAATTTATCCCTCATAATTTGACTTGTGATCAATCGGGTTTACAAAATTTAAATTGTGATCAATTTAACCCTTATGTAATGTTGACCGTTATAGTAGATCATTAAGTGACAAACAGTCGTTAAAATGGTGCACATGACACACTCTGAAAGTGTCACATCATAAAAGTCGTAAAATCATTTAAAATTTTAAAATATATATATATATATGTGTGATTATAAAAATATATATTTAAAATTCAAAAAATATATTTTTTAGAAAAATTCAAGAAAATATAAAAATATTTAAAATTGTGAAAAAAAATAAATTTGAAAATTCATAAAAGTATAAAAAAAATATTTTTATTTAAAATTGTAAAAATATAAAAATAATTGTAATAATTATTTAAAAAATATATAAATATTTATAATGAAATAATATTTCAAAATTATATAAAACTATAAAAATGTTTTTAATTATAAAAGTCCCAAAATTTTGCAATTTTCTAGAATACCCTAAATTTTTAAATCCCTAACTCAAAACTCTAACCCTACATTCCAAATCTCAAATTAAGTTAATCAATAGTGAATGTTGTTGGTATTGTGGTATACGTCTTGTTAAGCCATACGACGGTGCTAATGAATAGAAATACCGAGAGAGAACTGATGGGGTGATGCATGGGGCGTCGGACGAGGAGAATGGATGCAAGGGAGACACTGGCTTTGGTGACCGTGGTAGGATAACGAAGATGGACGAGATTTTTTGGCGACGGGCAATGGGTGGTGGTTGAATTGACAACAATACTTTATCTAGGGATTTATGATATTTTTTTTTGAAAGAAATGAAACTTTTTAGTTTTTTATTATAAATTTTTATTATTTCACGTTTTTATAAAAAAAATATTAAAGGAAACTAAGAGGAAAATTAATGAAATTAATATCTTAAATTATATATTTTATTTTTATAATTTTTTAATATATATTTTTAGAATTTTTAATTTGTTGGGTAATCTTCACCTATGGTCCCTTTCGTTTGGAGTTTGTTCAATTTTGGTCACTATAATTTAAAAAAGATTATTCTGGTCATTTACGTTTAGAATCATGTATATTTTGGTCACTGGAACGTTAGTCTTCGTTAATAAAAAAATTAATTTTAATTTTAACCCTCAAACTTTCAAAAATTTATTTTTTCACCATCTTCCTCAAAAACAATTCCGAATCCGATTGGATAATTTGAATCTTTTCTTCGGTCCATTGTTGTCCCTCCAATCCTTTCTCTTTCCTCCTATTATTCTTTAAAATGAGAGGGGTACTGATCTTCCTTACTGGTGAAGATTACCCTATAATTTAAATTCAAGGTGTAAAGAATGAAATAGATTACCTTATAAATCAGCAAAAAAGTAAATTCATTGAAAACAAGATCTAAAAACTTCTATGAGGAAAGTGAGTTCACTTCGAAATTTGTTAAACGTCTTTAATATCCCTTTTTAGGTGCTTTAATCTAAAATTCCTCTGACTGTAATTGCAAACGCATTGACAGAGTACTAACAAATATCATTAAAACAAACTCGTAACACATTTAAAGATTATTTTCACCATTAAATTCTTTGTTTTTGAATGATTGCTCGTAAAGAAGAGAGTTCTTGAGATGAGAAAATTTAGATGTTACCAATTTGCAAATAATGCACTTCAAAATTAACTGCAAGATATGGAAGACAATGATTTTTTCCACAATACTCATCTACTTCCTTACTGAGGAAAATACTCATTTACTTCATTCTTTACACCTTGAATTCGAATTATAAGGTAATCTTCACCAGTAAAGAAGATCAGTATTTTTCCTACAGTTTTGAAGGATAATAGAAGGGAAGAGAAAGGATTGGAGGGACAATAATGGACCGAAGAAAGAATTTAAATTATTCAATCGGATTTGGAATTGTTTTGGGGGAAGATGTTAAAAAATAAAGTTTTGAAAGTATGGGGATAAATTAAAAATTAATTTTTTATTAACGGAGACTAACGTCCCAGTGACCAAAATAGACACGATTCTAAACGTAAGTGACCAGAATAATTTTTTTTTGAATTCTAGTGACCAAAATAGAACAAACTTCAAACGAAATGGACCACATGTGAAGATTGACCTATTTTTTTTACAGTTTAACACGTGTTATCATCTTATTAGAAGTCAGTGAGTTAACGATTAAAATTGGGCAACCGTTACAGAAGGGCTAAATTAAGTGCTATTTGAATTATGAGGGCTAAATTGAGTGTAAAAATTTCATAAGGGCTTAATTGTTTTTTTTTTCATTGAGGGCTAATTTAACCTTTTAAGCCTAATATAGTTTTAATTTAAAGTATAATAAAAGGTAAATATATATTTTGGTATCTAAACTTAGCTTTAAGTTGTAATTTGGTATCTAAATTTATTTCCATGATTCAAATAAACTATTTATTGTAAATATCAATTTTAATCAAAATATAAAGTTTGAGTATCAATATTTACCAACAAGTTAAGTTTAGATAATTAATTTGATTTAAAAAAAAAATAAGTGTCAATTTGAATTTTTAAAACCGATTTGAAGTACATAATTGAACCAGAAAAATATAAATATCAAATTGCACCTTAAAATCATATTTAGGTATCAATATATCTTACCCTATAATTAAATATTATCATAAGGGTTTTTTTCTACCTTTGTACACTTTCATTTATTTATAATAAGATAATTAAACATATTAGTGTGTGTGTTTTTTTACATAGTGTAAAATTATCTTAAAAGAGTAAAAAGTCCTACTTTTTAAAAAAGTTCATTTGACTCCCCTGAAAATACACCTAAAGTAATCCTTATACTTTTAATATGTATCAAATAACCCCTTTGTGTAATAAAGTTATCATTTAAACATTACAGTGTTGACTTGACTGTTAAATTTAAAATGTAATAATTTATGTGTACATGATGCCAACAAACAATTGGTCTAGTGGGGTGATGTATTAGCAAGGGCGGTCTTGGAAACCAAGGTTGATGGGGCCTATTTAAATTTTTTAAACATTTAGATGTTTAATTTAAAATTTTCAAAAAATAATATTTAATTGGAAATTTAAAAATTTTTAGGAGAAGATTAAATTGAAAATATTCATTTTTTAAAAAATATAATAATATATGTAAGATTTTTGAAGGAGTCAAATTAAAATTTTAAAATTTCAAAAAGGCTAAAATTTGGTTTTCCAAAATTTAGGGGGAGCCATGGCCCCCTCAGGCTCCACAATGTCTCTGCCCCTGAGTATTAGATCCCTTAGGTAAGGTCAGAGGTTTGAATTCTGACGACTTGTATTGTGAAAGAAGCAATTGGGGTTGGGAGGGTCACCCCCATAATGGACTTTTACAGTACCTGATCCAGATTAGTTAGCCAATGAGCTGGATACCGGTGATTATACCAAAAAAATACTTTTGATTAACATTTTTCAAAGATTGAGAATTTTTTTATTCAAGTAAAAAATACAAAAAAAAGTCTTAAAAATTAAAAATATACTTAAAATATTTGAATTCATAAAATTATATTGTTTTTAAGAATTTAAAATTTTGAATTTTCTATTAAAAATAAAAAAAATATAATAATGTAAATTAAAAAAATATTCAATAAAGTATTAAAATTGTAAAAATAAAAAATTATAAAAAAAATTACTAACACCTTTGTCAGAGATGTCTTAGACAGTCTCTCACTAGTTCGAGTCTTAAATCATTATTTGAGTACATTTTCAATGAAACTAATCTTACATTTGAGTTTGATCCATTATCCGTCCCATCATTTTAAACTATAAGAAATCCTAAAAGTCATTGTTGCTCAAATATAATATTGATTCCATTAAAAATATATTTGGGAATGGAAGAAAACTTGGGTTGGCGAGATATAGTCTAAAAGTTGTTCGTTAATGGGGTTTTATTCCATTGACAAGTCTTAAAGATGATATACTTTCTTTTTAGTTTCTTTTCTTTTATTATGTCTTTGCTCACCTAATTGAAGGGTGGGTTCAACTATTTTGGGTGGACTTGGTTGATATGCAAATAATTTTATTGATTCTTTTAAGAGATAGTTTAGAGCTTCAATTGGGGGTTGATTTCAGTGAAATGACTTTTAGTCAATATATATATATTTTTTTTATTTCAATGATTTAGATGACCCTATTTCTTTTATCTAATATTTGCAATACAATATGAGTATATAGGGCTATTGTTAAAAAAGGGTCTCAATCAAACATTGACTCATACGAAAAATATCAAAAATATTGAAGTTACTTGTTAAATCTATTAAAATTGTTAAGTTATTATGGTTAGTTTAGAGCTATTGTTTGATAAAAGAAATGTTTAGGGCTGTTGAGGTTATTGGACCGTTATGGTCTAGTTGGTGTAATGGGCTATATAAGCCATTGAGCTTATCAATGAATGGGGATTTAGTTTTGGGCTTTGACCCCACCTACTATCTCTCTATGCTTCTTAGTTTTTCCGATCACGACATCAAAATTTTATTCACGACGATTAAATTGACAAGAAATCATTGGAAATTCCTTCTTGTTGTCGTCGTTTCGTCCATAAACCAAGTCATTAGTGGTGGGATTTCTCTGTTTTTTTCTGGTAAATCCAAGCACCTATCATTTTCTTTTTCAATTTTAATGGTAAGCCACTTAACTTTGGAGGCACAATGCTAGATTCGCCCCCAGAAGGGAGAATTATTTTTTTAAAAAAGATTTTTCATACCTATTTTTTTAAAAATAAACAGCTAGCTGAGAGTATGAGTATTTATTGTTTGATTTGATTTGGTGACTTTTTTCTATTTTCATTTTAAAGAAACAAAATATTTCTACAAATGTCTTGGTTTTAGGGTTTAAGGTTTAGTAGTTAGTGTTTTATATTTAGGGGTTCAAAATTTAAGGGCCACGGTTAGATTTAGGGTTTAGATGTTAAAGTTTAGTGTAATATAGTTAGAGATTTATATTTAACCTATAAACTCTAAATTATAACATCAATCCATAAATTCTAACCACAATCCATCAATTCTAAACCACTAAACCTAAACCTCTGACTTTTAAACCCAAAATCTGACCCTAAACCTTAAAACCAAAGTGCTTGTGAAAATGTTTTGTTTCCACTGCCTGTTATTGAATAAATTACCTTTATTTTAATATATTTTTTAATTTGAAAAACAATTGAGGCCCTTTTAGACTTTACTAATATTATGATGTTTTTTCCTCTTTTAGTCCTCTCCTCTCTCAATCCTTCACACAATTATATTAAAGAAAAAAAAATCAATAGTAAGTTACTTCTCATTTCTTCGGTTGTGAACTAGCTGCCATGACACTGTTCACCCACAAATTTTAGACTCCCATTTTTAAAATTTTAGATCCGCCATTGACACTCCTATATAGGGATAAAACCCGAGTTCTCAGTTTTAGAGGTCTTATTATCTCATTAGAAGCCCGTTGGAATACATTTCATAATTTTTCAGCACTTGGCTCAAACTTAACATTTTTGGGCAGAATGCCCAGTTGGTACCGGTACTGGCCCTCACGTACCGGTACGGTACCCCTGGGTACCGGTTCTCACATGCGTATCGATACCAAATTAGCTCACTGAAATTTTTAAGCCTTTGCGTACCGGTACGAATCGACTCGTACCTATATAACCCTGTTTGGCGTACCGACATAGGTTGAACACCGTACCAGTACCCCTCTAACAGTTCATCATTGTTCATTCATGTTCTTCAACTCGGAACACTAGAGGTACTAATACAAGCTCCCCACGTATCGGTATTGAAGCCCGAAAATAACTTTCTTAGGTTCTGAAATGATCCTCAAATCCCCATAAACATCTCCACAACCTCTTATCTATAACCTACATTTTATAGAAGTTATTAGGGGTGGTTCACTACCATTTTTACACATATTTAACATTAAATTCAAGTTTTAATCATCAAAATCACCACTTTGATTTCTTAAGGCAAATTTTCCCAATAAAATACCCACCATACCATACAAATCAAGCAAAGAAATCATTTTATGATCTTCAAGAATAATAAGAGTCAAAGATGTACTGACCTTTTAGCAAGAATTCATAATTTAGCTCACCCACTTACTTTACTCAACTTTTTCCTTTCTCCAAGCTTGAAGAAGCTTCTCAAACATCTCCACTTGCCACACAAACATAGAAATGAAACAATGCATGAAATAATCGTTAGGGAAAGGCTTAGCTACAAATTTATACCCTTAAACTCGAAAAAAAATCCTTAAAGCCTTGAACCTAATAAAACTCAAAATGAAGAACTTACCATTTTTTCACAAAAATATGCTTTTCTTGAAGCTTGAGAAATGAAGATTAAGAATCCGAAATCTTGAAACTTGGATGAAAGAGATGATATATAAAGTTGCCCCCTTTAATTCAAAATGGCCATGAATGTTCTAGAAGAAAATATGAAGAAGAATAGAGATAAAGATAAGGGTGGAAAATGGTGACCTCACCAAAAGATCTTTTGTTCCCTCCCCTAAATTTGATGTGAAGCTAAGCAAAAACAAGGGGAGATCAACCCACTTTTCTCCCAAGGGTAAAATTGCTCCACCAAACTTACAAGTTTTTCCCTTATTATAAAATAGTCATTTATCAAGTCCCAAATGATGAAATCCTCATCCAATAGGGCCCAACTTGGCCCAATTACCCAATCAATTATGAAGGTTCATAACTCGGTTCAACACTCAATCGTTAACTCGGAAATTTAGGTTGTTACAAAAATTTTAATGGACCACAATAAAAAGAAGATAAACACGATAAGTTTAATTAAAAAAATCCAATTCTTCTTTTAAATATGAGGAGACAATGATTATTAGTGGCTTGCCTATTTAATTTACACCAAAATCTTGGTCTCACTAATCTTTCTTTTTTCCGTTTCATCTTTAGAGCTTGTGGTTAAAAGCTTTTAGTTAACACCTTTCCCTCTTTCTTAGGTTTATGGATTCAATACCCATTAGGGGCAAAATTTCCTTTCCACTTCTCTAGGTAAGAACTATTCAAATAAAAAAATCTTCTGTAATAATAGTGGGTGATTGCTACGTTGAGCCGAATGCATTGAAGAGAGAAAATAGATCTACTAAAGCTGGAGTTCGGCTTTCGATCAAGTCAAGTAAAAAATTTCGAATTAGTAGAGTTGAGGCAGAGCGGTCTTGGATATTTTTTCAGGAGCCTAAGCGAAAATTAAAAAATAAGCCAATGTAGAATAAAAGTATATTCCATTACTTTAAACAATTAATTTAATATTTCATTAACAAACGATTATTTTCATTATTTTGCTTAGAAAAAACCCTTAAATATAACTAAAACAATAAGGAACAACCACTACCTTAGAAGATTACCACTTGATAAACTATTGAAGTTGTAATGGAGCCCTGAGCAGTCGCTCATGATACTCCTCCATCCGAGACGATCTTGAGTTGAAGAGTTATATTTTATAAATCAAGCTTTATTTGAAATTTTTTCAAACCAAGTCGAGATATTTTTGAAATTTGAGTCGAGTCAAGTTGAGTGGAGTTGTTCATGTTCAAATTTAAACTAATTAGTTCCAGTTGAGTGGAATTGTGAGACTCGACTCGAACTTGTAAACTGATCCACTAATTACTAAAACTTTGTGTAATTTCAATTTCCATTTTATAACTCAAACTTTATTGAAAATTTTTCGAGTCGAGTCGAGCTTATAAAATTATGATTTGAGTGAAGACAAGTAGAGTATTTTCGCATCGAATCGAATAATTCGATTTTTCGAGTCAAGTTTTGGCCGCTCCTAGCCAAAGCTATGGCGAGAGACACGCTCTCAACACATAAACCATTAGTATTAGACCTAATAACCCAAATGAAAAAGCCTCCCAACTTCACCAACCTACTATCTCCATGTCACTCACATTGGTTTCTTTCTTTCAGCACGCTGCTTCCCCCCCCCCCCCCCCCCCCCCCCCCCCCCCCCCCCCCCCATTCTTTCTTTTTTCCCTTCTATTTTCTATAATTACTTATATCAAATTTATTAGATGACTAGTTTAAAATGATCTATTATGAGACAACTCTTTTAACTCAATTGTTCCATTCACAACGACATGGTTCAAACCTTTAACCTTAGAAACCTAACACATTTTCCCGTTAGAACAACTGATAATTTGTCCTTCAATTTTAATTCTTAACCTTTTATGCAAAAACTTATAGAAAATGGAGAGAGCTACTCTCTTCCACTTGGTTAGATCTCAACCCAAGCAACTCATTTCTAGAAACATCCATTCATCTTATCCGTGTAGGTTTGTAACATGGTTTGTCACCCAATATGCCAAGTCGAACCTCAACTATGCAATGCAGGGACCATTTTAGGTGTCCAGAAAAGATGCACTTCTCAAGCTAAGACATCAATCGGTTAAGGTGCTCGGTCAAGGAAAAATGGATCTCAATTTCACATCTGGTAAGAAATTGACTTTGACTAATGTGTTTCATGTTCACGATGTGAGAGAAAATTCAGTGTCCGCAATTCTTTTGTGTGGGTTCAAGTTGACATTGGAATCCGATAAGTTAATCTTTCTTAAGGGTGATATATATGTAGGAAAAGGATATTGTAACAAGGGTATGTTCATATTGAGCATTGATATGAATAAAGTTAATTCTTCTGTTTATATTGTTGAATCTTATTCTTTGTGGTATGCACGTTTAACACATTTTAATTATAAAACCTTACAATATATACAAAAGAATGGTTATATAAAACTGAGTGACGATAAGTTTATGGATAAATGTGAAATTTGTATTCAATAAAAAATTACCAGGAAACCATTTCCTAATAAGTGTGAAAGAAATTCACAAGCATTGGATTTAATTCACTCATATATTTGTGAATTAAGTGGAACTCTAACAAGAGGGGGGAAACGTTAATATATCACTTTTATAGCTGATTTTTTCTAAGATTTAATTATGTTTATATCATGAAAAATAAATATGAGGCATTTGATATGTTTAAACGTTTTAAAAATGAGGTAGAGAATTTGTTTAGTAAGAAAATCAAAATGCTTCGTAATGATAGAGGTGGTGAATATTTTTTAGATGAATTTAATGTATATTGTGAAGAACAAGGTGTGATACATGAGTTTTCTGCCCCCGTACTCCGCAACAAAATGGATTGCCAGAAAGAAAGAACCGTACTCTAGTAGATATGGTTAACTCGATGTTGTTAAATGCTAAACTTTCATTTAATCTATGAGGTAAAACATTATTGACTGCGTGTTATATCCTTAACAGAATACTATTTAGAAAATTTCAAAGTATCTCCATATGAGTTATGGAAGGGTCAGAAGCCAAACTTAGATTATTTCAAAGTGTGGGGGTGTTTGCCTTACTATAGAGTTCCTGACCAATAGTGAACAAAGTTAGGCCCAAGATATGTCAAAGGTGCATTTGTTGGATATGCCCAACATTCTAAGGCTTATCGTATTATTGAGTTAGTGTCAAATACGATAATTGAATCAAGAAATGTTGTATTCATTGAAATAAAATTTTCAATGATTTAACAGATTCAATAATTTCGGAAAAGGAACATCAACCAATGATCTCAAGTGATCAAACCAAGAGAAGTCTTTGTGACAATAAGGATACAGAACCGAGAAAAATTCAAAGAGAGAAAAGTAAAAGACTTTGGTCATGATTTCATTTCCTCACAATCTCTAGCATTCCTTGTTGAGGGAAACAGAGATTCCATAATTAGGAAGATCCCCATAATGTTTAATATGGAAGGTGACCCACAATCCTATAAGGAAGCCATAATTTCTAAGGATGCAACATTTTGGAAAGAGGTAATCAATGATGAAATGGATTCAATATTGTCTAATAGTACTTGGACTCTAATTGATCTTACTCAAGGATCAAAGCCAATATGGTTTAAATGGGTGTTTAAAAGGATGAATCCTGAACATGGGATTCTACAATCTTTAAGGCTAGGTTGGTGGCTAAAGGATTTAGGAAAAGGATTGCCTAGATTATTTTGATACCTATGCACCAATGGCTAAGATAACTTTCATTCGAATTCTTATGGCACTTGAGTCCATTCATATGCTACATGTACACCAAATGGATGTTAAAACAACTTTTCTAAATAATCTCAAAGAGGATATCTACATAGAGAAACCGGAAGGCTTTGTGCTTCTTGGGAATGAATATAAGGTATGTAAGTTGATCAAGTCATTATATGGTTTAAAACAGGGACGGAGCTAGGATTTGAAGTTGAGGGGGGCAAAACATAAATTTTGAAAGGTGGGGGGGGGTAAATTTACAATTATCCCAATTTTTCAGAAAAAATATAAGAAATTAAAGGGTTAAAAAAAATTTCCCCCTACCGGGGGGTGGGGGGGCACAACCCCACCCATTGGAGCTGTGGCTCCGTCACTGGTTTAAAACATACGCCTAAACAATGGCATGAGAAATTTGACTCGGTTATTATTAGGAAACTAAGATAATACTTCAACAATACTTTACTGCCAATGACAAAATTACATATACATCTGGTAATACCAGCCCACAAGGTACTTCGAGGGATATTTTTCCTCCCAAAACTAACTCAGAAAACTGACCACTTAATTTCCTCATGTTTCCCCTTCTTTCTAGTATAAATAATCCACCAAATTAACTCTTAGTAACTGCTAAGGATCCCAGTAAACAACATAAATTAAAAACAATAACTGATGGTAACGACTAAAGACCACCAATGCATAATAAATAATAAACAAACATAATTTACTAAATCTTGCAGCTGTAGGTCTAAGAATATCCGCCCCATCGAGTTTCACCTTGTCCTCAAGGTGAAAATAAGGAAGTTGAGAAGGAATGACCTCTTCTACAACAAAAAATTCACCAGGAAACTGCAACGAAGATGAGTGATATCGTCTATATAAAGCCATTGATGTGGATAACAAAGGATCACCTTTAATAACCTTTGTCTGCCCTTGTACTTTGAACTGAGTGTCAAAATTTTGAAGTTGGTGTGAATATCTCCTAAAGTTTTCAGCCACTCGAATCATAATACAACATCAACATTACCCAAATTAAACAAAAAATAATCTTTTATGATTTGCAAGTCATCGATCCACAACTTCACTCTTTTACAACTGCCCATACTTTTTATCCTCTGACCGGTCCCTACTTCCACCACAAAGGGCATAGTTGTTTTTGTTAGTCCGGACACTTCAACCATGGTTTGAGAGATGAAATTGGTTGAAGCTCCACTATCAATCTACACAATAACCTTTTTTCCCCAAAATTGTACCCTATACCTTCAAAGATTTCTTAGAGGTGAACCCGACAATAAATTGCAAGGATAACTCTAATAACTTCTCCGTCTTTAGTTTCCCCTAACCATTTCTTAGAACATCCATTGGGTATTCATCAATGCCATCTTCTTCCTCATTCTCGACGACCCCAATTAGAAAATTTAATTGTTTTGAGATGCATCGGTGATTGGGGCCGTATTTCTCATCACAACGAAAACAAAGCCCATTTTACAGCTTATCATGATATTCTCCATCAGATGGTCTTTTGTAATGTTCTCCTTGCATTGTAGAAGATTCAACACCATATAAAAGGTTGGTGCAGGTCGTGGAAGTGTTACACGCCGATCTTTGGGCAATTGGGCTTGACTGAGTGCACAATTTTTTTTGATGCGTTGACTTTGGTCCACAATCTAGATGAGAGAGCTCAATTTGCTAAGACTCAATTCTGCCTTAATTACCTCTTGCAAGCCATGTATAAAAATCACTATTAAAACACTTTATCTGTGTCTTTCAAGGGTGCAAAGAGTAATTCAAAGTCCTCTTTATACTGTGCAACGCTTTCATTTCGCTGCAACCTTAACAAAACTTCATACAAATTCATTTTTTGTGATGGAGTAAAACGTTGAAGTATAGCCACTCGAAATACATCCCATATGACAACTTCAGTTACAACTTTTCACCATTGAAACCAATTTAAGGCTTTACCGTCAAGACACACAGCAGCAACCTCTAACTTATTCTCAATTCCAATTCCATTGAAATGAAAATACCATTATGCTCGATTAAGCTACCCATACGGGTTGTCACCAGAAAAGATAGGCAGTTTCAATCTTTTAGGGTGAATCTCATCTCGACGTTGGACAGCCTCTGAACACAAATTTCAGTATCTAATCAACCATCGCTTCAGACACTATAGAGGGATCTGAAAGAATCGTCAATTTCCCCTTCAACTGTCGAAGAATTTCAGTATCTATTTCCTCTTTTTTTTTTGCATCCAGAATTGTAATTGACCCAGGAAATCCTTCACTTGGACAAAGTTTCATTGTACGTCTTCCATTGTCTTCTCCAATCCTTCAATCCTGCCCTCCATTCTAGTCGAAACCATGAATCTGATACCAACTTGTTTGAAAACTAAGATAATACTTCAATAATACTTTACTACCAATGGCAAATTACATATACATATGGTAATACCAGCCCACAAGGTACTTCGAAGGACCTTTTTCCTCCTAAAACTAACCCAGAAAACTGACCACTTAATTCCCCCATGTTTCCCCTTCTTTCTAGTATACATAACCCATCAAAGTAACTGTTAGTAACTGCTAAGGATCTCAATAAACAACATAAACTAAAAACAATAACTGATGGTAACTACTAAAGACCACAAATGCATAATAAATAATAAACAAACATAATTTACTAAATCTTGTAGCTGTAGGTCTAACAGTTATCTTGTCATACGATTTTTTACATAATGGTGTAAATAAATGTATCTACACAAAATTCATTGATAGGTACGGTGTAATTATTTGTCTTTATGTAGTCAATCTGTTGATTTTTGGGACGAACATGGAAGGTGTTCGTGAAACCAAAGAGTATCTACCTTTTAGATGAAGGATCTCAACGAGGAAGATGCAATTCTAGGTATAAAAATACAAAAAACATGAAATGGTTTTGCACTAAGCCAATCTCATTACATAGAGAAAGTCTTAGAAAAATTCAAACACTTGAATATCAAGGATTCAAACACTCCATACGATTCAAACTTTAAATTAAGTGAGAATAATGGAAGAGCTGTAGCGCAACTTGAATACGCCAGTGCAATTGGAAGTCTAATGTATGTAATGCATTGCACTAGAACTGATATCGCATTTGATGTGTGCAAATTGGCGAGATTTTCAAAGAATCCTAGTACAGATCACTGGAAATGAATTTGTAGAATTTTTGGTTATCTTAAGAAAACAAAAAATTAGGATTATTCTATAGTGATTATTTTGCGGTACTAGAAGGGTACTCAGATGCAAGTTCGATTACAAGTTTAAGTGACAATAAATCTACAACAGGATGGATTTTCATGATCAGAGGAGGAGCCATTAGTTATTTAGTTGGGCCTCCAAGAAACAAACTTGCATCTCACATTCAACTATGGAGGCTGAATTTATAGCCTTGTCGGCTACTGTCAAGGAAGCGAGATTGTTAAGAGATCTCTTGTTAGATATAAAGTTGTGGCCACAACGTAGGTTCACCATTTCTGTATATTGTGATAGTGAATCCACCTTGTCTCGAGCATACAATAAGGTGTACAATGGAAAGTCTAGACACTAAAGTTTGAGACATGAGTATATGAGACAATTGATTAGAGATAGTGTGATAACTATTACCTATGTTAAGTTTGTGACGTTTAAAGCCAATGGGAACTTCTACTTTGTAGATGCCGAGCACTGCCATAACAAGGCTTTGATGGCTAGACTCACACCCCAGAAAGCAACTCATGATTCGGCTCTTAAGTACTTATGATTCGATCATTCGAAAGGTCGGGCATCGAGACTCGGGGGTTCGTGAATTTTCATGGTTGCATCGAATTATCTATATAGTTTAGGATTATGATAATCCCTGGATAATAAGCCTGTTGATTACAGAGAAACACATTTTTTTCATGGATTTTAGTTGGAATTTCGGTTTATTGCTGCTGCTATCAAGTTTCAAAAAAAAAAAAAAATCATAAAAGTGACAAAGTATTCATTTTAGTCTAAAAATTATAATTTATTTAATTTTTTATGCGCCCGTCATACAAAATATGTAACTTCATCTCTCTTCACATTTTACCGTTTGTATATTCTATCATATTTGTAACTTTTTTTTCTCGTATGAGACGCTTTACGAAGTGATAAAAAAGTGGTGAGCGAACTAAACTATTTGGTATATAGTTTCGCTACACAATTTTAATTATATCGGTAATAATTTTTTACCAAATAAGAGATCTGAGTATTCATGATAATAAAAAACCAATCAGAAAACAAATGTAGTGAGAGTCTTTGTGCGGGAACAAAAACGACAATATAGGTATGAGAAAAATTTACCAAAAGCCATAAAGAACGTGCTACAATAGTAGAAAAAAGCATGTCACAAGGACAAAAAAAATATTCAAAATTGAAAAAAAAAACTCGAGAAAAAAAGGAAAACAAAAGACATAGTATGAAAAATAAGGGAAATAATAAACACCGATGGTCAACAACCAACATTAAATTAGTGCCACCACTGGTTAAACAAAAACAAAATAAAAAGAGAAAGACGACACAAAAATATTAAAAAAAGTTAAATTAGTGAAAAAAAAAGAGAAAGGCGTTATTATTTTTTTGAACAATTTCTACTTAGAAGGAGGGGAAGAGAATTTATTCGTATTGAATTATGAACCCACAACCTAGGGAGAAAAGAAGGTATTAACTAAGAGTTTTAATAACTCATTCTAGAGATCGTTAACAACATTGTTAATTGGTTTAGTTATTATAGATTTAATACAAACGATCAACTAAGGAGATAATATGTTACTATCATAAAATTTTAAAATCAAATGTATTTAAATTTATTTTTAAAAATGCGACAAAATCTTATTTTTTAAAATAGTTTAAAGGTGTAAAATAATGTTCGTTCATATATATTTTCAACTCTTTAATAATGTACATATAATTTGTAGACAAAATTATATTTATTAAAAGTGTACAGATTCCTGCGTAATCATTATATAATATTCTTATGGGCTATTTTCGAATGTCGACGCACGCCTTCACTTCTCTCGCCCAAAGCTCGTGTTCAGGTGTGATTGTGAGGGATTCCGACGGTCAGGTCCTAGGATCGTATATCCGGTTGAGATCGAATATTTCATCGCCGTTTGCAGCGGAAGCTCAAGCCGTATTGGATGGGCTTCAATTTACTTCGGAGTTGGGTTGCATGCAAGTGTTGCTGGAGAATGATGCTCGAAGTGTTATCCTCACAATCCAGTCTCCGGTTGAGGATTTTTTAGTTCTTCGACCGTATATCGCTGACGCGAAGGCGTGGTCACGGCGGTTTTCAACATGCCGCTTCGTCTTCTCCGGCAGGGAAGGCAACATGGCGGCCCAAGAATTGGCTCGTTTTGGGAAGGATTTCTCAGAAGATACATCATGGGTCGAGGAAGCGCCGCCACAAATTCTGGCCATGGATTTCGTGGGTTTCCCCTTTTTCGTCTGCTCTGGTTTAGTTTTTTCCTTTTCTCTCAGCTATCAGGAGTTTCAGAGTTTTCTTTTCCCGGCTTTTGAGTTTCTTGTCTTGAGTTTTGTGTCCGTAAACTATATGTCTTATTATCCATTTAATAAATTTTACCGGGATCATTCATTCAAAAAAAAAAAAATCCCAAAATATTTCATGTGTTAATAGCAGGTTTGAATTAAAGTGGGTTTGGGCCTTGTTTTTGTTGGTATATGTTAAAAGCATCAGAGGTCAATCTTCAAGTGTTCAATGAAATAATGGATATTTGTCTACCCAATTACGTGGTTAATGATAAAAAAGAAAGATTATAATTACACACTTGATCCTCGGTATTTATGCATTCTATCAATTTGATCCTAATTTTAATTTAATTCAATGAATTTAATCACCCAATCAGATTGTGCCACATGACACTATCTAATTGGAGGAATTTAAACTAATTTTTATTTAAATTAATAAATTTGTGTTCCTCCGGTAACACATGTCACCGTATGATTGGCGAAAAAAATAGAACAAATAAATGGAGATGGATAGGTTTGTGAATGAAAAAAGATAGACCGCGAGCTACTCGAGCCCGAATCGGTCAAAGTTCAGTCAACACTCGACTCGAGCTCTAACAAGCCGAGACGAGCTATTCGAAAAAATACTCCTCTATCCCACTAAATTTGTCCCTTTTGTGTTTTAAAATTGTCCCATTTAAAATGTCTCATTAAAAAAACCAAGAACTTTTACAAGGCACATTTCACTTTTATCCTTTCCTTAGTTTTCTAACAAAAACAAAGTTTAACTTTTAAGGATAAAACTGTCATTTTAATTATTTTACATCACGTCTCTTACATAAATTTTTCTTCCTAAAACTATGTGAAAAGTCAACAATGAACAAAAATTATAGGACGGAAAGAGTATTAGTTTTTGCATTGTATGTCCTGACGTGGTTTCATATTTCAATGTATTTGCTAGGAGAAGGCAATGACATCTTTTATTATTATTATTATTATTTTGAGATGTGTTATGTTGTGTAGTTTTTTCTCTTCATTTTACTTGAAATACTTATGTCTAACACTAGTGTCCGACACATATGAGGATCTGGGTTTACGTTGAATAAGAGATACTCCTATGAACTGGTGACTAACAATGCATGTTATTTTCGATCATTCATGTAAAATATGTTTGTAAGCAATTAGAAGAATTTTGAAATAATTAATAGAGTCAAAGATAAATTTATGAAATATGTCTAGAACTTATGCATTGACAGTGTGTTCGAAAAATCACCAAAATTCTATAAAAATAATGATAAAGTTTGAGAATATTTCGAGTTCAAGCTTTTTGAGTCGAATTGAGCTTAACACTACTCAAGCTCGACTTGTCTAAATTAATACGCCCTAGAGATGGATGGTGGGTGGGTATTGAACTAGGCCAGTGCCATGGAGAGCAAATGCTCCAACCATTGGGCTAAGCCATGCAACTTGTTGAAAGTGGATAACATTTTGTATTTAATGTTGTCTTGTTTTTTTTTTTCTGAACAGAAAAACCAGTTTTATTAAAAAAAACAAACAACATACATAATGGACAACATACACATATATGGGAACAAAAGAGAAAAAGGTTCAACAGAGAACCAAGAAACACGAGAAAGAGGTAACATGCAGAACAAGCAGAATGAATCAAGAAAAAACAAGGAATAAACAAACGGCATAAATTCAATGAGAAAAACTCATCGAACTAGAGCTGATGAGAAAGAATCGAGCCAAACGAAGCTAGCAACCAATCATCTACTGTATGAAACGTCTGGGGCACAAAAGCATGAAGACGTTGAGCGAAACACAATGAGACATCCAACATGGGTCATTGTGAAATATCATTGAATCAACGATGCCTGAAGGAGAACGAGAAGAGGAAGTTGGATATCCTCCAACTGTCAACCACCGAAAACGGTCGTGAGAGCCAAAACATCGCCCCACCAAGTCAACACTTGCAAAACAGAGCCTAAGAAAACAACCAACATCAAAATTGAGACGAAAAAAGGAGAAAAACATAGAGAATGGAAAGAGAACTCTCCTTTTATACCTGTAACCACAAAATCGTCTCACAAAAGGGCTCGAGCAGAATCAGTGTCTTTAGAGTTAGATCTTGTAACCCCCTCGTCCCGGTCCGGGTGATTGACCGGTCCGAGTGGGCTATACGGGGAAAACCGAGGCGAAACCTGTTAAGGCTCCACTTCAGTTAACAACCCGAGAAAACATTTTCCTTAATTATCTTGTCTAGATGAATTCAATTAGACCTATGTGAGAAGCGACAACAGAAAACAAGACTAAACCATGCAAACGACACGCAATTTGATTTAAACTTACCATGTATTCAAGTTAGATTGTTTCCCTTGCAAACGCGACCCAAACACACGTAAACGATTAGTAACAAGGCTCACAAGAAAGCTAACATCGATCAGGGCCTAATGCCAAACACTTGAGAACCTTTAGAGATGTCAAAAGCCCCATTTTCAGGCCCGTGTTTCAAAATAGGCTTGCCCGTTTCGATACACGGGCCCCAGTTTAAAAAGCCAATCACCCGTACCGATATACATCCACCCCGTTTCGGAACAGGGGACCATTTCGCCTAGACGTTCCGAAACACGTTTCGGAACATGCACTTACAGTAGCAAAAACGTTTCGAGACTCGTATCGGAACATGGGTTCACTGTAGCCAAAACGTACCGGAACGCGTTCCGATACGGGTGTCCCTGGAGCCACACCCGTTCTGAAACAACCTTACCCGTTCCCAAATGCATGTAGTCTGTGTGTTACTAAAAACCAAATTTTGCATCTCCAAAAGCTCCCAACAAGCCTCAATCAATAAGAAACAAGATACAACATGCATTTATCCACTCTAGAGGTATTCACCCTACTCTAAACATGTTCAACACACAACATACATGAAAAGGTCATACATTTAAAAGGATCATACATTCACCAAAAGAGGCATACATTGCATTTCAAGGTCATACATAAGCATTCATGACATGCATCATAAGCATGGTTTACTAGCCAAAATAAGGCATCAACGAGCCACACCAAAACATCAACATATCAAAGGAGTCTTGACACGCGTCGTTTTCGCGTCAAAATAATTCCTTATTCTCAATTAATAAATAAAGGAAGTTAAATGTAGTAAAAGAGAAGTAAGGGTCGATCCCACAAGGACTAAGAAAACTTCCTGATTTATGTTCGCTTGATCGGTGAGCCAGGAAAAGAGTTGAATGATGTTTAAGTAGAAAATGAGGTGATTTGTAGAATTTAAGTAAAAATAAATATTGTAGAGAATATTAAAAAGAAGTGAATTCAAATAAAGATTAGCTTCGGGCTTTTGCTTTGACTCAATTTCCTCAGATCATTGGAAAAGGTTTCTACTTCAGAATTCACGCCGGTTACTTGCCTACAAGGATCAATCCTTGAGACTTGTTTTTTTTTCTCTTCGGTAAACCGATAATCTAAAATCAATTTTTAGATTCCAGTTTTCTGGTTAGATTAACCGCGGCTATTGCTGTTAAAAATAAACAGTTTTAAAGTTCTTGGAAAAACCCGACTCGGATGTTGTTTCAATAACAACGGTTCCGATCTCAATTTTCTTTTAGTAATCAATTTACTAAGTGTGTTCCCAGGAAGTCGAATGTGCTTCAATAGCCAATCATTCCTCCCACATATTTAACAAAAACAACATCTTAACCAAAGTCAATCTTTAGTTTTGAAATTGTTTTGATTTTGAAATTAAGCTTAGAAAACCGAGAGAAAAAACCTGAAGTTACTTAAGTATTTTTCATCCCTCAAGTTGAAATCGTGTCATCGCATTAGCCTTTGGCTATGAAAAAAACTTTATTAAAATTTCCTAAGAACAAATAAAAACTAAGAACAAGAGATGGAAGATATTTCTTTGAAGCTTACCCCAAGGGGTATTTATAGCTTCCTAAAACCCTAAAAATACTATTAAAATGATAAGAGATAATCTTAAAATATTTAAAATACAAGAGATAATTCCTAAGTGATAATAAATAAATCCTAAAATGCTTAAATTTAAAAATAAAAGATAATCCCCAAGCTTTAATCCAAATCTCGGCTGATAAGTGATCCGGAACGCGACTGATAAGCTATCACGCGCTGCTGACATCATCTTCTAGAAGCCTGCTGACGTGTCGTCGATTCAGCACATTCATGCCCTAATTCATGCCCACTAATCCAGCCATGAATCCAGAAAACTTGCAAAATCCAGCCTTTTTAGCACATTTTCCAGAATCTGATGCCCTGCACAGAAAAGAACAGAAAATCACCAGCTAAGCATCTTAAAACAACTAATCAAGGAGTAATTATTAATAAAATAATGTATATTTTAAGCACTAGTCAAATTTTCCCTCACTTATTCGATGCTTGCCCTCAAGCATTTCTCAATTAGCATGCTAAAAACCTTAAGTTGCCAACTCCAATTTCATAGAATTCCCAAGATCTCTTAAATAAACTAAATCAAGTAAATGTTGAAATTTAAGACCAATCAATCATGGCATAATCAATTAAGTGTAAATTTCCAAGGCATTTCAATCATCTACACATTTCAAAGAATACAAGACTTAGCTCCTCACATGGTTCACTATTTTCGCTCAAGTGTTTCGGGTGAAAGAATCGCTCAAGCCTAAACTAATCGACTTATTACCATAGGCTTGTAACTAGATCTAATATCCACTACTTAATTTGATAATGATGCAAAAATCAAGAGGACTTTAAAATGGGTTGTAACGGGGTTAAGGTTCAGGTAGTATAAGGGTAGAAAATGAGGTTTAAAATTCAAGGCAAAGAAAAAGATTATCTTAAAGAATTATTCGAAGGGAAAAAGGAAAATAAAAAAATCAAATGACATCATTTTTTCACGCGGATAACAACCGTTGGAACTCACATCCAACAACTCAACCATTACCTTACGGTGGGATTACACTCATCATCGTTTCACGCGGAGGGGATTCCACTCATCCTCACGCCCCGTCGATGGGATTCCACTCATCACCGACTAACATATAAATGAAGATTTCCAGGCGTACCCGTACTCCATCTTGATGACTACCATCACCAAGACCACGCGCGCATTTCGACACTCGTGTGCACACTAACATCCTAATGATCAATCATTTGTACCCAAGCATACTAGTGCCAATACTAAGGGCCTGTTTTTGGTTGCGTTTCGCAACCAAAAATCAAATTTTTAAGTGCTTTTAGTTAAAACAGGCTGTTTTTGGTTGCTTTTAAAACTAGCTTTTCCACCCAAACCAAAAAGCTGGATTTTATAGCTTCTTGGGTGGAAAAGCTAGTTTGAAAATAAAATTACTTTTTTACCCTTATTATTTAATTATAATTTATTGTTAAAATAATATTTATGCATACATAATTGAAAAATAATATATATTTTTATAATATTTATATTGAAAATAATTTTTTTTATTTGTACTTTATTTTATATTTATTATTAATGTGTAAGTGGTATGCCCGTATATAATCTAGAATGTAGTTTATATTTTCAAATTAAATTTTATAAAAAATAATTTTTTTATTAAAATTAATTTATTTCATAAATCATAACATTAATTAGAACAATCATTCAAATTTACTTTTACTTTTCAATTCATGTCTAAAATAGACATTTTATCTCCTCAAAATCACTTTTTGACATCAATGACAAACACTAACCAGCTTTTCAAAACTACTTTTCAACAGCTAGTTTGAAAATCACTTTTTTCACCGCACTTTTTAAAATCAACCACAAACTAAGCCTAACTCATTTCATAGCTCAACCTCACAACATTCTTACAAATTTATGTGCTTAGCACATACTCACCATGATCCACCATCATGCATCCACATTCCACAATCACATGCATATCACAATGCATAAAACATCATGCCTCAACACACATGTATATCACCATATACATAACAACATTAATCACAAATAAATATGGAACAAGAGGCATAACACAACATTTAGAAGTTCAACCAAAGTCTTCTAAACTAAGCTTGAGATTAGACTATTAATCTAATCCCAACACTAGGTGGGTTTACCAAGCCCGACCTAGGTCTACATGCTCGAACCAAGGTATTTGAAAACCAAGTTAAAACCAAAGAACCACTCACCAGACTTTCCAAACACAAGCAAACAACCGATCAAGCTTCCAAGCTTCCGGGATTGATTCCCGACGATTCTCCAACACCAAATCCCGATGCTATTCAATTAAAGCCAACAAAACAAACACAAATCAGCCCACAAATCACTGTAGCAACCCTCGGAGCACAAAACAAGCATTTAGCCAAATAAGAACACCCTTAAACACATATTTTCGAGCAGCCCATTAGCACAACAAAAAACCATTGATTCCAAACCCTTTTAACACACCTAATAGCTTCCAAAATAACCCTTAAACATCACACAATCATCAGCCACCAATTCCCACACAAAATAGCCCCAAAACTCATATTTTGAATTGCCTAAAACCTCCATAAAACCCATATCCGAAAATCGTTATAAAACCAAGTAAAAATCATATATGTTGGACCATTTGGGCTACCAATAACATATCTAATAATAAGAAATCAAAAGCTTTAACAATAGACCATAAAGTTTGGATTTTAATTCTTTAAACTCAAAAACTCAAAACACAAAATAATGAGTTTCATTGAAAACTAAGAACATGAGTAGCTAGGGGAAGATGAGGACAACTCAAAAACGTTATTACCTTTCAAAAATCTTCAAAGATGAAGCAAGGAGGAAATGGAATAGTAAACTTCAGTGGAGGGGAAGAGTTGTCGTTAGTTTTGTTTTTGGGAGGGGGAAGAAGATGAGCAAAAATCAATTTTTTATTTGTTTGTTTCTTTTAAAAAGTCAAAGGTCCTTTTTACCCTTAATGAAATGGGATATTCACAATAGTATGTAATCCATGGATATTTGGGCTTGATTTAAAATATGTCCAACACAATCAATTATTTTGAAAACAAAACTAGGAACATTATTTTAATTAGTTAATTCATCCGACCCCCAAACTCGGGTGTTACAACTCTCCCCCACTTAAAGAATTTCGTCCTCGAAATTACCTGACGAAAACAAGTACGAAAACTGCTCAAGCATTTCAGCTTTCCTCTCACTCGTGGCCTCTTCCACACCTCTATGTCTCCACAACACCTTGACCAACTCTATGGTCTTACCACGCAACACCTTGCTATCTGAAGCAAGTATCTCAACCGGTTATTCACTGTAAGACAAATCCGGATTTAGTTCTATCTCCTCAACGGGCATAACATGAGACGGATCTAATCTATATCTCCTAAGCATTGACACATGGAAAACATCATGGATCTTCTCTAAATCTGAAGGCAATCTCAAACGGTAAGCTACTGGCCCAATCCGCTCAACTATCTCATACGGACCGATAAACCTTGGACTCAACTTGCCTCTCTGGCCAAATCGCATAACCTTCTTCCATGGAGACACATTCAAAAACACTTTCTCACCCACTGAAAACTCAATTTCTTTTCTCTTCAAATCTGCGTAAGATTTCTGACGATTGGAAGCTGCCTTCAAACGGTCACAAATCAACTTCACCTTTTCAGTAGCCCCCTTAAGCAAATCTGGCATATGTAACAATTTCTGACCCATTTCGGCCCAACAGATCGGAGTCCTACATCGCCTACCATACAATGTCTCATAAGGAGCCATCTAGATACTAGCCTGATGTTCTGCCTTTACTCTCTGACAAACCATGCAACGGCTCACATACTCGGCTACATCCTTCTTCAAACCAACCCAGAAATAATCACTCTTCAGATCTCGATACATCTTAGTACTGCTCGGATGCATAGAAAAAGGACTCGAATGTGCTTCGCTCAGAATCATACGTCTCAACTCAACATCTTTAGGTACTATAACTCTGTCTTTAAAACACAACACATTCTCATCACTGAAACTGTACTCTGTCGGTCTACCCTCTCCAATGTCCTGAACATGTGAAGCTAATGATACGTCATGCATATGTTTCTCTCTGATCATCTAAATCAACGAAGGCTTCACTTGCAACTCTGTAATCAAACCACCATCCCCTGATACACTCAGCCTAGCAAACATAGCTCGCAACGCAACTGTAACTTTTCTGCTCAACGCATCGGCCACTACATTTGCCTTACTCAGATGGTACTCGATAGTCAAATCACAGTCTTTCAACAGTTCAAGCCATCTTCTCTGTCTCAAGTTCAACTCTCTCTGAGTCATCAAATACTTCAAGGTTTTATGATCAGTGTAAACCGTGCACTTCTCACCATACAAATGGTAACGCCAAATCTTCAACGCAAACACAACTGTGGCTAACTCAATATCGTGTGTAGGGTAGTTCTTCTCGTGCACCTTCATCTGTCTCGAAGCATAAACAACAACTCTTCTTTCTTGCATCAGAACACAACCTAAACCTACGTAGGAAGCATCGCTATAGATCACGAACTCTTTCCCTGAAACTGGCTGTACTAACATTGGAGCATTCGTCAAAGCCTCTTTCAACTTCTCAAAAGCACTTTGTCTCGTATCTGACCACTCAAACTTAACTTCTTTTTGCAACAATTTAGTCAAAGAAGTAGCTACTCTAGTGAAACCATCAACGAATCTCCTATAGTAACCAACTACTCCTAGGAAACTCCTAATCTATGTCACTGACTTAGGTTGTTTCCACTCAACAATGGCTTCAATCTTCCTCGGATCAACACAGATCCCTTCAGCTGATACCACATGGCCAAGAAACACAACCTCCCTGATCCAGAACTCACATTTACTCAACTTAGCATACAACTGATTACTCATCAATCTCTGTAAAACAAGTCTCAATTGCTCATCATGTTCTTCTTCTGATCTCGAGTACATAAGGATGTCGTCTATGAAAACAACTGCAAACCGGTCTAGATAGTCTCGGAAAACTCTGTTCATCATGTCCATGAAAGCTGTTGGTGCATTCGTGAGCCCAAACGGTATCACAAAGAACTCATAATGACCGTATTTAGTCCTAAAGGCTGTCTTCGAAACGTCACATTCTTTTACCTTCAACTTATAATACCCTGATCTCAAATCTATCTTCGAAAACACTAAGGCACCCCTGAACTGATCAAACATGTCATCTATACGAGGCAACATATACTTGTTCTTTACTGTCAACTGGTTCAACTACCTATAGTCGATACACATCCTCATACTGACATCATTCTTCTTCACAAACAACACGGGAGCACCCCAAGGCGAACTACTAGGCCTAATGAAACCTCGGTCTAACAAATCCTGAAGCTGACTTTTCAATTCTTTCGGAGCCATACGGTACGGAGCAATAGAAACTGAAGTAGACCCTGAAACAGTCTCAATCACAAACTCTACATCTCTGTCAGGAGGCAAACCCGGTAAATCTTCTAGAAATACATCTGGATAATCACAAACTGTTCTGATATCTTTCGGTCTAACCTCACTCATATTCGGATTCATCACATACGCTAAATAAGCCCCACAACCGGAATCCATCAACTTATGAGCCTCTAAAGCCGACACAACTTTCGACAAGAACTTAACGTTCTCGCATACTATCACTACCTCGTAGTCCTTAAAAAGCTTCAACAAAATTCTCTTTGTCTCAAAATCTACACTAGCTTTGTGCTCAACCAACCAATTCATACACATAATGATATCAAAACCGTAAAACGGAAGCTCCATCATATCAACAAGTAACATATGACCCTGAATCTTCAACGGACACCTCATATACATTTGTCTAACTACAACTGTCTCACCGAAGGAACTAGTCAAATGCATCCTTATGTCTAAAATCTCAACAGGTATGTATAATTTCTTTACATGCTCACTCAAAATATAAGAATGCGTGGAACCCGAATCGACTAAGGAAAGCAAATACATGAATTGTAACTCAAAATTACCTGCTATCACATTTGTGTCATTCCCTGCCTTTCTCTGTGCATAGACTCTAGCTGGTCCACCGGCTTCTGGCTGAACTGCCACTACATGAGCAAGATTCCTCGGTGCCTCTATCCTAGGTGCATCAACCCTCGGCTGGAAGTAACCATGACTGCGCCCACGACCTCTCTGATAGTCGATCGCTCTCGCAGGAGCCTGTGCCTGAATCGGTGCCTGTGCCGCTTGATGCGAACACTCTCTTCTGAAGTGGTCTCTCGATCCACAGTTCCAGCAAGCATGATAGTTTCCCCATCACTCTTCTGAATGATGTCTCCCATATCGGGCACACTCGGGCAAACGCCCTTCAGCTCTTTAGCCCTGATGGCCTTTACCGTGGTGACCACCGCCACGCCTATGATCAAACTGCTGTCCACTGCCCCGATGCCTCTTGGCATCACCATGATCAAAGTTGTTGTGCCTCTTCCTTGAACTGGATCCTCCCGAACGCTTGGTCAGCCCCAAGCTATGCTCGATGTCCTTGGCCCTAGCGACCAAGACATCAAAATCAGAATAATCTGAAGCCAAGGTGTACCTATTGACTTGCTCATGAAGTCCATACCTGAACTGATCACAACGGTCCCTCTCAGTAGGAACCAACTCTGGAGCATACTGACTCAGTCGAACAAAGCAGTTCTCATAATCTGTCACTGAGGTGTCTCCCTGAACAAGAGCCATGAACTCCCGCTTCTTCTCATCTAAATATTTCGGGCCCAAATACCTCTTTCTAAAAGCAGTCTCAAAGAAATTCCAACTGATCTCGGCCTCAGGCACGTCGATAGTAATGGTGACCCACCAAGTGTAGGCATCACCCTGAAGTAACGAAACCACACAACCCAACATACGAGCCCCAACATATCCCATCTGAGCCAAAATACGGATTGTCTTCTCTAGCCACAACTCTGATCTCTCAGGCGTAGATCCCCTGAACTCATTTGCTCCGAGGCTACAGAGCCTCTCTAAAGGTAAGCTAGCATCATCGTCCCTCGGCTGAGCTGCAGCATGAGCTCCGGCAACTGCAGCCTGAAACGCTCCCGCTATAGCTTGAACTAGCGAAGCCATGTCTATCCCTGCAGGACCTTGGAAACCCTGGCCAACCTGAGGTACCACTCCTTCAGCTCCAACCTCGCCTTCCACATCAGGCTGAAGAGGTGGTGGTGGTGGAGAAGCTCCGACTCCAACAACAGGCTCTTCCACATGAGCCTCTACTCCAACCACCAGCTCATTAACAGGAGCCGCAACACGGGGTTCCTGGCGAACCAACCTCGGTCTACCTCTAGGCCTCGATATAACCGCTCACAGATAACAACTACAACAACAACATACAAAAATTGGGTTAGCAAGGGCAAGGGTTCAAGTGGCTCAAGTATGTTTCCCTCACTTAAAAATCTTTTTTTTTTCGATGTAATAGAAGCAATGAGGCTCAACTCAACATGCTTCAAACAACATACACAAATGATCAATCAAACAAGCCTCAAGCATACTTGATAAGAAAGCAAACATACTTACATGGAAAGCAAACACCATGCAATTGAAATACAAGAATTTAACTTACCTCACTTACTTGCCCGAGGTCTCAGAAACCTCAAGCTCTGATACCAACAAGTGTAACCCCCTCGTCCCGGTCTGGGCGACTGACCGGTCCAAGTAGGCTACACGGGGAAAACCGAGGTGAAACCCGTTAAGGCTCCACTTCGGTTAACAACCCGAGAAAACGTTTTCCTTAATTATCTTGTCTAGATGAATTCAATTAGACCTATGTGAGAAGCGACAGCGGAAAGCAAGACTAAACCATGCAAACGACACGCAATTTGATTTAAACTTACCATGTATTCAAGTTAGGTTGTTTCCTTGAAAACGTGGCCCAAACACACGTAAACGATTACTAACAAGGCTCACAAGAAAGCTAACATCGAAAGGGCCTAATGCCCAACACTTGAGAACCTTTAGAGATGTCAAAAGCCCCATTTTCAGGCCTGTGTTTCGAAACAGGCTTGCCCATTTCGATACACGAGCCCCAGTTTAAAAAGCCAATCACCCGTACTAATACACATCCACCCCATTTCAGAACAGGGGACCATTTCGCCTAGATGTTCCGAAACACGTTTCGGAACAGACACTTATAGTAGCAAAAACGATTCGAGACTCGTATCAGAACAGGGGTTCATAGTAGCCAAACCGTACCAGAATGCGTTTCGATACGGGTGTCCCTGGAGCCACACCCGTTCCGAAACGCCTACAGTCTGTGTGTTACTAAAAACTAGATTTTGCATCTCCAAAAGCTCCCAAGAAGCCTCAATCAACAAGAAACAAGATACAACATGCATTTATCCACTCTAGAGGAATTCACCCTACTCCAAACATGTTCAACACACAACATACATGAAAAGGCCATACATTTAAAAGGATCATGCATTCACCAAAAGAGGCATACATTGCATTTCAAGGTTTTCATGCCTTAGCACAAAACATACATATATCCATTCATGACACACATCATAAGCATGGTTTACAAGCCAAAATAAGGCATCAACGAGCCACACCAAAACATCAACATATCAAAGGAGTCTAAACAAGCTCCTACCACGAAACAACAACACAAAATCCCATTGCTTATCCATTACTTCTCATAACTTAAAAGTTCATACTTGAGGATTAAGATAGCACATTTGGAAGCCTTCTCCTTGCACAAGCAACCCACGAACTAAGGATCTGCATTATCGAACAAAAGAGAGTGTAAGCGTAAAGCTTAGTGAGGGTAAGCTCATAAAACAAACCTCGACAATGCAGGGTCCAAGTACGAGAAACAAACCAAGGAAGAAGGCTTGTTTTCTTACCTTCAAAGCACAAGAGTCAAATATAAAATGCATGAACATAACATCAAATATCATGCCATACTCAACATGTCCATAAACACAACCATATGGAAACACATTTAACAATACGTATTGGCACCTAACTATGACCCAAATACGCAGATAACAACCGTTGGAACTCGCATCCAACAACTCAACAATTACCTTGCGGTGGGATTACACTTATCACCGTTTCACGCGGATGGGATTCCACTCATCCTCACGCCCCGTCGATGGGATTCCACTCATCACCGACTAACATATAAATGAAGATTTCCGGGCGTACCCGTACTCCATCTTGATGACTACCACACCAAGACCACGCGCGCATTTCGAGACTCGTGTGCACACTAACATCCTAATGATCGATCATTTGTACCCAAGCATACTAGTGCCATTACTAACTCATTTCATAGCTCAACCTCACAACATTCTTACAAATTTCCGTGCTTAGCACGTACTCACCATGATCCACCATCATGCATCCATATTCCACAATCACATGCATATCACAATGCGAAAAACATTATGCCTTAACACACATGTATATCACCATATACATAACAACATTAATCACAAATAAATATGGAACAAGAGGCATAACACAATATTTAGAAGTTCAACCAAAGTCTTCTAAACTAAGCTTGAGATTAGAATACCAACCTAATCCCAACTCTAAGTGTGTTTACCAAGCCCGACCTAGGTCTACATGCTCGAACCAAGGTATTTGAAAACCAAGTTAAAACCAAAGAACCACTCACCAGACTTTCCAAACACAAGCAAACAATCGATCAAGCTTCCAAGCTTCCCGGATTGATTCCCGAAGATTCTGTAACACCAAATCCCGATGCTAGTCAATAAAATCCAACAAAACAAACACAAATCAGCCCACAAATCACTGTAGCAACCCTCGGAGCACAAAACAAGCATTTAGCCAAATAAGAACACCCTTAAACACATATTTTCGAGCAGCCCATTAGCACAACCAAAAACCATTGATTGCAAGACTTTTAACACACCTAATAGCTTCCAAAATAACCCTTAAACATCACACAATCATCAGCCACCAATTTCCCACACAAAATAGCCCCAAAAACTCATCTTCTGAACCACCTAAAACCTCCCTAAAACCCATATTCGAAAATCCTTATAAAACCAAGTAAAAATCATATACGTTGGACCATTTGGGCTACCAATAACATATCTAATAATAAGAAATCAAAAGCTTTAACAATAGACTATAAAGTTTGGATTTTTATTCTTTAAACTAAAAAACTCAAAACACAAAATAATGGGTTTCATTAAAAACTAAGAACATGAGTAGCTAGGGAAAGATGAGGACAACTCAAAAACGTTATTACCTTTCAAAAATCTTTAAAGCTGAAGCAAGGAGGAAATGGAATAGTAAACTTCAATGGAGGGGAGGAGTTGTCGTTAGTTTTGTTTTGGAGAGGGGGAAGAAGATGAGCAAAAAGCAATTTTTTATTTGTTTGTTTCTTTTAAAAAGTCAAAAGTCATTTTTACCCTTAATGAAATGAGATATTCACAATAGTATGTAATCCATGGCTATTTGGGATTGATTTAAAATATGTGCAATGCAATTAATTATTTTGAAACCAAAACCCAAAACATTATTTTAATTATTTAATTCACCCGACCCCCAAACTCGAGTGTTACAGATCTCAATAAACAGTCTAAAAATAGGTGCAACAGAACACCTCAATGAAGAGGAAAAAGGGAAGTTGGAACAAGAAAAGAAGATAGAAGAAGAAGAAGACAAAATAGAAAGAGAAAGCAAATATGGGGTGGAAGGCCGACCACCAATGAAGGCAACCGCCAACCTCCCCTAAGGGGACACGAAGGTTTAAGAGAGAGAGAGAGAGAGAGAGAGAGAGAGAGAGAGAGAGAGAGAGAGAGAGAGAGAGAGAGAGAGAGAGAGAGAGAGAGAGAGAGAGAGAGAGAGAGATGATTTGAACAAGATGATTCTACAATAAACGACATGCATCTATATACCACTAATCATGTGTACTTCTATGTATTATTAATTGTTTTAATTATTTTTAAAATCACAGGGACTGGAAAATCTTTATTATCCCTCTTTATAATAAAATATAAAAAACAATTTTAATATTGTTTTTTTAGATTTTTTTCTTTTTGGGTAAAGTACTCAAATGGTAACCGAACCTTGATAAATTATTCTTTGTTAACTAAACTTTTAATTTCTTCAATGTTACCATTAAACTTTTAGTTTTGCTTCAAATTGGTCACTGACCAATTAACTGCCTTTAAAAGGGTGACATGATAATTAAAATATTTTGTATATAACACATTTAGTCGTCCACGTTTGCACATTCAAACAATTTTGTCCTAATTCGAAAAAAATAAACTTAACCCTCATTATTTCAATTTAAGATTATTTTAATTAAAAAACTTAACCCTAAACTCCAAAATTGAAACCTTAAACCTTAAATACAAAACCTATAAATTACCCCAAACAATGTGGCTAATATACGAGCTCCACTACACCCTAATGGATGACCCAAAGATACAACTCCACCATGATCCATGAACATTAAGCTTTTCCTGCATTTAAGAAGAATATGTTAATCAATTAAAATTTAGAAGTTAGTTGACGACTTTCCAAACTACGATGAAGAAGTTTTTGATTGGCAAGAGCCACAATCTACAAAAAAATTAAAACATAGACAATTTGTTTTTAGGAATAAAAAAGAAATGAACCCCTTGAATACTAGGATACTAAATTATCTGAAAGTATTAAGCTTATTTTCTTACTGAAAAAGCTTCGTTTATTTCATAGTAATCAATTTGAGAAAATATAGTGCATTAATTCGGGATATTTCGGAGGAGATCAAAATAGTGTCTATTTATGGTGATCAAGCAAGAATTCAACAGGTATTGGTTGATTTTTTGTTGAATATGGTGCATTATGCTCCATCGGATGATGGTTGGGTAGAGATTCATGTCCGTCCAACTTTGAAGTAAATTTCTCATGTTCTAACTATTGTTCATGTACACATCAAATTTTTATTTCATTGAATATTTAAACAAATCCAAAGCCCAGACAAATTGAATCCAACTAAAACTTTACCACCTATTGTTAATCCCTAAAATCTAGCCACAATACAACATATAAAAACATTCAAAAAATCTGAATATTATCTTTTAAAGTTTGTATTCAACTACAACACTACCCACATCCCCATATCCCTAAAAATTCGATCATCCATAATCAAATTTGAACCCTATATAAATCCTCCATCCACCACCGTTTAGGGGACACGAACACGAATTTTTTTGGAAAAAGCCGACAGTGAGTAAAATACCTATGTTGAAGTGGAAAGGAAAAATTAGAAACAAAACATCACCTACTTCTTTTCCGGCGACCAGAATATCACTATCCAAATTCGAACGGTGGAAGAGCCTACAACAACCCTGGGATCTGCATACTCCGAGAACTACACGATCCAACGTCAAATTTTAAAGTTTGAGCAAGGTACTTTTCGGACCCCTTTCTTTAAGTTTGTCGATTTTCTGTGGGTAAAATTTCAGACTCATAGGTAAGAAAATGGTGTTTTAAAGCTTCCGTTATTTGGTTCGGCCGTCGCCGAAGTGAGTGAATGGCGGTGGCCGGCGTTGTATGTGCGTGAATGAAGAGGAAGCCTTTGCTTGCTTTCAATTTCCAGTGTAAAATAAATAGAAAGAGTCCAATAAAGGGCTTTGTTATTTGCGCACCTTTGTAATAAATGAAAAGTTTTTTCCCCTGCCAAATGACATTGACGCAGCTTTAGGAATTAGTTGTCACGCATGCTTTAGGATTAGGGGTTTTTCGCGTTGTAGGTCCTTAGATGTTTAGGTGTTTAGGTTTAGGTCTTTTAGTTTGTTTTATTTTAGTCATTTTAGTTTAAATTAATTAGATTTTGGCCTTTAGGTTTATTCTTTTTTAATTAGATCATTATTTAAATTAATTAATTATTTAAGCCTCGTTTTTTCCTTTAATTTGATTTGGTCCTCGTATAAAAACTCGGTAATTATTTGGCTTTAATAAATTTATTGATGTGTGAATTGGTTTCTAATTAAAATTGGTTAGATCTAATTAGGTGCATGCTTTGAGGTTGATTAATAATTTAATTTTAATATATTTGAGCGAGTTTGATTTTGTTCTTTTTGTTTTGTTTTGAATCGATTTACGCTTTTTTATAACGTGTCGTGACTTTTTTGTTCACACGTTTAGCAGTATAATTAAATTTTATTAATAGTTCTATTAACCCCATTTTGAGTTTCCTTTTTAGACAACTATAACCCTTAGGTACCAATTTTGGGCGTAGTGGGGGTATTATAACCTTCCTCACTCGTAATCGACTCTCGAACTCGACGAAGATCTCAGTGATGACGCATACCAATTTTACAGGTTTTCGGTCGTACCCAACCCAAAACTACCGATGGAGACTCCAATTGTTTGATGGGCTTTTGAAGGCCCAACTCAATTCGGCCCGGACAGAAAACGACGTCTACAGCTTGGCGAGTCCACTAGGGACAATGATGTGAGTCAAGACGCAAAGAGTATATGTTGTCTAAAAAAGAGGAAAAAAGAATTGAATTATTGGTTATCACAAAAATTGAAGGTTTTCGTATTTTACAGAAATTGTTCAATAGTTGTAATCTTGTGTTCAATTTTCTTTTGTACACAAGCATATCATAAGCTCTCAATCTGAGCTTCATCTCGCTTAAGTGGTTGTAATCGCTACCCTTCGAGAGGTTAATCCTTCGTACAAGAATGTATGTTGCTTCTGGGGTTCACATACTTTTTGCCTTCGAGAGGTCAATCCTCCGTACAAGCTTAAAGGAGTGGGCCTCCCTAAACTGAACTCGGTCCGTAGGAGCCTATAATGGGTGAGGATCGAGGTTCTTACTAGCCTTAGTAGGTTAGTAAGGACAGTTTGGGTACCCATCTTTAGAACCATGAACAACATGTAGTGACCCGTAGGAGCCAACCCTAGGAGAGCTATGACGAACCCAATTTGTTAGTGGTCACCTACATATACATGCACACACATTTTTTTTATCATGCTTTTAATTTACACATTTTTTGTTTATATATATTGTGCTGACAATGTTTCTTCCTTTTGGTTTTGTTCGCAAATAAAATGTTTCCACAATGTCGAAGAGGTCTATCATCCAAGTCGAAGATAACGCGAAGGTTCACAAGTGGTCTGAAGACTCACAAAAGCAAAAAAGAGACATTATAGCCGTAGATCATGAATCAATTTTATGTGATGACGTTCACATTCACCTGAAAAATAACAACCTACAAGAATTAAAAGAGACTTGAGACCAGTTGGATACTAATATGAAGCTGAAATTCCAGAGCATATATGTTGATAGCATGTCTGTTGAGTGTGGAACTTGATCAAGGGTTGATTTGAGCTCTCACGCAGTTCTGGTGTCCATCATACAATTGTTTTACTTTCAACCAAGAGGACATGACTCCCATCATCGAGGAGTACACTGCTTTGCTGCATCTGACCGGGGTCAGCTCTGATAAAGTGTATATAAAACCTCATAAACCTGACACCATTCGTGGATAAGCTGATGAAACTTACTGGTATGAGTTTATCAGGGCTAAAAAACAAACACAGAAAGAGGTAATGGTGAGGGCGTTACCTGGAATAGCCTTCGTGGTTTACTTCGATCTCATCCAGATTCATATAAGAGTCTAGACATCTTTGTTGTTGGCATTTACGGTCTAGTGATCTTTCCAAAATCTCTTGGCTATATTGAGGCATCTGTTATCGATTTGTTTGGTCAGCTGAGGAAGGTTAATCCAACACCAACCATGTTGGCGGAAACTTTCAAATCTTTGAGTGCTTGCCGGAAAAGGGAGGAGGGCACTTTATCGGTTGCGCTCAACTAATCACAGTATGGTTTCACTGTCACTATGAATAGAAGACAAAGCCCACCATACGCGCACTCACATATGTGTATTGGCCATTAAAAGAATTCTTGACAAGGAAATTGTCTGCTTTCACGAAAGACAAGTGGATTTCGATTCTTCGTAAAGATGAATATGTCAAGTGGTGCGTTCCTTGGCTACCACACTTGGACATACTATACAGGTGCATGGATTATGATTGGGTGCCTTTATCTGGGATTTGGGGTGGTGCTGGTTATGCACCTTTGATGGTCCAATGGCAGTATCGATATATGAAATTTATCCCAGTAACTGCAGGTTTAGCTTCTGCTAACTTCTCGTACAAGGTAGAATTCTGGGCGCAACTCAAAAAAATCCAAAAGGCTTGGACTCAACCCCAAAGAATGAAAATTGAGAAAGCTCGACACATGCTCACCCTAGATTTTGAGGCTTGGAGAACTAGACACGGGTTTGATAACATCCCTTTACCTGACCAAAAGAATGTCATGTCCTTCGAAGAACACTTGAAGGTAGTCCCAACTGAAGTTGAGATAGTAGGCACGAATGTGAAGTTGAGAAAAAAAAGCTGCAAAAGATGATTATGAAGTTAGAGGCACAAAATCGTGATTGAGATTTAGATACTACTTGCTACAAAGGCCGGTTAGAAAATGTGAAAAAAAGAAAGAGATCAACTAGCTAAAAACCTAATGGGTTTACAAGCCTCGTATCGAAAAATACACGGGAAGCTGAAAGTTGATAGATTGCAGAAAACCTACGAAGAATGGGAGCGTGAGCTTAGAGAACAAGAAATGGAAGCTGGGCGATACAAGAAACTTTTTTCTAGCAAGGGATAAAGATTTCAAGTCTCTTTCGCAAGATATGTGAAAATTGCAGAAACGTTCCAATTCTACATGAGATGATCTTGTGAAAATCCAAGAAGAGAATCAAGAACTGAGGGATGTCGTGTCAGAGTTGGAGAATTCATTGTAAAGTGCGTCTAAGAAACTGAAAGTATTTCAAGAAGAGAATCAAAACTACAAGAACTTAGTAGTGGCACTTAAGAACTCCCTTCAAGAATACAAGCAACTTGTCGTTGATTTTCGTGAGGCTTTCAAAACTGATAGGGATCGGTGGGACTTCAAATTGAAGATCATGAGAGGTGAAGTCAAGAAGAGCGATGAATTGATGAGTAACGTCCGTAGTCGAGTTCGAAAATTAGCTGAGAAGATTTTCGGTTTGGTCAATAAAGCTGAAGTTCTAAAGCTCAGAATTGGTTCCACATCACATTATGTGAAGGAACTAACTCAATTCCTAGATGAGATCGAGAAGCTAAGAGTCAGAGCGGGCCTTTATCTTGATTCTTTTGCTTTGATGTGATGGACTTTTTCTTTTTAGGTGGAAATTGTTTTATGAGACAGTTTGATAGACCAACACTTTTGCATTCATTTTTCTTTGTTTATTTAGTTGTTTTGAGATATTCATTTTATTAAATAATATAAGTATTCAATTTATTTTCTGCCATTGGGTCTTGTTTATTTTATTTTATTAGCGTTATTCATTTATTTATGCATTGCATTGCATGCATGTCATGTGCATTAATAAAATAAAATTGAAATTTATTTAACATATGAGAGTTCTATATCAGCAATTCTACAATCAAGAGAGGATCAACAAATTGAGCATCCACACTTTACGCGTTTCAAAGCTAAAAGAATGGAAGACAAACTTAAGCAAGTTGAATTATCTCAAGAAAAAGTCACTCAAGACATACAAAACTTGAGAGACGACATGGCCAGGAATCAGCAAGATCTCTTGAGAAAGATGGACGAAAAATTGTCACAATTATTTTCCAAGTTGACAGGTGCTGTAAAAGGAAAGGCGCACGAGACTCACGAAGTAGATTCATCACCTATACCTCGAGGACCACAAGAAGGGCAACCACGAGTGACCTTCTCTGCCACTGGATTGTAGGATCCATTGAACTTTTATGGAACAACCAATTCCATCATAGGGGTGAATCCTACCATTTCTCACATGGTGCCTAATCTGGACGATCCAAAAGAGCTGGAAAAATTGAGGTTGGGACAACCCAAATTCTCAGACATAGCTGATGACAAGTTCAAATACCTAGAAGAAAAGATTAAAGCCATGGAAGGTATTGACGCCTTCAGTGGAACTGATGTGATGGAATTATGTCTGGTCCCTAATTTGATTTTACCGCCAAATTTTAAAGTGCCAAAGTTCGAGAAGTTTGATGGCACAAGTTGCCCCAACACTCACCTCACCATGTTATGTCATAAAATGACGGGGTATGGAAATGATGACAAGTTATTGATTCATTTCTTTCAAGACAGTCTAACTAGGTTTGCCATGAAATGGTATAATTAGCTAAGTAGGACGCAAGTTAGCACATAGAGAGATTTGACACGCGCTTTTAAAGAACAGTACAAACATGTCCTGGGAATGGTGCATGATCATTTTTCGTTTCAAGGTATATAAAAGAGGGACAAAGAATCATTTCATGAATATGCCCAAAGATGGAGGAACATGGCTGCACAGGTCCAACCACCATTACTTGAGAAAGAAACGGCGGCCCTTTTCATCAACTCTTTGGAGAATGAACCCACATTTTATACCAAGCTTATTTGTAGCACCACTAAAGACTTTGTTGATCTGGTTGCAGTAGGTGAAGCCATTGAGCGTGCCATTAAAAGTGGGAAGCTTAATGATCTTGAAGCTTCTAAGAAAAAAATATGCTAAGAAAAGGGAAAATGAAGTCCACATGGTGGGGCACAAAATGCATTCATACTCCAACTATCAATCTTCTCCAGAAGTAACATATTCCACATGGTATTCGAAACCTGCATGACGTCTTCAGGCTCACGAAGTCAACAACGAGAGCCTAAGTCATCAAAAACCAACACGAAGAAAGAATCTTTTACACCCATCTCAGTCTCTTACAAAGAACTATATGATAACCTATTGGAAGAACGATTGGTGTCTCATGTTTTTCTCACACCATTTCAACCACCGTACCCATCATGGTACGATCCTTCTGACCATTGCAATTGCCATGCTGGACTCTGAGGGCACTCGATTGAAAATTGTACAGCTTTCAAGAGAAGAGTTCAACACTTTAATAAATCAGAATGTGATTCAAGTCAATACGCCAAAAGGACCCAATATTTCCAACAACCCTCTACCGACTCATGATGAACCGAGGGTTAATGTAGTGCTTGACCATGGCAGGAAACAAGATCAAGAGAAGCGTATCTAAAGTGTTGTCACCATTAAAATGGGTTTGGAAGAAAATGGCAGAAAAGGGATTGGTGGATCCTAAGCCTGAAGTTTTCATGGGCGGTGAAGAGATTTTCTATGAGTATCATGGAGAAGTAGGCCATGAAATCCAATGTTGTGATCAGTTTAGAATGATTGTCCAGAATCTAATGTACAATAAAGAAATAGAATTCTTTGAACAAAGTTAGGAAATAAAATATGTTTGTGTACTGGAAGAACAATCATACAAGAAAGGTTACGTACGACCTTTCGTCATTAATTGGCCACAAGAGAAAGAAGAAAGACCAAAGCAACCCCCGCCTCGAATTGTGTTTGAGGCTCCATCTTCTTTTCCATACCAGAGCAGTCATCAAGTGTCATGGGTTTATGGTTCTAGCATGTCTATTCCATAGAAAGAGAATTCTGAAGTTGCAGAAATTAGTAGGGTAGGAAACTTCACTCTGGGCGAGAGATATTACTCTCATGACGCTTCAAAGCCAATGGAAGTAAGGGATGCTGAGAAAATAAGACAAGTTTTCGTTGAATGGAGGAACACCGGAGATCAATAAACCTATGAAAGAGGAAGAAGCACGTGAATTCTTGAAGTTTATTAAACACAGCGAGTACAATGTAGTTGAACAGCTGTATAAACAACCAACTCGCATTTCTATGTTAACTTTGTTGCTAAGTTCAGAGCTCCACAGAAATGCCCTCCTAAAGGTGCTAAATCAAACTTTCGTCCCAGATGATGTATCGGTGGAAAAGTTGGATAGATTGGTGAACAATTTACACGCCGATAATTTTATCTCTTTTAACGAAGATGAGATACCCCTGATGGGATGGGATCCGTCAAGGCACTGCATATAACAACTCTTTGCAATGGATATATACTACCGCATATCCTAGTTATCAATGGGTCTGCTTTGAATGTCATGCCCATGACCACATTAAATCAGCTTCTAGTGGACAAGAGTCACATGAGGCCTTGCCATACTTCATTGAGGGCATGTATCCTACTTGCAATTGTTTATTGGGACGCCTGTGGATTCACGCTGTTGGAGCAGTACCTTCTACACTACATCAGAAAGTAAAGTTTGTGATTGATGGGCGCCTCGTGAGTGTGGGCGCTGAAGAAGACATTATCGAATCCACATCAACTGATGCCCCTTACATTGATGTTGATGAGAATGTAGTTGAGTTTACATTTCGATCACTCGAGTTTGTAAATGTAACTTTTGTCGCTGAACAGAAGAGGATCTCAAAGCCCAGGCTCTCAAGGAATACTATGATGGGAGTAAAGCTCACGGTAGGAAAGGGAGCTAGATCAGAAAAGGGCCTTGGGAAATTTTTACAGGGAATAAGTGCAACACTCCAGCCAGTTATGAAGTACAATAGAAGTGGTGTGGGATACAAGCATGACCCACACCAAAAGATGAACCAGATTCTGAAGAAGAGAGAAGAAAGAGTGGCTAGGTTGATTGGCCAGAGTATTGAAGAGGAACTGATGCAATTTCCCGAAAATTTTGAAACCTTTGTGTCTGGAGGGCACATTCATTTTGAGAAGAAGAAAGCTTTAACGACACCATTGGAATGGATCCAAGAGTTGAGCATCAACACAGTCGGGGATAAAGATGAAATCGCAGTGAATCGATCAAAGATTCGCCCATGTCCACTAGTGTGTGTCTTGAATAATTGGACCGCTGAAGAACTCCTCGTTTTTTTCAAACCTTGACAGAGTAATGCTCAAGAACTTTACCCATTTGCTTGAGCCTGAAAGCATTGGGATTTACTATAAGGGCCCCATTTAAGAATCAATTACTTTTCAATAAATGAATGCACATTTCCCTTCCATTGCGGGTTCCACCATTTGTTTTTTTCTTTTCTTCTTCTTCCCTCTCTTAGTCATAAATCATTCTACATTTTCTTTTCTTTTGGTTCTAAATATATATTTCCTCTTACACATTTGCAGGTCCTCGAATATCAATTTCATGAATGACATAGCCACAAGTTCAAGAGTCGATTTTGAGCGGGTGTATGCTCAGGAGAGAATGAATTTAACGATAATTATAAAGAGTGTGAGCTGTCTCCAGATTTACTCAGACTGATAGAATACGGGGATAAGCAGATTCTTCCCAATCAGGAAGTGATAGAAATAGTGAATCTAGGAACCGAGGATAAAAAAGAGAGGTGAATATTGGCACATTCATCTCTTCAACCGCTAGGAATAATCTTGTTCCTTTACTGCAAGAGTACAAGGATGTGTTTGCTTGGACTTATGAAGATATGCCTGGACTAGATGTAAACATTGTGACACACAAGCTTCCATTAAAGCTAGAATGCAAACCCATACAACAAAAGCTCAGAAGAATGAGGACAGAGATGTTACTCCAAATAAGAGAAGAAGTTTGAAAACAATATGATGCTTTATTCATACAAGTGACCAAGTATCCAGAATGGGTAGCTAACATGGTTCAAGTACCAAAGAAAAATAGAAAGGTGCGAATGTTTGTCGATTATTGTGACCTCAATCGGACCAGTCCTAAAGATAACTTCCCTCTACCACACATAGACACGTTGATAGATAACATCGCTAAGAATTACTTGTTTTCATTCATGGATGGCTTCTCGGGCTACAATCAGATCAAGATGGCTCACGAAGATGTAGAAAAGACCACATTTGTGACGGAGTGGGGCACGTTTTGCTACAAAGTGATGCCTTTTGGCTTGAAAAATGCAGAGACAACGTATCAGAGGGCCATGGTGACATTGTTCCATGATATGATGCACAAAGAAATCGAAGTTTATGTGGATGATATGATTGCCAAGTCTCGCAATGATGAAGAGCACATCACAAACCTTAGAAAACTCTTTGAACGCTTGAGGAAATTTCAATTGAAACTCAATCTCGCAAAATGCACATTTAGAGTTGCTTCAGGTAAATTATTGGGTTTCATTGTCAGCAAGCGAGGCATTGAAGTAGATCCCGATAAAATCAAGGCCAATAAAGAGCTTCCACCTCCTCGCACTCAAAAGGAAGTATATTGTTTCTTAGGAAGGCTAAACTACATTTCTCGGTTCATCTCTCAATTAACTGATAAATGTGATCCCGTATTCCGTATCCTAAGAAATCATAATACAAGTGAGTGGGATTCAACGTGCCAAGAAGCCTTTGATAAGATCAAACAATACTTAACAAACCCCCATGTATTTGTTCCTCCTACACCGGGAAAACCCTTGATTATGTATTTAGCTGTATTTGAGAACTCTATGGGTTGTGTATTGGGCCAACATAACGAAACTGGAAGAAAAGAGCATGATATCTACTACCTCAACAAAAAATTTACCGATTGTGAATCAAGGTACTCTTTCATCGAGAAGTTATGCTGCAATTTGGTCTAGACTACTCGTAGGCTTCATCAGTACATGTTATACCATACAACATGGCTTATTGTAAAGTTAGATCCCATAAAATACATGATGGAATCACCCGCCCTATCATGGATAATGGCTCGATGGAAAATCCTACTTTCTGAATATGACATTGAATACGTAAGTCAGAAAGCCATCAAGGGTAGTTCCATCGCAGACTTTCTAGCAAGCCGTACTTTAGCAGAGTATGAACCCTTGAGTTTTGACCTTCATGATGAGGACTTAATGTGTTTAACTACTAGAGAGGAAGGATCTTCCACTAAAAATTCATGAAGAATGAATTTCGATGGAGCTTCAAATGCACCCAGACACGATGTTGGTGCAATCCTGATTTCTCCAAAAGGGAATCATTACCCCTTTACCGGTCGATTAAACTTTGAATGAACCAATAACATGGCAGAATATGAAGCATGTATCATGGGACTACGTTCAACCATCCATCGAAAGATCAAAGATCTTGAAGTGTATGGAGATTCAGCATTGGTGATCTATCAACTTTGTGGAGAGTGGGAAACAAAAGATGAAAAATTGGTCAAGTATCGCAAACTCATTCTTAAATTAATAGAAGGGTTTGAGAAAATATCTTTCCATTCCCCCGAGAAGATAATCAAATGGCTGACACATTGGCAACTATAGCAGCAGCATTCAAGGCAAATAAAAAAGTCAATATAATGCCAATCCAAATGAGTATTTATGATTCACCCACTAGTTGCTATGCCATTGAAGATGGGTTGGATGATTTCCCTTGGTATTATGACATTCTACAGTACATTGAGTATCAGAAATACCCTGAAGGGGCAACTGAAAATGACAAAAGGACTATCTCAAGAGCGGCTACATGATACGTCTTAGATGGAAGAACTTTATACAAAAGAGCGAGCGATCAAACATTTCTCAGATGTGTAGAAAGTCTTGAGGCAAAAAAGATAATAGAGGAGGTCCACGAGGGAATATGTGAAGTTCATGCAAACGGTCTCACTAGGTCTCGACAGATTATGAGGTTGGGATATTTTTGGGTATCTATGGCAGAAGATTGCATCAATTTCGCTCGGAAATTCTATAAATGTCAAATCTATGGAAATAAAATCCACGCAGCCCAATCTCATCTTCATGTTATGATAGCTCCATGGCCATTCTCAATGTGGGGCATGGATGTGATCGGACCAATTACACCGAAGGCATCAAACGCACACCGCTTCATTTTTTTGATGATTGATTATTTCACAAAATGGGTAGAAGCTGTTTCGTACGCAAATGTAACAAGATCGACAATGTGCAAGTTCTTAAAAAAAGAAATCATTTGTCGGTATAGTATACTAGAAAGAATTATCTCTGATAATGCCCTAAATTTGAACAACAAAATGATGACAGAGGTATGTGAACAATTTAAGATCAAACATCACAAGTCAGCACCCCATCGCCCAAAAATGAATGGGGCCGTCAAAGCAGCTAACAAAAATATCGAAAGAATTGTCAAGAAAATGGCAGTAACTTACAAAGACTGGCGTGAAAAGTTGCCCTTCGCTTTGCTAGCATATCACACGTCAATACGCACCTCTATAAGGGCAACTTCGTTCTCCTTGGTTTACGAAATGGAAGTAGTTTTACTTGTTGAAGTAGAGATTCCATCACTATGTGTCTTAATGGAACTCGAATTGGATGAAGCCAAATGGGCCCAAGTTAGATACGATCAGTTAAATCTGATTGAGAAAAAGAGATTAAAAGCTATATTCCATGGATAGATGTACCAAAAGCGAATGATCCGGGCTCATGAAAAAAAGGTTCGACCTAGGGAGTTCCATGAAGGAGATTTGGTATTAAAGAATGTATTACCCATGCGAAGAGATTTTCGAGGGAAATGGATGCCAAAAATGGGAAGGCTTGTTTGTTGTGAAAAATGATTTCTCTGGAGGGGCATTGATCTTAACAGAGATGGATGAAAGTGAGCTACCAAATCCTGTGAATTCTGACTAAGTGAAAAATATTATGCCTCAGGTTTTGAAAAAATATGAGAAAAAAGAGAGAGAAACTAAGAGGTGAAAACCTGAAAATGGCCTCTTGGTAAAAAAGAAGAAGAAAAACTAAGAGGTGAAAACCCGAAAGGGCCCTCTAGGTTAAAAAAAGAGAAAAAAGAAAAAAAACTAAAATGTTAAAACCTGAAAGGGCCCTCTTGGTAAAAAGGGGAAACAGTTCAGAACGAATGATGCGAGGTAAAATATAGTCGATGAGTTCTCTTTGAAGTCTTGTTTAGTACGAAGACAGTTCATATTCCTTAGATGTTGGTCGAAGAATTCAAGCTCTACTTAGTAGAAGCCACAATCAAATGAGATTTTTGAACGAATTGACAGTGAAATCCCAGAATTTGCTATCTGAGGGCATTTTTCCTCTCATTTGATCTTCTTTTCTCTTTATTTTAGCACATGTTCGTTCTTGGGGCCTACCCCATTTTCATTCAATAAGAGAAAATCTTTAATTATCTTGCGTTTCATATTGCTTATCGTTAAATATTGATGCATTTGATTGATATTTGTGGAACTTTTTCCTTATTTGACGGGGTCCGTAATATCTCTATATGACACTCGTTGTGCTACTCAAATGATGAAAGGTTTAAAAAAACACATCGATGACATGCAAGATGTCACTAAGTATCCTTCCATGATGATGAAAATCTCGAAATGTAAGAAGCTTGATAACGAAGTAGAAGGGTCAGGATCGCACGAAGATTGACTCGGATGAAGACCCAAAATTAAAAATGTTTTGAAAAAAGGTTTCATGCATTTAAGAATAGGAGCATGTATGCATTTTGAATGAAAGATAGGTGCATTAGTAACATGTGCATCCTTACATTTTCACCAAGGCAGGTGTATAAGATAAGTCGAATCCAAGTGCCCTTGAGACGAGCAGGGTACATTTTACAGCGCCCTTGAGACAAGCGAGGTGCATTTTACATCAAGAAATAAATTCTTGAATCCCAATACCCTTGAGACGAGCGGGTTACACCTTACAGCGCCCTTGAGAACGAGCGGGGTACATCTTACAGCGCCCTTGAGACGAGCAGGGTACATCTTACAGCGCCCTTGAGACGAGCAGGGTGCATTTTACATCAAGAAATGAATTCTTGAATCCCAGTGCCCTTGAGACGAGCGGGTGCATTTTACATAAGAAATGAGTTCTTGAATCCCAGTGCCCTTGAGACGAGCGGGGTACACCTTACAACGTCCTTGAGACGAGCGTGGCGCATTTTACATCGAGAAATGAATTCTTGAGTCCAAGTGCCTTTGAGATGAGCGAGGTATCTCATATAGCGCATTTGAGACGAGTGAGGTGCAAATTTTTATCAGTAGGATGAATGAGGGTCCTCTTTGCAAGTTTAATATTCAATGAAAAATTTTATTGCTCTAGTCTTTGCTATATTTCTCTTACTCGAGAAATGAGCAAAGAGGGGCATCTGTACACATCAAATTTTTATTTTATTGAATATTAAAACAAACCCAAAGCCCAGAAAAATTGAATCCAACTAAAACTCTACCAACCATTGTTTATCCCTAAAATCTAGCCACAATACACCATATAAAAAACATTCAAAAAATCTGAATATTATCTTTTAAGGTTTGTATTCAACTACAACACTACCCACATTCTCATATCGCTAAAAATTTGACAATCCATAATAAAATTTGAACCCTATATAAACCCCTATCCAGCACCGTTTAGGGGACACGAACACGGATTTTTTTTTGGAAAAAGCTAGCAGTGAGTATAATACATGTGTTGAAGTGGGAAGGTAAACCTAGAAACGAAACGTTACCTACTTTTTTTTCAGCGACCGAAATATCACTATCCAAATCCGAACAGTGGAAGAGCCTACAACAACCTCAGGACCGACATCCTTCGAAAACTACATAATCCAATGACAGATTTCAGAGTTTGAGCAAGGTATTTTTCGGACCCCTTTCTTTAAATTTGTAATTTTTTTGTGGGTGAAATTTCAGACTCAAGGGTAAGAAAATAGTGTTTTAAAACTTCTGTTATTTGGTTCGGCTGTCGCCGGAGTGAGTAAATGGCGGTGGTCGACGTTGTGTATGCGTGAATGAAGAGAAAGCCTTTGCTTGCTTTCAATTTCCAGTGTAAAATAAATAGAAATAGTCTAATAAAAAGCTTTGTTATTTGCGCACCTTTGTAATAAATGAAAAGTTATTTTCCCCCGACAAATGACATTGACGCAGCTTTAGGAATTAGCTGTGACACATGCTTTAGGATTAGGGGTTTTTCGCGTTGTAGGTTTTTAGATGTTTAGGTGTTTAGATTTAGGTCTTTTAGTTTGTTTTATTTTAGTCATTTTAGTTTAAATTAATTAGATTTTGGCTTTTAGGTTTATTCTTTTTTAATTAGATCATCCTTTAAATTGATTAATTATTTAAGCCTCTTTTTTTCTCTTTAATTTGATTTGGTCATCATATAAAAACTTGATAATTATTTGGCTTTAATAAATTGATTAATGTGTGAATTGGTTTTTAATTAAAATTGGTTAGATCTAATTAGGTGCATGCTTTGAGGTTGATTAATAATTTAATTTTAATATATTTGAGTGAGTTTGATTTTGTTCTTTTGTTTTGTTTTGAATTGGTTTACGCTTTTTTATAACGTGTCATGATTTTTTTGTTCACACGTTTAGCAGTATAATTGAATTTTATTAGTAGTACTATTAATCTCGTTTTGAGTTTCCTTTGTAGACAACCATAACCCTTAAGTACCAATTCTGGTCGTAGTGGGGTGCTATAACCTTTCTCACCCGTAACCGACTCCTAAACCCGATGAAGATCTCGGTGATGACGCAAATCAGTTTTACAAATTTTTGGTCGTACCCAACTCAAAACGACCAATAGCGACTTTAAGTGTTTGATGGGCTTTTGAAGGCCCAACTCAATTCAGCCCGAACGGAAAAATAAGTCTACAGTTCATACAGAATTTGGGTATTTTGCTTTCGCTCTGTGCATTTGGTAAGATAATGTCGATGGTTATGCTAACATAAGGGAAATAAAAGGAGAAGCTACGGTATCATTTTATTGGATAAACATTAAAGCCAAATACAAAATATTATAGAAAATATGGTTTTGCAAATTATGAGTTTATGGTTTATGGTTAAATTATTTTAAATTAAAATAGTCTCAAATTGAAATAATGTGTAAATAATGAGGGTTAATTTTTATTTTTATTTTTTGAATCAAGACAAAATTATTTGAATGTGCAAACGTGAATGACTAAATATGTTATTATACAAAATATTTTAACTGTCATAACACCCTTTTAACGGTTGTTAACGGGTCAGTGACCAATTTGGAGCAAAACTAAAAGTTTAATGGTAATACTGAAGCAACTGAAAGTTTAATTGTTAACTTGAATAATTTACCAAAGTTCAGTTATCATTTGAGTACTTTACCTAAAAAGGAAAAATCTGAAAAACTAATATTTTTTTTTATATTTTATGTTAAAAGGGGATAATAACGCTTTCAGTCCATATAATTTTAAAAGTAATTAAAATAATTAATGGTACATAACGGTACATATTGTTTATTGCAGAATCATCCGATTTGAACATAGGTGCAACAGAACTTAAGTGTATTACTTAACCATTGAACTAAGACAATATAATATTTTTTTTTTCGAATATAAGACAATATAATGTTAAAAGTGGTGACATGTTATATATGATTATACTGCAGTTAATAACTATTAATATACTTTTATTTCAATTAAAAAAAATAAATATTAATATAAAAATATATAATATTATATTCTTATATTAATAATATATAATATAATTAATATTGTTTATTATTTTTAATATTATTTACTATTTTTATATTATTTTAAAAATAATATTACTAAAATTTGAAAAATGAATAACATTATTTTTTTGGTCAAAGAAGAATAACATTATCTTATTTATTTAATATTAATATAATATTTTAAAATTGTTTGAAAAAACTAAAAATAACTAATAAATATATTTTCAAAATAATATTAAAATGTTATATTAATATTAAATAAAATAAATAATATGACTCGTCATTATGAACAATCAACTTTGATGTTGTCCGGAATATAAACTCATGCTTTTTATACTGCTCCTCACCGACGAAGCTCGGACCTAATGGGAGTCTACTATCCTTACCATGCCTGAACTCCAAGTTACTAGGAATTTCTTTGCAATGGAATTCCAAAGAAAGTATATAAGCGAGTATTAACGGGAAGAACAACAACGACGAGTGATAAATACAAGTGAACTTGTGGCAGGGGAGAAATATAAGCATGATAAGGGATGAAAATCATCTGCCCCAAAGTATGCTCCCATTTGTGCCCCCACTTTAAAATAGTGGGTTTAAGATTTAGATTTTGGGGTTTAAGGTTGGGGCTTAGGGTTAGGGTGTAGGGAATTAAAGGTAGGGTGTATTTTTTTAGAGTTTGGGGTTTGAGGTTTAGGATATGAAAATTAGGGTTATGGGGCAAGATTTAATTTTTAAGCATTTTTAGGCAGGGGGCATAGAAGGAGGCATGATTAGGGGGCAGGAGATTTTTACTCGCATGATAAATGGGAGGCCACGCCTCCTTAAATTTTGAAAAATTATCAAGTAGTTTTTGAGTTTTTAATTAATTTTTATTTGATTATCTCAGTATTTTTAAAAATTTATATTAATCTTCAAAATTTTAAATATTTTTAATTAAATTCCCTCTCATAATTTTTAAAAGTTATTATTAAATCACTCAAAATTATTAAAAATTTAGTTAATCCCTCAGTTTTTTTTATAAAAAAGTTTAATTCAAACTTTTAATTTTTTAAAAATTTAAGTTGCTCCAAACTTTTATCCCAAGTTACGCCACTAAATCTTGTCGGACGACGATTATGTTTGAAAATTTAATCGATTATGCCGTGCTAAATACATCAACTTTGGCATTGACAAGTGCTAGATGTTCATTGAAAACCTAAATGATAATCTAAGGCCCTTGTTAAACACCCCGGACTTCCAAGAACTCGTTAATCAAGTTATTTCTAACGAGGTCACTCAAAGGCTAGCCAAAAGGGGCACTGGTGAATATGGGTGTTCATAACTAGGTCATAGGGTACTTAGATGCCCAATAAATTTATAATACAAATTAATAAAGTGGAAGGGAGAATGAAACAAAGTAATATTTAGTAGTGTTATTGGACTTATTGGCATATGGGTACCTATGACCCGGTTATGAACACCCCTACTGGTGGAAAGCCAAAAAATTTCCACGTAAAATTAGTAATCGACACGTCTGTTTCCTCATAAACGAGCACGAGATTCTCGAGGACTCGATTGAATCAAGTGGCTATGTTGATCGACCTAATCTCAAAGATTTGGTATAGTGATTCAATTGATTACGATTTTTCAATTAAGGGTCCAGTTAATTTAAGATCGAAAGCGAGAACTCAATTGGTGTTTTTGGTACAATTAGAGAGAGCAAGTGCACATTTAAGTTTGTTTTTAAACAAGCCATGTCCAAGCCGGGGTTTAATTCAAAGATTGACAACTAGGCTTACAAAATAACTTGATTAGAACATACTTTAGTTTGAGGATTCAATTGGAATGTTGTAAAATTTTATGAATCGGTTTAGAATTCAACCCATAATTTGGGACACCTAGAGTAATTGACCCGTCCATTTTAAAGAATACAAGGTTTATACTTTTGCAGTGCTAATTAAAATATGAAAAACATCAATTCGACTTAGGTATTACTTATTAGTAAGATATTTGGATTTGATTAACTTGTATTGTAGTACTTGTTAAACCCGAATTAGAATTTTATTGGATTTGAACTGGATTATTCTCAACAATCGTCCATTACAAGGGTTTTAGGCATTATGAAATTATTCATAACATCTCTTCTGAACAGTACCTTGTCTCTTCTGAACTGCTGCCTCCCCATTTCCCTGCTTTCAATTTCAAAGCAGTCATTGAACCCTGTTGAAGAATAACCATTATTGTTTCAGACACAACAAATGGAAAATCCAGTATTTCAACTAAAACTATTATAAATTGATTTTTATAGCATTTTAATGTAACCAACTGAGTTGGTAATTTCGAATGAAACTTGAGACTGTCTTTAATCAAGGAGTAAAATCAAATCAAGGAGAGAAGAGGAGATGGAAATCGCCTCTCTTTAATTAAGTCTCTTTTGTTATTTTCACTTAAAAAAATTGAGTTTGGAGTTTAAAGTTTATGATTAGGGTTTAAAAAATTACGATACATTGTATTTTTAGGGTGTAAATTTAAGATTTAGAATGTGAAATTTAAAGTTAGTGTTTAAATTTTAATTTTTTAATATTTTTTAGTGTGAGATTTAAGAAAAATACAAGAAAGATGATTTTTGTTAGAGAAGAAGGAACAAAATAAGGAAAGAAACAAAGGTGGGAATAAGAAAAACATTGCATCATCACGTGACAACCACGTGGGTGCTCTTATCCTTTTGAAGTAAAGAAGAATCAAAATAATCGAAAATGAAATCGTCCACAAATTTTCCATACGTGTCGACATCCCACTTGACAAGTTTCTCTGACTGGACCCCACCCCCTAAAGGCTAGAAGTAAGTAGAAACTCACCGAGCAAGGGCACGCCTGAGCACTTGGGACAGCAACGCCGGTGCGGTCAAATGCGGCAAATGGCCTTCCGTTCTCAAAATCTCCACCGTGGTTCGTCCACCTAGATGGGTCCTTAAGTACTCAGCCACCGAAGCTGGAACAGACACATCTCTGGCGGTCTGGATCACGCAACATGGTACCCTCACCAGTCCAAGTACCCCTCTCAGATCACTGTTGAAAACCGTCCTGGAAACAAACAATGATATGTCTGGTCTCATGTTGAAAAGAGTCCGGCTGAACTCTCGAACCGCTGTCGGCACATCTGCCCCCACGGCTAGCGGGGCAAACCCATTGACCCAAGCTTCATAATTCGCTTCCATTGCTGAAAACACCTTCTCAATCTCACCTTCTTCGAACCCTCCGTGGTAATCCTCGTCATTAAGAAACCTGGAAACCACAATTTTCATTTTCTCTAATTCCGATTTTAGTCCTGAAATTTGATCTGATTTAATTCCACATTCTATGTATATAATTTTACTGGTCGGAGGGACTAAACTGGAATTAGACGATTCCATTTCCCAACAGTATTTCACCGGTAAAGCATACAAAAAATAAAGCAAAACCAACCTTCTTATTTTTTTTTTACCTGGGAGAAGCGCCGATGAGGATGAGTTTGGAGAAGAGTTGAGGGCGGCGGATGGAAGCTAAGATACCAATCATGGCGGAGACAGAGTGGCCGACGTAAGCGCAACGGTCAACGCCAAGAGCATTGAGAATATTAAGCAAATCATCAACGTAGGGGTCGAGAGTGGTGTACCTAGCGAAATCGAAGTAATCGGGGTTGACACTGCCAGCACAAACGAGGTCGTATAGAATTATACGATACGAAGGTGTGAAGAGCGGGAGAATTCGTTGCCAGACCGATTGGTCCGTGCCGAAACCGTGGGCAAGGACCAGGTACCTGTCGCCGGAGCCAACAATCCGGACGTTCAAAGCTTCTAAAAGGTTGTAACCCATGGTACTAGGAATGTGTTGTGGTTGGTTAGGTTTGGTTTTTACAGGTTAGACATTTTATATTGATTTGAAAGAAGCGCCTTTCCTCCTTTAATCTTTATAGTAACCAAAACGGTTCTCCTCCATTGGGTGGAAGGTTTAATGACCTTGATGGTGATGCTTTTATCTAAGCCAACTAATGGAGGCATACAACCTTTATGAATTGCGAATAATGATGCAAAATACAACCACTACATATTGACATAAAGGGATAAGGGCAAAAATAGGATCTTTCAATCCTATTTTGCCCTTTGCACGATCCATAATCGTACAATGTTTTATATAGGACCTTAACAGTGAACTCGCCGCACCACCACGACGAGTTTTAAAAAAATAATATTCTTTTATTCAAACTCGTCGTCCCGCAATGGCGAGTTCAAAATTTTTCTCATTAGTCATGTTTAAATCGTAATCAGGTGATTATCGGAGGATTAAACCAAACTCGCCGTATAGGTATGGCGAGTTTCGCATGGCCTAACGTCCGTCCAACGACATTTCCAAATGTCGTGACTGGGGCATATAACCATTGGATAACGGCTACAAATTAGAAACTCGTCTTGGAGCCCTGGCGAGTTTCCCTTTTTGACCCGTTGCCAACGGTCAATTTTTTCAAGTTAGGGCTTTAAGTTATATAGTATAAATAGGAAGTTTGGTGTAGAGTGTTGAACACCTAAATATTCTTTAACATCTTTAGTTCGAGCAAAGCAAGTGATATTGTTGTTAAGTCGTGTGCATTTCGTAGAGCCTCTGAATCAAGCATAATTTTTTTTAGAAGATTCAAGGCAAACGATTTTTTTTATTTATTTTTACTGTGGTTTATCGAAGTTTATTTGATAAAAGTATTTGTTATTATTGTGTTGTTATGGTTTAACATTTTTTTTGCAGATAATTAATAGAACAAAAATAGTGTTGTTAAGACGAGAAGAGCATTACATCACGAACATCATGGACTTCTTGGTAATAATTGCTTAATTGTTTTTTATTTATTTTTAATTTGTAGTTTGTAAAATGCATGTTAGTAATTTAATTAAAATCTTGTGTTTGTAGAGGGAGGAGAACAAATTTCGGCCCCAAATTCTCTGGAACGAGCCGCCATGCGCAAAAATTTGTGGATTTTTAGAGACAACCAGATTTAATTACGCTGCGAAGATTTGTGATTATGACATCGTGTCGCAGGTGATTAATGCATTGGTGGAGCGTTGGAGACCGGAGACGCACACCTTCCACATGCCGTGCGGGGAGTGCACAATTACCCTCGAAGATGTTGCTATGCATCTCAGCGTCCCAATTTCGGGATATCCAATCATTGCGTGCAACAACTATAATCCAAAATCTCTTTGTGTGCAAAAGTTGTGGAAGGCACTAGCGGCGACGGGTATAAATGGAAAACGAGTGAGGATGACATGGCTAAAGAGCTCGTTTCACGTAGATCATATTTCAACAGTGACTAAAATTGCAAATGGTGCTCGAGCATATATATTGCGCCTTATCGGTGGGATGGTAATGCCAGACAAATCAGGTTCCCACGTGCACACGCAGTACCTCCGCTTCTTGAATACTGCGCACGAAGCAAGAAAATTCAGTTGATGATCTGTGATATTAGCTTTCCTCTACCGAGAGTTGTGCAAGGCAGCGACCTAGACATTCGTCAACGAGAGATTCATGCATATCAATATTGATGGGTGTTTGGTGCTTCTTCAGTCATGGGCTTGGTGTAGGCTTCCATTCTTGGCTCCAATTTCCAAACCTTTGTATGAATTCCCACTCGCAATAAGATAATAATGTTCATTCCCATAATTATTTTTAATATTTTTTTAGAAAAACCATGATGTATGTATGTATTTGTAATATGTAGGTGGAAACAAAACAACAAACAAAATGTGTACCATACGAAATTAATCCTCGAAGTGAGAGCGAAGATTGACCTCTACTCCCAAGATTAGGTAATGTAAATCTGTAATTTGTAATTTTTATCCCATATTTGGTTTTCGTTGGTAGTTGGAAAAATATGTTAATTTATATGCGAATGACTTTTTTTAATGGGCAAATTGTTACAGTTTGTATGGATGTCATATTTGGATGTTAATTCTGAAGTCTTGATTTCGGCCATTGCGTATGATGATGTCAAGAATTGGTTTTCTGTAATGTCGTTGATACATTTTGCGATTGTTGAGATGTTTTACGGCGATCGGGTCCTTAAGCAATTTGGATTCCACCAGCCGATGTTGGTTGATCTGCGCATCTTGGATCATTTAGAAGATTTAGATAGACGTGACAAGTGTGAAAGGACTAGCCTAGCAAATATTCAGCGTACACCGATAAGTGGCATGGAAGGGCAAACACGTTGTCTCTTGTCGAATCCATTCGAGCAGATGATTTTGACTTTTCTATTTATGAATACCATTAGTGGTTTGCTGCGAACAACAAACTATACTTGACGGGCCAACCCGAATGAGAAGCTGTATTGTTATTCCGACAAGCCCAGAAAGTGTCGGCATCTGGTGCGGGGTTATCTAGAGGTAGATCCAGGAGGAGGAGAGGTACATGCAAAGGCAAACGCGCCACGAGACAGGCTGAACCAGAACTTGAACCAACATTGCAGCCATTTGATGCCGTTATTTTTCAATCGCCATATGGGTCTTCGAGTTGGGATCAAGCTATTTCCATGACAAAAGGGTCATGTAATTTGCAGATTCCATATGAACCAGGCCTGTGGAGAGGTATGCCTGGTAATTGGGCAAGTCAAGGAGAAGGAGTTGCATTAAAGGTGCAAGGTTCAACATGTAATTTTGTCGAAGCTGTTTATGTGCCAGAGTTTTTGGTCCCGCAAGCTCAGTATCAAAAAATAAAGTATCCTGATGCGGAGTCCATGACAGCATTATTGTCGTTGACGTCCATTTCAGGTCCTATATTTTTGACGATTTTGGGGGAGTAGGTCTGAGTATGTTTAGTCAACCGTGTCGTATGACTCCTAATCATGACGATGATTCAAACGATGAGGAAAATGAGGATGTTAGAGGAGGAGGTGCCGATGATAATGATGACGCTGACGATGATGAACAAACCCCGATTCAACCGAGAATTCGCCGGGGGCCGCATTTGTATGACCAGACGTACTCGGGGCACCGACAAACCCTAAGGCCAAAAAGAAGAAGAGGACAAAGAAGAGGATGATAAATGTCATTTTTTTCCAAATTGTTATGAAAATATTTAATGGATAGTGTTTAGATATTAATTTCTTATTGTTGCAAGAAGAACTTTAAATTGGAACTAATTTATTTTGCAATTTTGTTGACGACTTTCGAGCCCAACATATATTTATCTTTACATTTTAAACTAAATTGGTGAAGCAAATTTTAAGTAATTGAAAATATTAGTTTCATAAAAGTAATAAATTAAGTAATTTATCGTTCACAATGGTTATAAATAAATAAATGTAATACATTTGTGTAAACATTCTACCGTACACGCACGACAGAGTTCAATAAATAATTTGAAAAAGAAACATCAGTTTCAGTTAGTGATGAGATCATCAAACTGTCGAGGCCGCACGTCACATATTTACTAGTGCTCGTCAGTGTTAAGTGAACCTTTGACCTTTTTGAAGCCACATTTAAAAGATAATGAGCTGGAAGTGCACATATGATATCATCAATGTACTTTTTCATCCCGATAAGAAGTTTATGAGGCCGCCGAATTCTAATAAACAAGTTGCAAAAGAAACACTGGTTTCAATTACTGACGAGACCATGCTGAATTGAGGTTGCATGTTGTCTAGTGTTCATTTCTTACCTGAACATCTATGAGGGTGACTTGAAGCGTAGATCATATTTTAAGAGGAACTTCGAAAGTTTGAAACATACATACTTAATTTTTTTTTTGAAAATTTTAGTTTATAGATCATCACTTTGGAAGAAAATGAACATATAAAATAGTCGAGCGCTTGGTGTGGTATGGAATAGAAGATTTAAGTTTTATGAAGAGTATTTATAGGAGAAGCACGAAATTCGCATATGTAAGAAATGATAGGCCGAACTCGCCGCCTGTGCATGGCGAGTTCTAACTCGCCTGGAATTTCGGGTGAATTCGGCCTATCATTTCTTACTCAGGCACTTGCACGATAGGCTTTTGTAGGCATGATTCCGAATGCATTTTGAATGCACAGAAAAAGGTGGATACGCCGTCTGATAGATAGACATGTTGACGTCGAACAAATCATCATAAAACGGTGAAAACGTTGCCTAAAGACCCCTATGGAAGTCATCGTGGTAGGCTTTTAAAGGCAAGATTCAGTGCTTAGATGGTCATGTTTTAAGTGAATTTACGGTGTTTGAGGGATAATATTTTGTATTTTTTTACTTTCACAACATAGTACTGAAACATGTGTTCGAAATGGTGTAAAGATCGGCGCGCGTAAGGTATCCTAAAGGGAGTAAAGATCACGTTAAAAATGATATCTAGCCATGTTACTACTTGCTAGAGTGATCATGTTCGTTTACTGAACGTACAAATCACCAAATTACATTGGAAGAACTAGCATGTATGAGTTCCATCGTATCTTGTTATTTGCCACACAATGTGGTTCTTGATACATGAATCCTCTAATTACATTCGTGGTCTTTTTGGACACATTACGCAATAAAGTTGTTGACATTTGTTTTCTTCATTGTAGACAGAACTGGGGGGTGTATGTTGTAGTTCCTAATTGCATCCTCCGCGATTTTCTTTGTCGTGAAAATCATTCCAACTCGTAGTTCACCGTCAATATCGACTGCAACATTCCATGATTGTCGCCATATATATGACAATTCGTCTAAGTTTCCAGCCATTATAGCGGTGTAAATGAATGGAGCTCTGAAGGAACAATACTATTGTAATAAATTAGAACTAATTTATTACATTTATCGTTTACAAGGTTTAAGTGATAAATGTCGAGCGCTTGTTTGTACGAACCAAATTTAAGCTTTTGTAAAAATTAAGTTCTATACTCGAACAATATTTGTTAGGCATATTTAAAGGAGATGCAAAGATTCGCCTGCAAAAGCCTACTGTTGAAATGTTCAAATATTTGATTTTTTTTATTAAATATTCGAATACTTTTTTAAATTAAATTTATTTTCTTTTAAATTAAATATTTAATATTTTAATAAATATTCGATTCAATTTAAATAAGAAAATGAAAAAAATATTAGAATATTTTAAATCCAATTTCATTTTTTAATTGAATATTTAATAATTTTCATATTTAAATTAAATCGAATGTTTGTGTGATTATACACATCTCAAGTGATCTAAGTTCGAGTCCTCTTTCAAGCATTTTTACTTCTTTTTTTCCCTAACATTTATTGCAACATAAGATATGTATATAAATTGTGCAATTCATATCACTAAGAGCAACTTGGCTTAGTGGTAAAGGTGTGAGTATTTATTTTCTTAGTCCTAGGTTCAAACCACCCCAATGGCATTCTTCTTTCTTCTTTAATTGTGAATTATATCATCAAGAGCCAACTTGGTTTAGTGGTAAAGACATTGGACTTCACCTTATAAGTCCTAAGTTCAAATCATACCAATGTCACTCTTCATTAGGGTTTAATATGTATTAGTATATATATATATGTATGTGTATTAGGGTATAATATGTATTAATACATATGTATATGTATATGTAGTATGCATGTATTATGTATATATGTATACCCCTAAATTATACCTAAATTCCCATTAAACTCAAACCTTAACCCTAAATTAAACTCATAAACTTCAAACCTTAGCCCTTAAACCCTTAACCCCTAAAATAATCATATAACCCCCAAACACTAACCCTAAAACAATAAACCCCAAACATGATTTTAAATCAATTAAGGACCAAATCGAATACAAAACAAACTTTTAAACTCAATTTAAAACAAAGTAGGACCAATTTGAAACAAATTAAAACAAACGTGCTAGCGGAGCAAAACCCGAATAGTTAGGCGCGACCCGAATGAAAACATGCAGATCTTTTTAACTCGACCCGACTTACTATATAAACCCTAAAAAATCAGATTTCACTCATTTATTCATTTTCATTTCCTCTCTCCTAAACTCTACCCGATTTCCTCTTTGTTTCTCTCTCTAAATTCTCTACCTTCTCTCTACAAACCCTAAAAATTTCTAAAAGCCCTAATTTCATTACCACTAAACCATATTGAATAATTCATTACCACATTGAATAATTCATACTCCACAAAATTAAAAGGTAACTCATGAACCATGATCATGTGGGAAATAACCTCTCTCATCCTTGCATTGTCAAACTTCCAATTTTGAATCATAGATGAAGAATCCGATTTGACAGGCACCACTTTTAAATTTAACTGACCTTTGTTAACCGCTTTCATCTTTGGGCAATCACCAATATGCCTAATGGTTAAATAACCTCCACAATGGATGCACTCACACACTTCAGTTCCATTAGGCAATTTAACCAAGCAAAAATGTTCCCAAACTCCCGAAGTCTTTTTTCTCTTCCTTTTAGTGAATGGAGTAGATTCTTCATTGTTGGCTGCATCAACTTGTTCAGCACTAGCACTAACAGCTGCAGAAGTTGTATCAACTTCTTTGTCATCAGCTATAATTCGAATAGCTTCAGGATTTTTTGTATCTTCCATGGTCGGATTGTTTGCACTCAATTCAAGTTCAGTTGATTTAAATGGCGAATAGCTATCTAAATATTGATCGTCGTTAAAAGGAGATAGACCACTGCAGGAGACAACAGACATCTGTGGTTCTGATTTAACAATGAGTAAATGTTAGCATTAATAAAAAATAAAAAAAATACAGTAATTCTTTTCTTTTTTTAACATCAAGATTATAATGCATTCTTCCATAAAAAATTCACCAAAACTCTCATGTGCTTAACTTTCGGCCAAACGTTAAATCACAAATTGACAATCAATGAAAACAAAGTCTTTGAAATCTAGCTGTAGAAATAAATTCAAAATGTTTTAGCTTAACTGAAATAACTCAAATTTGAGTTCAAACGTAAATGACCAAACTTCAAGTCATACATCAAATCTGGACTCGATTACTAACTAACATGATTGTATATGAATAAAAACAAAGATTTTCGAAACCTAGCAATCAAATAAAATTGTGTTTCCCTTCAAAGGACACTGTCCACAACCCTGGCACAAATAAGCATTTAAGTTAAGACATAATGCATCAAATACCAATCCTTTGATAATCTATTAATCAATGGCGTGCATATGTATATATTAATTTTTGGCGAAATATTTGTTCTACGAAGGATGAGGTTTGGTAAATGCATATTATATTCTGAAAATAGTTAGAAAAAATTGTACAATACCTATGAAGAACATTCAAGTTCAAACATTAAAATTGATATTGTTTGAATATGCAGTCACAAACATACATAGACGGTAAAAAATCACATTCATAATTACAAAGAAAAGAAATTGGATTGCTATCATCAAAAGCTAAAACCTTCAAGTTCAGCGAGATATGATGTAAGGAAAAAGAGTTAAAAATTAAGGGGTGATGAGTTGTCTATTTTAGCCATATTTTCAGCCAATTGAGCTAAAGATTGAAGGTTGCAACATAAAATTGTATCAACAAAAACAAAAATATCCATGATTCGTATCATACTCATGAGTCATGATGATCTCAACCCCAAATGACTAACTATATCTAACAAATCATGGAACGAATGAAATAAACAAACAAAAAGCTTCAGAGAAGTTCATACAACTGCAATAGTAGGTCTAAAGGAAGTTCAGACATTATCAACAGAACCAAGAACAAAATAACAAGTAAAAAGTTGAAACAAATGGATTAAAAACTAAGGAACAAATTATTTCTAGGTTGGTACTTACTGTCACCGAAATTTGTAGTGAAAAGGACGTTGAAGATGAGAACAACGAACGTTGAAGATGGAACGAGCGAAGGGCAGTAAAGTAGGGATTTAGTTTTTTGAGATGCATAAAAGGGGAAGGGAAGGATTAACGATAATGGGTATTGGAGAAAAGATAAAGTAAATTATTATTTTACTTTTTAATATTTGAAAACGTTAAAGTTAAAGTAAAAAGGGAGGGGCTCAGTAATATCACGAGGGAAAGAAAAACGTTTTAAAACTGGAAAAATTTAAACACACCCCCCCAAATATTATAAGTTTACATAAAATTTATTATATTTTAGGGAATTCAAAATGACCCAATTAATATGAATGAACGAACATAACCGAACATAAACGAACATAAATGAACTTAAATGAACAAACATAAACAAACGTAAATAAACAAACATAACCGAACATAAATGAACATAAATAAACGAAAATAACTGAACATAAACGAACATATTATCGAACGTTCACGAACATAAATGAACGAACAAGCCCTTTGTTCATATTCGTTCATTTAAATAAATGAACAAAAAATATTGTTCATGTTCGTTCATTTATTAAATGAACGAACATAAACGAACTTCCCGCCGAACGGTTCATGAATAGTTCACTGAACGTTCAGTTCATTTAAAACCCTATATACAGACGTTCAATAACCCGATCAATATCAGAGTGACTCCCCATCCGTACAAACCCAAAATGCAAACCATCATGTGAAACCGATATTTTAATTTTGATATAACTAAAGAACCTAAGGACTAAATTGAAAATGTGAAAATGAATTTTTAAGTCCTCAAACATCCCTATATGATTTAAAGAATATGCCTAAGTTAAAAACTAAGTTTTCCAAATATTTTCTAAGTGTTCTAAAAGCCAAAACAGTGATTTTCGAGTCCCTGTTTCGAAACGGCCTAAGGCGTTTCTTACTCAGGCACTTGCACGATAGGCTTTTGTAGGCATGATTCCGAATGCATTTTGAATGCACAGAAAAAGGTGGATACGCCGTCTGATAGATAGACACGTTGACGTCGAACAAATCATCATAAAACGGTGAAAACGTTGCCTAAAGACCCCTATGGAAGTCATCGTGGTAGGCTTTTAAAGGCAAGATTCAGTGCTTAGATGGTCATGTTTTAAGTGAATTTACGGTGTTTGAGGGATAATATTTTGTATTTTTTTACTTTCACAACATAGTACTGAAACATGTGTTCGAAATGGTGTAAAGATCGGCGCGCGTAAGGTATCCTAAAGGGAGTAAAGATCACGTTAAAAATGATATCTAGCCATGTTACTACTTGCTAGAGTGATCATGTTCGTTTACTGAACGTACAAATCACCAAATTACATTGGAAGAACTAGCATGTATGAGTTCCATCGTATCTTGTTATTTGCCACACAATGTGGTTCTTGATACATGAATCCTCTAATTACATTCGTGGTCTTTTTGGACACATTACGCAATAAAGTTGTTGACATTTGTTTTCTTCATTGTAGACAGAACTGGGGGGTGTATGTTGTAGTTCCTAATTGCATCCTCCGCGATTTTCTTTGTCGTGAAAATCATTCCAACTCGTAGTTCACCGTCAATATCGACTGCAACATTCCATGATTGTCGCCATATATATGACAATTCGTCTAAGTTTCCAGCCATTATAGCGGTGTAAATGAATGGAGCTCTGAAGGAACAATACTATTGTAATAAATTAGAACTAATTTATTACATTTATCGTTTACAAGGTTTAAGTGATAAATGTCGAGCGCTTGTTTGTACGAACCAAATTTAAGCTTTTGTAAAAATTAAGTTCTATACTCGAACAATATTTGTTAGGCATATTTAAAGGAGATGCAAAGATTCGCCTGCAAAAGCCTACTGTTGAAATGTTCAAATATTTGATTTTTTTATTAAATATTCGAATACTTTTTTAAATTAAATTTATTTTCTTTTAAATTAAATATTTAATATTTTAATAAATATTCGATTCAATTTAAATAAGAAAATGAAAAAAATATTAGAATATTTTAAATCCAATTTCATTTTTAATTGAATATTTAATAATTTTCATATTTAAATTAAATCGAATGTTTGTGTGATTATACACATCTCAAGTGATCTAAGTTCGAGTCCTCTTTCAAGCATTTTTACTTCTTTTTTTCCCTAACATTTATTGCAACATAAGATATGTATATAAATTGTGCAATTCATATCACTAAGAGCAACTTGGCTTAGTGGTAAAGGTGTGGGTATTTATTTTCTTAGTCCTAGGTTCAAACCACCCCAATGGCATTCTTCTTTCTTCTTTAATTGTGAATTATATCATCAAGAGCCAACTTGGTTTAGTGGTAAAGACATTGGACTTCACCTTATAAGTCCTAAGTTCAAATCATACCAATGTCACTCTTCATTAGGGTTTAATATGTATTAGTATATATATATATGTATGTGTATTAGGGTATAATATGTATTAATACATATGTATATGTATATGTAGTATGCATGTATTATGTATATATGTATACCCCTAAATTATACCTAAATTCCCATTAAACTCAAACCTTAACCCTAAATTAAACTCATAAACTTCAAACCTTAGCCCTTAAACCCTTAACCCCTAAAATAATCATATAACCCCCAAACACTAACCCTAAAACAATAAACCCCAAACATGATTTTAAATCAATTAAGGACCAAATCGAATACAAAACAAACTTTTAAACTCAATTTAAAACAAAGTAGGACCAATTTGAAACAAATTAAAACAAACGTGCTAGCGGAGCAAAACCCGAATAGTTAGGCGCGACCCGAATGAAAACATGCAGATCTTTTTAACCCGACCCGACTTACTATATAAACCCTAAAAAATCAGATTTCACTCATTTATTCATTTTCATTTCCTCTCTCCTAAACTCTACCCGATTTCCTCTTTGTTTCTCTCTCTAAATTCTCTACCTTCTCTCTACAAACCCTAAAAATTTCTAAAAGCCCTAATTTCATTACCACTAAACCACATTGAATAGTTCATTACCACATTGAATAGTTCATACTCCACAAAATTAAAAGGTAACTCATGAACCATGATCATGTGGGAAATAACCTCTCTCATCCTTGCATTGTCAAACTTCCAATTTTGAATCATAGATGAAGAATCCGATTTGACAGGCACCACTTTTAAATTTAACTGACCTTTGTTAACCGCTTTCATCTTTGGGCAATCACCAATATGCCTAATGGTTAAATAACCTCCACAATGGATGCACTCACACACTTCAGTTCCATTAGGCAATTTAACCAAGCAAAAATGTTCCCAAACTCCCGAAGTCTTTTTTCTCTTCCTTTTAGTGAATGGAGTAGATTCTTCATTGTTGGCTGCATCAACTTGTTCAGCACTAGCACTAACAGCTGCAGAAGTTGTATCAACTTCTTTGTCATCAGCTATAATTCGAATAGCTTCAGGATTTTTTGTATCTTCCATGGTCGGATTGTTTGCACTCAATTCAAGTTCAGTTGATTTAAATGGCGAATAGCTATCTAAATATTGATCGTCGTTAAAAGGAGATAGACCACTGCAGGAGACAACAGACATCTGTGGTTCTGATTTAACAATGAGTAAATGTTAGCATTAATAAAAAATAAAAAAAATACAGTAATTCTTTTCTTTTTTTAACATCAAGATTATAATGCATTCTTCCATAAAAAATTCACCAAAACTCTCATGTGCTTAACTTTCGGCCAAACGTTAAATCACAAATTGACAATCAATGAAAACAAAGTCTTTGAAATCTAGCTGTAGAAATAAATTCAAAATGTTTTAGCTTAACTGAAATAACTCAAATTTGAGTTCAAACGTAAATGACCAAACTTCAAGTCATACATCAAATCTGGACTCGATTACTAACTAACATGATTGTATATGAATAAAAACAAAGATTTTCGAAACCTAGCAATCAAATAAAATTGTGTTTCCCTTCAAAGGACACTGTCCACAACCCTGGCACAAATAAGCATTTAAGTTAAGACATAATGCATCAAATACCAATCCTTTGATAATCTATTAATCAATGGCGTGCATATGTATATATTAATTTTTGGCGAAATATTTGTTCTACGAAGGATGAGGTTTGGTAAATGCATATTATATTCTGAAAATAGTTAGAAAAAATTGTACAATACCTATGAAGAACATTCAAGTTCAAACATTAAAATTGATATTGTTTGAATATGCAGTCACAAACATACATAGACGGTAAAAAATCACATTCATAATTACAAAGAAAAGAAATTGGATTGCTATCATCAAAAGCTAAAACCTTCAAGTTCAGCGAGATATGATGTAAGGAAAAAGAGTTAAAAATTAAGGGGGTGATGAGTTGTCTATTTTAGCCATATTTTCAGCCAATTGAGCTAAAGATTGAAGGTTGCAACATAAAATTGTATCAACAAAAACAAAAATATCCATGATTCGTATCATACTCATGAGTCATGATGATCTCAACCCCAAATGACTAACTATATCTAACAAATCATGGAACGAATGAAATAAACAAACAAAAAGCTTCAGAGAAGTTCATACAACTGCAATAGTAGGTCTAAAGGAAGTTCAGACATTATCAACAGAACCAAGAACAAAATAACAAGTAAAAAGTTGAAACAAATGGATTAAAAACTAAGGAACAAATTATTTCTAGGTTGGTACTTACTGTCACCGAAATTTGGAGTGAAAAGGACGTTGAAGATGAGAACAACGAACGTTGAAGATGGAACGAGCGAAGGGCAGTAAAGTAGGGATTTAGTTTTTTGAGATGCATAAAAGGGGAAGGGAAGGATTAACGATAATGGGTATTGGAGAAAAGATAAAGTAAATTATTATTTTACTTTTTAATATTTGAAAACGTTAAAGTTAAAGTAAAAAGGGAGGGGCTCAGTAATATCACGAGGGAAAGAAAAACGTTTTAAAACTGGAAAAATTTAAACACACACCCCCAAATATTATAAGTTTACATAAAATTTATTATATTTTAGGGAATTCAAAATGACCCAATTAATATGAATGAACGAACATAACCGAACATAAACGAACATAAATGAACTTAAATGAACAAACATAAACAAACGTAAATAAACAAACATAACCGAACATAAATGAACATAAATAAACGAAAATAACTGAACATAAACGAACATATTATCGAACGTTCACGAACATAAATGAACGAACAAGCCCTTTGTTCATATTCGTTCATTTAAATAAATGAACAAAAAATATTGTTCATGTTCGTTCATTTATTAAATGAACGAACATAAACGAACTTCCCTCCGAACGATTCATGAATAGTTCACTGAACGTTCAGTTCATTTAAAACCCTATATACAGACGTTCAATAACCCGATCAATATCAGAGTGACTCCCCATCCGTACAAACCTAAAATGCAAACCATCATGTGAAACCGATATTTTAATTTTGATATAACTAAAGAACCTAAGGACTAAATTGAAAATGTGAAAATGAATTTTTAAGTCCTCAAACATCCCTATATGATTTAAAGAATATGCCTAAGTTAAAAACTAAGTTTTCCAAATATTTTCTAAGTGTTCTAAAAGCCAAAACAGTGATTTTCGAGTCCCTGTTTCGAAACGGCCTAAGGCGTTTCGAAACGGTTTTGAAACTGTCAACCCATGTTTTGAAACGGGTATCGAAACGTTTTCAACACTGCCAACCTGTGTTTCGAAACAAGTTTCGAAATGGCTTTAGAACATAGAGAAATCGTATCAAAACGACTTATAACGTTTCGAAACGGTTCTTCCTTTTATTTGAAAAATGTGACCGTTATAAGTTTTTAACTAATTTTTAAGAAACCGATAAGGCGTTTCGAAACGGGTTCAAGTCGTTTCGATACGACCCTTGACAGTGGTATTTTGATTTTTTTGATTTTTTGATTTTTTGTGAGAGTTCTCATTTTGCTTATTTTTAAAATTACTAGGGACTCAAAGGATATTTACATCAATATGTTAATCGATTTTTCATATATTCTGTTTGTTAAAGTTCAACTCGAAAAAACCAAATTATTGATCCAATTTTATTCAAAAACTAAATAAACCAAGGGTAAAAGTGCTGCAATTAATGACTTCGAGGGCAAAATTGCATGAATGACTTAGAGGGTAATATTGCCCCGTCAGCACCGTTAAGTACCACGTCAGCATTTAACGGTCAAAATCGGTCAAAGGGTAACATTGCTACAATTGACTGACTTTGAGGGCAAAATTACGAAGAAAAAAAATAGGGGCAACATTGCTGATTTCGGATTACTACAGGGGCAAATTTGACCTTTTAGCCGTAATATTTTAAAGAATTAAATATATGATTTGAATAGGGACTCCAAGTACCAACTCTAATTCTAGGATTGTCCCTATTGTAGATAGGTTATTATGACACCTCGTAGGAGCTCTAGATTAGCGACCGATCGTGGTCTTGGTATAGGTCGTACCACTGCTGTAGAGAGTGACGTTGTGCCCCTTGTGGATCTGCCACAAAATCAGGATGATATTCATGATGATGATGTAGAGGAGCAACATGTGAATCAGACTAGAGTACATTAGACTGGTGGTAGGGATCCACATGTTCAGCAGACTCATAATGGGTCCATATGATTCTAGGGATAATGAGACTGATTGCTTGGATACTGCTACAATGCATAGGGATTTGCGTCATTACGTCCACCATTCTGAGGCTGGATGTAGACCAATCATTTACGTTGATGGTTGTTTTCTCAAAGGCAATTTTCAAGGTTATTTTCTAGTAGTGGTTGGGATAGATGCAAATGATTGCATCTATCCCTTGGCTTATGCTGTTGTTGAATCTGAAAACACTTCTTCTTGGTGCTGATTTTTTCAAATTCTTGAGGAAGACTCGGGGATTACAAACTCTCATCAGTATACCTTCATGTTTGACGAACAAAAGGTAAAAGTCAAACTTTCATTTCATTTGTATTTTAATGTTTATATTAACTAATTACTATTATCCATTTATTTATTGTTTTGTAGGGTCTAATTGATTCAATTTTAGAGTTGTTTCCCTATGTTAAGCGCAATGGTTGTGTGAGGCATTTGTATTCGATCTTCAAGAACAAAAGTGGTTACACTAGCAAATCATTAAAAGATGCACTATAGAAGGTTGCAAGGGCAACATACATAAAAGACTTTACTGATGCCATGACTGAAATGAGAGCAATTTTTAGAGATGAATTTGACTAGTTGCAAAAGAAAGATCTTGCACAATGGTCAAATCACATTGTGCAACACATTGTAAATTTGACTTGCTCATCGACAACTCGTGTGAGGGCTTTAACAAAGTAAAATACAAAAACTGATAATTTCTTTTTATTTTAATAGTTGTAAGTAGTTTCTATATTTATTAGCCATTTGTTTTTTTCATTTGTCAAGATGATATTGGACGCAAGAGACAAATCAATTTTGACATTGATGAAGATGATCAGATGCAAGATAATGAACAAATTTGCTAAAAAGGCTAAGGATGCTCAATAGATTGTTGAAATTTATTGTTCAAAAATTCAAAAGAAGGTTGATAAACTTATTATGCTATCAGTAAGGTCAATATTGGATTACTTAGTCAACTATAATTTTTAAACTGCATATTGTTAACCATTTAGTTGCTTTCACAATGTGCATGTTGCAGATGTTGGCCTAGGAATGTTGGTGGCAATAGATATAAGGTCCCTGCTGGACATGAAGATCAGTATTTTGTAGACTTGGGAGCAGAATCATGTAGCTGCAGAAAGTGGGATCTTACAAGTATGATTAATTTAAAAATTTAGTCTTCTTTGACAATGTGCAATAAATTTAAATAAGCTTACTTTGTTAATTTTACTTTACGGGAATCCCTTGTATACATGCTACAACTGTCATTTTAATAAGAGGAGAAAGGAACTCAGCTGTAGATTTATTCTCACATGGTCAGGCCATTAAGAGGACCAAAACAGTGGGCTCACCATATAACAAATGAGCCCATCTTGCCACCTATTATTAGAAGACCTGTTAGAAGACCTCAAACAAATAGAAGAAAAGAGCCAAATAAGATATTAACATCAACTGAAAGAATGTCAAAAAAGAAAATTATTCGAATGCCTTGTTCAAAATTTGGCAATTCAGGCCACAACAAGAAGTCTTGCAAGAAACAAGTTGGTGGCAACAGACCTTTGTCTTCCAATAACAATGCAAGGAGACCTAAAAGAAACATTACAAGGGCTTCAAGTTCCAATGTCCCTCAACAAGCATCTACAGATGTTCCTACTGTCCAAAATAGAAATTTATCCAATGCATATGTACAACCAACATAGAGACCTAACTTTCTGTAAGTTTAAACATATTTTCTTATGTTTACTGTCTATATTTTATACAATAATTTGGCTGCCTATGTTTCATTTTCATTTATTTTAGGTTAGATGAGCACCAAATTTCAATGCATCATGTCCAAGCTAGCATCTTCAATCAAGGAGCCAGAATCTTCAACCAAGAAGTCAAAACAGTAAAGACTTAGTCATCACTGTCAGATGGATGCCTTCTCAAAACACTCAAGGCTCAGTTCCTACTATATCACAAGAAGATCTTGCTTCAAAGAGGCCGTGACGGAGATAAATTTCAGCTTTAATGTGATTGGTTTTAGAATACCAGTATTTCGTTAATGGTGTTGTATGAATACCATTTTTTGTATGCTAATTTCATATTTGACCAAATACCTAACTAAACTTTGGTCATTTGTACTCATGGTATTTTATGTAGGTCTTTTGCTATATTATATCAAATACTTTAGTTACTTGTGATCATTTATGGTCATCTTTTGCAGAAGTTATTTACCAGTTTTTACATAATTGCATTCAACAAAATTAAAATTTGGTATGTCAATGCAATTTAGTTCAATCCATAATACTTCAGTTATTTCATTGTTTTTAGGCTTCATTTCAACTTTAAATCTATCACCAATCTATAACTTCAACATGCTCTAAAAAATGTTAATAAAATATTACCATTTTATAATACAACCATAGATTCTATTAACATAACACATCCAAGTTTCATTTCATACTATTACCACTTAAATCATTTTTCTCCTTCTACCTACAAAATACCCATTTACAAAATACCCATCGAGATAATACCCATTCGCAAAGTCTCCATTGTTCACCTTTAAAATACCCATTGACAAAATCTATATCTCTAAACTTTCTTCATTTCGTACCCATAAAAATACAGTCAATACAATAGAACCTATGACTACAAAAAACCAAGCAAATCTCTCATTTCGTCTTTCCCTATCGTTGGCTTTGATTTTCCTTAGGAGACCAAGAAGAAGAATTTTTGCACGAGGATTCATTGCAGGATCGTACCATTGAAAAAATGACACTTCTTGTAGAATCTATTACCGTAATTCGTACACCCATAAAATTACCGGCCTGGGTTGTCATTTGTTCATGTCGTCTTCAACACTGCCTCCTTGCTGTTCGCCTCATCCATTGCATCCATCTCTTTCATCCTTATCGTTTCTCTGTTAGCCTCCTGCCCTTTTTTGGTCAAAAATAAGAATCAGAAATATTAGGTTAGGGATTATAATCCATATTTGAGGAATTTTTATAACGGTGACTTTTTAAAATAATAAATTTCAAAATCCATGCGGACGTATCTATGTGGATAAAAAAATATTAAAATAAGACATGTCACAGACACATCCATGGGTTAACGACAGAGTGATGAAAAAAAACTCAATGTTAAAAGTTGACTTAGTAAATTGAAAATTTTTAAAGTTGAGTGACCAAAATAAGAGAGAGAAAAAAGTTGAGTGATGATTTTTGCATTTTACTCAATAATTAATTTGGACCTCCATATACACGGCTAAATTGGGGAAATATTGTGGTGGGAAAAATTATTTCGAAATCTATTGTTGTTTCCAAATTATTTTTGAATCTATGGTGATTTCTACAGTGAAAACTTTTAAAGGCCGATCGTTTACCGTCCAACCTCATGGAGGAATAAAAAAATTTAAAATTTTTTGAGGGCCAATGGATTTCAATCCGACCTCATGAAAATAAAAAAAAAGTTAAAATTTTTTGAGGGCGGGTTACTTATAGTCCGACCTCATGGTATATAAAAAAGTTTTGAGGGCTATTAGAAAGCAATTCGACCTCATGGTGATTAAAAAATAAAAAAATTTGAGGTCGGGTTGCTTACACTCCGACCTCAACAAAAAAAATTAAGTCATTCACGGGAAAGTATGTGTCGTAGCACTGCACCGATGCATGGGGTGTAGTGAGAGGAGCGGGGGGCAGGCTTTATTGCAGGGGTAGGGGAGCGGGGGGCAGGCTTTATTGCAGAGGTAGGGGAGCGGGAGCAGGCTTTATTTTAGAGTTGAATGACCATTCATGAAGAGTAGATTTGTATTGATTCGAATAAGTTGATAAAACATTGAATGACCATACATGCAGTAGGGGTATTGTATTGGAATTTTGAGTGGTTATTAAATAGATTATAGGGGTAAAAACGGGAAAAAATTGTATTATTTTGGTGTTGTGTTTTCATGTTAAATAAGTGATGTTAAATGTAAAAGTTTAACAAAGTCTGAAGAAAATTGAGTGAAGAAGGAGAAGAAGAAAGTGGAGGAAGAAACTTTGAAGAAAATTTCAGTAAGTCGATTTTAACATTTTGTTTTGAATACATATATTGTTTGTTTATTTTTGTTTTTTTGTTTAGGTAGAAAATTCGTGAAAATATAACATTACGATAGCTTTGATTTTTTGTAATTTTATTGAAAAATATACATGGTTTGAACGTGCAGAGACAATGAGTAACGTGTTTGTGGCCGTTATCCATTACGGTGGAGAAATTGTGAAAACTGATACTGGTGTCGTATTTGACTCGGAAAACACTACAAAGATGAAGTTTTCAAAGTATATTTCCCTTCGAGAGCTGAAGCAAGACATAGAAAGAAAAATAGGAGTTGAGATTTTTCGTTTGCGGTACCGATGGAAGACCTCTGATCATCCAGTCAGATATTCTGCAATAGCTCTTAAAGATGATGAAGATGTTGGACTGATGATTGCAAAGCATGATTCATTACGTATTTGAAGTGTTGAGTTACATGCTAAGTTGCGTGTGAGATATGACGACTCGGGCCCATCCAGAAATGTATATGGAAGTTCTTCTCAAATGGGTTTCGATAGTGCGGTTGAGGACCAGCCATATAGGTTTGGAGACAGTTTTGTTGCTCTATTGGAAAGTGGGACATCAGATGCGTTTCATCCATATGCTGGACCTTCGATGTTCCCAACGGTTGAGCCGATAATTGATCCGAGTGTTGGCATTGACGTTGAAAATCTCCAAGGCTGATGGGGAGAAACGCTTGTTGATTCTACTGAAGATGAAGATGAAGAAACTGGACATCCCGATTTGAGTGGTGATGACCTTTGTGATGAGCCTGTTTTTGGTGGTGGTGAGTTCGTGTCGGGTGGAGAAGACATTACATGGTACGAACCTCCAGCTCACATGAACTTAATAGATTATGATATGATGAGGGCACCTGAAAACCCGATCATACCTCATATCGGTTCAGGTTCCTCTGATGAATTCTCGGTTCAGATGCAATTTAAAGACAAGGGAGAAGTTACATTGGCAATTAAATAGTATTCCATCAGAAAGCATGTAGACTATACCGTTAAAGAATCCACTCCGAGAACTATGTTTGCCAAATGTGTTAAATATGGACAAGGTTGTAATGGAAAGATTCGAGTGTCTAAACTTCAGAGGAGAAATGCTTGGGAGATTACAAAGTACAATGGTGGACACACTTGCTTACAAAATTCAATCAACCAAGATCACCGTAACTAATGGACTCCCGTTTACCGACATCCCAATTAGCATCACCACGTCTTCGAGCGTAATGGTACATTCTCCACACGGCATGTGAAACGTATGAGTCTCCAGTCTCCAACGCTCAATTAGCGCGGTAATTAAGCTGGGAATCGGCTTGTAGCCACGAATAAATGTGACATGATAGAATCTTGCCTCTTGCAACCATTCAATTATATTGGGGTGTGGGTGATTACTCCCCATGCTTAGGTGATGTTTAAATGTTTCTTCGGTTTCCTGCATTAAATTAAAAATTTATTAATAATAAAAATAAGAAAATAAAATATTATTAATCTCAAATTAACTTCTTTAAAAATAATTTCCATATCATCAACCACAACACTAGAGACGTGTTGATTTTGTAATCTCAACATATAATTTGAATCGACCATCCTTTTAAGAAAACTACATAGAAGACAAGTAAGAAAATATTAGTAAGAAAACAATTACCACTGAATATTCGAACTAAATTTGAAACTTACTTTTTTATCAATAACGTATGATTTTATTCAACGTATCAAAATCATACAACCTGCCATATGCCTCCTTAAAAAACCTCCCTAACCTAAATTGGAGGAAAAAGAGTGTATCTGGTAAGTAAAAAAACAACCCACCCCAAAAAACAAGGACGATACCCGTTACGATGCCATACAAGGATCCCCAAGAATATGAAACCAAGACACTTTATCCACGCCCCCTTTTGCCAAAGTATCGGCGAAAAAGTTCGCCTCACGGAAAGAATGGTGAAAGCAAACACAACGCAACTGCAAGCAAGCACTATCTATCTCCCAAAACAACCACCCATATCGCCAAGGTCTCTTCTCCTTGTGCATCACCCATGACAATGCAATCCGCGAGTCAGATTCAATGATGAACGACCAATCCGCCCGCCACCTCGTCTCCGCTAGTAAACGAACCGCATGATAGATAGCCCATACCTCAGCTTCGTTCGAATTCATACAACCCAAAGGCCCCGAAAATACCGCCAGTACCACACCCCTCTCATCCCGTAACACACCCCCGCAACCCGCCATCCCCGGCTTTCCTCTTGCCGCGCCATCCACATTAAACTTGAGAACCCCTTCTAACGGTGGACACCAATGGATCCCAACTCGAGGTCCCACCATACACGATGGCACACACGTCACCGACCAATTCCACCAAGCAGCTTCGGTGATGGCAGTTCCTCGCGCTGAAGATTTGATCCAATAAAAGGATCGCAATTTAACAAGAAACAATAGCTCCTCAATTGCGAGCTGCTTTTGATTAAAAATCGCGTCATTCCGTGCAAGCCATAGGGACCACAACACCGCGGCACAGCCAACTACCCACCAATCTTTCCCCACCCTTGACAAAACCCCATGTCGGCACTGCACTAGAAAATCCGCAAGCGTTCTCGGCCTCACCCATGATATCTTCCACCACAAAAAATACGCCTCCCACAACTTATCCACAAACGGACATGCAAAAAATATATGTTCTTCCTCATCAATCCCCACCCTGAACCAAACACACTGCGTTCCCGCCAATGGCATTCCCCTATCTCGCAACATTGCCAAAGTCGACAACCGACATAATTGCACAAACCATAAGAAGCATTGGACTTTCGGGGGGACCTCGATTTTCCAAATATTCAATCCATCAAGACCTGTGTCAGATATGCCCAGTGATGACATTAACTTCATAAGACTCCCAACTGAAAATTGCCCATCCGCACTTGGCTTCCATACTAACACGTCCTCCCAGCTCCCACATATTTTGTACCCCCGCACAATCGCCCGCAACTGACCCAGCTGCTGCTGCTCAAATGACCGCAGACCACAGCTAAAAAATAGCAGCCAATTATCATGATTCAAGCTTCCTTGCAGCGCATAATCACACACACGTGCTGCCTTATTACTAGCACACCGAAATATATGCGGAAACACCTCGCACAAAGGCACCTCTATACACCAACGGTCGAACCAAAACAACACCCGTTGTCCATTCCCTATTTGCCACAAAAAACATTCGTCGCGCACATAAGTATAAGCGGCATCCCCCTCTTGAATCTCTACAATTCGCCTCCATACAAATGACATATGTTGTTTTCCCACCCTATTCGGCAATCTCCCCCTCATTGCTACACCATATTCCGCCTCCACTATCGACTTCCACAACGAATTAGGAGAGTCGGCATATCGCCATAACCATTTTGCAAGCAAAGCCGAATTTCTTAGTTCGATATTCGCCACCCCAAGACCTCCCAGTATCTTCAATCTACACACTTTCGACCATGCTACCCGGTTCAATCTTCTTTTTAAATCCGTATCGCCCCACAGGAATGCCCTCCTAATCTTATCAATTTTAGTGAGTACCATTTTCGGCACCCTAAAAATACTCATGTAATATAGAGGCAACGTCGATAGCACCGAGTTCATTAATGTCACCCTTGCTGCAAATGACAACGAGTTCTTCTTCCACCCCGCTAAACATAAGCGCATCCTATGAATCACCGGTTCCCAAACCTTGCCGTTCCGTGGATTGATTCCAATCGGAATCCCCAAGTACTTTATTGGTAATCCCGCCCTCAAACACCCCAACTCCCTTGCCATCTCCACCGCCACCTCATTGTCTATTCCCACATCGTATAATACTGATTTTGCATAGTTAATTTGCAGCCCCGACCCATACTCGAAGCATGTCAACACACGCTTCAAATTTCTGGCAAACTCCACATTTCCTTGGATGAAAATTACAGTGTCATCCGCAAATTGCAAATGCGAGAGGCGACAATCCGCAGCGACACTCACCCCTCTAATCAAACCCAAGCTTTCCGCATTCACCAAAAATTGGTGCAACGCCTCCGCAACAATAACAAACAACAACGGCGACAAGGGGTATCCTTGTCGCAGTCCCCTTTCCATTGCAAACTCCGTCATAGCACTACCATTCACAAGGACCGATAAACGTGCCGTATCCACACAATGCATAATCCAATTCCGCTATACCACCCCAAAATTCATCCGGCACATTACATCATCAAGGAACTTCCACTTTATGCAATCATACGCCTTTGCGAAATCGATCTTCAACACCACTCCTCCTTCACTAAACCGTCTCGTATGAAGGGAATGCACGACTTCATTAGTTAATAAAATACCATCAACAATTTGTCTCCCTTTAATAAAAGATGTTTGCTCCTCACTTATCAACGAATGTAAGACCTTCTGAAGTCTTCCAGCTAAAACTTTCGCCGCAATTTTGTATTACGGAATTTAACAAGCATATCGGTCTGAAATCGCTTATTACCTGCGGGTTATCCTTTTTCAGAATCAGCACCACAAAAGTCGAGTTAACCCCTTCTGGCAAAGAGCCTTATGCATGGAAAGCCTCAAACAAATGCATCAAATCTGCTTGCATGAACTCTCACCCATGCTTAAAGAAAGCAAAGCTGAACCCGTCAGGCCCTGGAGCTTTCGCTCCCTCGCAGCTCATGATCGCCTCTTTTATCTCCGACAACATAAATCCCACTTCAAGCAAGTCGGTATCACCCTGTTCCAGCCTATTGAACCGTACATCAGCCTCCAACGCCCCAATGCATGGCTTACATGCAAAATGTTTTCTAAATTCCACCTGTATATGGCGTTTTAATCTCGCTGGATCCTCCACCCATTTACCATTAATCCGCAAACCATTTATCAGATTCTTTGCAGCTCGAATTTTCGCCGTTCTATGGAAGTATGAAGTATTTCGGTCCCCCTCTTTCAGCCACAGTGCTCTCGACTTCTGCCTCCAAATCGACTCCCATCATTTATGCAAACGCCACAACTCAATCTTCAATCTACTAATCTCTTCAACACGTTGCACTCCATCCCTCGGCTCCTCCACAACCTCATCCAACCTGTCAATACGATCTGTTACCTCCCCAATTCTCGTGTCTACATTCCCAAAGTATTCTCTATTCCACACTCGCAAGAATTTCTTCATCTCCCTCAACTTAGCATGTATCGAATGCCCCTCATACCCCACGGAAATTCACTCACATTCCTTCGCCATTAAATCAACATGTTCCTTTCTCTCGAGCCATACATTTAAGAACTGAAATGGTCGAGGCCCCCAATCACTATCCTCACTAGTTAGCCGTATCGGCGTATGATCCGAAATCCCCCTCGGTAAATTCAATTGATACAATAACGAGAATCTGTCAATCCACTCATGCGACACCAAGAATGTATCTAGTCGACTAGCCTTGTTCCCCGACCCAAACCATGTAAACCTTTTTCCCACTACCTTAATATCCAATAAACCGACATCCTCCACAAAACCATTGAACTCCTCGATACCCCTCGATGCATCAACACATCCACACCTCTCCCCCACCGCCCTCACGACATTAAAATCACCTCTCACACAACACGACCCATCCAACACCTCTAGCAGCTCCCGTAATTCCACCCATACCCGCCCTTGATTCTCCACAGCACATGGGGCATAAACATTGACCATCCAGCACGGCCATTTCTCCGCCACCCACTCCCCTTTAATCAAAATAAAATGCCGATACACATGTGTTTCCACCATCCGAAATTTACCACAGTCCCAAATTAATAATAACCCCCTGACCGCCCAACAGAAGGTGCAAAAATGAAATCAAAATTATCTGAAAACCACATTTTACTTACCACATTCGCGGACAGCTGCTCCATCTTCGTTTCCTGAAGCAAAGCCATCTCACAATAGTGTTGTCGTACCCTGTCTCGTACTGCTCTTCGCTTCGCGGTTGCACCCAATCCGCGTATATTCCACGACAACACCCGCATCGCCGTTTGCTATTTACTTTCTATGCGCGACTCAATGATTCGCACAATATCCTGTACGATAGCCTCCTCGTTGCCTACCGTAGATGCCCCTATCAATTTTCCCAAGTCAAGCGTTTCTTTCGCCTCCCTTAATATCACCTTCTTCCTATTTATAAAATCTGAATCAGATAAGGAACCATTAGCAACCCCAGCGTCATCCAGCACCTTCTTCTTCGGCCTCCCTCTTGATTTTTTTGATAATTTATTCTCTACTTCAGACCTCTCCTCCGGATTTAAAACACTTAGAATGACATTCGATAAGCTTCTCACCTTTCTAAGGGCTCCATTATATTCAATAAATTTTGCATCTGAGGCCCTCTCATGATGAGGCCCATCCGCAGCCTTCCCCATTGTAGTTGCACACCATGTTGTATCGTCAAGAGTCTCTTCCAAACCCCGCACCACTGCTGCCTCACTCCTCTTTGCACCTTCCCCTGCATGATATTCAAATTGAGCCATGTCGAGACTCGTACGATCACCATCCCCCTCCCTATCTAGTATAGCAACCGCCTCATCCGATATCCAAGAATTCCCTCCACTCAATGATTCCACTCGTAAATCCTGTTGCTTTTCGAAATAACACCCTTTATGCTCACCACTATCACCCCCTTTCGAATCTATTTCATGTTGCTCCATCTCCATCCCACCACTTGCATCCAAATTATTATCCTCAACCACTAGGCTGCCCTGGACAAACGATTGCAACATTGGATCCTCGCCATCATCCGACATGCGGATCCCATTAGGTGCCTCTACAATCTTGTGTGAATTAGTTTCCGAGGTTGCCTCCATTTCACTCTCCTCATTGTCAATGTCCTCTTGAACCACCTCGCGTTCCCATTCCTGTACCCGTATGTTATAGACAGTGCCTTCAACCTCCAGTTCAAGCACCTCATCGATCCTTTCAATCATATTTGTTTCAATAAGTATCCTACTCTGTTCAAATGATGAAGGCGATATCGTCGTGTTATCCACTCTTAACAATGAGCCCCATACTTTGGCAACATTCTCAAACGTTTCCGTTGCCCATGCGTGAATAGGGATCTCGCTCATGGCTAGCCACACCCTTCTCGTCGACATCAGAATCTCTGTCGACCACGGGTGTAAATCCACAAACCACCTATCCAATCCTGCCCGCGACATAATTTCCTCCCTTTCGCCAGAATCGTTTGGCATTAATAGAACCATTCTCCCTGCCATATGCATAATTGAGAAGCCCCTCGCGTTACTCTCATTTAACTCCTTTGCCATTCTAGCAATCGAGATCGAATTGCGTCTGGCGTTGGATCGTGCCAGGATTTGGTTTCACAATTTCCTCTCGATCTCCACTCTTTTTCTCTTTTCCCATTGTAGCGTTAATTCCCCTCGAGGGTTTAAGCTTTTGATCGCCCAATCCCTTCTTACGCCAAAAAGAGTCCTGCACTCCATCTCTAGCGAACATCACCGTGATCACCGATCCATACAGATAAAATTCATTCAATCTCTCAATTACTCTATTTGCATCCTGAATAGTCGCCATCCATACGAACCCAAACCTCGCTCCATCTCTCCCTTTTTTCTTAGGGATGAAAACATCCACCACAATCCCATGCCTATCGAATACATGCCACACCCCTTGCCAATGCAACTGTTGCGGCCGATTTGAAACGAACAGGGTCCATACCCGGCCTCCGCCATGCCTAGTCCGCTCTCACCTATCGCCGGCCTCTATCTCCCTATTTCAATTTTTTTACGCTATTTAGTTTGAAAATTGGCACAAAAATATTCGAACTAAATTTTTTCAAATCTTCTTTTATTTTCTTCTTGAAATTTCTTTAAAATAACCATAAATGTTCGTATTAAATTTAAAAACAAAATATATAAACTTAAAAACTTACAATATTTTCCTCAAATCTTCTTCTTTCTTCTACTTCCTCACCAGTTTCTTCACAATCTTCCTCTTGAAAATTTCTTACCTTCAACCCCTATTTAACAACTACAAATTCAAACCTCAATCATTCAACTCACCATTCAATCGAATATATTATTTTTCCCTCAATCCCGTGATTGCCCCAATTATTGTTGCCCCATTATATTTTTCAAATTTATTTTTCAGACTTTGTCACATGCATGCATATTTTTCAGACCTTGTTTCATGCATGCATTTTTTTCAACATTTTCCCATGCATGCATTCTTTTCAGCGTACAGCTTTAATGAAATATTGTGCAGCCTTTTCCCAATTATTGCTCCCGTTAATGACTCGATTTTTTTTGTTGAGGTCGGAGTGTAAGCAACCCGACCTCAAATTTTTTTATTTGTTTAATCACCATGAGGTCGGATTGCTTTCTAATGACCCTAAAAAAATTATATACCATGAGGTCGGACTGCAAGTAACCCGCCCTAAAAAAATTTTAACTTTTTTTTTATTTTCATGAGGTCGGATTGAAATCCATTGACCTTCAAAAAATTTTAAATTTTTTTATTCCCCCATGAGGTCGGATGGTAATCAATCAGCCTTTTAAAAGCTTTCACTGTAGAAATCACCATAAATTCGAAAATAATTTGGAAACAACAATAGATTTCGAAATAATTTTTCCACCACAATATTTCCCCAATTTAGCCTCATGTACACTTGTCATAATTACTATTTGGTATTGACCGAATCTGCAGGTGAGCGTCACCTCATCATCCAATACTTGAAAAAACTTTAAGCTTAATAGAATTTTTTTTCCTGAGAAAGCTTAATAGGAAAAAACATATTAGTTAAGAAAGGCACTTTTATCCAATATCTAAGCCACATAACAAAAGGGAAATATTGTAATCCACATGTTGGAGAATCAAAATGAGTGTTTCTCTTTGAAACTTTCATCTTACTCTTATCAAGTATATATAGCTTCCATTGTTCTTGAACTGAATAGTTTGTGTAAAATAGTACTAGAATTCAATGATTTTTACATACATGGTCCACAAGCATGGCATATTTATAGATTTTTTAATGGATAAAGAATTTGAGATATTGAAAAAAGGATTGTGCAGTTCATGTCCACTATAATATATCGGATTCCCTTGTTGAAAGAAAGAGATAGGGGAGTTGGAAAGTTTAGATTTCAATATCCTTTATCATTACTTAGTAGATAATTACTATTACTATTATTAATAGGGTAAACTACACGACATATCACTCAATTTTAGTCTCTGTATCAAATATACCACTGAATTATAAATTGATACTATTATGCCACTAAACTTTGTTTTTTTTTTTGCAATCCAAGCACTCGACCGTTAACTTATAACGAACCGTTATATCCAAAACGTCGCCGTTTAGTTCGTTGTTTTGAAGCCTAAGATAGACCAAAACGACGTCGTTTTGTTAGTAAAAAAAGAAAACATTACACTTGGGGGAGCTTGAACCTAAGTACTTTAAGACAAAATGTTTATACTTTATACCAAACCATCAAGCCAACTTAAATACTTAACATTATTTTAACGAAAATAATATATAAATAATATTGCGGTTGAACTTAATTTCATTTATCTCATGATATAATTTTATAATATTTATAATATAATTTTATAAATATATTAACTTTATAAATAAATATTATTTATAATATATATTTTTAATAGATATAATATATATAATTAAACCCTAAACCATATATTAACTAAAAACCAAACCCTAAACCATATATTAACTAAAAACACAAACCCTAAACCATATATATAAATAAATCCTAAACCCTAAACCATATATAAATATAATAAAATTTTTAAATAAATATTATTTATAATATATATATATATATATATATATAATATAATTAAACCCTATACCCTAAACCCCAAACCTTAAGCGATATACATAAATAAATCCTAAACCCTAAACCTTAAACAATATATGTAGCTAAACCCTAAACCTAAACTCGATATTAGAAATCCTAATATATATTATAAATAATATTTTAATTTTAAGATTTTGGGTTTGGGATTTGTGATTTATGATTTAATCATGCTTAGGGTTTAGGGGTTATTGTTTAGGGTTTGTGATTTATAGATATAGTTTAGGGTTTAGGGTTTTAGTTAATACATGGTTTAGGGTTTTAGGCTTTATTTAATATATGGTTTAAGGTTTGGAACTTTTAGGGTTTGGGATTTTAATTAATATTTAATTTAGGGTTTGGGTTTAATTATTTCTATTAATATATATATATATATATATATAAATTATAAATAATATTTATTTATAAAGTTAATATATTTATAAAATTATATTATAAATATTATAAAATTATATCATGAGATAAATGAAATTAAGTTCAACTGCAATATTATTTATATATTATTTTCGTTAGAATGATATCAAGTATTTAAGTTTGTTTGGTGGTTTGGTATAAGTCTTTCATCTTAAAGGTCTTGGGTTTAAGCTTCCCAAAATTCTACATTTTCTTATTTTTTTACTAACAAAATGGCATCGTTTTGGCATATTTTAGGCTTCAAAACGACGCCGTTTTGGATTTAACGATCTGTTATAAGTTAACGGTCGAGTGCTTGGATTGCAAAAAAAAAGTTTAGTGGCATAATAGTATCAATTTATAGTTCAGTGGCATGTTCGATTCAAAGGGTAAAGTTAAGTGGTATTTGATGTTGTATATTTTCTTATTTTTTTACTAACAAAATGACATCGTTTTGGCCTATTTTAGGCTTCAAAACAACGAAACTAAAACGATGCCGTTTTGGATTTAACGGTCCGTTATAAGTTAACGGACGAGTGTTTGGATTGCAAAAAAAAAATAAAGTTTAGTGGCATAATAGTATCAATTTATAGTTTAATGGCATATTCGATTCAAAGGGTAAAGTTAAGTGGTATTTGATGTTGTATATTTTCTTATTTTTTTACTAACAAAACGACGTCGTTTTGGCCTATTTTAGGCTTCAAAACAATGTCGTTTTAAATTTAACGGTCCATTATAAGTTAACGGTCGGGTACTTAGGTCGCAAAAAAAAACCAAAATTTAGTGACATAATAGTATTAATTTATAGTTCAGTAGCATATTCGATTCAAAAGATAAAGTTAAGTGGTATTTGATGTTGTTTACCTTGTTAATTAAGAAAAAATTTGGGACATAATCATTTACTTCCTCTTTAATCTTCCTTTTCTTCCTCTGATGCCAAGTATTTCCATCTATCTTTATAGTCCTTCACTGTTACCAAGGATGAATGATATATATATATATATATATATATATGAATGAGTGGATATTTAATACAATATTAGTCCGTGTAAATCGATTTTACACAAACATATTTTTTCAAGCCTAAAACAAAAACTTAAAGTTGTAACCTTAAAAGTTTTAAGCCTAAACTCTTTATTCTAACCACTAATTTTAAATTCTAAACTTTATAATATATACACCTAACTTCTAAACTCTAAACTAAAACCTTAAATATATAAATAATCATGCTTGTAAGTAATTTAGTTTCTACCGTGTATATATATATATTTTGATCAAATTAGGATGATATATATTTACTACTACTAGTAGTATACTACTAATAATGATTAGACTAAAACATGGAGAGTAAGTTTTAGCTTTTTTGGCATGCAAGTAATAAGATAGGTGAGCTTGTGGCTCCCCATATGAATAAAATGCAGTGACTTGTAATTAGATTTGACATGTCTTCTTAGTTGGATAAGCTAGGTTGATTCCAATCACCTACTCCTTCAAAGTCTTTGGTGCTTTCCGCCCTTCATATTTGCTCCACCACCATTACTACTTTGAAACTTCATTATGAGATTTGAGTTTTATATTTGATATTAGGGGTGTGTAAAAAAATCTGATCTAATTAATTCGATCTATTTATCTGTTGATTCGATTTAGTAATTTAGATATCCGATTAATTGTTTATTTTTATGATAATTCAGATCAGATATATAAAAGTATTGGATCGGATACAGATAATAATTTTACATTTGGATCGAAATTCAAAAATTTAAAATTTTTATGTATATGAATCTTGTTATATTCACTATTTATATGTGTTATATATGAAAAATTGAAATTTTCATGAGTACAAATCTTGTTATATTTAAAAATTTGTAGTTTGTCATATTTGAGAATCCGAAATTTTCATGGATATGATGGTTAAATTAAAAAAAAATATTTAAATCAACTTGTGAGTTCAGATACCCGATTATCCGATATCCGAAAAATTGAATATCCGAAATTTTTAGATCGGATATAGATTACTTTGACGATCCAAAAGTTTTAGATATCTAAAATTTTTAATCCGATCCGATTCAAAATCTGAAATACACACCCCTATTTAATACATTTTCGATGTTTAAATAAATGGACTGTAAATCATATGTTGATTCCTCGTTAGATAAGGTTAGAAACAAATATAAATAATTGAAACAAATGGCATCATATAAATTGTTAATAATTGCACAAATTTATATAAATTTTAGTTCATTAAATATAAAATCCCATCTATAGTAATAGTTTCCTCACTTTAAATCAACTTTGGGAAAACAGCTAGAGAGTTTCCTATAAGTTTGGAGGTATCTCTTGTTTCTCCTACCATCATTTTCCCCGTTGACGCAACTTTTGCTTGTAGTTAACGACAACGGGTGTCCGAGTGGGAGAAAAATCAGTCGTCGATTGTATAATTGTAGATGAGAAGCTTAGGGTTGTGCGGGGAAGGAAATGGGCTAAATAACTTTTATTCTAAAATAAAATAAGGGAAAAATCAGCCCATGCAAAGAATATTAATAGCCCAGCCCTTTAGGGCTGAGTATGGTTAACCGAAAACCGATTCGACCCAAGATGTTTAGACGATTTATGGTTTATAAATTTAAGCATTATGGTTATCCGAATTGAACTGGATTTTATTTTTTATTTTATTTATATTTAATTTTACAATGAAAAAAATAAGTATTTTACAATTAACATACTATAGATGCAATATTAATTATTATTATTTACTTAAAAAAAAAATTACAATAAATATTTATGATAACACTTTAAAACTTTACTATTCGATGTTTAAAATTCATAAAATAAAGTTATTTTGTCAAAATAAAATACAAAATTTCAAAACACAATGTTAATATGAAAAAAATTGAAAATCGAGATTAACTGAATCGAAAATCGATGATTACTAAAATAACTTACCGAATTAAACCGGAATTAAACTGTATACACGCCTACTTTCCTTGTTCTTTTAACCTAAATAGAGTACACGGGCAAAGGTGGCTATTTTATTTTCAAGGTCAGGGCAAACTTAAACCTATCTTGAGATTTATGGACCCGTTGAACTTCACTAGCAAGATTTTTGGACTCACATATTGCCTTATATGGGAGGATTGTGGTGAGAGACGAAGTTATGTTTGAATTGACAACTTGATTAACTTTTAAACAAATATAATAAGCAATTAAATCATGGGGTAAATTATACTGTTCATCACTCAACTTTCTTCTCACTCTTATTTTAGTCACTGAAATTTTATTTTTTTAATTTAATCACCCAACTTTCAAATTGCTCCTATTTTGATCACTCTAAGGATTACATGACTTATTTTATTAATATTTTTCTTTTATATTATATATTTGATTAATATTTTAATGTCAATTCAGATTTAAAATAAAAAATGAAAATGAAATCTTTAAGCCTTAAACCTAGTTTCTAATATATAAACCACAACCCCCAATTTACAAACTCTAAACCCTAATTTACAACACCAAACCATAATCTACAAACCCCCCACCATTATCGCCACCGTCACCATCTACACCATCACAGTATTTGGTGTTTGTACTCCGAACAAAAACCACTCCATCTTTCTATACTGAATTAGACTTTTATCCTTAGGTAATATTAAATGCATCTAGATAAGATAAAAGAAAAAAAATCGGTTATTGAGGGAAACTTTCGCGGGTTTTCTTCGATAATCCCCGTGTAACTCGCTCGAGTCGGTAGATCGGTCAGACCAGGTCAAGGGGGTTACACTATCCGAGTGTTGTGCAACCAACCAAAGGCCCACATCGGATAGTACCACTAAGGCTTGAAGAGTTGAAACAAGCCAAGGCGAGTGAGCCAGAGTTGGTACTGCCAGATCATACCAAATTGTTCGAATCCCACACCGAGGCATCAAACTTTGCAATTGAAGATGTGATGATGCAAGAGGAGCATCCAGTTGCTTTTGAGAGTAGAAAGCCAAGTGAGACCAAAAAGCGAGACACCATCCAAGAGACGAAGGTGATAGTAGTGGCTAGACGGCAAGAGCCTTTTGTTGAGTTTGATGGACCCATAAAGCTTAACCCAAAGAAGGCCAACACCATGGCAAACACAACAACCGAGGTCATCAGCCAACCTGAGGGAGAAGTGCTTGAGAGCACCAAAGAGAGCCTATTCCATGACCCTTCAATCAACAAAACATGTCTTAGATACCAACAAAACATGGTAGAGACCAAGACTCGGACAGATCAAGCCACAAGGACAACGTGTCTGCGGTAACCGATTCAATTTTTGCAAAATTGATCCTAACACATGGTAATTCTTGTGTCAACAGGTCGTTGGTGAGACCAAACGAGGGACCATACCGAGCCATGGAACGAGTAGGTAAGGAGGACTACGAATTGGAGAAACCATCAAAGCCGAGGGAACATCCCGCCTTCCACACCAGCATACCCAAGCCATTCGACGAGGATGCCGATGATCCGGAGTGGAATGAGCTAAACCGAGCACTAGTAGGACTGAAGTCCTCCTATGAGAAGGAGGAATGAAACACCCTGACGGACTGAGTACCAGACCTTAGTCTAAGGCACGAAGACCATGCAGTTTGGAGGAGACTACCCGAAGCTGGGAGTAATCGAGAAATTGCCGAGACCCATGCCCGAGACAAGCGCACACCAAGGGGCTTGTACAAGCACACCACGTGCTTCACCACACTGAGGGGACCAAGTCCACACCCTCCTAGCACACCACGGGGCTGAGACAAGCACCTCATTTGCTGCCCATGAGAAAGGGACCCAAGGGAGTATTCTCATCGTACCTAAGAGAGTCCAAACGAGCACCTTCCATGTTGCGCAGTTCATGTAGCCCGAGTCAGCACCATTTGTGCACACCTAGAGATCCATACGAGCACCTTTCGAGTTGCCCACGACCCTAGGGCCTAAATTAGCATCCACCATGTTGTCAAGGAGGTTTTGGCCAAGCAAACCGGGCCAATCCAGCCCAATCTGTCCAAGAGACCAAAACATATGGAAAGGAATCTTCTTTTGACCAACACTTGGGGAAAGTATCCTTTGCCAACCCAAGTATGATATGATTGAGTGATTCTTGCCCTTTACTTTTGGCAACATTGTAATATAGTGATATTGTTTCCATAATTAGAGAACAAGAATCATGGAATGATCCTTATCCCTTGGATCAATCTATACTAAGCCGTTAGGTGCAAGAAGGTTAGTGTTATCACTAGATTTTCACCCACCATTATCAAATAATTAAAGTTAAAATAGAAAAAAACATTTTTCTTAAAATAATGATAAAAAACCCATCCCAAAATGCCCATTTTTAAAAAAAAAAACCCATTTTAAAAAAACAAACAAATAAATAAATAATAAGCCCACCTTGAAATGCAAATTTTATGCTTGAAAAGCCCACCTTTTAAAAAACCCATTTGAGTAAAAATAATAAATAATAATAATAATAATAATAATAATAATAATAATAATAATAATAATAATAATAATAAATGTAGAAAAAAGGGAAACAAAAATGACATCAAAAAATAATAAAGGAAAAAAGGAAAAAAAGGAACCAACGAGCGTCACGCGCCTAGCGCGTGTGAACACGCGTGCGGGCTGGTTCCCCTAAAACCCCAGCATCGCGCCACTGTCCACGGCTGTCCGTCGTCCACTGGCCACGTCTGTTGGCCCCATTGGTGTCAGTTGACGCGTCTCGTCGTCGCCGACCCAACGACACCAATACCGCTCACCGCCATCCACCGTAGCCGCCATAATCTGCAAAAAAACAGTGAAGAGGGTTTAAAATAGGGCTTGAATCAAGGGAGAAATTCGACTTTGATTTTGAATCAAATTGGATGATTTCTTGGTGGTTTTACCGAGGATCATGTTTCTTGTCTGGTTTTGGCTCCAATTTGAGATCTCGATTTGGCTTAATTTGCAAGCTGAAATTCAAGTATAAACCCCCTAAACCCCATTGTTCAAGACACACTTAGAGAGCAAAAAACAAAGCTTAAAAAACCGAAAATTCTTTAAAAATTTCTCTGAGTTTGTTGGAATTTTCGGAGTGAAGTTCGAGTTCGGGGAAATTTTTCGGAGGTGTTTGGGAAGCAATTCAAGAAAGATCGCATACGAGTTCTTCGTCTTTCGGTAAAATTCTTCTCTTTTCTTTAAAATTTCTTTTAGTGAATTTCATACTTGTTCTTGGTTGAATTTTGTTTTCTTGTGTTTGTGTTTGTTTTTGTTTGATTTTAGGTTGTGTTCGTTGAAGTTGAAAAACCGTTTCTCAAGTTCGGTAATATTTTCGTTTTAGGTTTTTTATTAATTTTTAGTTTAATCTTTAAAATTCTTGCATGTTTAAAAAATATTGTTTTAGGAGTTTTTGATCTTTAGAAATGAAATAATTGAATCTTAAAAATGTTTTTTTAAAGTAGGAATAAAAATGAATTAATGTTGTTTTAAATAAAAAAACAAAAATCAAGGGGTTTAGTTAGAAGATAATAAACATGGGTGAACAAATAAAAAAAAGGCTTAATTTGTTAGAAAATGAAAATATGTTTTGAAATTTAATAATAGAGGTGCTTAAGTAATTTTAAGAGATTGTTTTTAGAAAAAAATAAATAAGGGTGTTTTTAAACGATAATAAATACTAAATAATAATTTTTTTTCAAAAAGAAGAAAAATATGATAATGATAAAATTTTAAAAAATGCTTTAATAACCATAGGTAGAAGTTTAGAATTTTAGGAGAAAATAATGTTTTAAAAACATAAAGAGAAAACCTTTTCTATTGATAAGTGGATACTACTATATGCCTCGTTAAAAACCTCCCTAACCTAGTTGGAGGAAAAGAGTACCTATAGTAGTATAACAGAAAAACGGGAGAACCCGAAACAACAAATCCAAAACAAACTAGCAAGGACTAGGCAACTCATCGTGCAACAAGTTAATCACATCATCCGGAGGAGACCAATAATAGCTCACTTGGTAGCCATTCCAAGGACCCAACTTAGCAAGGACGTCGGCAACCCGTTAGCATCTCTGAAAACATGACAAAACTCACAACTACCAAATCTAGGTATAAAACAACGTATAAGAGCTAGAAGAGATGACTGAAAAAACTTCCCACCACGGTTCTGCAACATACGAACCACCTCGAGACAATCAGATTCAAGAATCACCAACTCAATATTACGATTTAAAGCATAAACCAATCCCTCATGAACCGCCCAAAGCTCAACTTCAAGAGCATTGCAACGACCTATAAATTTTGAAAAACCACCAATCCAACTACTCGCTGAATCATGGATGACACCCCCACAGGATGCCAAGCCATCAACTCTATCATACGCACCATCAACGTTAATTTTCCACATACCGTTAGCTGGTGGCTGCCATCGTGTATGCTGCTGCCAAGTCTCCACACTCGGATTGACCGCTGCTCGAAGGGATGCAAGAGCACGGAGAGCCTCCTAGACCTGCCGACGGCTACGGACAAGGACATCATCCTCAGTCATGGCATTAGCGTCAAAGACCATTCTATTCCTTGTTAACCAAAGATTCTATAAGATCGAGCCAAATAATAAATCCCAGTGCTCGTCCCTACCACAAACAACCTCAGAGTTTTTTTAGATTTAACACAATCCACGCAATCAAAGGGGTATTGAAGAAACACACCTGGTTTGCTGCCGGAATCAAGTCGACCAGACGGCTGCCGCAGTCGAACAATGGCGGAGGACGTGATCGATATCTTCCTCGCTTGACCCGCACACCATGCACGCAGCTGAGTCTGTAAGATGACGCCGAACACGCTCACTATTTGTTAAAACTCGTCCTTTACAAACACGCATTAAAGAGAAAGCCTTTTCTAAAATAAGGTTTTAATTTTTTTTAACCATCTCTTAAGTAAAGCTTTTTAAAAAAAATAAAAATAACCTTTGAAGTCTTTAAAGAAAAACTTTTTTTTGAAAATAAAAAGAATAAAAAATGAAAAAACTAAAATGTAAAAAAGGTAAAAGAGTAGTCTTGGTTTTAAAAGTAAAAAAAGAAATACATTATTTTTTTAAAGGGAAATTGTGCGTGTAAAAGTGTCTATCGCAATTGTAGTGCAAGTGTACACGACGCAAGTAGTAAAGTGATACGGAAGTATCGGATATCGTCTCCACAGGGACTGGGCTAATAGCTTCACCTTGAATTACTGCAAGAGAGTAAAGAAAATATTTAAGATGTTTGTCACAAAAATAGAGAAGAATACTGGAAAATAAAAGTAGAGAAATCAAGATAGAGAGAATGGGCTGGTATTGAATTGCTCAGTAGTGCATGTATTGCTAAGTCTAGGAGAATCAGTTCTGTCGTCGTCCCCATCGCGGCAGCACCTGTCGCGGCGGCAGTCTGTTGCTTGTCGCGGCAGCGAACACTCAACTCTGTACTTCAAGTTTGGCAAGAATCCCTGCTGTTCCTTGGCCTATCCCTAGGTCCAAGTCTGTCGATGAACACGTCTTTGATGATACCTCCCGGCGTGAATCGAAGGATGAACACCGATGTTGTTGAATTCTTCTTTAGCCACTTAACCTCGTCCTATCCCTAGGTCCGAGATAGTTCAACTATAAACTAGAGAACTCGCACTTATTCCTTTCATATACTTAACTCTCCCGATATTAAGTAAATAGATAACCTCGCAATGCTCTCCCGATACTCTTGCAAGATGTTAATAACCAGAATAAGAGAACTTGAAGTTTATTTTATTGAACTGAAAATTCCTAAAACAAAAGCAACCCTTGCAACTACTTTAGAAAACAACTTGTGGCCCTAAGGCGAATTTAAAACATGTTGAGAAAGGGAAAACAACTAGGGTTTTGGGAAGAAGGCTAGAGATGGGTTATGTCCCCTCCTAGGTCGAATTACATGCCTTTATATAGGCTTTGGGTCCAAGTTTTCTAATATAGCAAGAATACAAGTTTAAATTAAAGTACAACTCTAATAAAGACTAAATCTTCAGAGAATATAGCTTTAACTCGTCCTCCTTCTCGTTTGGGATTTTCTCTCCTTGAACTTTGGGCTTGGCATTCCTTCTGATCTAGGGCTTGGAAAAATATACTGGTTTTCCACAACAGACTGGCTTAATTTTCTTTATCTATCGAGGTCCACTTTGCTTCTTCTCCTCAAAACTGTTGTCGTCCTCTGCTATCACGGCGGCAACCATGGCAGCATCGTCCTCCTTGACTGCTCGTCCAATTCCAGCTCTTCTGCTTCACTGCCCAACGCCTGCCTCTCCATCTGCTACAGCAGCAACCTGCAAAAGCAACCAATTTCAGTAGAAACTGTGCCTTTTAATATATTTGTGATGTTTAACTGTAAACTAACCTTAATGCAATGAATTATGCTTGAATGCAGCAGAAATATGGGTTAAATAGGGGGTAAATAATAGAACTTTTACACACTCAACACACCCCCAAACGCAAGTTTTTACTTGCCCTCAAGCAATTCAGATCTACAAGTAAAATGAAAGATTTTTGCTTTTGGCTTAAAACAATGAACTTTCCCTTACCTTCCATTCGTTCTCTAAGACGGTAGCACCCTGTCGGATAACTTAGGATTTGTCCGGAGTCTCACTATAGTCCTCGTGCAGTGTGTGCATGCTTGTGAACAGTTATATGCCAAGACTCTCTTAGTTTCACTAGAATATTTCAGCCTCTAACTTGAATTTTTATGCCAAATTTTATCTTTTGAAGGCATTTCTTATGCTCCTTTGATTTTTTTTTTGTTTTGACTCGATTCCATTTATTTTTTTAAGCTAAAGTTTCACTAGAGCCAGTTTTGGGCACCTCTAGCTAACTTCCTAGAGCCAGTTTCGGGCACCTCTAGGGTTGTTGAGTCTCTTTTGCTAAACTTCTTTCCTAGAGCCAGTGTTAGGCACCTCTAGGGGCTATTCAAGTGCTAAGCTTCCTATTCTAGTTGACTAAAAGAGTTCTAAGCAGTATAACAGTCATAAATAGTGTTTAAGTTTTCAGAACTATAGAAAGGTTCTAAACTGCTCCTAAAACTATCCTAAAGGCACTGCCACGACAGAGCTGTCACGGCAGGTAAGTTCAGTTCACAGACTTAAGCCAAAATTTTCATTTTTTCATTTTTTTTCAAAAATAAACTAAGTAAAAGACACAATTTTTAAAACTAAAATGAACTCCATTAATGGAGGGATGCCACCTCCAAACTCGAGGGTTGCATTGCCCTCAATGCAAATGACAAGTAAAAATAAAGGCAGAACATCACAAAATATATACGCAAACAGCAAAATAAGTTAAGAAACTCAAATTTTTAAGCGCTGTCGTCACTGCTGCTGCTGATTCTGATCTGGCGGCGGGCACGAGCTTTCTGAACTGGTTGGTGGATGGGGGAGGCAGATGTGTTCTTCGTTTTGGCCTCCCTCGGTGGTTGAATCCTGGTTGGGGAGATATGAGGGGTTTTTTCCACAACCTGGACTTCTGAGCTGCTGCTGCTGTCTTCACCACTGCTGCTGTCGCTGCTGCTACTACCGCTGCCTTTCATGTTGTTTTTATCTGCCATTCTTTTCTGCCGCTTGACCGGTGTAAACTCCTTTGAGAGATTCCTCTTAACAGAGGGTTCGTTGTCGCTTGCGGCCCAAACGGAGGAAGAAGAAAAGCTGGCAATGAAGGCGTCAAGCTCTTCCGAGGGCATTCGGCGTTTTGTTCCACGGGTAGAAGTCTCAGCACGGTTGCTGCCAGCGGCTGTCAAGGCAGGTGTCGGTGTTGATGTTGCAGATGGTGTCCGTGGTGTGGCAGCAGGTGTTGAGGTGTGGACAGGGGTTGGTACAGCAAAATAATGTGCAGGGAAGGTGGGGAATACGGCATCAGGGAAATTTAAAGAGTTTTGGATAAAATGTACCGTAGATGCAATAAAATCCCTGATGGAGCTCATCAGACCGAGCTGTCGTTCCTCATCTTCTGGATAGCAGCAAGAATCTGGGAGGAAGAGTCAGTTGGGGCTGCTGCTGCTGGTTGCTGCCAGGCTTCTGTGGCGGTAGGTTCAATCTCCGGCTGCTATGTCGTGTCTGTTGTCGTGGCAGCTGGATCAAATGATGACAGAGGGGTGGCAACAGTCAGCTCTATTAAGCTGAGTGTGTTCTTGTCCGTCCATCCCTTTCTTTGGATTCTAATATTCGTGGCAGCTTCAGGTACCCCATGGCCGCGGCAAAGGGCTGTGATGAGGTACGGCAGATAGAGTGGTCCCGTCGGCCGATGTGCGCACTCTAGGATGCTCTCGCGGATATAGCTGCCCATGTTAATGGGCCGCTCATGTAAAATGGAGTGAATTAAGGCTAACCTGGGCTGGTCGACCGTGGTATTGTGTGATAACGGCATGATGCACTTTTTGATAAACGTGTTCTATAATTTGGCTTCCGGCAGGAGTTGAGTCCTCTTTACCGTCCTTGGGTTCTTGCGGTTGGTGTTCCACTGTGTTCCTTCATCGGTCAGCTCTGCTATGACAGCATCATAGGCGGCAGGGTCAAGGGTGTTCAGAAACTGTTGGTGGCTGTTGTCGTTGCTGCCGACGTAAAATCCATACAGGGTGTTTATGTATTCAACTTCGAACGACACTTCCCTTCCTCGTACCATCACTACTGTCGCCGTCCTGCTGTCGATGGCAGCGTAGAAATCTCGCACCAAAGAGACGTTCATCTCCTCCGGTTGTTCGGCAAAGATCTGCCACTGTAGAGCTCGAATTTTTCGGGCAATGAACGGCTTTAGGCCCAGATTTCCCTCCTTTGAAGTGTAAATGAATCCCCTTTTTTCCCACATATCTCTGATCTGAAATGAGCGTGGGGTGGTTGCTGTCGGGGTGGAGCTGGAGGAAGCATTCCTACGGGTATTTCTGGAAGACATTGTTGCAAGGGTTGTGAAAATGAAAATAAAAGCAAAAATTCTAGAGGAGTAAGTAAGAAGAGTAGAAGTGAGTGAAAATGAAAAAAATGGAACGGGGTTTATATAGAGAAGGATTTGCTGCCTGTTGGAGCTGTAACGGTAGGCGCGAATAACGGGGCCAGCTGTTACGCGGTAGCGTGTCTGACGCGTCTGTCATGCGTTTTCGTGTCTGTTGCGCGTCTGTTACGCGTTTCCGTGTCTGTCGCGACAGCGTGTCGACAACCTATATTTTTCGCGTCTGTCGCGGCAGCTGTATCTACAGGCTCAAAAATTTGGGCTTGTTGGGCTGGTGGAAGGATGGTGGACTGATTTCACTTCTCTTGTTCGTCTTGACTCCTTTATTTCCTAAAAACAATTAAAATAAAAAAATTATAAAATAAATCTAATTTCCTAATATATAATAAATAATAAATAAAATAAAAATTAGGTTAAATTAGGGATGCCAGGTGGGGCATCTCCTAAGGTAACCACTTCCTGCATTCTTGGGGCTTTAGTCCCCTGATAATGCTTCAAACGATGTCCGTTGACTTTGAATTGGTGCCTGTCTTTTAAAGATCTGATTGTGATGTCACCATGGGGAAAGACCTACACAACTTGGAACGGGCCAGACCATATAGATTTCAGCTTCCCTGGGAAGAGTTTCAATCTAGAGTTGAATAACAATACAAGATGCCCTGGGCAGAACTGTCGTGGCAACAACTTTTTATCATGCCACTTCTTAGTTTTATCCTTGTAGATTCTTGCGTTGTCATAAGCCATTGTCCGAATTTCTTCAATTTCGTTTAGATCCAATAGCCTTTTTTGCCCTGGGTTTTCCAAGTCCATATTTACTGCCTTGATTGCCCAGTATGCTCTGTGCTCTATCTCGACAGGTAAATGGCATGTTTTCCCATAAATCAATCGGTAAGGGGACATTCCCAATGGAGTTTTGAAAGTTGTCCTATAAGCCCATAACGCATCATTAAGGTGTAAAGACCAATCTTTCCTAGTTTGCTTGACCATCTTCTCAAGAATGTTCTTAACTTCCTTGTTGGAGATTTCAGCTTGTCCATTGGTCTGTGGGTGATATGTTGTTACGATCCTATGCTTGACACCATACTTCTTCAAGGCAGCAACAATAACCCTATTGTCGAAATGTCTCCCTTCATCACTGATGATCGCCTTAGGGATGCCAAATCTAGAAAATATGTTTTTGTGTAAAAACCTTTGAACTGTCTTGGCATCATTCTTTTGAGTGGCGATAGCTTCAACCCACTTAGATACATAATCTACTGCCAGGAGGATGTATAAATTCCCACATGAAGATGGAAATGGTCCCATAAAATCGATTCCCCAAACGTCGAAGATCTCGACTTTAAGAATGTTCTACAACGGCATCTCGTGTCTCCTTGAGATGTTTCCTGTCCGTTGGCACTTGTCACAGCTCTTATAGAAGATTTGAGCATCTTTATACAGTGACGGCCAATAAAATCCCGACTGCAGAACCTTGGCAGCAGTTTTGTTGCCTTCTAAGTGTCCTCCATATTGTGAAGCATGACAGTGATGAAGTATGTCTTCTTGTTCATCCTGTGGTACGCATCTCCTTATAACCTGATCTGCACAGATTTTGAAAAGAAGAGGTTCGTCCCAATAATAATGCTTAACATCATTTTGGAACCTCTTCATGGCTTGATAATTAAGGTCGGGAGGAATTATTCCACTAACTAAGAAATTAACGAAATCAGCATATCAGGGGAGTTCAGAAGACTTACCTGCCGCCATGGCTGTCGCGGCAGTGATTGCGGCATCAAATAGCTGCTCATCTGGGAAGGTCTCCAATATGTTTGTCTCATCTGTCAGTAGACTCTGTCCCTTCTCTAACCTTGACAAGTGATATGCCACTTGATTTTCTGTCCCCTTTTTTGTCCTTGATTTCAAGGTCGAATTCTTGCAATAGCAGGATCCAACGTATCAGTCGAGGCTTTGCAACTTTTTTTGCGAACAGATACTTCAATGCAGAGTGGTCTGTGTGCACTATGACCTTCGTTCCAAGTAAGTAAGAACGAAACTTGTCAATGGAGAATACCACAGCTAGTAACTCCTTCTCTGTGGTGGTATAGTTCACTTGGGCATCATTCAGAGTTTTACTGGCATAGTATATGACATGGAAAAGTTTGTCTCTCCGCTGCCCAAGTGCTGCCCCGACAACATAGTCACTAGCATCACACATGATCTCAAACGGCAGTGTCCAGTCTGGTGGCTGTACTATTGGGGCTGTTGCCAGCTTTTCCTTCAGAACCTTGAATGCTTCAGTACATTCTTCGTTAAAGTCGAAGGGTCGGTTCTGCTCTAGAAGATGGCATAAGGGCTTGGTGATTTTTGAAAAATTCGCAATGAACCTCTGATAAAAACCAGCATGTCCTAAGAAACTTCTAATTCCCTTGACTGTGGTAGGCGGCGGCAGCTTTTCGATCACTTCTATCTTGGCTCTATCGACTTCTATGCCACGACAGCTAATCTTATGGCCAAAGACTATCCCTTCATCCACCATAAAGTGACATTTTTCCCAGTTCCACACTAAGTTTGCTTTTTCACATCTTTCGAGTACCTTTTGTAGGTTGCCTAGGAAGCTTTCAAAGTCGTCTCCAAAGACTGAAAAGTCATCCATAAAAATCTCTAGGAAGTCATCCACCATATCGGAGAATATGGCCATCATGCACCTTTGAAAGGTGGCTGGTGCATTGCATAGTCCAAAAGGCATTCTCCTAAAAGCGTAAGTTCCGTAAGGGCATGTGAATGTCGTCTTTTATTGATCTTCTGGTGCGATTGCTATTTGATTGTAACCTGAATAACCATCAAGAAAACAATAATAAGGTTTACCCGCTAGTCTATCAAGCATTTGATCAATAAAGGGTAAAGGAAAGTGGTCCTTTCGGGTAGCTTTGTTAAGCTTCCGATAGTCCATACAAACCCTCCAACCGGTCACAGTCCTGGTTGGGATTAGCTCATTGTTTTCGTTGGTTACCACGGTCATTCCTCCTTTCTTGGGAATGCACTGCACCGGGCTCACCCATTTGCTGTCCGAGATGGCGTAGATTATTCCAGTATCGAGCCATTTGATTATCTCTTTGTGCACCACCTCTTTCACTGCATGGTTCAGCCGCCTTTGAGCATCTATAGTCGGCTTATGATCATCCTCGAGAAGGATTTTATGCATACATAAGGCCAGACTAATGCCTTGAATATCAGCTATCGTCCAACCAATAGTCTTTTTGTGCTGCTGCAGCATCTCTATTAACTGCTATTCTTGCATCAACTTGGAAGAGATGATTACGGGCAACGTATCATTTAAACCAAGAAAAGCATATTTTAGCTGCCCTGGCAGGGGCTTTAGATCTAAAATAGGGGGCTCAACAGTTGATGGCTTTTGGATTGCATGGTTATCGAGGTATAATCTAAAGGCTCGAATAACTTACCTGGACAACTGCCTATCCAGTTTATCTCCTCCTGGTCTTCAGTATCAGATGTATCAGATTCTGAGGAGTTGCTGTCGTCGGTGCTGTCGTGACAGTCTTGTAAGTGGCTGCCGAGGCAGTGACCAATGTTGATGTCGTAACAGCTCGACCTGATGTAGGGTTGGTCAAGGGTAACTTCAGTGATAACCTTGCATTCTTCTTCTGCATAAGCATGCTTCATATCTTGGAGAACATTCAACTTTATTTCTTGATCGTTCACTCTCATGGTGAGTTCTCCTTTTTCCACATCAATCAGTGATCTTCCCGTGGCTAAGAAGGGTCGTCCTAGGATGATTGGTGCGTTTTCATCTGCTTCGCAATCTAGAACAAGAAAGTCAGCAGGAAAAATAAACTTATCTACTCTTACCAGAATATCTTCAATTTTTCCTTCCGGATGAACGTAAGAGCGGTCTGCCAGCTGCAGAATTACTGTTATGGGCCGAGCTTTTCCAATACCTAATTTCTAAAAAACAGATTTTGGCATTAAATTTATACTAGCACCAAGATCACAAAGTGCCTTACCCACATATTTATCTCTGATTACACACGGTATGGTGAAGCTCCCCAGATCCTTCTTTTTCTAGGGTGGATGCTTGTGCAGAATACTCATGCATCCTTCTGTCATCTCCGCCGTTTCAAATTCCCCAAGTCTAGATATCTTCGACATGGTATCCTTGAGAAATTTGGCATAACCGGGCATCTCCCTAACGACATCTAACAGCGGGATGTTGATATGAACCTGCTTAAAAATATCATAAATCTTTTTAAGTTGTGATTCTTATTTCAATTTCTGTAACCGTTGAGGAAAAGGAGGTGGGGGACGATAATCAGCAATACGTCCTTCCCACTGCATACGAATCTGAGGAGGTTTGGTTTCATCATCTTTCTCCTCTGTCGCTTCTGCTGTCGTGACAGGCTCATCGGCAGCAGGCTGTTTGTTACCTGTCGGGGCAGCTTCCTCGGCAGGTGATTCCAAGGCTGGTTTCTTCACTGTTTCAACTTCCTTCTCTGGCCCTGGTAGTTTCTTCCCACTCCTAGTAGTGATGGCTTTACACTGCTCATGTGTGGGCTACCTAGCATTTTTAGTATTGCTAGGAAATCCGCCAGTCTGCCTTGGGTTGGTATGCTGAGAGACCTGACCCATTTGTGTCTCCAACGATTTCAGAGTAGCTTCATGATTTGTCATCCGCATCTCTATTTTATCCATGAATGTCTCCGTCTTCTTGACAAATTGATTCATGTTTTTAATGTAAGTTCCTGTCTGAGACATAAACGTAGCCAGGGTCTGTTCCAGTATACTGTTTGTGGCAGCTAGTGGCTGTTGCTGCTGCTGCTGTGGTTGCTGTCGAGTCAGCAATCTAGGTCCTCCCTGATTCTGATTATTGTGGGCTTGAGGATTCAGGGATTTATTGGGATTACTCCAAGAAAACTTGGGATCCTTTCTCCAGCTGGGATTGTAGTTGTTGGAGTTATAATTCTGCTTGTTGTAGTTTCCAACATACTTTCCCTCTTCTAACTGTATAGGACATTCATCCGAACTGTGATTTCCTTCACAAATTTCACATACCTCTTCGACAGCAAATACCGGCTGTGAATCATCGTTCAAAAGCTTTTTCATTGCCTTAGTGAGGTATGCCACCTGTGATTTCATCGTGCTGTCGGCCTCATAATCCTTAACAGCTAAGACCCGTTTACCTCCTCTTCTTATTGTCGGAAACTGCTCCTCATTCTTGGCCAGATTTTTCAATACTTGCATTGCCTCATCTGGGTCTTTGTCCAGTAGTAATCCGTTTGCTGCTGAATCAATTCGAATACAAGTTTGTAAATTGGCAGCATTATAAAACTTAGTTACCTGGTTCCAAACGGGGAATCCATGCATTGGGCAGTTTCGTAGAAGAGTGGTAAATCTGTCCCAGGCCTCGTGCATTGACTTGTCATCTTCCTGCTGAGAAGTAGCAATTTCATTACGTAGTCGCTCAGATAAGTTTGAAGGATTAAAACGAGATAAAAATTCACGAGACAAATATGCCCAAGTTCTAATTGAACCCGGCGTAAGTTTATTCCACCAAGTCTTTGCTCTGTCCCTCAATGAATGGGGAAATAATCGAAGCCTCAGTATCTCCGGATTAACTCCTGGTAGTCTAAACGAACCACAGATTTCCTGGAACATTTTTAGATGCTCCATAGCATCCTCCGTAGCAGCACCACTAAATTGACCGACATTGTTGATCATGCTGAACATAACAGGTTTTAGCTCGAAGTTGTCAACATCTATATCCGGCAGCATGGTTTCTAGTTCTACATGATCATTCAACATGTAGTCTCGGCAGGACCGTCGTGCGGCAGCGGCAGGCGGGTCACCGACAGGAGGTATAATCTCTCCATCTCTGGCAAGATTATCAACCTGGGGGTTCCCTTGGTTTTGCATCGTCTCTAACTGTTCCTCAAGGTACTCGTTCCTGGCTAGTACGTGACGAAGTCAGTTCCTAAGATTGAACGAACGTTCGATTTCAGGATCTAATGAATACTCAGGTTCTTCTCCTCGTCTCGATCTGCGCATAAACAAGTAACCTTGTGAAAAGCAAAAGTTGAACAAACCAAAATAAAACAGAAAAAAAATAAAAAGAAAAGTGCAGTAAAAGAAAAGGTGGAGTTATGTTGCCAGTCCCCGGCAACGGCGCCAAAAACTTGTTGCGTGTAAAAGTGTCTATCGCAATTGTAGTGCAAGTGTACACGACGCAAGTAGTAAAGTGATACAGAAGTATCAGATATCGTCTCCACAGGGACTGGCTAATAGTTTCACCTTGAATTACTGCAAGAGAGTAAAGAAAATATTTAAGATGTTTGTCACGAAAATAGATAAGAATACTGGAAAATAAAAGTAGAGAAATCAAGATAGAGAGAATGGGCTGGTATTGAATTGCTCAGTAGTGCAGGTATTGCTAAGTCTAGGAGAATCAGTTCTGTCTTCGTCCCCGTCGCGGCAGCACCTGTCGCGGCGGCAGTCTGTTGCTTGTCGCGGCAGCGAACACTCAACTCCGTACTTCAAGTTTGGCAAGAATCCCTGCTGTGCCTTGGCCTATCCCTAGGTCCAAGTCTGTCGATGAACACGTCTTTGATGATACCTCCCGGCGTGAATCGAAGGATGAGCACCGATGTTGAATTCTTCTTTAGCCACTAAACCTCGTCCTATCCCTAGGTCCGAGATAGTTCAACTATAAACTAGAGAGCTCGCACTTATTCCTTTCATATACTTAACTCTCCCGATATTAAGTAAATAGATAACCTCGCAATGCTCTCCCGATACTCTTGCAAGATGTTAATAACCAGAATAAGAGAACTTGAAGTTTATTTTATTGAACTGAAAATTCCTAAAACAAAAGCAACCATTGCAACTACTTTACAAAACAACCCGTGGCCCTAAGGGGAATTTAGAACATGTTGAGAAAGGGAAAACATCTAGGGTTTTGGGAAGAAGGCTAGAGATGGGTTATGTCCCCTCCTAGGTCGAATTACATTCCTTTATATAGGCTTTGGGTCCAAGTTTTCTAATATAGCAAGAATACAAGTTTAAATTAAAGTACAACTCTAATAAAGACTAAATCTTCAGAGAACATGGCTTTAACTCGTCCTCCTTCTTGTTTGGGATTTTCTCTCCTTGAACTTTGGGCTTGGCATTCCTTCTGATCTAGGGCTTGGAAAAATATACTGGTTTTCCACGACAGATGGGCTTAATTTTCTCTATCTATCGAGGTCCACTTTGCTTCTTCTCCTCAAAACTACTGTCGTCCTCTGCTGTCACGGCGGCAACCATGGCAGCATCGTCCTCCTTGACTGCTCGTCCAATTCCAGCTCTTCTGCTTCATTGCCCAACGCCTGCCTCTCCATCTGCTACAGCAACAACCTGCAAAAGCAACCAATTTCAGTAGAAACTGTGTCTTTTAATATATTTGTGATGTTTAACTGTAAACTAACCTAAATGCAATGAATTATGCTTGAATGCAGCAGAAATATGGGTTCAATAGGGGGTAAATAATAGAACTTTTACACACTCAACAAAAACAATAATAAAAAGTAAAAAACACAGGGAAAATTTAAGTTTCTTGTTTGTTCTTTAGAAATAAGTAAAAAACTTAGGACTAGGTTCTAAAAGCTTAGATAGAGACGTGTTTGTAAAAAAAATTCTTCACTAAAAATAAAACACACTTAAACAAACTTAAACCCACAATTAGGAGTAAAAAACTTAGACTTTTTTAGGATCTAAAAACTCAAACTTAGAATAAATAAAAGATGCTCAACACATTAAATTTTCATGTTGCTTGAAAAGTGAAATTAATTTAATGCTGTGTCTTATCAATTGTGATTGATGGGTTAGTGCCAGAAATGTTGGCGGTGATTAAAGTTCATCTCTCGAGCAATAAGGCTGTTAAAATAGACTAATATTCATTAAACGGACAAATAAAGTCGAACCTTCGTGAACTTGCAAATTCTATATTTGAAAACGATTTTAAAATCAATTAGGTACCAATTTTGGACGTCGTGGGGTGCTAACCCTTCCCCACGCGTAACCGACCCCGAACATGTTTTATGGTTTCCGTTGACCAAAACCGTTGTTTTATTAAAACAAAAATGTTTTATTAAAATAACCATGTTTTAAAGTGTTCCAATCACACTTTTCAAAAATGATTGGTGGCGACTCTGTATTTTTAAAAGTTTTCCAAAAAGTCGAATTCTTCCTAAAAAGAGTTGCGATAGCTAGCCTATAAATAGAGGCTTTCCCTCGTCATTGTAAATCATTCAAGCATTCTTTTTTATTTTGAGTAAAGAGTTATTTTTCTCTCCACGTTTTTCTTGTTCTTGTTTTTCTTTTCCTTAGCTAATTTCCCACAAGCTTCCACTATTCTAAGTATTTTTGCTTAGCATTTTGAAAGTTAACTTAAGTTTTTATTAAAAATCATCGACTAAGACATCATGAATTAGTTAGTCAGACTCTAGCCCTATGACACTATTCAATGACCTAAAATCAATATAAAACTAAAAAAATTTACAAATGTGTAAAAGAATACTTGTGTTAAATTCTCTTCAAACAGAACCAACCACTGAATTTTCTGTAAGTACGCATCTTTAAGCATGTGCTGAGCTACATTCTATTAGAAATATGTATAATATAAATATAAAAATAAAATGAAACAGATGGGATGATTATACAACACTTATCGTGATTGAAAATTTGATTTAATTTCATTCAGAATTCTCAATACTACAAGTCAGCAGTTCTCTCTCTCTCTATATGATATATTATAGTATTATTATTCTTATCACTTGTTGAATTGTTGTCAATAATTATTTCTGTGTAGGGTATAGCTCCTTTTTTTTCCAGGGTCATAAAAGTGTGGAGATCTTCTTGTTGAGACCCACATCGACGCCATTGTAAGCAATGGGAGCATACATCCATAGATCATCAGAGCTTAAAAGCTGCAATCAACCATTCAAAAAAGGCAGTTTCGTATTAGTAATTAATGTCTTAGATTATATTTTTGTTTTAATCAAGGTTTCAGTAAATCCATTTTCCCTCAGTTACCTTGATCTGTAGCTGCAAAAACTTGACATAATGAACAGCCTCTTCAAGCATTGTGCTGATATCAACCTGTATTGTTATCAATATAAATGTCTTAACTATATGTAATATAAACCCCGCATACATGCATAAGGAGTTAAGGACTATGAAAGAATAATAATGGTTAATTACCTTTGTTCCATTGGGGACAAGGTTCTGCAAAACCCTCAATCTCTCATTGATCCTCTCTCTTCTTTTCTGCAATAATAAGAACAAATTAGTTAGATAAATGGAGGATCTTCAAATAATGAATCATACTAGCTAGGCTAGAGGGTGGTATATGAAATTCTTACCCTTGCATAAAGGCTCTGTGGATCAGTTGCTGATCCTCTACTGGCTCTTTTCTTTCCATTCAAGTTAAGAGCTTGAGAGCCTATAGAACCCGAGTTTCCTACACCATTGGTGTCCTGAGAAACATTGTCATCCTCTGAACTACATGTTGTGCTTGAACTATGTCCACGATCCGTCACCATCTCACACTCTCCTTCATTGCCATTCACATTGTTCCTGCGCTTCTTCTTTGAGTAGTGCACATTCTTGTCAACTTTTGATGGCTGCATTTCAAACCATGAATCAGAAATACCATAATAAAACACAAACACATATACCTAGCTTAAAATTTCTTATTTTTTTCTCTTACATCTTTGGAAGCCCGAGGTCGTTTCCTTGTGTTCTCAGCACGCGCAACATCAGTACTCAAATCTTGAATGACGTTAACCGTGTTTGGAAATGCTGGGGGGAACGAGCTGGTAACTTTAGTGACATCATTCGTTGCAGCAATATGATTAGAACCAGCAAGGCTGTAGGGCTCATAGTGAAAACTAGAGTCGAGAGCATCGGCAGAAGGCATAAAAATCTCATTGACTTGAGGATTTGGAAAGAAGGTGGAGGGGGTTATAAAGATGAAGCCCTCGTCATGCTCCGAAGGAAACGAGAATTGATCTTCAATGGAGAAGAGTTTGTTAAATGAGTCCCACTCTCCATCAGAAAAGGCTGCAAGGGGCTCCATTGACAAAACGATGGATTCAGATTCCCTGAAACTGAAGCTCTCAGAACTCAGAAGGTGCTTTGCTGAGAGCAAAAACCAGAGACATATATATATACCCCAAACCCTAAAAAAAGAATGTAAGCAAGGATTGACTTACATTGGTTGATTGAGTTCTAAACTCCCCATTATTGTTGTGTTACCAATCCAAGAGTCCACTGTGGGCCAAAACCAGGCAAAGTACAACTCATAAGGTGGCCAAGTTCATGAATTGATAGATTAAAATAATGCAAAGGGTTCAATGACCCTTAAGCACCTTGGACCTGTTACAAAAGTGCAATTAAAATGACATAAGGGGTCCAGCAACAATCATTGAGAGGTGACTAATTAGTCATTAATGAGGTGATTTAGTTAGGGCTGCAAGAGAATGAAGCACGCGTATGGACTCTTGGAATAATACTCTTAGTTTCCTTCCTTTTTTAAATGTTAGAACGTGGGAGTCTTCCATTGAATACAATAAGCATGAATGGCGAATGTTATAATTTTATACACACAACCAAAAAACAAAGTACAGCAAAGGGACGGCCAGATCGTGGGAAATGAGTGTGACATTCTTCCAAAATGAACTTAAATATCTGACACGGTAACCGCCAAACTCGCTCCCTGTCCTGAATGGGCGACTGGCATCAACCTAAAAGTTGTTCATTTGGATTTTAATCCTTTGAACTCGACATGAACTATCAAATTAATATTATACATTAGTTAGATTGGTACAAACACATCTCTCTTTACAACTCCGTTTAAAGGGAATAAAAATTTTATGCACTTTTCTGTGCTTCTATTTATATCCCACATTAAAAATTAATTTTAGAGTTTGAAGTTTAGGGTTTATGGTTAAAGTTTAAAGAATTTGAGGTAGGGTGTGTTTTTTAGGATGTAGGGTTCAGAATTTAGGGTTATAGCTTATAATTTGATTTTCTAATATTTTTTAGTGTTGGGCATAGAAAGGGGCAGAAGATTTTTTTCCATTTAAAGGAGGCAATGGATTGATCATTCGCTATTCTTTTATTTATAAATCCGAAATTGAATTTTTCATCGTTTATTTTTTTAGTAGTCCTGGGTAATTGCAAAACTGCTCGAACTCAAATCTCTAATGATGAGCATCCTCCTCCTTTTCATTGGACCATTAGTTGAGTTTATTTTACGTCATTTATTAATTTTATTAAGGGTAATTATTTGATGCATTGCTAGTGAAAAGTTTTTTTCCACAAACAGATTTCTAAAGTTGTCACATATCTTTTTAGGGGACTTAAATCTCCACCCCTAAATTATAAACCATAAACTTTAAACATACAATCCATTCCAAAACCTTAAAGCCTAACCACAAACACTAAAACTCTAACTCTAACACTAAACCTTAAACCATAATCTCTAAATTCTAAAACTAAGCACTTATGAAAAACAAGTTTTTCACCGCAGGTGCATAGAATATTTTACAAATATTAAAACTGGTTAATAAATGAATCCATACTAATTGAAGTATTAGAATCCCCTTAATATCAAAATTTAATCATTCCATTTTTTAAAATAATTTTTGTTAAAAAACTAATTCGGATAATAGACATCCAACCATTAATACTAACCGCCGATATCCCTTTTTAAATCAAGTACGTATATATCTATATAAGGGTGATAATGAGCTGAGCCTGAGCTTGGGCAGGTTCGGCTTGGGCTCGAGCTCGAATTAGACACTTTGAGCTTGGCTCGGCTTGAGCTCGGCTTGCTGCTTTCCTCAAGTTTTTTTTAATATTTTTGAAGTTTTGAAAAATAACATGTGAAAACTTGTTTGGGAAAAAATAATATTTATTTTTAAATTTCACAAGTAATCTAAAATATACAAGTCCACAAAATGAAAATGATTTAAAGTATATAACTATGATAACAAGTTAACAACATTGAAACATACAAGTGTCTCTAGCCGAGTTTGGGTCGGCTTAGCTCGGCTTGTTAAGGTCTCAAGCTGAGCACGAGTTCGAGTCGTGCTCACTCGAGCCGAACTTTAATCGAATCGAATATATCAACCTAGTAATTACTCTTGTATATATATATTCGATTCTTATGTTTGATATGTGTTGGTATATTTAAAGATATGAACCTAATAATTTAGAAAAACCCGAGCATAGTTATAGATCAACATTAACCTAATATGGGTAAGGTTGACTCTCGTTACCACTATCTGTACCAAAAGCATGCACCTGGTGAAGATAACCATGTGAAAGTTACAAATAAAATGCAATTATTCCGCAACAAGTGATCCAATCACCAGACAGTCTTTTTTTATAATTATTTTCGAGCATCTTTTTACCTTGTTTATGATTTACATGGCACAATTCATGAATTCTTTGCATGGTTTCAAAATTCTCTATATAAAATAAATAGAAAGAAAATCTCTATAAGATTTTGTTAACAGGCAAACAATAGATCATATAAAGATGGGTAACTTCGTGAGAAATAAATAAACCCAAGATTCCTCTAAAGCTGAAGCACAATATATATGACAGACATAATATGGTCCCGCTGTGTATATATAGGATTCACTTACACTATTGAGCAAGTATATTTGGCCGGTTGGTCAAGTACTCGGTCATCTTTGTTCTTTAAGTTTCCTTAAGTCATGGGCTCTAGACCTACTAGGAGCACTGCCCTTCCTTCCCCTAGAGTCCCCTTCCCCTCCCCTTTAGGTAGGATCATGATTAAAATTAGGATTTATCATTCACACACACACATATATATATATATATATAGGATTATGATTCACTTACACTATTTAAAGCTCGATTAGTTTTATATTAATTGATGATCATTGGAAGAGTGAAATGTATGAATACAACTAAACATTCATTTCTTTTTTCCCTTAAAAATCTCCTCATTTTCAATTTTTAATTTTATTTATCCAATAGTCATCAATTAGTGTAAAACTAATCAAGGTTTACATAGTGTAAATGGATTGTATCCATATATATAAACTCATTTTAGTGCTAATCAAAGGTGGTCATGAATAGGATCTCATACAAAGAATAGTTTTAAAATGAGTTAAGTTAAATATTTAAAAGAGAAAAGCAAAAGATTAATTTTGAACTAGTAGTAAAACACACTAGAAAAGCAAAATGATGTTGTATTTTGTTAAGTTTATTTTTTATTCAAAAATAAGTCTAACACGGATACAACAAATAAAAAAATTAAATTTTTAAAATTAAAAAATATATTTTAATAAATTTCATAAAACCTTTAAAATCTTTGAACGCTGCTAATCCATAAGATTACATGAACAAAGCCATAAACATACTTCAAAATTATTGTACACTGCCCCCTATGATTACGGCGAAACCCTCGTTGATAAACTGACATGTCAGGTAGAGATCAATTTTGTTTTCTTAGAAGAAAAAAGTTATTTTATTGGTTTGGACTTTGGAGGGGAAAGTTCCGATAAGGTCTTTGGCCGCCCATTGCACGACCTTTCAAACAACGAAACTGTGGCATGTCGGGGAATTTAAACCAGCAAAATCAAGAAGAAACTTAGCCGCAACTGAATATTTTAACTTGTCAAAATCTGATTTTATTCTTTATTTGGAATCTAAAATTAGTTTTTTTCTCACTAATTCCTTGATGTTGGTTTGCAATTTTTCCTCTATTTTTTTTTGTTTTTGGAAATTAAAAAAAAAAAAACAAGCAAAAGAAAAAAAATACGATAGCTTGTTTAACCCATGTCTCATCAAATTACCTACAACGATTTAATTTGCTCTCGGTTTACACTTGTCACAATAAAAGACAAGAGATGTTGTTTTCTATAAGTACTAATTAATTCAATTAAATAAATAGTTAGGTACATTCGTATATAATAAATTAGCGTTTTCGTATTATATATGTATATAATAATTAGAGGGATAAGTCTCCAAGCGAATAAAAATGGACTAGTGTGAAAATGGATAATGATATAATGTTTGAGAAGCCATGTTAACGTGGGGAGTCGTGGTTGGTAAAACTAAGCTTTCTTCTTCACCAACATCAGCATACTAAAACTTGTATGCATGATTTAGTGTCTGTCCATGATTTATTATTTTTTAGAAAGAAAAAGAACATTTAATTTGTTTTCCCGTACTTTAAATTCTGGTTTAGACATTGCTTCACCAAATTGGTACTAACTTGTGAATGGAAACAATCAACATGATGAGCTTTACAAGATTAATGTCACATTACTACTCTGTTATACTTCATGTAATTCATAAATATAAACATACAACACAAATATAAGTCGAGAAGCACGAGTATAAACAACTAAGCCTAATAGCTAGGAAGCATATCACATCGTAGAATCACTATAAAACCAATATTCGAGCACATATCATTATAATGATACTGTGTCCACACGACTATTAATAAGTAATAATAGTACATTGTCCACACAACTATACTATAATCACAAGGGTACCTTATCCACACAGCTAGATACATAGGTGCGACAACATCATTAGCCGGTATTCGGATAGTCCTTTACAATATACTTTTGAGTTGCTAGAGTTTTTTCATGTTGACTTGTTTACCTTTAGAAGCATTCTCAAACTCGGTGAACATTTATCCATTGTCACAAAAGTATTTGGAAGAGCTTATGTTTTCTATCCACTAAGAATGATTTTTCACCAAGTTAACCTCAGAGCCCACAACGACAATCACCTCATATAGATTCTGAATTAAGCTTGTTCATGGCTTGTTTTCATTACGATTATGATCTTTAGGGCGGTCAAAGAGACGAAAGCATTGAGATGCTTTGTGTTAGGGCTTGTCCAACACATAGTAAGTTAGTAACACACTGAGTTGTTAGACTTCTGGTATATTCTCGATTTCTTGAAGTTAATTGATTTCTTCGGTTGTAAGTTTTTCTTGTTAGAGAATAAATATAATTAGTTATTAATTTCCTAGCAAGTTGGTGTCAATTGGGCCAGTTGTTTCAGCCCGTTAAGTTTGTTAGTAGTTTGTTATAGTTTTGAGTTATATAAGCCCACTTTTTGTAATGAACTTAATACACTGAATAATTTCATTTTTAGTAGATTACTTTCCATTTAATCTCTCTCTAGAATACTCCGTCGTTCATCACCTTCATCAACACTCCACTCAGGGGCGGAACTAGAAATTAGTAAAGGAGGGGACCAAAATGAGACTAAAAGTTTTGAGGGGGGCTAAAATAAAATTTTATAAAAATCGAAAGATTACAACACTGATTTTACCTTTTTTTCCTAAAGAAATTAACAAGTTGACGGGGGCCACATCCCCATAGACCCCCGTGATGTTCCGCTCCTAACTCCACCGCCGATCATCATTTTCGGCCACCATGCCTGAGTTTTCACATGGTATCATTCGCCATCAACGGTCTGACACTATTATCTTCCGATGCCAACTTCAATCAATTTGATCTTCCATTTCTCGATCACGGTCTGGCTAGAAATCAATGCAAGAGTATAAAAACAAGTCTCAAATGCTACAACAACAACTATTGAGCCTAAAAGCAACATCAAAACATTCAAATCCAAACTTTGTTCATTTAGAGTCAAATCTTTGTACCCAACTCAATTGAGTTTATCATTGTAATTTTCATTGAGAGTTTGGGGGGTGTTTGATTGTATTTGGGTAAACATCAACCTTTGAGAGGTACTTGTAAGGTTTACCAAATTTCTTCTTTGTAAAGAGTGTGTTGGATTAAGCTTTGGGTAGAAAGCTTAATCGGTTTTGTAAGGTTTCCTCCTCATCCAAGAAAAGGAGAAGAATCAATTAGTGGATTGGTTGAAAATCCTTAGTGGAAGCTAAGGTAGTGGAGGTAGAGTTCATTTAGAAACTTGAACCACTATAAATTGTCTTGTGTCAAATTTTCATTCATCCAATTTCCACCTTCAAATTTTTAATCGCCAATTCACCCCCTCTTGGCCATTTGCAATTGTTTGATCAACTCAACAGGGAACATGTTTAAATCAAGAGCTTGGTTTGAGTAGGCCTGAAGATACTCGTTGGGGGTCACATTTCAAAACGATTTTGAATGTGATTTCTTTGTATCCCTCAATCCTTGAGTCAATTGATGCCATTGGAGAAGTTTTTGACTGGAATGACACAAACAAAGTTGAGTCACTTACCCGTTTAATGATTTCATTTGATTTCATCTTTGTGGCGCACTTGATGTTATCTATATTTGGGATTACAAATGAGCTAAATTTGGCTTTAAAAAAAGAACAAGACATTGTGAATGTGATGGCCATGGTTGATGTAACTAAGGAAAATCTCCAAGACTTGAGAGATAATGAATGGGATGATCTTATGAAAAAAGTTACATCATTTATGATTAAGCATGAAGCGGAGATTCCTAATATGGAGATAAAATATATTATCCTAAGAAGGAGTTGTTATCGTGGAAGTAGACCACCTCAAGTGACAAATCTCTATCATTTTCGAGTTGAAGTATTTCTTAGTGTAATTGATTTGCAATTGCAATAACTTGAAAATTGGTTTAGTGAGTTAAGCAAAGAATTACTTGTTTGTATGTCTTGCTTTCATCCCTTTAATCGATTTTCTTTTTTTGACAAAAATAAATTACGACGACTTGCAGAGTTCTACCCTAAAGAATTTCAGAAGCTGAATTGTTGTTTCTCAAATATTCATTAGAGAATTTCATTATGGATATTGGAAAAGACGAGAGATTTTGGGATGTGAAAAACTTGAACGAGCTTTCCATCAAACTTGTTAAAACAAATAAGCATGAAACTCATTTAAGAGTCTACTTGCTTTTGAAGTTAGTGTTGCTTCTTCTCGTGGCAACATCGACGGTAGAAAGAGCTTTTTCAGCAATGACTACTGTAAAAATAAATTGTGTAATAGCATGGGAGATCAACTCTTGAATGACTGTTGGTTACATTTATAGGGAAAGATTTGCTTGTGGATGTTAGCATAGACGCTATTGTGCGTCGATACCAAAATATGAGAACTCATCGTGAATAATTGTAGTCTTTTTTATGTACTAGTATTTTTTAATTTGAGTTTCCTATGACTTTTAAATGTAGATTTTGATTACTTATCTAATTTAATCATTGCTTACATTACATGTGATTGTATTTATTATTAGTCGGTGAACCACCAAACTTAAATTCCTAGATTCGACGGAAAAAAAATTGTATTGTTTAGTGTGTTGGTATTATTATGTTAAATAGATGAGGTTGAAGGTAAAATGTGGAAGAAAATCTGAGAAAAAATTGAGTAAAGAATGAGAAGAAAAAGAAGAAAGAGGATGAAGAAATTTTGAAGAAATTATAGTAAGTTGATTTTTTAATTTTGCTTTTAATATGTAGATGGTTAGTTAAGGAGTTATAATTAATTTTATTTTAGAATGTTGTTATATGTAGATATCTATTTATAATTTTAATTTTATGTTATTGTGTAAGATTTTAGTGACTTTGAAGTAAATAGTAGGAAAAATTCATAGTAATATAATATAATAGTATGATAATTTAAGAAAAAATAATTTAGTTTCTATTTATTGATTAATAGTGCAAATTGGTATATTTTTATAAATTAGTATATTTTTAAAATATATGGTAATTAAAAAAATAATTTCCTAAGTATGTATGTTCATATATTCGAAAATAGTTCAAATATTAGTGACAATAATTTAAAATTTAGTAACCTAGTAGTATTGTATTTTGATTTGTGTATTGTGATTAAAAAATATATATGTTTTTGAACATGCATAGAAAATGAGCAACATGTTTATGACGATTTTCCATTAAATTGGATAAATTTTAAAAATTGAGATCAGGTTGTATTTAAATCCGAAAGCCCTACAAAGACAATGTTTGCAAAGAGCATTACACTTTGAGAATTGAAGCGTGAGATAGAAATGAAAATTGAAGCTGAGATTGTTGGTATGAGGTACAGGTGGAAGACATGTCACAATCTAATAAGATATTCTACAATAGCTCTTCAAGATGATAATGATGTTGGAATCATGATTGCAGAGCATGAGCCAACATATATTCGAAGTGTTGATTTATATGTTGAGGTGCGTGAGAGATATGACGTTCCCAGCTCATCTAGAAATGTATTTAAAAAAATTTCTCAAATAAGTTTCGACAGTGAGATTGAGGACTAGCCATATAAGTCTAGAGACAATTTTATCGCGAAATTAGAAATTAAGACATCGAATGCATTTTATCGATATGTCGGCCTTCGACTATTATTCTATCAAAACACAAGATTAGGATCGACTATTAAATTTCTATTGAAACACAAGATTATAATCATGTAAGTTTTGTTTAGGTCTTTAGGCCCACAAATCTAACCAGTTTTATGGTGTATAATAACGAAAGAAAGCTAGATCAACTCAACTTTTGGGTTGGGTTTTATCCAATGGGGTTTTGTCTAAGTTAGTTTAATGTTAACCTACAGAATATTTTCAAATAATTTTAAATTAAACTATTAAAATAGTGAAATGTCATAAGCTTCACCTTCTCTCTAACATAAACTTAATAATAGACTTGTGATAAATGATATTGTGATCGACTCTTAACTACTCGGTTTGTCCAACAGGATGGGGTATGTATAGTGGAGATTTTTGACTCCGTGTCGAATCCTAGAGCTTAAGTTAGATAAAATAATCGGACGAGGGAGTCACGAGATTAGATGTGAACACTCTAGGAAAATCATGAATCTTAGGTCTTAAAAGGACTTGTGATAGTCCAAGCCAAAGTGGGCAGACCAGAAAAAGGAGACTCGAACAACGTCGAATCTTGTTAAGCAAATGCCGCATCTCAAACAGTTTCAATTCGAAACACAGAGCGCTAGAAAGAAAGATTGTGACAAATTATTCCCTCTTCCATTGAACTAAGAAAAGGCCTTAAGTAAGCATCCCATGCTTCAAAAGCCTTAATTTGCGTATCCCATAGTTCTAAACCCTTTATATGTCAAACAAACTGAATCGGTTCCTTTGAAAATAAACAAATTAGTTGAGACCTAAACAGACCAATATTGCTATAGTTATCGATTTCGTAGGTGAACTGAAAAGTTTGTAAAAGAAAAAACAAAACACCATTTCATTAGGTAAGCAATGACTTAAAAGGCGGTTTTGCCTGCCCCAGCTGATCTATGATGCTGCTGTGCTGCATATTTATTCTAATTCTAATTTTATTCATGCTTATCTTATCTTATTTTCTTTTCTTGGATTAAATTATCTTAATTGTTATAAGGGTGAGCTCTTAAACATGGTCTACCTTTCTTTTTAGTCGTTTTTCTCTTCGTGATTTTCAGTGATTAAAACATCGATTCCTTTTTCTTTTTTAAATTTGGATTTTGGACGGCTATTTTATGATTGGTCAAATTCTACCGTGGTTCCTCTACTATATTAAATGTGGGACTTAATTATTGTACTATAATTTCGCATATTCCTACTTTTATAATGTTAATTGTTATCTGTTAATATAAATTGTTAACACTGTTAATTATTCTCATTAGAGTGGATGTGGTATCTTTCAAAAAACACCCAAGTGTTTAATTGTTTAATTGAGACGTCAACTTTTTATTGAATTAAATTATTTTACTTGAAATTCTTTTAAAAATATTCTTAAGCATTAGCCTAATAGGTAACTTTTCTCAAACAAAGTTTCATGTTACAACTTTGATTGGAATAGTTAATGATGTTAATAATTATGACTAATCAAATAGCATTACAAAAATAGAACCAAGTTTTATTATATTAAAGTAGCAATGATCAAATGTTAAGATTTATCAAGTGGAGGGGTCAAAATCAAAATTTGAGCTTCATGATTCATTTGGGGACAAGCAAATAGTCGGCGGGCGGTTATTCTAGTATTTTTGGTAACTTCCTGCAGCTTTCTAGAGAGCCAAATCAGCATAAAACTGTGTTGTTCTCGTTTTCAAGTACATAGATTTGTCGTAAGGCGGTGAATAAGTTTGGTCAGTTGGGTGATCCATCTTTTTGTTTTTACTTTTTTACTTTTCCAGCATGATTTCCTCTCCCTCCCACCAAATCTGTCAGAAATTCCCACGTGTTCAATCAATTCAAAGAACCAAACCCTTAACTAACATGTGAGCAATTACACAAGTTTCAGCCCAAAATTCATGTGAATCACAAGTCTATAATATTAGTAATTAATTATCCGTAACAAACCCAATTTTTTAAATTTTATTTTTATAAATTAAATGCCATCCACAGGTCACATTAAATACAATAGTAACACAATGCATAGAAAATATCAATAGAGAAACTTAACAATGGGAAATGCTCCGATCCCAATTCGTACGATTAAATTAATCGCGAAAACCGTGTGGTTCTTATCTTGTCCACATCAGAATATTAACTGTTAAGTTGAGTTTCATTCCCATACTATATACTCAACATAAAATAATTTATACAGTTCATTAAATTTGATTTTATCGGCCATCGCAAGGAGCGGAAAGCCTATCATATCTCCTTTTATGTTTCACCTTAAAAAAAATTTAAAGTTTAAATATTAAATTTCAACCCTAATGTTACATTCTAAATTCTAAAAATTACACTCTATCTCTAATTTCTTAAGCTCCAACCACAACTCGTAACATTAAACCCTAATGTCGCGTTAGTGTTTGATTTTAAGCTTTCTTCGTTTCCAAGTCTTTTTTTCATTTTAAAAAGCACAACTCATATGGAAGGAGCCACGCCAGTGTCCTGACTGGAATTCCATGGATTCAATTTTGGTTTCCTTGACCGACTCAAAGGAATGGGGTCTTAGGTACCTTGAAAACTCAAACAAACGTGTCCGGTCCTTTCACTCTCATGCCCAAATAACCAACTCTTTACTCTTATCAACCTTTGCTTTGCTTTACTTTCCCACCACTTGTCACGCAACTTCCCTTTCCCACCCACAAATCCCCCTTTAAAACCCCTTCACTCTCACTCCTCAACTCACAATTCAATTCATCCCTCTTTGACTCCAACCCAAACCTTCAAACTCCCTTCTAGTTTTTACCATCTCTATTTCTTTTTTCATTGTTTCCTCTGTGTTTGGATATGGCTTTGGAAGCTCTTAATTCTCCCACCGCCGCCTCTCCTCCTTTTCCCTTTGAAGATACTAACTTCCACTGCCTGGAACCCCTTACCAAGCGTAAGCGCTCAAAGCGACCGCGTTTTGACCAAGTTACCACCGAGGAAGAATATTTAGCTCTCTGCCTTATCATGCTAGCACGCGGTGGAGCTTCCACTAATCCAACTCGCCATCGCTCTCCTACTCCGACCACTGCACCACCGCCAGCGCCAGAACCCACCTCGACCGAGCACAAACCGGGCTACAAGTGCAGCGTTTGCAACAAAGCCTTTAACTCTTACCAGGCTTTGGGTGGACATAAAGCCAGCCACCGTAAGCTTTCAGGCGGCAACGACAACCAGTCAACGTCAACGACCGGGACATCCGGTGGAGTCCTCGCTTCAGCCACCTCGATCAATCCAAGCGGGAGGTCCCACGAGTGTTCCATCTGCCACAAAACCTTCCCTACAGGCCAGGCCTTGGGAGGCCACAAGCGATGCCACTACGAAGGAGGGGCGGGGAATAGCGGCAGCGCCAGCGCTAGCGCCGTCACTGCATCTGAAGGGGTGGCCTCAACCAATACGACGACCCACATCAGCAACCGAGGGTTTGACCTCAACATGCCCGCGTTGCTGGAATTCTCACCAGCTAATTTGTTTGTTTCTTCCACCGGCGATGATGAAGTGGAAAGCCCACACCCTTCTAAGAAGCCATGTTTCTTTATGCGACCCAAAATTGAAGTCAGCTAAACTATTAAATCCCTTTCTTTAGTTACTTGTAGGAAGGAATCAAGTTTTAGACACCATTCCATGTATTTCTTCCTTTTGATTCTTTGTTTTTTAGACAAATTTTTCTGTACATACGACTTGAACAATTCTTCAGTCTACTGTTTTGATTAATTAATTAGTCAAACTCCATTCGATTCAATTAAATCAAATTAGTTTAACTCACCTTAATTCAATACTCCACTATTATATTCATGATTAGTCTCCAGCTCACTGTTGTATAACTTTGATAGTGCATGAAAGTGACAGGTCTTTTTAACAGTTCACATTTGTTGGTATATTTACAGTGACAAAAACCAGATATACAGGCTTAAAGGTACATGAGGCCATAAATATCACGTGCATGTTACGTGTTTTATTGTGTTTGTTAGGCTAATACGATCTTAATTATGAAGTTTTGAGGTGAAGGGGGATGTTTGGTGTGGATAAGAGGATGGGGGCACGCCATTTTCATTATGGAAATTGATTAGTTTGATAGGTGGGGGGAAGCCCCATTTCTTCTTGTTTGCAATTGCCAAACCCTAGAGTATATATTTTTGTTGTTGTATTTAATGAATAATGAATGTGATTTCCTTGTTTGAGATTCTTCTCTGTCATATGTCTACACGGTGCGTGAAGGGCCGAGCCAGAGCTGTATCTTAGCTAGTAGCCATATGGGAAGGGCCGACGGGGTGTTTTCCCTTGTTTTCTTGTCTTCCATGTGTCACTCTTTTGGGTGTTCCGTTTTACGCGTATACCACACTAAAATAATTAATTAAATTCTAATTATTCACTTTTTAATGTTTAAGTGGTACTTAAATAAAAGTATATGTTCAATGGTTATTATTTGATGTACTGAAATTTTTTTTACAAGCGGACTTTCAAAATTGTCACATATTCTTTTTAGATTTTAAATTTTAAATCTTAAATGTTAAGTTTTAAATTATAAAATCTATTCATAAATCTTAAAACCTAGTCACAAATAGTAAAATTTGATTTGATTTGCTCAATGGTCCCGATATGCTTTCATAATGTCTTTCATGAGGCTAATAATATTGCGGGCGTGTTTGCTAAACGAGGGGCAAATCGTGCAAATTGTTTGAGTGCAGTGGTGGAACTTCAAGTAAATTTTGAGGGGACCAACTTAATTTTTTTGAAAAATTAGAGGTTTAAACAAAAAATTTTAGGGTTTAACTAAAATTTTTAATGATTTTAAAAGATTTAACAAAAAAAAATAAAATTGAGAGAGAATTTATTTAAAAAATTAAAGCCTAATATCAATTTTTAAAAACCTTAAGGAGGCCAAAGTAAAATTTTCAAAAATTTTAAGGACAAAATTTGAAATTTTCAAAATTTTAGGGGCCGTAGCCCCACTATTCCCTTAAAGGATACACCCTAGCCCTGGTTGAGTGATGGATGGTGCGGGGCTTCTAGTCTATGAGGATATGTCGTGTCTATGTTGTTGTCGTGGGATGCCCTTTCTTGGCTTATAGGGGCTTTTGTCCTTTTATGTAGTCGTACTTGTACTCTCTTCCTCCATCTAGATTTAGCAAGATTTTTAATGTGATACACGGCTACATTTCTTGTATGATTTTTCACTTTGAATAAAGTCATTTCCGATCAAACAAATTATTTAAATTTTTATCCCATTAGTTGTTAATAATATGTTTGATTTGGTATATGTTAACAAACATTAAACCTTTACGGATCAAATATTTCTTAAATGTTGGCATAATGCTAGTTTTTTTACAAATAAAACCTTTAAATTAATCAAGCATCTAGACCAAACAGAGCAAGAAGTTCACTGGGGATAGAAGAAATCCAGTTTGGAGGACAACAGTTAGATCGAACAACATGAGCAACCCTGTTAGTGGCTCGATTACAAAATCTTTTAACGAAATAAAAATTACAAGAAGCAAACTGGGAAATTATCCCAATTGTATCATTCTCGATAGCTGTCGAATCCTATGACGAAAAGGATTTAGCGCACAAATGCAAAATAAGCCTTGCATTATCGGACTCAACAAACACCTATTGATAGCCTTCATCTAAGGCTTTAAGGAGACCCAAACAAGCCGCAAAGGCTTCACCCGAGCTTGCAAAATAAGCCCTAAACAACTTTGTAACACCGACAACTATCATACCTTGTGCATCTCGAAGGATAGTTGATGCCGAAGTAGTCCCTAACACTGCATCAAAAGAGGCGTCACAAATTATTTTGATGAAACCTATTGAGGGGATTCCACATAGGTAGAGGAGAAAATGAAACAACACAGTGTTCGTGAGGCTTAAAGTGAGCTTGAGCAAAATCAACAAAGAAGCTTCAACCAATAACCACACATCAATGAGGTTATCATGAAGACCTAAAAGATGAAGGAATTTTTAGATTTCCATAAATGCGAACATAAGAAGGAAATAAGAGTCAGTCCCTCCTCAAAGTTTCTCTTTTATGCAAGTTCATTAAGCTTGAGCCACCACTTACAAAACCGTAGAAATCCAATAATGTTTAGGCAGTAACTAAAGCCAGACGTCTTCTACACTGCCAAAGCGAAAGGGCGGAAAAAATATGCTCCAAAATTTTATTGTCTTCACCACATCTCGAGCAATCCTCGAGGCCCGTTTTAAACGAGCTTTTAAATTACTCTTTGTAGCCATGGCATTATGGCAGGCTCCTGTTGACGCTCTAAAAGTACTGATTTATATACCAATTTCATATACTTTTACTTGTCTTTTAAGTACATTTAGTTGCATTTTGCCTTAAGAACCATGCATTTGCATTAAGAGTTAGGATTTGGTGTTATGCCGGTGTGAAAGGGTTGTTTTTGGCACCTTTTTGCAGGTTGGCATAGCTAATGACACGTAACTGGCAAAGAAGAAGAAGTAGATGAAACCAAGGAGGATGCCGAGATGTTGTTGGCGCAGAAGGACCTTTAATGCCAAGCACCAGACAGCGGAGAAGAGAACTCGATGCCATGCCAAGTAGATGTTGACTCCGAAAATATAGGACCAAATCAGGTTGCGAAAAAATAGGAACTAGGTCAACCACCGAGAAAATAGGGCACGAGAAGTGACAAGCTGCCGGAGGAGTATTGGCACGATGACGTCAGCCCTAACCTGATCAACCTTAGGATTCAAACATCGGATAAGATGATCGTCTACCTTATCCTTGCACGTTCAAATTCAAATTCAAGATATTCCTAGGATATCCCTGGAGTCTTATTTAATCTCGATCAAAGCAAAACGAAAGAGAGGAGAGAGAAAGACGACAGTGAAGAACTAAGGAGAGTGATCGAAGATAAGGAGCAACAATCGTGAGCTTGGTTGTGAAGAGTTGCATCGACAGACCCTCTTCTAGCTCATCCTCTTTGTTGTTATTTTCTTTTCTTAGTTTAAATGATGATGTATGTTGAAAACGATGATGGTTTTTTGGTCGACGCCCTCACCATGAACTGGTTTTATAGTTGGTGAGGGGTGTCGTGGTTGAATGCTATTTTTAATGTTTAGCTTTTAATAAATCAACATTGCCTCTACAATATTTTACTATTTGGCATGTTCTTCTTTCTAAGTATGTTGTCACGCAACCGTTGGCGCTAACTTTTTAATACTTTGCCAAGAAAAAGCTGGTAGAGTTGGCTTATTGCAACTCAATATCATAACTGACTTGAATGGCAACGATCGATTGCTAGATACAAAGAAGAGATGCTTCGAAAGAATATGTTCAAGTAGATGAACTTACTTCGAGAGTAAAATCTACCCCTTTGGAGTAAAGATTGAAACTTAATCAAATTGATTTCTGTAAAAACATGCACTATAAACATATATGTGTTTTTCCGTAATTGATTTAGGGCAATGCCATCGACGAAGGCATTGCTACCTTTGAATCTGATCGGCAAACAATGCCAAGACAAGACTTATTAAAGGCTGGCATGGCACAAATAACGTGAAAACCTAGCACTCCTTGACAACGCTTGTCATTTTCTAAGACATTTTCATTGCCTTCAAATTTATTTTATTTCATTTCTTTTCTTATCAGCCATTTCAAAATCGCTTCCAATCAAACCAATCTTCTCACAAAGCAAGTACTTGGCTAAGCAATTAAAACCATGAACGCAATCCCTGTGGGATCGATAACTCAGCTTAACTGTTGTATTACTTGCAGACCGTGTATACTTGCACGCAATAAATTTTCTTGGCACTGTATTAACACTTTTCCAATATCTTTTACGCCCTATTGCCAGCAAATAATCATTCATGCCGAGAGTCTACAAGTTTTTGGCGTCGTTGTTGGTGATTGCAACGAATTTTATTGTTTTAGGTTTTTACTTGTTTTGTTTTATTTTTATTTCACTTTTATTTTTATCAGTGTATGCCCAGAAGACATGCTGAGAAGGAAGTTAGACTGCTAAATCTTAAGATTGAACGCACGTCGCGCAGATTGAGAAAGAAGATTCGAGAAATGAATCACGAAAATCAAGGGAATGAAGGAATGAATGGTGCCCTGAACAATCAGGAGAATCAACAAAACAATGTAGGGATACCATTACACAATGACAATGTCGTGAACAATGTTGAAGAAGATAGACCCATTCGAGAACAATCAACACATGACATCATGGGCTTAGTGCCAGGAGTTATTGCCAATAAGGAAAATGCATCAAATTTCGAGCTTAAACCCATAATGATCTCTACTCTTTTGAATGTAGGACAATTCGATAGAGCACTGACTAGAGATCCAAGGCAGCATTTAAAGCAATTTATGGAGATTTGCCAATTATTTCAGCAACCAGGAGTGTCTGAGGATACGGTGAAGCTGAAACTTGTTACTTTCTCTTTGAGGGACAGAGCAAAGATGTGGCTCAATTCCTTGCCACCTGGCTTAGTCACCTCCTGGGTAGATCTATGCCAGAATTTCTTAACATGTTTCCAGCCACCAACGCTCACTATCAAGCTGCGTGGTGAGATTATTACCTTTCGGAAGGACGAGGACGAGATCTTATACGATGCCTGGGAAAGATTTAAGGATTTGCTAAGAAAATGTCCTATGCATGGGTTCCCAAATTAGACCAAGATACAAACCTTTTACAGTGTATTGAACGCACAAACAACAACTGTTGTTGATGCCTTGGCAGTCGGATCATTACTCGATAAAAACTATATAGACATTGTCGGCATCCTTGAAAGAATAGCCATGAATGATTTTGAATATCTTGTTGCTAGACTTGAGACTGGAGCCAAGGCTAGTGGAAAATTACAGTTGGATGAGCTAATGTCCATCCATGTCGAGATTTTCAACCTCACTAGTATGGTGAAAACTTTGCAAAAGAGTAATGAGTCCCAAGCAGTTAAAGCATTAGAGCCATTTTGCACCATCTACAGAGAAAACCACCATACGGATGAATGCCCTGCCAATCATGTATCGGTAAATTTCATTAGCAATTTTGGACATTATTATAATTCTAACTCCAACTCTTATAATGCAGGTTAGAGGCAACACCCTAACTTAGCTTGGGGAAATCGAGGGGGAAATCAGTACAATGTACAACGCAAGAATGCCCAGAGGCAAAATCAGAATGCCATGCCAGCATTTGGCCAAAACACTATGCCGTAGGGAGATCAAAATAATTTCTAGTGTGGGCAAAGACTCAATCAATAGAGTAATCTCACAGAATACATAGAGCAGGATGAAATCACAGCCCATAGCATTGCGACATCAATATGTAACTAAGAAATCCAGATGGGACAGCTTGCGAATGCACTCAACAATCGTCCACAAGGAGCTTTGCCAAGTGACACTGAAGATGCTCGGCACAAAGGCAATGAACAATGTAAGGTCATAACCCTTCGAAGTGGTAAACATTGTGAGGCAGAAACAACTGCCAAGCAGTCAGTTGACTGTCAAGTTGGCAAATCAATACCAACAGTGGAGCCCATGGAATTAGAGAAGGAAAAAGCCAAAGCAGATGATGACAGTAATGATGCCCACAACAATGCCAATTCTCATGCCAGTTCCAGTGCTCAGCAGAATGTTAGCTCTAGTACCAATGACGCAGTTCACAAGGATTACAAGCAGACGGAGGTAAGAAAGCAAATGAATGCCAATGTGGATGCAAGCACTACCTCGGCAAAGTCGACAGTGCCAACATATGTGTATCTACCACCACCATTTCCAGCCAGACTCCAAAAACACAAGCAGAACCGGCAATTTAAGCGCTTTTTGGAAGTGCTTAAGCAATTGCAAATTAATATTCCACTGGTAGACGCCCTTGAACAAATTCCCAACTATGTTAAATTCATGAAAAACATTTTGTCAAAGAAGAGGAAGTTGAGAGAATTTGAAATTGTTGCTCTCACGCAAGAATGTAGTGTCATGATCTTGAATCGATTGCCTCCAAATCTTAAAGACCTAGAGAGTTTTACTATTCCTTGTACAATCGGTAATAAACTCATGGGTAAGACATTGTGTGATTTAGGAGCAAGCATCAATTTAATGCCATTATTTGTTTTCAGGAAACTTGGCATAAAAGCGAGACCTACCACAATGATGCTCTAGTTGGTAGATCGGTCCTATGCACATCCAAATGGTAAGATTGAGGATGTGCTGGTAAAGGTAGACAAATTTATATATTTAGCTGATTTTATCATCTTAGATTATGAAGCTGACACTAATGTGCAAATTTTGGGTAGGTCATTCATTGCCACGGATAGGGTGCTTATTAATGTTCATAAAGGGGAACTAACAATGCGAATGAATGACCAGCATGTCACTTTTAACGTGTTTCAAACTTTGAAAGGTGCAAATGAATCCAATGAATGTCAAGCTGAGTAGATGATAGAGGTCGTTTATACGCTGGACAAGGCACAGTTGTGCCAAGATGCAGAATTTGATGCTAGCATGCTTGATGGCATTGTTGAACTCTTTGAGGAACCTGAGGAATCAACCTTTGAGGCTGAAGATTTGAGTTATTTTGAGCCATTGGAGTTAGCCAGTAGGGCGACAAACAAACTGAAACCATCAATCGAGAAACCACCAGAGTTGGAACTTAAGCCACTACTAGAACACTTGAAGTATGCCTACCTAGGTGAGCACTCAACTCTGCTGGTGATTATTGTCGTTGACCTCACTAATGATTAGGAGGCAAGATTACTAGCAATATTAAAAACCTATAAGCAAGCGTTGGGATAGACCTTGGCAAACATCCGAAGGATAAGCTTAATCATTTGCATGCACAAGATTATTTTGGAGGAATGTCATGGTAAGACTATTGAAGGCAAAAGGAGGTTGAACCCGAGCATGAAAGAGGTTGTAAAAAAAGAGATTATTAAATGGCTTGATGTTAGAATAATTTATACTATATCTGATAGCTCTTGGGTTAGCCCAGTACAGTGCGTGTCAAAGAAAGGTGGCATGGATGTTGTTCAGAATAACAAGGGTGAGTTGATTCCCTCCTGAACAATTACAGGGTGGAGAGTGTGCATAGATTATAGTAGACTGAACAAGGTCACGAGGAAGGATCAGTTCTCTTCGCCTTTCATCGATCAGATGTTAGACAAACTGGCATGTAAATTTTCTATTGCTTTTTAGATGGTTATTCATGTTATAATCAGATTGCGATAGCCCCCGATGACCAGGAGAAGACCACATTCACCTTTCCATATGGGAAATTTTCTTTTAGAAGAATGCCATTCGGTTTTTTCAATGCACCGACAACGTTTCAACGTTGTATGATATCCATTTTCTCTGATCTGATTGAGCACAACATGAAAGTATTTATGGATGACTTCTCAGTGTTCGATAGCACATTTGAGGAATGCATCCTAAGTTTGGAGCAAGTTCTTCGGTGGTGTGTTGAGACCAACTTAGTCTTGAACTAGGAAAATGCCACTTCACGGTGAATGAGGGCATTGTCCTCGGGCATAGAGTGACCCAAGAATGGACTAGAGGTTGATCTTGCAAAAGTGGAAGTTATCAAGCAATTACCACCCCCACGAGTGTTAAAAGTGTAAGAAGTTTTTTAGGTCATGCTGGATTTTATCGAAAATTTATTAGAATTTTCTAAAATTTTTAAACCTTCATGCTTGTTATTAGAAAAGATGTCCCTTTTGCATTTGATTATTCTTGTTTGAGAGCGTTCCAGGTTCTTAAAGAGAAGCTGGTTAATGCCCTATAGTTGTGGTACCAGATTGGAATGAGCCTTTCGAGCTCATGTGTGATGCCAGTGACTATGCCATTGGAGAAGTACTTGGATAGCGACGTGGAAGAGTCCTTCATGCCATATATTATGCCAACATGACGCTTAATGAAGCACAACTTAATTACACAACAATCGAGAAAGAATTTCTTGTAGTTGTATTTGCTTTTGATAAATTTAGACCTTATTTGATAGGTGATAAAGTTGTTGTTTTTACAGATCACTCGGCACTGAAGTACCTCTTGGCAAAGAAGGATGCCACACCGAAATTGATCCGATGGACGCTCATACTTCAAGAATTTGACCTCGAGATCCGAGATAAGAAGGGTAGTGAAAACTTAGTAGCTGACCATCTATCATAACTAGAGCATCATAGAGAGGATGGTAAGACTAATTGTTGGGCTTGATAGGCTCGATTTCCTTCAACCGTTATGGATTGCCAAGTGGTGGAGAAGTTGGATTTTTAGGTGTTTGAGTTGGTGGCAAAAATTGAGAATTAAAAACAAGGATTTATAGTGGTTCGACTTTCTAACCCAAAGCCTACATCCACTACCTTGGAACGCCACCAAGGATTTACCAAATTCACTAAGAATTGTGTCCCCTTTTCTCGGCTTAGGAGGAAACCGTTACAACGATTAAGCTATCTACCCTTAGCTTAATCAAACACTCTATTACAAGTGAAATTCAAAGCAAACAAGAAATCCCTCTAATAGGTATGTGTTTGCAACTTTAAGCTCTAACCCAAAACTTATACCCTTGAGCATACATAAACATTTTAGCTCACAAGTGTTTTGTCTATACAAGAGAATGACAACTAAGCTTTAGAGACAATTTGGCATCATATGGTTGTTGAAAATTGAAGCATTAGTCTTCCCTTGATGCTTGGAGGTCCCTTTTATACTCTCAATTGAGTTTATAGCCGTTGAGGACCGTTGTGGTTGAATTGGAGTCGTTGGAGACTTTATTTCCTACCATAAATGCAGTTCTACAACTATTCGTATCGAAACGGTACCTGCATGTTTCGAAACACGAATAAAACAGAAATAGTCGTTATGCGTATTGAAGAGGCCGTATCAAAACATCTTTGGTCGTATCAGAACGCCCGTATCAAAACGCCTAGTGTCGTATCGGAACAACCTTCAATTCAAATAGTCGTTGGGAAATAGTAGTCGTTGATGTTATAGCCGTTGGGGTGTATCCCACGTGAGCGTATCGAAACACCAAAGGGTGTTTCAAAACAACACCTATCCGTATCGAAACAGGTAACCCTTGCATCAAAACGGGTTCTGGCAGTTTCAAAACATATCGATATAGATTATGCCTATATCAAAACGGGTACATTAAAAACATTGGTTTGGCTACTTAAAAACGTTTTAAACATTTCCAAAACCTTTTGAAATATCCTCATACTTATTTTCAAGTTGTTTTTGACTTAGAGAATGTTTTAAATTCTTTTCAATTAAGTCCAAAACATTTTTCAATTATTATATCAAAACATATATTTCTACACTAATGCTATCAGATAAGAGTTCACAGACGAGTATTTACTCGCAGCCAGCACCACACCATGTTATGTCGACATAGTCAATTATCTTGTAATTAAGATCATGCCACTAGATTTAGGGTACAATGCTAAGAAACGATTTTTGCGCTATGTTCGACAGTATTATTAGGATGAGACATTTCTATTCAAACAATATGTCGATCAAGTGATCCGTCGTTGCGTTCCAGAAGATGAGCAACATGCTATTTTGCAAGCATGCCATGCCGCATCATATGGAGGACACTTTGCTAGACTTAAAACTGCTTCCAAGGTGCTGCAGCCAGGTTTTTATTGGCCCACGATGTATAAGGATGCTCATGATTTCACCAAGGCATGTGATCCATGGCAACGAACTGGGAACATCTCTAGTAGACATCAACTTCCACTCCAGAACATCATGCCGGTGGATTTGTTTGATGTTTGGGGAATAAACTTTATGGGACAATTTCCCCTATCTTTTGGCAATATATATATATCTTCGTGGTAGTTGACTATGTTTCCAAATGGGTAGAAGCAATAGCCTTGCCAACAAATGATGCCAAGGCCGTTGCTAAATTTTTGCACAAACATATCTTTACATATTTTGGTGCTCCTCCAGTAATCATTCATGATGAGGGCACCCATTTTAAATACAATCTAATCTTTAAAGCTTTGTGTAGGTATGTGATACAACAGAGAATAGCCACGACCTATCATCGACAAACAAATGGACAAACCAAGATTTCTAACAAACAAATCAAGAATATCCTAGAAAAGGCTGTGAATCCTTTGAGGAAGGATTGGTCTTTGAGGTTAGATGAGGCTTTGTGGGCTTATATGACCGCCTTCAAAACTCCGTTGGGCACTTCACCTTTTAAACTTGTATATGGGAAGCCATGCCACTTGCCGGTAGAGCTCGAGCACAAAGCCTACTGGGAAATTAAGACATTGGATATGGCATAGGCAGTCGCAGAAGAAAAACGGATGTTGGACCAAAATGAACTGGAAGAAATTAGGGCGCATGCTTATGAGAATGTCAAATTATATAAAGAACGATCCAAGCGTTGGCATGAAAAGAGGATTCTGCCATAAAACTTTGAGGTAGGTCAACAAGTCCTTTTGTTTAACGCACACCTAAAATTATTTCCAGGGAAGCTCAAGTAAAGATGGTCAGGCCCTTTCGAGGTTGTGAAACCCTATGCCCACAGAGCGGTGGACATTAAAGTCATAAAAACTGATGATACTTTCAAGGTGAATGGGTAACGCCTGAAGCATTATTGGGATGGAGAGAAGCATAATGCCAAGGAGATCATCCCCTTGGCAGAACTACCATGATGCATTCGAGTTGGTATTTTCCCCTTATTTTATTTATTATTTTTCTTCTTTTAGATTTCAGATTTTTCTTCTTTTTCTTTTCTGTGTTGAAGGGTTTTTGTTTGAGTGCATGCAGATTTTGTGCCAGGAAGTATGCATGTGTAGAGACATATATTGGCAAGACGAGAGAATGAGTACAGTGCCTTGCCAGGAGAATTGCTAGTATAAAACTTGGCGTGCGGTGGGAGTAACTTTGGGGAAAAGAAATTACCCTAGCCTGATTAAATTTAAACCATGAGAGAGAAGGAAAAAATTAACAAACTCTAGCCGCCTAAAAATTAAGGTAATCAAATTTACTTTAATTTCCTTATCACTCCATACCCTGTCACTTATCATTTCCATATTTATCACATCATCCCTTTTTCTCACCCGAAAACACGCTATCTCTTCATCATTACCTTCTTTAATCCCGTCATAATTACTTTTCACCCTAAACACTCAACCTTTTCATCTTTCAACTCGATCACCTTTCATCCTTTACCCTTTCACTTCACCATCTTCCCTAGCCGTTCATCTCTTTCTCTTTTCATTCAAAGAAAATCAAGCTTTTGTTTCTTTCCTTTTCAAAAATCCTCATGGCGTCTTCCTCCAAACCTTTCCAAACATTTTTCAACGAAGAAATCCGAAAGAAGTATGAAGACAACTTTGGTTCAAAGTCCTTTTGCTTCGAAAAAAATTTCAACTTTAAACCCGAAAAAGATCAAGCCTTTCCCTCTGAAGTCATGGACGTCGCCAAACAGAAATGGAACACATTTTGTCAACAAAAGGGTGAGATCTTTCCAAATCTTGTTCGTGAATTTTACGCACATTTAACTACTAAAGCTAACCCATTCTTGATAATTCAAGAAAAATGTGTGTTTGATGAAGGGAAAATCAACATAATGCTCAAGATAGATGTGGGGAATCAGCATGCAGAGTTTTCCGCCAACATGACTGCTGCCAAGATGAAGATGATCTTGGAAGATTTGTGTGAATCGGGCATGAAGTGGACTGTATCACCAAAAGAGCGCCGCACGGTCAAGAGAGTAGCCCTTAAGCCACAAGCGAAGGGCTGGAATCATTTTCTTAAAGCAAGCCTGATGCCGAAGACCCACAATGAAACAGTCTCGGAGGATCAATTGGTTTTGTTGCATTTAATCCTTAAGAGCTAGAAGATAAATGTTGGTCGGATTATTATTGATGAGATTTACAAATATGCCCTAAAGCCAACTGAAAGGTTATTCTTTTCGCTTCTTATTTGCAACATTTTCCAGTGACATGATGTGCCTACGTCAGAAGACAATGTTGCCCTCGAAGTGAAGGGTTACACAATTACCCAGTTGGTTGGAGGAACCTCACGGGCATTTTTGTGAAAGACATGGACAAGGGCAAGGGTAAGGCTGCTACGCCAACTCCCAGGGTTAAGGAACCAAAGGTAAAGCCAACAGCCTCAGTGCCATCGGAGACAATGAAAAGGCTTGCTCATATAAATCTACGGCAAGAGAAAATTCTTAGAAAATTACAGGAGGCTGAGGAGCAGAGGAAGAGGCTCTGGCAGTATGAGCGTGCCGGAGACGCTGCCATCAAAGAGACCTTGGTGAGTCTTTCACCAGGAATCATGCCACAGAACCAATCTCCTCTCTGAAGGATGAAACTGTCAAGTCTACTACACCACAAGTATCTGATGACCAAAGTGAGAAGAAACATGCTGCCCTTGCCGAGTCCACTGCCATGCCAACCTCATTTGAGTCGCGGAAGGTTATGAAAGAAACACCTAATTCCACTACTGCTCAAGGAGGAAGTAGAAAGAAAAGGATGGCTCCTGACCGTGGAAGCTATGCCCAGCAAAAGACTCGAGCCAAATTAGCAACTGAAGCCCGTGCTGCCCGAGGAGAAGTCCCTTCTGAAGAGGAGTCTTCTTCTTCTTAACTCTTTGCATATTTATTCATTTTTCATGCATTTTTATATGATTCATACATTTTCTATTTTCTGTTTTTCTTGTATATATGTGTTGTTTCATGTATTGAGGACAATGCACATCTTGGGTTTGGGGGTGTGCACTTCCTCATAGTTATGCGATGCCATGAATTCATGTTTAAATTTCTATTTTCATGCCATGCCATATAGGATAGGATAGTTTGCATACCGAACCACTAAAAAACAAAAAAAACAAAAAAAATTATCTCGGCTAATTTTTTAAGCATGTTAACTTATGTTAGGCAAGTTTAGTTTGACTTAGGTGTTTGTCCGATGAGGAAATTTAAAATCTTTAGATGCCTATGCCAGCAGAATAGTAATGACGGGATTGCTTGCCAATTGATCTCTAGTTTGGGGAATTGAACCTACACTTAACACGTAATATATATATACTTCCCTAGCAAACTTAGGTTGTTTGAAAATATGCTCAGAATCTAAAAAAGGAATAAAATGCCATGGTAAAAATAGAGCACCAATGTGTGCCAAATGCTGAAGGACTTTAGAACACTCCTCTGCCTTAGGAAAAATTATTAACTTAGACGTTCATGGTTTGCTCCCTCTTAGTTCTCAAGCCAACATGACTTAGGGTATGGGTGTAATAGGTTAGTAAGTGGTGTAATATGGACTAACGTGGGTATTCGTGGTATGCTCCCTCTTATATATCATGCCAAACAGTGCATGATGCTACCCTAATCTAATGCCAACAATAAAAAAAGAGTATACCTTTGGCTGGAAAAAAATCTGAGTTTAGGTAGTAAAATTGACTAAAGGAGTGAAAGGATACTTTATGCATATTGCCTACACTTCATGCACTTTCATGCCCTAAGACTAGAGTTATTTTGCTGCTCTTGAATTTTCTACCTGCTTGGCATTATTGCACTAAGATTACTGAAGATAGATCTATGCCAAATCATGCTTTCCTGCATCTGTCGACATGTTAACTGAAACTTTGCTGATGTATTATTTTCACATTTTTTTAGTTTCTCTATTTTCCTTTGCATTACTTGAGGATAAGCAATGAGCTAAAGTGTGAGGGAGTGTTGATGCTCCAAAAGTACTGATTTATATACCAATTTCACATGCTTTTACTTGTCTTTTAAGTGCATTTAGTTGCATTTTGCCTTAGGAACCATGCATTTGCATTAAGAGTTAGGATTTGGTGTTATGCCGGTGTGAAAGGGTCGTTTTTGGTACCTTTTTACAGGTTGGCATAGCTGATGACACGTCAACTGGCGGAGCAAGAGTAGGAGATGAAACCAAGGAGAATATCGAGATGTTGTTGGTGTAGAAGGACATTTAATGCCAAGCATCGAACGGTGGAGAAGAGAACTTGATGCCATGCCAAGTAGATGTTGACTCCGAAAAAATAGGACCAGATCAAGTTGTGAAAAAATAGGGACCAAATCAACCTCCGAGAAAATAAGGCAGAAGCAGTGCCAAACACAGTTGGCAGAACCATGCCAAGCTCTGATGTCGGAAGAATATTGGCACGATAACGTCAACCCTAACCTGATCATCCTTAGGATTCAAACACCGGATAAGATGATCGCCTACCTTATCCTTGTATGTTCAAGTTCAAATTCAAGATATTCCTAGGCTATCCCTGGAGTCCTATTTAATCCTGATCGAAGCAAAATGAAATAGAGAAGAGAGAGACGACGATGAAAAATCGAGGAGAGTGATCAGAGATAAGGAGCAACAATCAAGAGCCTGGCCGTGAAGAGCTGCATCGACATACCCTCTTCTAGCCCATTCTTTTTTTGTTATTTTCTTTTCTTAGTTTAAATGATGATGGATGTTGAAAACGATGATGATTTTTTGGTCGACACTCTCACCATGAACTGATTTTATAGTTGGTGAGGGGTGTCGTGGTTGAATGTTATTTTGAATTTTTAGCTTTTAATAAATCAACACTATCTCGGCATTGTTTTCCTATCTGGCATGTTCTTCATTTCTAAGTATGTTGTCACGCAACCGTTGAAACTAAGTTTTTAAATACTTTGCCAAGAGAAAGCTGGTAGAGTTGGATTATTGCAACTCAATATCATAACTGACTTGGGTGGCAACGATCGATTGCTAGATACAAAGGAGAAATGTTTCGAAAGAAGATGTTGAAGTAGATGAACTTACTTTGGGAGTGAAATCTACCTTTTTAGAGTAAAGATTGAAACTTAATCGAATTGATTTCTGTAAAAACATGCACTATAGACATATATGGGTTTTTTTGTAATTGATTTAAGGCAATGTCATCAACGGAGGCATTGCTACCTTTGAATCTGCTCGAAAAATAATGCAAAGACAGGACCTATTATTGGCTGACATGGCACAAATAGCGTGAAAACCTGGCACTCCTTGCCAATGCTTCTCATTTACTAAGACATTTTCCTTGTCTTCAACTTTATTTTTTTTCATTTCTTATCTTATCAGACATTTCAAAATCGCTTCCAATCAAATCAATCTTCTCACAAAGCAAGTACTTGGCTAAGTAATTAAAACCCTGAACGTAATCCATGTGGGATCGATAACTCAACTTAACTGATGTATTACTTGTAGACCGTGTATACTTGCACGCAATAGATTTTCTTGGCATTGTATTAACACTTTTCCATTACCTTTTACGCCATATTGCTAGCAAATAATCATTCACGTTGAGAGTTTACAACTCTCTAGAGAAAAATTTTAATTTTGGGGGAGTGTCAAATTCCAAATATAATTTTCATAGTCGGTGATCGCAAATCAGATTCGAGCTAGATGAAGGATATGGATCGTTTTTCGACTGTTTAGTGAGGAAGAGATACCCAGATCTGACTGAAAAGTATCAATCTTTATTAAAGGGTCATATAAGATCGTCTTTTACCAAGAGGCCACTAATCGGATTGGTTCATATTTTCTCACAATCCTCGGAAGAGAAGAGTTTATGTAATTTGCCCTGATTCCGACAACGTGATTCCATATCCATAAAATGCGAGAGAAAATATTCCCTACAATCATTAATTCGGTGAGTAGAGACTCGGTAAGACGAAGATGAGGGGATCCATTTGTTAAACCAAATGGTGATATTCTTGCCATTGTCGACTCTCCAACAATAACCCTTCTTAATCGTCTCGACACCATTGATGATGTTTGTCAACTCCCTAGATGGGTTATGACTCTTCAATGCAGAGAATAAATCTCCATTAGGAAAGTAGTTCCCTCTCAAGATAGGGCTAACAAGAGAGTCATGGTTTTTGATAAGCCTCCAAGCTTGTTTAGCAACCAAGGCTTGGTTAAAGAAACGAAGGTGTCTAAAACCAAGCCCACATTCGTCACAAGATATGCACAATTTTGACTAATTAAGCCAATGAATACCTCTATGTGAGTTATTGGGCCCACTCCACAAAAAAAATTCGATGACTGGATTGATTTCATCGTAGAATGTTAAGGGAAGAAGAAAGCACTGCATAACGTAAGATGGAATCGTTGTGACAACTGCTTTGATCAAAACTTCCTGATCAGCTTGAGACAAAAAATAGACTTCCATCCTTTCAATTTAGCTTTCACACACTCGAGAATAAATCTCAAAGCTTTTTTTACCTCTACCCCAAATGGAATGAAGACCAAGGTATTTACTTCTTTCTTCTATAGGGCTAAAACCAAGAATACTTGTCATATTACGTCTCACAGTTATACTTGTATTAGGGGAGAAGAACAAAGATAACTTACCGAAGTTGATAGTTTGCCTAGTGATATATTGGAAGATAGAAAGGATTTTATTAATACAACTTATAATTACGGATATCAGCCTTCGTGAAGATAATACAGTCATCCGCGAACATAAGGTGACTCAGAATAGGGCATTTTCTAGCAATTTGAAAGCTTGAGAAAGTTTGATCTTCTTGCTGCTCTATAAGCCAAGTCAATATTTTAGAGACGAAAAGGAATAAGAACGGCGACAGAGGATCACCTTGTCATAAACCTCTCTCAGGAAAAAGACTCGTTCTGACGCTCCCCATTAATCACCAGAGAAAACGACGGGGTAGTAACACATTCCATCACCTTTTTATCTACCAATAAGAAAAGCCCATCTTCTCCATAAGTAAAAGTAAGACCCCCCCCCCCCAATAAACCTTTTCGTAGGCTTTTTTAAGATCGATTTTTAGGTCCAATTATACTTCCAGCTCCATTTTTTCTCCTTTTTATAGCATGAAAAGCTTCGTAGGCCACTATGATATTATCTTGGATAAGTCTGTCGTTAGCAAAAGCAAATTTGGCGGACGGGATGATCATCGGGAGGAAGCTTTTGAGTCTTGAAGCCAAGATATTTTAAATAACCTTGTAGGAAAAGTTGCACAAGCTAATAGGATGAAAATTTTTCACTTTAATTGGATTTTTCAGCTTTGGGGTTAGAACAAGATTCGTTTTGTTGACGTACCTAGGCATAGCTCATGTGTGGAAGAAATCAATAACCAGATTCACGAGATCATCTTTCACAACATCCCAAAATGAGTGGTAGAAAATTCTAGGGAATTCATCTAGACATGGGGCTTTCAAAGCTCCATGTTAAAAACAACAACTTTGATTTCCTCAAAGGTGACATCTTTGCACATATCATTATTCATTTCCTCGGTGATCAAGGACTGAATACAATCGGAAATACTATTAAAGTCATTTGAGTTGTCTTTGGAAAATAAGCTTTTGAAATGGTTTTCAATGTAAGAGATTATATCGGATTCCTCTTCTAGCCAAAATCCATTACTCGTCTTCAATTTATAAATGGCGTTTCTCCTTCTATTATGAATAGTGGTAGCATGAAAGAATTTGGTGTTTTTGTCTCCAAACTTTAGCCAATTCACTCTCGATCTTTACTTCCAAAACTTCTCTTTCCCTCAAAGATTTTGTTCAATTCATCTTTGAGGCTTTTAATTTCTTCCACAGGTTCATCTGAGAGTGGAGAGTCTTGGGCTTGTGCGATTTGTCTTCGAAGCTCTCCAGCTCTTTGCTTTTCATGAACAAATCTTCTTTTACTCCATTTGAGTAATTTAAGATTGGTTATTTTCAACTTTTTGGGTAAATGGTGTTGATTCAGGCCAATTACACTTATTGACCAGGTATTTATCACTTCAACTTTGCATTCCACCTCCTCAAGCCATCTAGCTTCAAATTTGAACTATTTTTTCCACTTTTTTTAAGACCTTGCAAATGAAGGATAATAGGACAATGGTCAAATACAATAGCCGCGTCCATTAATCTTATTGATTTTGAGAACATAATATTCCACTCTGTAGAGAATAAGCATCTATCTAACTTTTTAAAGATGTTATCTTCTTTACTCCTTTGATTAGACCAGGAGAATGATCCTCCGTTCAGGGGTAACTCCGTCATGCCATTACTGTCTATAAATTCCAAAGACATCATACAGTAAGCCTCCAAGCTTTTCATCTTGCTCCGCAAAAATACTAGTATGAAGTATCCCCCGAAATACACCATTTCTTATCATGAGATCGTCTCCTAGATAGGTTTTCCCAGAAGGATTTTTTGTCTTTTTTACGATGAGGGCTATAAACGAAGAAATAGAACCATTCTTCTTCGTTGTTGATGGAGATAGAAGTATCAATCAAATTTTTGCAGCTTATGAGAATAGAAATGTCAGTCTCTTTTGTCCACCATAAGGCCAAACCTCCACCGACTCCAATTGGATTAATGTAAAAGTTAAAGCTGAACTTGAATTTAGATCTTATTTTTTCAAAGAATTTTTTCTTTTGCTTAGTTTCGCTAAGGAAGACGGCATTTGGTCAATACTTATCCGTGAGATAGCTCAAAGTTTTGACAGTTTCTTTCTGACCTAAGCCTCTAACATTTCATGCCAGGATATCCATCACAACCCAAAGACAACCAAAGAAAACCAGAGAAGAAGAGAAAGGACCTCAACAAGAACACACTCAGCTCAAACACCAAGAAAACTCTGAACTCAATAAGAGCAACCAACAACAACAGATGAGAAAACCAAAATCCAGAAACAAGCAAGAACCGACAAAAAAACAAATATGAGGATCAAACAAAGAAACAAGATCAACCAAAGCCAGTTGGAAAGGAGAAAGAAGAACCCAAACCTGGAGAAAAGCGGCCTCAGAGACGAAACCCAATAATCACTTTCAAAACCCGAACGAAACTAAAATTGAACAACATAGAGAGATGACCGAACCACAAAAACCTCGGTGGAAAATGAGGCCGACCAACTCTTTCGCTCAAAACCCAGCAACATGAACCATGGAAGAACCAAAGAAACCCAAGCTGAAATAGAGACAAAGGAAGGAACCATAGAAAAAATTAAGGGAAAAACCTAATCTCCACCGATGAAACACTTCTTTGATCCATAAGCAAGCACCTGAAATCTCACGAGAATTCTAAGTTGTGAAGGGAAAAAGGGTTTAGCAGTTAAGAGGAAATACCTAACCCGACTCCACTATCCGAACATAAATAACCAAGTATTTACTCGAAACTTCTTTTACGCGAGTCGGGTACTCGGCCCGCTAAAATATACATTTTCCCAGGTCGTGTCCGGGCCGCAAGAATACCTATTATCGGGTACCCGGTGATTCGATGACCCGAATCCTTGATTTTTTTATTTTTTATATTTTAAATATAGTTATTATTTAAATAAAATGCTCTTATATTCACTATATTTCCAAATCAAACAACCTAATTATGCATGTAATTTTTAAGAATTACGAAATTTATATTCTAAACTTGTTTGGGTTTGATACTTTGAATTTTAAACGTTATGATGAGATTATATAATTTGAACTTTTATTGTTATGAGTTTTTTTAATAAAATTAAATATATTTTTTTAAAAAAGTAAAAATGTGAGTATCCGTTACTCGAGTTTTTGGGTACCCGAATTTTGCGGGTACCTAGATAAGGGGTACCTGGTTAAAGCGGGCCGAAACACGGGCCGAAGAATCTAGTACTCGGGACTTCGGGTAAACGGTACTTCCTGTACCCGATAATGAACACCCCTATTAGCAGTCTGGTGGGTTCATTGCTCGATTGTTAATTGATTGCTACCGCCTACTGTACTTATTAATAAATCATCCATGATTTGGAAGTTCCGAAGAAGGGGAGCCCCGTGACCGGAAGGTAACGTTTCAGGGGAATTCACAACTCCAAAACCATATATTAAACTTCTAGCACGATGCTAGTTCATTGTATCAACTCGGTTCATAATAATAAATTAAGTACTTGAATTTAGTTTTTTAAATTATGTATTTTCTAAATATATTTTTCATGTTCCAATAAATTTATCACAATTTGAAATTTTTTGTTACTATGATCTTTTTGCTCTTTCAAACTAGAAGTATATTGATAAAAACTCTATAGAGAGTTAAAAAGTAACAACAAAAAAGGTTAAACCTACGAAACCGAGAACAAATCTGGTTAACCCTAACCGAAAACATGATTGCTCGTGGACGAAGGCGTAGCCACTAGAGGCATGCTTGCTCGTGGACGAAGGCGTAGAGCCACTAGAGGCGTGCTTGGTCGTGGTCGAGGCCATAGCCGTTGAGCCACTAGAGGCATGCTTGGTCGTGGTGGAGGCCATAGCCGTTGAGCCACTATTGTTGAGGACCATCCAGTCGTCTAGGATGTGCATGCACCGTTGGAAGACCCATCTACTCCCAAGAATATACAACATGAATACATGATCAACATATTGATAATCTACCTATTCATGATGAGGATTTTCTAGTATAGAAGGATGATCTGCCTAATCTTAGAGGTGTTTGGATGATGTAATAGTGGGTAAAGTCGTACTCCATATGTTACAAAAGTTGATACGGATAGTTTTATGACCCCTGTTTCTGAGAGACTCCAAGACGTCGGAGCATAATTCTTTAAAGACAATACTGGTAGTCGAGTACGGGATAAACTACCCTATTAAGAGGTGGTTGAGAGCTTCTATCTCACTGTTAAAGGGTAAGGCTCAACGTTTCAAAAGGCACTTCACTCATTCTGAATCCACCAGTTCTTTCTTTCGCCCAACTAAGAGGTTTCACACACTTTGTCCATTAGACAATGGTTTCACACTCCCCTACATATCTAGTGTGGTAGTTTTTTACTTGGGTTTTTCTGGGGAGGAAATCGACTATTTTGTTATTATTCAAAGTCATGTGGTTGATAAAGATATTCAGGAGTTGTCCGCTTGAGGTTTATGAATATGTATTCTTGACTTATCTATTAAAATTGTCATTCGAGGAATTACCTATTGTTATCCTAAAAGTTGTGACTATAGTGATAGTAGTCACCCACGTGTATGAGAATGTTTCACCGGTGTGTAAATACAAGTATTGTTTGTTTGAAGGGTAGATGAGCAGAAATTGATAAGCTTTTTCCAGTTTCTAGCTTGCATGTAAATCTTGATAAAGCAAGTTTCAAGGAACCTTCTTGCCGGCATGCGTTGGAGATAAACTACTTTTATTCTCTCATCTTCGGCTGATTTTTCTTATGAGATGTAATTCAGCTCTACATCTTGCTTAGTTAATTACGTACGCAATCTTTGCCATTTGCACTCAATTCCATTGATTTCTTTGAATTTGGTGAGTCGGCTCCGCACTTTCTCTGTTCTGCTTGGAGAGGTTCAAATTTTAAAACCTTTTTTAACGCATTTAGATGGAAACTATAACAATATTGTTGTTGAAATTTTTATTTTTTTATTTCATCATCTTTGATGGTTTTTATCAAATCAATGGAATGATCAATAAGATTTACTGAAATGGCATGCATTATAGTCTAAAGTTTGCATGAGTGCAGGCCGACTTACTGTTATTTATATAAATTCGGTATTACATTTAGTCCTCCATATTTATACATTCAAATAATTTAGTCATAATTTAAAAAATAATAATAAATTTAACCCTCAATATTTACACATTTTTTTTAATTTGACTCTATTTTTATTAAAAATAAACGGGTAAACTACACAGATGACCACTGAACTATGGGTTTGGTGTCAAAATGACCATTATATTATTTTTTTCGGCAAATGCACCACACAACTATTTAAATAGTTCCATTTTAGCCACACGCCGTTACAAAAAACGAAAAAGTTGACGAAACTGTTAAAAAAACTGGTATGATTTCACATTTGGTCCTCTATATTTATACAACATATCAATTTAGTCCTAATTTTAATCTAATAAAATAAAATAATTATTCAATAAGACGGTTACACGTGTCACCACCTTATTGGAAGTCTTTAATTATTTTTATTTTTTTTCTCTGCAAATATTGATTTATTAAAGACCTGAATTATATGCCTCATTAAAAACCTCCCTACACCTAAATGGAGGAAAATAGTACATATAACCAGAGAAAATTACACAGGAAACACCTTAAAACAGTTTCAATCTAATCTCCTTGACAAGTATTTAAGACTATTACAAAATCACAAGAAACTCCAACTTTCACCTCAACAAAACATTTAAATAATAACTCGGTGCCTTGCCTTGAGAGGATTATCTAGATTACCACCACGCCTTAAAGAGAGAGTTACGCGCTATACTATTTTTTGCAAGGCTGGCCGCAAGCACATTTGCTTGTTTTGAGATGTGGGTAAAACAAACATTTCCAATTCTTTTGACCAAATTATCGATCTCAACAAAGATTGTCCACCACCTCCAAGGACGTTGTAGTGAATCGTTTAACCATAACAAAATCACCTTAGAGTCTGACTCAACTATCAACTTGAGACCCTCGCTCCACTTTGCTTCAATGAACACTTCTAATACAGTTTTAACAGCGATTAATTTTGCAAAATCTGCTCCTTTACCTTCCACAGGACCATAAAACAACATTCTCAGTGATCCATCCTCACTTCTCAGAACGCCTCCACACCCTGCCTCCTCACCTTTACTGATCCATTCGATATTGAATTTGGCGAATCCCACGTTTGGAGGAGACCATACTTCACTAAAAGTATCTCTATTTTTCTTACCAACTATACGCATTGGATTATCCCATCATCCATTCAAATTTGGAGACTCGGACTCATTTGCCGCTTTTGTCCAAAAGAGAGCTCGAAGTTTGGTGAAGGCAAGCAAGTCCTTGACTGTTGTAGTTTTGTCACAGAACACCGTCTCGTTTCTCGCTAGCCAAATGCTCCACAATGCAGCTCCAACTGTGATTAACCATACATCTCTAAAGGTACCTATAATGATACCTTGAAACAGAAATTAAATAGATCATTAGCATTATCAAAATGCCTCCACTGTAGCTTCCACCAATTGAAGAAATTACTCCAAAATCTGTCTACAAAGATGCACCCCGCGAACAAATGATTCGAATCCTCCAAGAATGTTTTACTCGATTGGCATAAACAGAGATTCTCATCTAATAAAACACCCCTATCCTTAAGGAATTTCTTCGAAGGAATTCTATCAATCTTCAACATCCAAAAGAACGTTTTCACCTTAAGGGGGGATCTTAATCTTCCATAGCTTCCCAAAGTTAAATTCGGGAGCAATTTCATCTGCACTGACCAGTAGGTGAGACAATTTTTTCACAGAAAACAGACCTGATTTGTCATGGATCCAAGCAATTCTATCTACCAACTCATGACAGAGATTAAAATTCACAACAAGCTTCACCAAATCTTTTAGCATAACAAACTCCCTATCAAGGAGATCCCTAGAGAACAAACATCTCCATTAAACATCCTTAAAACAGCCCCCTTTCGCCACCTCTGCCACCCTCGTCCTTTTGAATTTAACTAATCTATACAATCTAACATATTCTTTACACAACGGTTTGGATCCACACCATAGGTCCTCCCAAAACAATATAGTTTTGCCATCACCCAACAACCATCGAAAGGCATCTTTAGACATTCATTTATTCACTTCAGTTGAAGCCTAATTCTTCACAATCCCTCTCCATATCAAAGACATATTCTTTGAATTAGAGAGCTTCATTTTCCAGCTACGATTAACACCCTCATACTTCGAAAAGATAATTCTCCTCCACAGTGCCCTACTTTCCGTTGCGTATCTCCATCCCTATTTAGCCAAGAGCAAATTGTTTTTGCTTTAAGATCGATTACACCAGCTTCTCCCTGACTTTTTGGCAAGCAAACCCGATTCCAGTTAATTTTTGCTAGTTTCTTTGACTTATCTGAGTGCCTCCATAAGAAACTTCTACGAATTTTCTCGATTTTCAAAAGAACCGTCTTTGGAATTTCAAATAATGACATTTAATAAAGTGGAAGTGCTGATAGGACAGAATTAATAAGAATAACTCTCCCAGCGAAAGACAGATTTTTAGATTTCCAACCTGCCAGCTTTGATTGAAACTTTTCCACCACTGGTTCCCATGTAATAATCTTCCTCGGATCTGCACTAAGAGGAATTCCCAGATACTGAAAAGGTAAATTTTCTATTTTACAGCCACAAGCTTCTGCCAAACTTTCAATTTTTGATTGTTGAACTTCAATTCCCACCAAGCAAGTCTTGCTAAAATTAATACTAAGACCAGAACAGGCCTCAAAACACCTCAAGATAAGTTTCAGATTACAAATAACGCTCTCGTTCGGTTGTAGAAAAAGGATTGTGCCGTCCGCAAATTGTATATGCGATATCGGCTGATCTTGGAGGATATTATGTATACCCCTTATTATACCTTTCAGTTCTGCGCTTAGGAGTAAAAGATGGAGTGCTTCTGTCACAAGAATAAATAAAAATAGGGATAGAGGGTCCCCTTGTCTCAAACCCTTTTGCATCTTAAATTCTTTTGTCGGAACTCCGTTTACTAGGACCGACACACTTGTTGAAAAGATGCACTCCCATATCCACTTTCTCCACTTAACTCCAAAACCCATCTTCGTTAAAACCATATCAAGAAATTCCCACCTAACACTATCATATGCTTTAGAAAAATCTAATTTAATAATCACACCCCCTATGCCTTTATTTCTTCACATAGTATGAATTACTTCATTTGCAATCAGGATTCCATCGAAAATCTGTCTTCCTTTCACAAATGCACATTGAGTTTCACTTACAAGTTTGTCAATAACCCCCTGAAGCCTCCTAGAAAGGATCTTGGCAACAATCTTATACAACGAAGCAACCAGACTTATCGGTCTAAATTCTAAAATGTCCACGGGATTCCTAATTTTTGGCACAAGAGTAATGAATGAGGTGTTTAACTTTCGTGGCAACCTACCCGTCTTATGGAACTTATTCAACAACAACATTAGCTCACCTTTCACTTCTTTCCAGCAATGCTTGTAAAATTTCATATTATAACCGTCAGGGCCCGGGGCCTTATTCTCATCACAACACCAAATAGCTTCCTGAATTTCTTCTAATGTAAACTGATCCTCCAGTTTTGAAGCCTCACCACTCAAAAAAATTTTGAAATCCATATTGAAATTCACATTCCAGCCACGTAGCTCACAACTAAATTGTTTTCGAAAGTATTCAAAAATACCACTCTTTAACTTTCTTGGCTCTTCACACCATTTGTTCCCGATTTTCAAACCATAGATAGCTTTCTTCCTTGCTCTTATCTTAAGAACACTATGAAAAAAGGTTGTGTTTAAATCACCTTTCAAATGCCAATTGATTCTAGCTTTTTATTTCCAGAGTTCTTCCTGAAGTTTAAGTGCTTCCCATAACTCTAGCTTAAGGTTTTTCAGCTCGTTTTCCTTCTCAAACTCCAAGCCTGCATTGTCCTCGCTTTCTTCTAAATCATTTATCTTTTTCTCTAAAAACTTCACCTTTTCATCAAAATTTTGGCATGACTCTGCATTCCATTTTTTCAGCACTCCTTTTAAGCTCCTAAGTTTAACATGAAGGTCTGATTTGTTGGCTGGTTTACCGGCTAAAACTTCCCTAATGATCTCCTTACAACCTTCCTTCTATAGTCACGAATTCAAAAACTTAAAGGGTTTCGGCCCCCAGTCAATCCAATCTGTTGACAACAATATCGGGGCATGATTTGACACCTCTCTAACAAAACCCTTTTGAATAACCTCCCTGAACGACACTATCCATTTTTCATCAATAAGGAATCTGTCAAGTCTGCTATTCCTATTAAAGGGTCCAAACCACGTATATTTTTCCCTCCATAGGCAAATCTACCATATTACATTTTGCAATAAAGAGGTTGAACTCCCTTACCTCTGTCAAATTTGTTGCATCCCCACACCTTTCACCCATGCATCTCACTGCATTGAAATCGCCTCCAAATAGCCATCTTGATGGTGTAGATTCAGATTGTTTCATTTCAATGAGTTCCTTCCAAAGTAGGACTTGATCTGCCAGCACACACGGAGCATAGACATTGACAAGAGTTACTTCTGTATCTTCTTGGATCCATTTTCCTTTAATCGCTATGAAATTCTGTTTTGCAAGTATTGACGATGCTACAAACTTAGTCTTGTCCCAAATTACTAATAAACCTCCAGACCTTCCACCTGCATTCGCAACACAAAATTCAATTTCATCATCATACCATAACTTCTGCACTTCAATCTCTTCAATTGTCTGCTTCTTTGTCTCTTGTAAGAATAGCATATCTATTTTATAAGAAAAAACTTTCCTCCTTACTGCTTTGATTTTTGTTTCAGACCTCAACCCCCTTATGTTCCAGGTAAGAATTTTCATAGTCCCCACAACAATTAATTTCTTCCTAGAAGCGTGAAATCCCTAACTATCTTGCTCTCATCACCTTCAAATTGAATTCCCAGCTTCTTGCCCAACCTTATTGCCTTCCTCGCCTCTTTCGTTATATTTTATTAGATTAAAATTAGGACTAAATTGATATATTGTATAAATATAGAGGACCAAATGTGTAACTATACTAATTTTTTTAACAGTTCCGTCAACTTTTTCGTTTTTGTAACGGTGTGTGGTTAAAATGGAACCATTTAAATAGTTGTGTGGTGCATTTGCCGAAAAAAATAATATAGTGGTCATTTTGACACCAAACCTATAGTTCAGTGGTCATCTGTGTAGTTTACCCAAAATAAACTAACCCTAAACCCTTAAAACACTAAACCTAAAACCCTAAATTCATAAACACAACAGAAGTAGCATTTCCATAAAATCAAAAGGTAAGGATTTTGAACCAAAGAGTTTGTTCGGACAGAATATGTTCTCTAATGAAGTACAATAGATTGAACCTTACCACCAGCAGCATTGTTGCTCCAAGGGTTAGGAAGAGGATTTGTGTTTGGGGAAGTTTGCCCCTATGTGGTTTCCGAACCAGTTGTAGAAGTATTGTTAGGTGAGTCCCTAGCTTGAGAATTACATTAGTTCCAGCCATCGTTGACGCATTCAAAAATGGCTCCTGAATATTTTCATACGTACGCTTGAGCATGTTAAACCCCTCGGGAGAGGCTTCAATATTACTCATCGCTCTGTCAGTATTTCGAATCATTTCATGCACGAGTTCAGGGTTCCTTGCAGTTTCTAAAGTCAGCCGAAGAATGCTAAGATCATTAAGTATATGTCCAAGCCCTGGATTCCGATCAATAATCTCACGCATTTGGGGATTGCTCGTGATCAAAGTGCGCATTAACTATTGGTTATTCATCAAACTTTAAATAACATGTGTACTCATTATTTTCGACGTCTCTTGAGGATTTTGAGTTGTAAGGTTCAATCTATTGTGTTTATGGATTTGGGTTTTTAGTGTTTTAGATTTAGGGTTTAGAGTTTATGGTTAAATTATTTTTAATTAAAAATATGGTCATATTGAAATAATGTGTAAATATTGAGGGTTAAATTTATTATTAATTTTTGAATTCAGACTAAATTATTTGAATGTGAATATATGGAGGACTAAATGTGTTATTGTACAAAATTTGTTAACTGTCACGTCGCTTTCTTAACGTCCGTTAAGAGCTCGGTGACCAAATTGAAGCAAATCATAAAGTTTAATGGTAACATTGAAACAATTGAAAGTTTGGTTACTAAATTAAATAATTAACCAAAAATTAGTGACCATTTGTGAATTTTACTCAAAATTAAGAGAAACACTTAGCAGTTAAGTTGTAAATGCTTAGTTTTTGAGTGTAATGAATTTTTCTTTAAGATAGCATAATAAATTAAATTTGTTTCCCTAATAATACAGGAGTGGGATGCCATCTATAGTGCTTATATATGTGATTTAGAACACAAATAATTAGATTAGCGAGTAGTCAACAGCGAGTAGTCCATTATTATAAAAAAAAAAAAAAAGTCTCCTCTTCTAGAGGTGCTGTCCATCTAATTAAATAGTGGGATTTTTCTAAATATTATCGGTACAATTTGCATTAAGATCCAACCGAATTAATTGTTAGTTCGCCAAATAAAATAATCATGTTTGAAAGGGTTAACTTTTTAGTTAAAATTGAGTTAGTTGTTCGAACTGAAATTTAGTTATATTAATCGTTATAATTAAGTCCATTAGTTATATTGAGTTAGTTGTATTTGCAAATTTGACCGTTCGGTATGACATGGATTTGGACTTGGGGAGGAGACCCCGTCCGCGTTCTAATTTGGTGGCCTAAGAGTCACCATTAAATATCAATGAATAATTGATAACACAATTTCACTCAATCCATCTCTATTATATTTAAAATTTTTATTGGCGTCACTATTTACTTAAATACCAACTCAATTATAAATTTTAAATTATTATTATTTGAGGATATAGTATATTTTATTTTAATGTTTATAAATTATTAAATTATTATTATTTAAAAGTATAATACAATTTATTTTAGTGGTGTTGCCATATACATGTTTTTTTACCCACAACGTTAGTGTGAGAATTTAGTAATAGATAATTTCTTTTAAAAATTATAGATATTGTTATAAAATTAATTATTCCATACATTAATAGTTAAAAAAACTTACAAACAGATTTTAATATTGTCATATACTTTTAATTTTAATTTTTTAAATATAATTATTAGATACATGAAAATAATATAATCTCGTTAAATAAAATATTATAATTATATAATTTTATTATTTGTGGGTTAGGCTTGGTATATCGATCTTGTGTTGATGCCCGAATTATCTATTTATAATGAAATGACATCAAAATTTAATTAAGGAACGCAGCCGGACCCATAAATAAATATTCTGATCCAGCTAAAGTGGTGATTAAAACTCATAAACTATCCTTCTGTTGACATCTTTAATGAAGTCAGGACCGAAAGCGATAAGCTTAGGTTGAATAGAATAAATCTAGGCAAGTGGGTTAGCAACTCCAACTCTACCTCTTTTCTCTGAATCTAATCAGAAAATACTATAACTCTTTTCTGTTTTTCTTCTTCTTTATATCAATTATCAAAATTAGGGGGAGTATTTATTAGTAAATAATTCCAACGGGGTGAGTTTTGATCCATTCAAATTGGATCAAATATGATTTTAATCAACCCATTCAGCGGAAAAACCGAAAAAACTGTTGTTATTCTTTAATGTGTATTTTTTAGAAGCTAAGATTAAAAATATATATTACTATGTAATCAAACCAAAAATGTTTAAAAAATGTGATTTTGATAAAAATTTAATTCTAACTCAATATAATGTTATGTATAATTTTATCTACTCGATACAAAATATAAATCCGATATCCAATTTATTATAATTTCATACTTTTTTATTAAAATAAAAAATAATTCAATAAAATATTAATTTATTCAATTTAATAACTAGAATCAAAGTAAAAAAAAATATAAATCGGGAATGGTTTATGTAATTTGTGTGAACAGGAGGAGGAGACTATAGGTTTTCCAGGGAAGTGTTAGAATTAGGTGATGTTCGTATGTGTATAAGAAATGGTGGCCAGGCTAGTGTTAAAGAATGGTTCTCGGGTGCAGCACAAACTTTAGATGCTGGTCGCTTTGCTTCGTTGATTGTGTTATTGTGGAAGGAATTCAAAGGTCCACGACAATGTTTTGCAGCCAGCCCGATCTGTTGTTGACAATGCTTCATTTTTACAATCTGACAAGCACGAGGACATCGACCTGTGAAACCTCGATGGAGTAAACCAAGGCAAGGTTTTATAAATATTAACTCATAGCAGCTACAGGAAAGGGTTTTATAGGTGGGGTGGGTCGGGACCATGAAGGATTCGTTCTTGCTGATTTTGCACTCACACAGCCGACACTGTTAAGGCTGCAGCGTTTAAAGAAAGAATTCGACTAGCAGTTAGCCATGGCTGGGTTGGGTGGATGCAACCACTGAGGGGGTTGATCGTCTGCCAAATCCATGCATTGGTTTATCAAGTGTAGGTGTTCACCTTGCTTGATGCGCCTCGTCAACGGCTTACTCAATTCGGATACATTATTTTAATAGGATTGAATTGAGTCCAAACCTGTTAAATACGATTTTTTTACCATCTCTTATTTATTAAGGGTAAACTACATTAAATAGTCCCCCAATTATAGGATATTTTTTGTTGAGTCCTCCTACTATAAGCAGTTACAAAATGGTCACCCAACTTAAGAAAAAAACTAACAAACTGGTCTAGTGTCGTTAACGAGTTAATGGCTGATGATGTGGCAGTTAATAAAAATGGAAGACTTACACATTTAGTCCTCAATATTTATTCATTCAATAATTTTAGTTCTAATTAAAAAAATCAATAAATTTAGTCCTCTTTGTTTAGAAATCCTATCAATGTGGTAGAATCTCTCCTCCACCATTCTCA